>OY728156.1:183889328-185139328 GCA_963277665.1 Viscum album | reverse complement strand
TTCCAAAAAATTCAACGAAAATCTTGGATAAAGATCAAATAGAGAAGAAAGATATACTCCATAAAATCTAATTATCTATTTTTAATGATGTATAGAAATACTATCCAAAAAAATATTATCACTAATATGAAGAAATGGCATGCATTTAGTGAAATGATAAACAATATCCTATATCACATTATTACCTTGATATGTCTTTAGTAATCTGGAAATTAAATCCAAGGATATATTCTTCTATTTCTATTCTGACACTGTAAATATATGATGCATCCCATTCAGTAATTATTATTCTGCATTAACTTATTGACAGGTCAGACATTTCAGAGTATGTTCATCAATATCTCTTTTCATTCCATCAAAGAAAAAATTATTCTTATGATCTCAATACATATTAGTCCTTCCACAGTGAATAGAAAATATAGGGTCATGATATAATATCAATAATTCCTTATATAACTATTATACATAAGGCACATAATTTTTTTTAATATATCAAAATAATTGAACTTAATTTTTAAGAAATTTTTTATATAGTGTAATGTTAATTGTTTTCCGAAATCACAATGTTATTTTTTAAATTAATTAATTATTTTTGAAAAGTAGGATTACAATGATAAGTGAAAAAATTCATTTTTTAGGATTCACATTTTTTTAGTTTCATATTCACTAAATCAAGAATAAAAGTGTAACGTTCTATTCATATCATTGTTAATGATGTATTGTCTTTAAAACATAATGAATCAGTTACACGATTTTCTTTTCTCGGATCATAATAAATCATGCCTTCTTAATCCTTAATCAGATTCATCCATCTTCTGTATCTCATATTTAATTCATTTTTATTGAATATATAAATAAAAAATTTATGATCACTATAAATTTTATATTTTACACTAGTTAAATGATTTCTCCATATTTTTTAAGAAAACTCTACACCCACCAGTTCAAGGTCATGTATAGGATAATTTATCTCATGGGGGTTCAGTTTTCATGAATTATAAGAAATTACCCAGTTATTGATCATCAAAAGACAATAAAGTACCTTCATAAGGGAATTAATATAGGTAAAAAACAAGTAATTTTTGGATAGAATGTCAAAAACCAGATCATTCAATAACCTTATTTTCAATATTTGGAATCATTCATCATGTTCATTTACCTTGATGCATTTAACTCTTTTAATTGTTAACATAGTTATTAGGAGTATAAAATTGAAATGTTTTCAAAAACATGTCAGTAGTATGATACTAATCGAAGAAAACAATGGATATATGTGATATTTTTAGGTCATATACACTATTTAACCACATTAGTTATCATTAGATGAGTATTTATTACCTATTTATTTATAATATGTACAAGGAAAGAAACATTACTCATGACAAATCAAATTTTACTATATTTTCAATATATCATATATTTTTTGTTTTTATAAAACCCATTAATATTTCTATCATCCTCATTATTTAATTTATAATGTATTAGAATTTCATAAATAAATTGATAAAAAAAATTCTATGAAAAAATGGAAAACTCAATTAATAAGATCTATAAATATAGGTGGAGATTTTTTCAAACCAATAGAGATAAAAAAATCATAATTCTCATACATAGTATTAAATTGTTTCCATTGAATGGTAACACAAAATCTCAATAATCTAATAATACCATAAAGTGTGAGAAAATTTTGAAAAATAAAAGTCTCCCTTGTGATAAACAAATAAGTAATCTATATTAGGCAGTAAATACCAAGCTTAATAGTGATGTTATTCATTGTAGTATAATCAATGAAAATCCACATAATTCAATTTTAATTTTTATCAAAACATTAGATCATACTATGGTGAAGTCATCAGATTAATGAATCCTTTATCAAGAAACACATTTATTGTATTTTTCAATTCCAAATTTTTTACCAAATCTATTTAATAAGGCTTTTTTGTCATTGGATAAAAATCAGGAAAAAATTAAATGGTAAATTCAATCTCATATTATTGTATAATACAATTTAATTTGTTATGATGTATATCTAGTGTTTCATTTAATATACGTATATCAAAATTCCGTATATTTTCCATCTTCATATTAATATGTTGGAGATAACATTCCCTTCCATAATTAATCATGTTTTCAAATTTTTAATATGTTATAACTGTTATGAGTAAAATATTGTATTCAAAGTGAAACTCATTATGATGAAAAAACATATTTAGCTCTGTAATATATATTATCATGAAAAAAATAAGCCAATATATACCCTGAAAAACATGAAACTCTATATAAGAAAATACATAATGGGTTTTAGGTAATTCCATTACACAAAAAATGATAGGAAGATTAATTTAATATTATTTCAGTTTAGTGTTATCCCCAAATATTTTTACAAAATTGTCTTGCCTTATTTTTTGAAGTGAAATATCTAATTTACAAGAATACTTCTTTAAATCAGAATAATGCTTATGAACTGAATCAAACAAGAAATTTTCCTAATATTTAGTAAAATTTAATGTACCTAACAACACATCCATAGATTGTCTAACATTATCCAAAGTAATCACAAAGGAATTAACCACACTTTTCAAATTTCAATCGAGATGAATTAAAATATTTATCCTTATTTACCAAAAATAACTAAAAGAATAAACCACCTAATTATAATTTAAATATTACACTATAATATTCATAATATTTGTTTTATCATTATTGTGATCATTCTCTTTGTTATCGCTAGCTGGATGTTTGAACTTTCCACATCAAAAAATTACAATATTTTATAATAAATTATTCATAGTTCTTTTTACCAAACTTATTAGAAGAAGGAAACATAATTTTCAAACATTTATATTACCTCAGTGGATGATTACCTATTTCCGACCTCTTAGACTTATTTTTCTAATTTTTGTCATAAAAGGAATGGTTAATTTAAAACTCTATTTATACTATCTCAGCACATAGAATAATATTACCGTAAATTTTAAATTCATGAGAATCCAATTCCATTTAAAATTATGGCTTCGATCCTATGTTAAAATTACAAATAATAAATCAATATGTTGTATATAATTTTGTGTGTACCGCACTAATCATTTGAAATTTTATTTATCCACCACCACTGAATATTCCTCCCTCTACCTTAATTACATGAATTTCTCTTCAATCATATCTAGAATAGCCATATGAAAATATTTCTCATTGAACTTATTATTAAATTCATCACATTCAATGACATTAATATATTCAATTTTACTAGTATTTTCTACCATTAACCATGACGGATCAACTTTAACTTTCAAATAATAAATATTTAGAATTAACTTTTGACGTTTCAAACAATCCATGACATAACATATATTTTTCATTAATGGTAATCCATCTCTCAACTAAGACTAGTACATAATATCCACTAGATATAGGTTGGGGTTTCATTATGAAATTAAAAACTATATATACGTTCCTCTATGGTGAATGTGATTTCTCTCTAACATGGATTCCACTACCACTAA
The DNA here is from genome assembly GCA_963277665.1 of Viscum album. NCBI lineage: Eukaryota > Viridiplantae > Streptophyta > Magnoliopsida > Santalales > Viscaceae > Viscum > Viscum album. Next base: position 185,135,825 of record OY728156.1, on the reverse strand, counting down.
TATCTAGTTTCAAATAAACTATTAGAGTAATAAATTCTCAGTTTCATTTTCAACCATTCTAGGCTTCCACTAATCTATAGTGGACCTATACCAACGGATATATACAATCATTTTGGATAAAACCATTGGTCTAGGTATGTTTGAGAGACCACATATCAAGGGTTTTGTCAAAACCATTCATATAGGTCACTTATAAGGACCTACAGAAACAGTTTTTTCCAAAACCAATGGTATAATGCAATTATAGAGACCATATACACATGATTTTCCAATAACCATTTGTATAGGTCAACCTTATGAAAACGTTTTATCCAAAACCATATTTATATAACAAGAATCATGTAACTTATACAAACAATTCTCAAAACCATTGGTATAGGTATACATAATTTTTATGGATTGTATTATCAAATTAAATAAAATAGAACAAATTTTAAAATAAATATAAATATACATATGTGTGTAAAATTATGGTCAAAAATATCATCTTTGGTTACTGTTTAGGCCGTTGGATTATATATGGGAGGTGTTGGGATTAAAACGCTATGTGATTTTGTTTCTAAATTACCTATACCAAATATTTTCCCAAAACTATTGTTACTGGCCTATACCAATTCCCTAATAGCCAACGACAATTTAAAATATACGTATATGATATAAAAAATAATTGGAGACCTATAGAAATTGTTCCAAACTTTTAGTATAGAGTTTTATATATTAAAGTTATGATTTTGAAGGATATTTTTTTCATTGTGTCTTCCTACGTCGACTTCGATGTTTCGACTATGGAAAACCATTATAAATATATATAGACTATTTTAATTTTCATGGTAATATTTAAAATACATTACGTGAGAACAATAAATTAGAATATATTAAGGGTATATAATTATATAATCCCGGTATCATCTATGGAACTTCTATCTAATTAATAATGAATTGATTTATAATATAATTAAATTAAGTGATGAAATATCATTTATAAAACTATATAAATTTATTTAATCAAAATAAAATTTGATTATAAGTAGATTATTTTACTTTGTGTTGTTTTTTATAAATAATTAATATACACCATTATTATACATAATGTTTTATTGAATCACTGAAATTATAGTTTTACGAAATATATACTTTTGAAATATTTCGTGCTAATATTTTTGATAAAGTAAAAATTTTATGAAATAAGATATTAATTTAGATTAATATATGTTTTTAATAAATTTTTAATTAATTTATTTCAAATAATATGGCAATAGAAATATATTTATTGAATTATATTTATATATAAAAATAATAATATGTACGTAGAAATATTTTTGAAAATAATTTTACATAAATATAAATTTGAATATTCATAATTTTGAATATTTATGTTAAAATATGTTTGAAATAAATAATATTTTAAATGAATATTATTAATAAAATTTTAAGAAAATTATTTATAATTAGGAGCACTTAAATTCCAAAAATATTTTCATTTTTTGGTAAAAATAAGAAAATAACTCTTAATAATAAAATTAAAAAAAATTCCTTTTTAAAAGTGAAAATATTCATTAATTTCAATTTCACATATATATATATATTAATTTTTTTTTACAAAATGTTAAAATTCTAAAATTAGAAATTATGTTAATTATTATTACAATTATATTTAACAAAAATTATAATTCAAATTATATTGAAAAATTAAATAAATTATGATAAAAATAATAATAAACATTTATAATAAAAATGAATATAAAATAAGAAGATGAAGATTTGAGAAATTAAATATGAGAAAGGGTTTATTTTTTTAGGTTTTCCCTTGGTGGAGAAGTGTATTGAGTGTGAGGAAGTCTCGATCTTGGTCAATGAAGTTTGAATAGAGGGGAAGGATTCATTGTGGGTGAAAAGAAGATATCCTAAATTTGAAATCCAGCTTGGAAAGGGATTATCCCCAAAATAAGTGCTCGAGCATAGTATATTAGGGATTGGCCATGGAAAATGGTTTAGACGTTCGGGTGATGTCAATGGTTTAAGTCATCATAAGAGATATTGAATGCTTGCAACCTATGAGAACTAGATCTTAGGCCGATGAGGGTTTCGAATTTGAATGGCCTTCCTCCTTCGGTTTTCTTTTTAGATCTTTTTCCATGTTGGTGTATTTACTTTTTAGGTGTCCAACATTGATCCACTTTATTCTTAATCATTTACTTAATTTCATTTCTTGTTTTTAATGTCAATTAGTTTAATATTTAATTCTTGATTATTATTATCAATGATTTTTTCATCAACCAAAATCTATAATTGAAATAGTATATATCAAAATTCCTAAATTCGTTGAGAATCATTTGTCATCATTTACTACTAAACTTGTCAATAATTTTAAAACTCTAAATATTAATTTGAATCCATACTAAATAAATATGTATATATCTGTGATCAATTTCAAAGTTTTCATTGCAATAAGAAACAATCACTAATACCTTCATCATTTTATTTTTTAATTAAAATCTATAAACATCACCAAATATGAAAAAATATAGGTTGATCTGATATTAGCTTTCTCAGAAGGCCTTTCATCGACAACACATAATTGAGACCTTTAACTCGATTCGGTTTCATGTTTCATACTAAAAAGATATAATTGTAAATTTGAGCATTTTTACGCTCTATTAGTTTCAAAAAATATTTGTACTTAGATATATGTAGATATATTTTGTTCCATGGATAGAGATTCAACCATCCATAAATATATAATATATCTTTTAATGATGTAAAAAATGCTTCTAGAAAAAAAGGACAGTTTTCTTTCAACATCCTTAAATTTTAAGGTTGGGTTGTAAAATCCAGTGTTCAAATTAGATATTTCTAGAAGAAAGGGAAATAGGTTCATATTACATTATTGATGAAAATTTCAACTAAAAATTTAATGTTTTGGGGAAATATTTTGTATTTTTAAATTTTATTATTATGCAGATTTTATTTTAAAAATTCAAAGTTAGAAATCATCATATTTATAATTTTTTATGTGAAATTATTATTTGATTAAAAATCATTATTCTATATTCTTTTTTTAAAATAAATATAAATTTCATAAATTTATGTGTAATTTGATGTTTATTTTAATATTTATTTTTCTCTATGATCTGTATAAGAAATTATGTTTGTCAAAAAATCAATTAGGATTTCATTACGTAATTAAAATATTTATTTTTAAATGCTTCAATTTTCTATAGTATATTCTTATGAAATATTATTATTTTGAAAACCTGATTATATCAATTTTATAAGATTTATATAATACTTCAAACAAAATCAATATAATAATGAATTTATTTTAAGGTCAAATTTATTTTTTATATGTATTATTATAAAATGAAATTTGTATATCCCATGTTATTTGGTTGTATTAGTGTATTTCATGTGAAGTTATTGTGTTGATATTGTAATTGAATATATACATGTCCATGCCACATGAATTCCTTATAACATTCAATACATTGAATTAAACAATTGAGTTTAGTTTTATTTTGCGGTATGTTTAATTTCAAACATTGAAATTATTATGTTCATTGATTTCAAAAAATTTTAAATGTTTTTTTAAGAATATATTTTTGAAATATAATTGAAGAATTATAGTTATTTTATTCTTTTATATTAGTTCAAGTATTTTTCGAAAAGGTGTTTTATTGGGTTCTTATTTAGAAATGGGAATTTTAGAAAATTTCATTTAAAATATTTGATTCAACAAATGGGTATCAGGTGGGAGAATAATGAATGTGTAGTGAACCTATTTCCTCTCATGACATTTTCAAACTGAAAATATTTCTTTTTCCCATAAAAATTAGAAAATATATATTGAGTATCATTTTAATTAAGACTAATGTTAATATTTTCCAATATTTTTCATGTGAAATGAAATTGGTTTTCAAGGAATAATTTTTGGAATCAATTTTCATAAATAGTAGTTATTTTTGAAACATAATCAAATATATTATATATATCAAATAACTATTTTTAATATACTTTCCTTTAATATATCTTAAAATAAATATTTATTAAAGTGATTTTCACTGATGTTGAAACTATTACTAGAAAATTAAATGGTTATCCCAAATTTGGAAAATATTATCATAAGTACATTAGGATTCCTAAGATGGATGATTTCAAAATTTGGAGTTATCAAATGCAAAGAATAATAGTTATTTTAAATTATTTTTTTACATATATAATTTAATATTCTGGTGTTGTCTATTTCCCCAGAACCTACTATTAAAAGGTCGTGGATTGTATCTTGTGTTGTGTAGTTTTTCAGTATCATTTATTCAAAAACATTTTCCGCATTTTTATGTACTAAATTTAGGATCCTGGGTTCAATTATTTACATTCTATGACCCAAGAATGTAATAGAAAAATTTGGATATTAGGTGTAGTCTTTAATGGGAAAAAATAATCAAGATATAATTTTATTTAGATAATTATGTTTCCTTAGAAATTCTTTTTCTCATAATTATAAAGATGGAAATTTATAATATTTTCACAATTGATGAATGAATTATGAGGGTGGAATTCATATAGTTGGTATTTAACATCCTAGAAAATTATAAAATATTAAAAATTAATTTTTATATAATTAAAAATAATAATTTGGAAATATATTTTAGAAAATTATGTTATTTTATTTAATAAAAATAAAATTTGATTGTAAGTAGAATATTTAGCATTATATTATTCATGAAAAAAATAAGCACCATTAATATACCTAATGATATATTATATCTTTACAATTATAAATTTATGAAAAATATTATTTTCAAATATTTTTTGATACTATTTTTTGAAAATTTTATTACTTTTAAGAAATAAGATTGGAATTTATAATAATAAATATTTTTTATAAATGTGGTCTTAATTTTTATAAAATAACATTTTATTATAAATATATTTATTGGACAATATTTTTAAAAATAATAAAAAATGGTTTTTTAACAAAGATCATGAGGATGGTTTTATATAAATAAAAATTTGAATATTCATAATATTGAATATATAAGTCAAAATATGCAGGAAATGAAAAATATTTTAAAGGATGAATGTTAATAAAATTTATTCAAACAATATTTTATAATTAGGAATACTAATGTTCATATTAAATTATGTATTAGAGGAAAAAATATATTACTAATGGTAAAAAATAGAATGATGTTTCTTTATTTTAAAAGAAAATTATTATTAATTTTAATGCCATATTTTTTTATGATTTTTTAAAAAAAACATTTGAAATTGTGAAATTATAAATTATAATAATAATTATTTGAAATTTATTTTACCAAAATATAAAGAAATAATTCATTAATGAAATTAAATAACTGATGAGAATATTAATAATAAATATTTAAAATAAAAATGAATATAATAAAGGAGTAATGATGAGGAAAATAGATAAGAGAAGGGGTATATTTGTTTTATATTAAACCTTAGCATAGACGTGTCTCGACGGTGTATAAGGGTCAATCATGGCTGATGGAGCTCAAATGGTGGTAGAGGCTTCACATCAGGTGAAAACGAGTTCTTCCAAAGTATAAATCTAGTATATAAAGGGATTACCTCCAAAAGAAGGGTTTGGGTGCAGCTGACGAGAGATTGACCATAGGGTAAGTTTTAGAAGTTTGAGTGATGTCAATTGTTCATGATATAGTTTTGGATATTGAATACTAGTGAGCTATGAGGACCAGATCAGAGATTGATACGGGTTATTATTACGGATTTCCTTTTTCCATATGTTTTATTAGAGCTATTTCCAAGATCATATATACAATTTTTAGGAGTTAGAACACCAAACAACTTTCCTCTTCGTCATCTTCCAAATTCTATTTATAGTATTTAATGTTTACAGAATTTTGTTTTATTTACTAATTATCATTATCCATGATTCTTTTGTTCAACCAACAACCCTATTTTAAATAGTATAGATTATAATACATGAATATTTTCTGAATCGTTTTTTAACATTATCAATTAGACTTATTATATTTTTTTTAATGTTTGAAGATAATTTTAAATCCAAAAGAAAAAAAGATGAATATTCTTTCAATTAGTTTCAGTGTTTTCATTACCAGCATGGAAAATCCAGTATCTCATCATCAATTTTTGTTCACAAATTCTAATGTTTATTTATCATAAATTCATAATACAAAATATAAATAGATCTGATATCAACTCAGTCATGAATCCTTATATCTAAACCACATAATCAAGATCTATCTCTTGATTTCGTTTTATGTTACTTATAATGTGGATATAATTATAAATGTCATCATATATATGCTCATCTAGGTTCCCAAACGTATTTTTATTGAGATATATATTGATCCCTTTTAGTCCCTGGAATGATTTTTGGCCATATACAAACAAATTATATATATCTATATGATGTGAAATATTTTTCTATAAAAATAAGTAATTCTTTCCTTGAACATCATTCAATTTTCAGAGTGGGTTAAATTTACCAGTGTGGTGGATAGACAGAGTTCTAAGAGAAATGGTATTAGAGTCATCTTCTATAATTAATGAACATTATTTCTATAAAATTTAAGCTAACAGGAAATATTAATTATTTTAAAAAATTGATTATCATAAAGATTTAATTTTCAAAATTTACTGTTATAAATATTCATTTTTATTAATTGTTATATGAAATTGGTGTTTGTTTTAAAATTCTTCTAACATGTGGTTTTTTATAATAATCCTACTTTTTATAAAATTATGTTATAGCAGATATTTATTTTAATAATTCTTTTATTCTATGTTTCTTATGAAATATTATAATTTAAAACTTAATTTATGATTTTATTATGCATGGAAAGTATTTATATACATAATATTATATTTTAAAAATTATACTGTAATGAAAAATTACTGTTTTAAAAACAATAAGATATTATTTTATATGATTCATGTAATAGTTTAAAATAAATAACTATCTTAATAATTTATTTTATTGAAAAATGATACATTATTTAAAGTATTATTTAAAAAAAATCTATATACCATGATTTTTAGGTTTATTTATGTTTCTTTGTAAATTGAATTTGAGGAAATTTCAATTGAATGTAGACATGGCCAAGCCTCATGCATTCTACATGTCATTCATCACATTGAATTAAACAATTGTATTAATATTAATTGCAAGGTGTGTTTAATTTCAAATTATAAAATTATTAAATTCATGGATTTATCCAAATTTTTAACGTGTTTGATGAAAATCTAGATTTGATAAAGAAACGATTAAGTGAAAATATTTTATTCAATGAAAATAATTCATGTATTTCCGAAAATTGTTTTGATGGGTTGTGATTGAGAAATGATGACTTTAAGAAAAAGAATTTCTTATAAATTTCATTCATCACATGGTTATCTGGTAGGATGAGCTGGAGTAAACCCAAGGCCTTACTATACATTTTTCGAGTTAGGATATTTATTATGGATGTAATGGTTTTTTTGGATCTGTTGAGCATCCTTCACTTCCATCAAAATATTAATATATTCAAACTATTTCTTATAGAAATCCAATTTTGTTCATAAAAGTATTTTAGAATTGGATTTTCTAAAAATATAAATTATATTTTAATGTTTTGTAAATTTTTATAAATATAATATATTTTTATATAGTGGGTTTTTAAAATTAATATTTTTTATGTGATTTTAAATTATTTTAAGACACTTACTGGTGGATTCAATGTTCATCTCATGTTTTTAAAATATTATTCATGTGTATTTTAAGAGTTATAAGATATAAAAATTATTATTTTTGAGATTACACAAGAAAATAAAAAAATAATTTTATTTTATTTTATTACAACAATAATATAATTATAGGTTTTTGTCTAATTCTATAGAACCTAGATGTGAAAATTTCCTTAATTTTTTTAAGTGTTATTTACTTTTGTAGATTAATTTATAAAAAGCACAACTTTTTTTGGTTCTGAATACGAAAGGTTTGGATCAGTCCATTACAATCCCAGCCTCTAAAATTTTCACACACCTTTTCTAATTCCAATATTAATTTCTCAATCCTTTTTTAACGCATAATTTAATTTCTAAAATTGAATTAATTTTCATATATTCTAAAATTACTTTTAAGGTGTTGAGTTTTATTTATTTATTTCATATCTCATATATAGAAACCCCATCCATTATAAAGTGGTCACATCAAATTACTGACCATTTTTTCAGAAGGTAATACTTTTAAAGAGAAAAATGTTTCATTTCATTAGATATCATAACAACATCCAACATCTATTCATCATTATTCATACTCAGCCTTAATTTTTTAGAAAAAATTAAAAATAATGATTGATAAAAAAAATATCAGCAGTGTAATATTCATCGAAGAAAAGAAATATTTTTTCAATTTCAAAATCATGAGGTTATATGATAATGTTACTTGTTATTGTAATAAAAATTGACCTAAAATAAGAATTTACATAAAAATTAAATAATAATTACTAAAAATTATTTTCATGAAATATTTTATAATAATACATAATGTTAAAGATCATAATCATGAGGGTATCATAAAAAACACGAGAACCTATTAAACACATTTTATTAAAAAAATATTACTTCTACCCATATAGTTAATAAACAAACCATTATAGAAAATATTATTATTTTACTTTATGAAATTAAAATATTTTATGAAAATTTATTTCCAAGAATATATTATTCATATTAGTGTCTTGGAACACAATCTTTATAGAACCCTTACATAAACCCTTGCAAACAGAATAACATACTCATTTAATTATAATATATTTCTCTATAGAAATAAACCATTTCAAATGAATTGAAGATATATATTAATCACTCACATAACCATAAACAATTTCTAGGGAGATTATGAAACATGAAACACAGAAAAGATTCTATTTACATCATCAAACTCATAAAAATATACTTTTAGTCCTACAAGTATAACATTTTTATACATCGATATATCTCTTTCCATTAAACCAAAATTGTAAAAACTAAAATACCAAGAACCGAGGGAAAATGTTTTTAAATGAATAAAGCATAGAATATTATAATTTATTCTTTTTATCAAATAAAATTTAAGGAAACATGAAAATTTAATGACATCTTCATGTCAAAAAACAATACTTTTACACAATATAATGGAAGTCAATATTCCATAGGGAATATGAAAAATGATTAATTTTTATGACCATTGAAATAAAGTAAAAGTATAGACAAAAGAATATTATTAATTTATATATATATATATATATATATATCCAATAAAATATATGGACATGGAGAAAAAAAAATTAAAATTAAATCATTAAATCATTTATTATGTGATTTTAGGATAGAATATACCTTACCTATTGTCTAGCTTTTACTGGATGTTCTAAATCATCTAGAAAATTATAGTTATATTGGTTTTATAAATTATGAATAATATTTTTTCATTTTAATATTTTTTTAATATTTTTTTTTATTTTTTTACAATGTCAAACAAAATCCCTTAATTTATTAAGGTTACTTCAAGTGTTTTGAGGTTGTTTGGTATATAAATCACAAATTAATATGGTAGGTTAAAAATTATAAAATGAAACAAGATTATATAATTTTCATAATAATTATAATGTTATAATTTTCAATTTCATATATTAACTATACTTTTATAACCAAATATGTATGGTGTTAATGATTAATGAATTATGATAGCATATGGTGATTGTAGTTCATATGAACAAATGATTAATGTTTCCATTTTAAATAAACATGAGGGAAAAAATGTAACTATTATTTTATATTTACATAATTATAATTATATAATAAATATAAAATTATTTATTAATTCCACAAGTATATAGTAGTCATGTGATTCAGTGACAAAAAATAAAATAAATATCTTCGTGATGTAGTAGTTATCACGTGTGCATGAGCGATAAGTTTTATTTACTATTCTTGGTAGAAATAGAATTACCTTATTTATTAACATTTATAGAATGGTGTTTATATCATATATGTCATTTTAATTAATTTTTATCTATTATTATGAACATCTATAAGAGTTTCTGATGAAAAATGAAATTCATCATCTTCTAAGGCCTTAGTCCACACATTAACACAATAGATATTATCATTTTCTATTAGATACATAAGTTATTGAGAAAGTTTTATACAAAAAAATATTACATTTCATTGTCTATAAGGTACTTATTTAATTATATGATAATTGTTAATATATGTTTAACTTAGGTAAAATAAGAAATGAAATGAAATCACTCGATAGAGAATTGTACCACTTTTTCTGATAACCTCATATGAATTATAGATAAATTTTTCCTATGATATTTTAATGATCAATACAAGTCCTCTAAGAAATATTTATAGGTTTTATAAAGGTATTTGGGTATGTATTGGCTATGATAAGAAGCTCTTGAATGGTAGATAAGAGTGTAGATGTGGTTTCCTTATATAAGTGATTGAGAGGGCACACATGGAAATCCTAAACTAATTAGAATATACTAATGTACTACTCAATAAAACTGGTTATCTAATCAAAAATATTAAAATTATATGATATATGGACTCAATAACACCATAAATTAGAAAAAATATAAAAAATATTTTCTTAATGATTACCCCTTTAGTTTTTATGCTTTTACCTCATTTTAACACTTATCATGTCAACATATTGTTTTCTAACCATGATAATATTCTTATTAACTAAAAATGACGTGGTGCTATTTTATATAATTTAAACCCCATATTCTATATATAATATCCATTTTTCAAAATTAAATCATTAAATGTGGTAAACATTAAATTTATAATCAGAACACGTTATGTGATGAAAAATGAGTTTAGGAATAAATTACATTTTTAGTATATAAATGATCTTATATCAAAATCTTTTAAAATAATTATACTAAAAGAAAAAATTTATTTATTTATAATTAATATGATCAAATTATATTTAAAGTAATTTAAAACCAAATGATACATTTTAATTAATTCAAATGAAAAATGTAGTTTATATAAAAATATTTATTTTATACTATTATCGAAAAATTAATATTTTGATGAAACTATTGAAATTTCACTCTATGAAAATTTTGAATTTTTTTTATAAAAAATATATCAATTTGGAAAATATAAATTCTAACATTTTAAAATCAAAATTCCCAATAAAACATAGTAATAAATGAAAATAAATTTAGTTAGAATAAAAATATTAATTTTGAAGAAGTAAGTACTTATTATTTATAAATATTGAATAATTAAATATAATTCATGAATATTAATAAGTAATGAAATTTATATGTTATTAATAAAACCTCAGTTTTTAACCCTCTAGTTTTTTTGCTATAATATTGGGTGTTTTGGATATATGTGTGTCTATGTGTATATTTTATATCAATAAATGTAACTTGAGATATGTCTGAGGTTTAGAAATATTATATGGAAATACATCGATGTACTATCTTTTAATGTGAATATCTTCAGTGTGGATGCTTTTATTCGACTCGACTATTTGAGCTTGATATGTTTCATCATTCAGCATCAAAGGCCACAATATTAGGGTATTTCCCACATGAGATTCATAATCTTTCATAAATTTATATAGGAGTGTAGAATGATTTGGAATATGTAATTATATTTCCTTTTCCAAATTATTGAAATGATTTCTATTTAGTGAGGGCCATTTATATAATCAAATTCTACTAAAGGATTTATTACAATATTTTTTACAATAATACATTATAAGAATTAAAGTATTTATTTATGGTTCTTTAAAAACACCTAAATTTTTTTGTCATGGAACTTTTGAGAAGATTTTAAAAAAACATCGTGATATTATTTTATGATAGTTAAAAAAAATAAAAAAATATTTTGTACCTTTTATATAAATATTTTAATTTTATGTTTTCTTAATTTCAATATTTTCATATTGTTAAATTAGTTAGTATATATTTATTTAATATATTTTTATTTATTTTGTATCATGAATATATATGAGAGGCATTCCATGTAAACACTAAAAACTTTTATGTGTTGTGTGAGATTTAAACCCTTTCCCTCCAAGTTACTCTGCAAATACTATACTACTCAAGCAATCATTTCATATAACATGTAAATGGGATTTTTAATATTTCTATATAGGTATATATAGGTAAATAAATATAAATAGGCATACATATATAATAAAATTATTGAATAATAATAATAATAATAATAATAATAAAATAATACATGAAAAATAAATACGAAATAAGTAATAAATAAAAAAATAATAACAAATAAATTATTAATAATAACATATAATAAGTTATAAGTTATAAATAATTTAAATTAAAAATTACTAAATTAATAGTATGTATTCTAATATATAATAAAAAATAAATATTTAATAATAAAAAGTAAGTTATTTATAATCTAGGATTATTCAATATATAATAAATAAGTAGTAAATAAATATTCAATACATAATAGGTAAATATTGAATTAATAAATGAAACTAAATACGATTTTTGTAAAGAATTAAATAAATAATATATAATAAAATAATAATAGATTATTAATAAATTGTTAATAAATAAAAACAAGCAATATATATGTTCTAATTTTCACTAATTTATAATAAAATAATAGATAAAAATTCATTAATAATTAAACAATAAATTAATTATAAAAAACTAACCAATATATAACAAATAATTAATAAATCAATAATTAAAATATAATAAATGATAAATTAAGAAATTATTATATAATATATAATATATAATATATATTTTATTATATATGATTGAAAATATCTTGCTAGAAGCAATGCTCTTGGTCATTTATTAAAATAAAGAAATGAATAAAAAGATAGGAGAATAGTGCCAAACAAAGAGACATGCCCACATCTATAAAACTAGTTTACTAATCATAAAAATAGGGATCATTCCCATATTCAAAATCAAGTTCACTAGTGTTTTCTTACTCCAACTATGAGATTCATTAGATGATAATCCTAATAATCCCTACCTTGGGCTATTATGGCACCAGGTTGTGTGCAACCTTTGATGTCTTTTAAGAATATCTGGTAGAAAAATTCCTTCATAGATTGTAATAATCCTTCCAAGACATTCTTTTTGTGGTATCAATATCTCCTTCTCTAATGACAGTCTCCTTAAAAGAAACAACACTACTACAATGCCTAATATATGTGATGTACAATTAGTCCAACTGATGTTCTTTATCACTTCCATCATCTAAAATGTTTCCCCAAATCCCAATACCTGAGGAGAAGACTGATTTCCAAATCTCTTGATGATAATTCATACCCTGATGAATGTCAGATTTTCTGGACCCCATAGCATGTGAATCACGCTCTAAGAACTCCATTGTTAGTGTGTTCACTATACATCCTTTTCCTCTAGACTATAAAGGAGCATCCTCTGGTGCATCATCTAGAAAAAGATTCACAATAGATGAATCCTACAACTACACACTGTAATTCCCCTAGCTTTTGGAACGGTGAATTTTGGATCATGATAATCTCTATGTTCAAGGTTTCTCTCTTCCGCCTGGAAATTCTCATCAATATGAAAACCCTATAATTTTTACCAACACTCATGAGACACTTGTTCTATATTCTAATATGTCACATCACTTGTTTTTGAATAATTGGTGTTAACCTGCTCATTTCCCCTATGATGATCATTGACAAAATAAATCACTTTATCATATACAAACTTCCTCCTCAATTTCATTATACAAGAGTCTTCAATATTCCCTTTTATAGAGAAAAATGAATAATCCCCATTCGTCTAACAATTATCCTTGGCATAAAAAATAATTTTACAATCTCAATAGAAGTCAAGAACTCATCCATATAAAAATTTAGAAGATATTTCATCATCTAATGTAGATAAAACAATACTATTAATCAAATAATATCTTTGATAAACTTCTACCAGGATCGTATGAGGTGACCAAATTTGGAAAATCTATGTGGTCCCATCCATTTTAATTGGAATTTCAATGAATGAGATTGTATATAAAACAATCCAAAGATTCCAAAATATCCATTTTAGAATCATAATTTTTATCCAAACTTAATCCCTATTATTTTAATCACAAATGGGATGAACCAAAAAACCCATTCTTGAAAGCAAACTATACATAGACATAAAGTGATTGATCTGATCCCCCAATACTATCACATTTGATCCTATTATAGAAAAATGATGTGGAAAAAACCCTAAATCAGTTTAATAGATTTCCAATAATAGTAAACTCATATTGGTTCTATAATATGAACAAGATCATCATTTTTCAAAAACCCTTCCTCCAGTAAGAAGAATAATCCAGAAAATTATAGAGAACTGAAAATTTTTAAATCTGTCAGTAATCAGCTCTCTATTTTAAAAAATAAAGGAAGTCTCACACTTATTCAAAATCCAATGTAAATGAATATAGGTTTTATGTTAAAAATAAATTCTATTTGAATCACTTTCTTTTTTATTTTCCATAATACCATAAATAAGATAAATTGTTTTCCTGCTGGATTTAGCATCAGTCGTCCATGTTCCAAATTTTTTCACCCTAGTAGGCTAACCCGCAATAGCCATTGTGGAAGATTAATGTCCTCTTCCTACTTCATCCATAAATCTAACATTATATATTTAATTCATTTCATAACTTATCACTACCCCAATCTAAGAAAAAATTTACCTTCTTTCCACCACTGCAATCTGGTTAATTATCATTGCCTCCACCACTATCAGAGGTAGGGAATTAGTGTTCTCATCATCCACCACAGCAACAAGTCACTTGTCTCCAAACCCATAAACCACCATTACATTTGTAAATTCTATTCTCATCTAAACTAGAGACATCTTGCATCTCTGGTATCTTGTAACCTTGACCAAATTAGTCGCTGGATATCCTGATCTACTCGTCAACCCCCCCCCCCAATATAAAACCAGATCTATAAACTCTATGAAATCCCACCTCAATTATGGTAGAAGAACATAGATCCCCATCAGCAGAAACACCTATGGAAAAAATAATAGAATCCAGATAAATAAATAGAAAAAACCAAAAAGGGATGCTTTCGTCTCCACAAAAATAATTTTCATCTTTTGAGTCGAACTAACTAACAATTTCATTATTAAGTTCCTTAGGTAACCACTCATTCTTAAACTACCATAGAGGAATTATATTTAGCTAAATTTTATCATTGAATTTTCAAATTCCTCTAATTTGAATTTTCAAAATATATCATAAGTGGAATTCATAAATTCATAGAAACAAAGAGGATTAAACATCACCTATCTTCATTATTACCACCCCGCACATGGTGTATGAAACAAAACCTACAACTGAATATGTTTTTTATGGTGGTTATGAACTACCTTAGACCCATTCAAATTGCTTCTATCTAGAGTTTTAGCTTCTGAAATCACTGATAATTTACCCTTTTCAAGAGAGGCTATCAAGGAATCCTTATTTTATCCATGAGAAATCAATGGAGCCATGGAAAAATGTTTTTCTTATTTATTTAAATATCATTAGGCCTATATATTATAGGTATAAGAATATAAAAACCCTCATCACATACCACGTTTTTCCTTTGTCAAACAAGATATATGTTACTTCACTTTTATTTTCATATCCCTCTACACCCAAATCATCTATGCAATGACCTTCAGAACCTAGAAATTCTACCACATATCATTATTAAGAAATTATGGGGCCCCTATTTTTGGACCTACTATTCCCCATATACTGATCCTCCTAGTTCATGCCTATATATAAAAATATGTTTCATGCACACTTTTACTAGATCTCAAAGCACTTATAACAATAGGGTAGACATCAAACTTGTATATGAGAGAGGTTTCTATGCAAACCATTTTGGTATTCTTCCCAAGATCATCTTGTTTAACACTTCATAATATCCACACCACGATATCATTAAAACGTCATACTAAATTACTAATGTTTTCTGAACCAATCACTATAATTCCCATTAGATGTATCATTTCTGTAATTATTCAATATATGAACCATTTATTCACCCCTTCAAAACGTTCCAATCATTAATCAATATTCCAAGAATCTTTTAAATTGATCCATTGTGCATCAATTATTTATGTCTAAATGTCATCGTCCATTCCATTTTTGTATCCATGGGGATCCAACAAACAATTTGTATTATATTACTTTTTCCTATATTTATTAGTTGGTTTTCCTTTCATCACATAGTTAATATAAGTCATATTCTGGAAACAATTCTAATAAGTGTCTACTAGGTATATACATTCATTAAGACAATAATGAACATTTTAAAATTTATTAATCATGTCTAGGTGAAAATTAGTTTATGAATCTGATATTCTGGTGATTATAGGGGATCTAAAATCAAATTCAACATGTTTCCTAACAAACTGAAAATATCTAGACCTTTCATTCTCTCTATCCATCTTAATCATAACACCGACTATATAGGAAAATTTAAAAAGAATTAGGGGGTTCTAAGAAGCCTAGTAAAACCATGAATACATATCCATAGACTAGTTACCGATTTCTTGACATTTAGTGGATTGAAAGAGGGTTCCCAATCCATGAATTTGAAAAACTAGTATTCAGTTTGATGAAAACATTCCCCATGAATTGATTTGTGATCCAAAAGGTATAAAAAATATGGAACAAATCTATAACTTATGAAGTAGTCTATCAATCCTAAAATCCCCAAGATTACCTTATTTTCTATTCTAAAATCAAGGTGACTAAATTTAGAGACTTTTTCATCCTTAGAGATCTAAGAAATTATATATTTCATTCATTATTTTATTCAATCTAGAAACATACCAACATATTCTTTGGAAAACATTATATGTCATTTCTCCCAAATCCACTAATATAATAGCAAGGACTCCCCTAGAAACCAATTGATGAACACAATATTTAAATAATGATCATATTTCCACAAATTAAGGTCATCGTTTGGTGTCTCAACCTACTCATATGGATCAGACCTAGCTATAGATGACATGGGGAATATGGGATTGACCACCACCCAAAAAAATAGAATGTGATTTCCAGGTTTGAAATCATAACTTCAGTTTATAGGATCCAATATATTCTAGCTCAAGGCCACCAAAGATGGATGATCCTTAGTAACCCCTTAATTACAACCATCACCATCATCATTGTTACATATTTTCACCCTTATAAAAACTCAAACTAGTTGAGATGTATTCCAAGTTCTATCGAATCGCCTGAGATCTAGTCCCTTGGATCTCTAAAACCCAAAAAATATCTCATATATAAAAATAAATATAAAAAATATAAAAAAATATATATCAATACAATCACAAAGATAAAAACAGACACAAACCAATGTATATAAATATATATAAATTGATATACATATAAATATATATACCAACGTAATATAAATAAATATACATTAATTTATATAAATGTAAAAAAATTATTTAATTTTTTACAATATATATACATATATTGAAATTTACATAAATATATATGAAAAAAAATTTATATTACAAAGATCTAAATAATCCCACATTCATATAAATATAAATATAAATTTATGTAAATATAAATATTTATTTATATATTAAAATGCATAATATATAAATATATATCAACCAAAATACATATATATTTTTATAATTTTATGGAAGGATAGTATAATATGAATGAATACATATAAATATATAGTTATGGGTGCTATTTTGAATATTTTAGTGGTAAATATTGATACATGTATATAAATTTTAAATAAATATATACAAATGAATAAAAATACATACAATTATATATATTATATAATAAATCACTAAAAGAAGGGAAAATTAACAATTGAAACACTATAAACTCTATAGGAATGTAAATTCATTGATTAAAATCATATATGAGCTAAAAAGAATATAAAAACACTATCGACTGAAGTTGAAATCACACCTAATATTCAAAAATCATGGTATATGGAAGAAAATTCTATTTTGGATGCTTTTAGTACAGTGATCCAGAATTGAATATTTTATAATCTTGAGTTTTAGTCCTGAAATTACATTCTATCATGTTTATGATTTTTTAATGTTTTTATCTTTATAGAATTAGGTCATTACTCATATATTACATAACCATATAATAAAGAGAGGACACTTCAAATCAATATCAATTTTTCCAACCATATAAAACTTCTTAATAGAAAATATTTTTTATCTCTATGAATTATATTCCTGACATTTATGATCAATCCATGATTTACCTTACCCATCATTTTAAAAACACATTAAAATGTGCTATGAGCCCAAATATCTCAATAGGTCATGGAAAAAGAAGTGAAGCTATTAGTTTATTAATAACATTAAATCTCTTGTAATATTTACCTTTACATCAATGTTAGTTTAGAAAAATAAATAAAACATTTTCACATGAAAACAAAAACATTTTTACTTTAAACAAAAACCCTTAAAAACGATAGAATGTAATTAAAAACCCATCCAAAAAAATTGAGAGTGTCACATACATAAATCTTTATAAACCTATGTCAGATGTAACTGAACCCCAGTTAAATACATAAGAGAAAGCCATTGGTATCTACCTACTTATTTCTTGCTATGATAAAGGGCACAAACCACATACTTAGAGAAAACTCTAGGTACACCCATCATTTAACCTATAACAGGATCATAAGAAAATATCTATTCCACCCCCATTGTATAAGATATAATGGACTCACATTGAGCTATCTCTGCCACCCTGTCATATAAGATGTAATAGGATCATCTAGAACTATTAGGGTGCAACCATTTAATTCTTATAATAATCATGTAACATATCATGAATTTATTTATAATTTCACGTTTTCATCATAAACTACCTATAAAATACCTATTTTAAACTATTAAGAAAATACCATTTGGATATTTAAATAAACATTCCTTTTAAAACCAATTTTCTATGTAAATATACCCTTTAAAACATAGACTTTCTATACAAAAATTACTAAAAAATAGAAGAGTGGTCATTCATTGAGGGAAATATAAAAGCATGAAAAGGAAAAAAGAAATAAATTAATCATTATGGTGCAATAAATCTAATTGTATATATGTATATTAATAATTCCTTTCATCATTTCTCATCATGTTCCATATAAAACACATAAAATTATGCCTTTTAAAAACAAATAAAAATAAAGAAAAAATAGACAAAATATTAATTTTATATATATTTAATTTCTATATAAACATATTTATTAAATTATATTAAAAAATGGACACTGATGAAAGTGGGTTTTTGAAGGAAAACTATAACAATTGCTTTTTTTAAATAAAAGCCTCTTATCACTTAGAAAACACTCGAATCATAAGTCCCATAAAATAATAACATTAAAAAAATTAAATATCATTTTAGTATATAAATTCATGATATGACCCATTAAAGGGGTAATATATACACCTTATATAAAAATAAATCTATATAACAAAAAAATAATCCTCAATGAAAAGAAATTGAGATTATATCCCTTACATTGAGTGTGAATTGTCAAATACGATTTTATATTCATTAATACTAAAAATAAATTAATTATTTACTTTCTTGATATCATTTTTCAATTTTTTGTTCTTTAATTTCACATGATACGCGATTCTAAACACTTATATAATAAGATAAGTTTATAGTGGATGCTTTGATCATATTCAGCTTATGTGTCAAAACAGACCCTAGTAGGTTTACTATGTTTATGGGGGTAATTATTTAAACAGATAAAAAATAGTTATCATTAAGTACTAATAATATATGGGAAAAAATTATATTTTTAATAATAGTCATGAAAGTTTCTTTTGATAAATTATATATGTTAGAATCATGGAGATGGTAGGTCGTACATGCACCTGAGTAATGTTTCCATTTTTTAGTGATAATTATGGTTAGAAGGTAAGTAAAAATATATCATTATTTCATCATAATTATATCATAATTAACCGTATATTTAATTATATATACTTATATATATATCATTCTTGTGGTATGGTGAAGAATATAGAATCACATATCTTCGTGAAGTAGAAGTCTACACAAACATAGACAATGTTAACTCTTTTTAGTGAGTTAAAATATAAAAAAGAAAATGATACATTAAATTTAAAAAATTATAAAAACTCAATTAATATATTAATTAATACATGTATATATCCTATATTCATTTTCATTACCAGTATTACCTTCCGTGTGACATGTTAGTTAAAAGTGAATCATATCGCTTCGTGAGGGGTTTTACACCAAACATACGAGTGACATTATCTTGTCACATATGGAATGGATTGTTAAAAAAAATATATATGTTATAAAAACAGTAAACGTATAAATATGTAATAAATATAAAATATATTTTATATACATCTTTATACATAATCATGATAGGCGGTAATGGAAAAACAAATGACATTCTTTCGCGCGGAGGTACTCCACCGTACACACGAATGATGATATCAAAAATCATTTGATGGAAGAGGGAAAATATTAAGGTTATTAAATTAAGATAATTAAATTTATGTAATTATAATATATTTATATAATTATATATGAATTTTTAAATAATAATTTATGGTGGTTGAGGAAAAATTTAAAAAACCCTCATTGATGAATGTTACCTCTTCATGAGGTATTTATCTTTGGATTAAACCAAAGTTGATAATTGGTCATATATGTACCCATATAAGGATACTAGGATTAAATAAGGATACATGATAATTTATTTGGATACTTATTTTCTAAATTAAATATGATTGAATGTGTGATTAATAATGGAGTGGTGGTGGGCTTTTATAATTGGGGAGGAGTAGAATTTTAGAAAATACTCAAAACTACTCAATAATTGGTGTTCAATCCCACCTAATGTGGATCCTATATTGTTTAAATGTAGTGTATGGGTTATATTTTTGAAAATAACTTCAAAAAATAGATAGGTACATATTTTTATCATGTTATTCTATAGTCATTATGTTTATTCAATTTTTCTCAGTTAGTTTTTACCCTGGGAACCTGTATATTTTTATTTACCTAGGTAATTTATCTTTTAATAATAAAATTAAAATTTTATTTAGTTCATAATTTAGACCTAATTTTTCTATATATAAAATTGATTTTTTTTAAAAAAATTAATGGTGTATGTAAAATTAATTTTAACACAAGCGTATTTAAATTGTAATTCCCCATTAGAACCTTAATCGTAGTAATTAACTTTTAAATTTAAAAATAATAATTATATTGAAAAAATTATTTGACCATATAAAATAATATAAATTATTATTATTCTAAATATAAAATATATTTTCCCAAATTCAAATCACATATGTAGAAAATTTTATTTTAAAATTAATTATAGATACATGGCGAGAAAGCGGATTTTTAGCATTTGATTTTTTTCATGAAAAAGGTAATTATATATTATATATTGCACTATTAATAACCATTATATAAATTTAAGTTATTGTATAATAAAATATGATCCATACATATAACATAAACAATCCCCTAATTTGGATTATTTTTATTAATTAAACTGTAGAAACATTTGCATTTCATAATAGTTTCTAGGAAACCCCATTTTTTATACACAAAAACGATATTATATTAAAAACATGAATAAATTTTATTCATTATTAATTAACTAAGTTAAATATTAATAAATTAAACTATTTCACATTAAAATATAATCAAGACTAATTAATTCTTCAAAATAACTTAATTTATTGAAAAGAAAATACATTTTCCTAAAAAATCATATTTTCACCAATCTCTAAAAAACAATATTTTCCAAAAAACAAAAGTATTACCAAAATTATATTTTTCATGATGATTAAAAAATTGTATACATTTTTTTAATTTAAATACTAAAAATTATAAAATAATTTTTAAATAAATTATTTAATGTAAATAGTTTAGATAAAATTATTGTTTTTCCAAAAACATATCTTAATATTTTAAAAAGTAAAAAAACACTATAATTAAAATAAAAGTGATTTATTCGATATTTACCAGGGTTTTTACATTCATCCCCAATTTTATAAATTTTTTCCTCACAATTTTATTCAATTATTTAACATGTGTGGATATCATTTCCCCATAGCATTTTCAAGTTTCTATGTTGGCTCGTTAACTTTATGTTTTTCCATAAACACCTAACCTAGAGAATAAAATGATTCCCAAACACATTTGTTATAAAATATAGAATCTAAATATGGTATTAATCATAATAAAGACTCAATTTTAATTAAATTTCATTTGAGCTAAAAAAATGAGATGAATCACAAACATATTTCATTAACAAGGTGACTTGAAATATGTTGTGTAAATGATATAAAATCAACTTTATGACCACTCCAAAGGTAACATGTATATTTTTCTTCTAGATTTCAAATGGTATGATATTATTTTGAAACATTCTACCAATATTATCAAAATTAATAACAATTTTATATGGTGAAACGTTTATAACTACAAGATATCATACCTTGAAATATCGATCTTTCCTCTATTATTGAAATAACTTATCACCATCAAATGGGTTGTTCTTATATATTTCAGAATCATCTATAAATTCTCTTCTATTTACACTAACAAATATAATCCTGTCAATTTATTTTCACCAAAATCATCCTATAATTATTGTTTCTGATAACACATTCCATAAAATGCCTCATGTTGTTTCATCTGTATACATTAATGAAAAACAGTGTTATATGAAAACTAATCCCATGAAATATATTGATCCCAACTTCCCTATGAAATTTTTGAGAATTAAATAAGAAAATATTCCATATTATGAATTGTCTACTCAGACATTACATCATATTGAGGATAAAAATATGTACATAAATTTAATTTAGTATCCAATGAATTCAAAAGTCCATTTGAAAACATTTATGTGAACATGGGGTCAAAGGATGATACAATGGAGAGAGTCACTGTAGGTAGACTAAAAATTCCCTTTAGATATATCCATGAAATATAATATATGGAAATTATATCTCTTGAATGGGATTGAAAATTTCATATTTATTTAATTAGTCAAAAATTACCCTAATCACAATATTATTTGGAGAAGACATTTGAAATCCCTCAATGAAATCCATTGATAAATTTTCCCACTTTGAAAACTATACAGGAAATACATAAAGAATACCAATTGGTAATTTTTTTTCTTCTTTTACTTGATAAAATGATTAACACTAAATTATAAGTTATAAATATCTATTTTTAATCCATCCCACCAGTTTTATACACGACAGTCTCAATTTATCAAAATATTGTCTTGATGAATTAAAAAATTAAGAACGATGAGCTTTACTCTACAAATTATTCCCCAAATAGAATTAAAAAGTCTCACATAATCTTTTTACAAATCACAAAACACCGTTGTAATCTATATTAAAATCATATAACATACCCTTCTTAATAGATTGCTGTTTTTTCTTCGTGGATGGATCCACCAATTAAGTTTTCATAAAATTTTCTAAAAAAGATTAATGCACTAAAACGTGAAAAAAATAGTTGATGTCCCTAAATCCATATCTTATAGGCTTGATGTCATCAAATAATTAGTCAAATGGTCATATTATATATATAATATTGTTAATTTAGAATTATTTTTTTCAACTCAATGCATTAGACACTTCTTTTTCATTTTCTTGATCGTAATGAACCATTAAATCACAATCCTTTATTACTTCCAATCATCTTCTTTATCTAATGTATCATTATTTGTGAGATAATTTACAATTCAAACATTTTTTTATCAATATATATATAACACCATACCCCTTACAAATGATGCCTCCATTTTATTAAAATGTAGATAATTAAAAATCATATAGATTAGAATTATAATCATGATAATTAAAATGACATAAAGAATAATAAATTACATGATCCTTTATTATAATGAAACCATGCCCATTTAATGAATAATTTTTGTAAATTAAAAATTCACCATTTTTAAAAGACAAGTCAAGAACTATAGAGTTATCTAATCTTCTTTTCATTTCATAAAAAATCATCACATAATTTTATCCATATGAATTTAACTCCATTAGATATTAAATTATTTAATAGTATAGAAAATAAATAAATATTCTCAATAGAGAAGAAGTAGTAACCCACTAGTACAAAAAACAATGAATCTCTCTGATATTTGTGGGTTTTGAATATTTTTCAATAACATTTTTTAGTATGGTAAAAAATTATACAATATTCAGAAGAAATATGTCTATAGAGAGAAATTTTTTAAAACAAAAATTCACACTTATAAAGATTTCACCTATATTATCTTTTCTTTTAAGGTTTGAAAAAAAACCATTAGGTGTCTTTCATATTTTTATTTACATTTATAATAAAAAAATGTCCTCAATAATTACAACCTAATAAATTTTACAATTAATCATAAAAAAATTGATTCAAAAGGTTGATAGATATAATATATGTATTATAAATGCCAAATATAATAGATGAAGACTCATTGTGCCCATATATTGTCTAAAATGTTGTATTTGGAATATTTACTTTATATTTAACTGATTGTGCCTTAACCACAATTCATCCATTTTTAAATAATTATCTAAATATAATTGATCAAAAAAATAATTGATATAAGGTAATGGAAACTTGGTATTAATAGTGATATAATTCAAGGATCTGTAGTCAATGAAAAGTATCCTTGAACTATATTTTTTTTACAAAATAAATTTGGACACCCTATTGTATAATACTAGTTTGGAGGAAATGACTATCAAATAACTCATAGAATTATTAGAATAATTCTAAAAAATTTCAATTGAGACATTTAATAAAGGGGTTTAGAAATAGTCTTAACAATAACGACAAAGTAAATAGTAAACACAACCTCCCGGTCAGAAATAACACCAGTAAAATCATCCTAAAATACATAAATGTACTCATTTACTAATGGAACAATAATAATTTAACCATTTTAATTATTTTAAATAATATTAGAATGGTAACCTAATTATTCCAATTCTAATGAATTTATCAACTTCATGGTAATTTATCAAACACATGAATACATTGAACCCAAAATTTTTTACTCTTTAATAATTCATGGTATACTAAACAGAAATCATATCCATTTCAAGAATATTATGAATATCTATTATGTCTACTTTAATATGATTTGTATGAAATACCATCCCATTGATATTAATATGAATATAATTATAAATATTTTTTTCTATAATACTTCCCCAAGAATTTTTTCCTAAAAGTAACATATTATTCCATGAATTGATTTTCTGAATTTACATTAACATGTATACAAATAGAAATAATGGGAATATTTGGAGTCACAGAAGGTGTTGGAGTAATGTTAATACCCAAGAAACATACATGTAACCACATCATTTGATGGTCAAACATAAACTATAGAAATTGAATTTACCTTTTCTACACCTTTCTATTTCTAATCAGGATGATTTCCATCCTGTGAAGCTAACTTCATACCTACATTAATATAATGACCCAACTCATTATAACTAAAACACCTCAACATTGGATGAAATTTTAATACCCCACTATTTTGTTTTTATAACTATTTTATTTATAGTAATGAGCCCTATTAATAAACATTCCATAACAAAAACACATCACAAATCCCATCATTATTCCATTAAATGTTGTTTTCCAAAATTAAAAAATTTCGGGGGCCTACCTTGGGATGCATTTTCTTGAATTTTCTATATTTACATCCACCATAAGTATTAATTATAGTCTTCTTCTCAAGGAACATTTTTTTATCAAACCCTATCTTAACTTTTTCAGTGCAATGAACAACATTATCAAAACATTTAAAATCTCATATGTCCAATTCTATTCACAAAATCGGTTTTAAACCAGTGTAAAATATATTAATATCACTATTAGATTCTCAAAAAAAATCTATCACATACCTATCCATTCCTGTGAAATTTTCATCCAGTACATCTACAAAATATTTATTTTTTTACCTCAGTTATGGGAAATTTTCACTATATACAGTAAAAAAACCATACAAAAATATTTCTCTAGGAAAATATCATTAAATTTTTTTAAGTCCATAACATCATATCATATTTTTTCTAGAATTTTTAACAAATATCAACCATAAATTTACTTCAAATTCCAAAAAAAGGAATTTCCTTTTGAAATTTTAAACATCCCATTAAATCAAATATACCTTCCAGAGTATTAATCCATCCTTCAACTATAATAGCGTAAGATGATCAAATGAATGATAGGGGATGTTCTCTCATAAAATTCTCCACAATTTACATATTCCTTCATGTTAGATCATGTTAATCTATTTCATGGATACCACCACCATTTATATCCCATTTCTAGACAAAAAATATGCTCTGATTCCAACCATATTAGGATAAAGATTCGAAAGGATATTTTTTCCCTATGCCTTCCCACTATAGTTTCCTAATTCCCTATTTGGAAACAAATTATAAAAAGATGTATTTTATATGAATGGATATGGTAATATCCAAATTATATATCATTTTGACTTTACCATAGTGTAAAATATGTTGATATAATTCTATTAACAATATCTTAACCCCTAATTTTATCTAAACCAACCTTAGATACCAACTATACGAGAATGACCTTAAGTAGTTTATATTATTCAGTTTTATTAAATATATTACAATATGTAACATTGTGGATCTTCTTAGGTTTTTATTTTTAGAGAATTAGGGAATAAATAACACATTAAGAAACCATATTATATAAAGTGGATACTTTCTTTCAGTATCCATTTTCACACCATTTAAAAAAATTAAATAAATAATTGTTTTTTTAAATGAAAATACATTCATCTTGACATCATAATTTACCTTAAAAATCATTCAAAAATACTTTAAAAATGTGATTGAGAACAAAAAATATCAAAAAATGGACATAAATAAGAAAATACTGTTAGTTTATTAATATAATGAATACCATTGAAATATTTTTCTTGAAATTTTTTTTTTATTGAATGAAGTAAAAAACTCATGAAAAATAGCCACACATTTTCCTCAAATTTATCCTTCAAAAAACAATATAACACAATTTAAAACCCCTATTAGTAACACAGAGCATAAAATTTATAAAAAAATTTAAACTTATTTCATATGTAATTAGAGCCCAATTAAATCCATATGAGAAAACATTTGAAAACATTATACTTTCCTATTAAGATAAAGAAAATTTTCCAATGCATTAGTGATATATCTAGTATCAGTGATCGCTTTAGCTATACCGAGATCACATGGTTCTATCTTTATAGCATCCCGTCTTTTATAACATAACTTTTCATTCCATTACACGGAACTGAGGATCTTTAAGGTTTAGTGTCTTGGAAACAAGGAACATAAAACATGAAACAAAAAAACATTCTTCTTAAACACTTGAAAGGATTCTCCTCATGTTCACCCTAGGCTCATTACTGCATCTCATAACCTGGGGACATACATCAAAAGGAAGGGTGAGCAGAAGGCCCAGCAAGGGAAACAAGTGAAACATTTTACATATGAACTTGAGATACATCAATAAAGTCATGAAAAGAACTTTAATGCATGAAAATGAAATCATGAGGAATATCATAATAAAAATAAAACTTTTTCATAACATGAAGATGTGGCTACATCATTTAACATATACAATCATGAACATATCACCAAGGTCCATCCCCAAGGTGTCATTTTAAAATTACCAAGGTTATTCACCAAGGTATCGTGAAAATTGTAATCTCTAGTGGTTACATCATTACCCAATGCATTGGAGCGCTATCAGGGCGCACCCTTAAATTTGCCTTTATTATCATGTGAGCCACATATATCATCATCAAACATTTCATAAATAACCCATATGGCATAAAATAAATGGGTTTCATTTCATAATCATAACGTTTTAAAAACTGCTTTAAAGACATGATCTTTACGTCACTTTAAACCCGCGGAAAGGGAAAGAGGGTTTCATGTATGTAATTCCCAGAATTTAAAATAGAAAATTTTGATATATATGTGAATACCCCTGTAGAAATAAGAGCTTTGAGTATTCACTTTATAACATAAAATAATTTTTAGAAAAGAGAGAGAGGCATTTTGAGACGAAAATTCTGCAGCATAACGGCTATGTTATAAGGTTTTAGAAAACATTGAGAAGAGAGGGGACATGGGTCAAACATTCATAAATGACCCATAAAATAGTATAGGGACAAAATATAAGAGATTTAATAACATGGTAATGAAATTTGAAAATATACCATATGAAATGAAGAACATGAAAGGAAGAAAAAAAGATTTCTCCCGTGAGAATTTGGCAGCCTAACGGCGTCACTTAAACATCAACAAAATTGAATTGACAAGGTCAAATAGGGTCTCTCATCATATTAACATAATATTCCAGTATGATAGATATAGATATCATACCCCAACATAATAGAAAGGAACTTGAAAGAATTGACATGAAAGTAGAACTTCAAAACGAGAATGGTGAAGAACCACTTAAAAATTCGGGAGCCTAACGGTGCCACTTAAACTTCAACAAAATACTGAATTGAAGAGATCAAATGGGGTCTCTCATCATATGAACATAAGATTCCATTATGATAGATATAGAGATCATACCCCAACATAACAAAAAGGAACTTGAAAGAATTGACATGAAAGTAGAACTTCAAAACGAGAAGGGTGAAGAACCACTTAAAAATTCGGCAGCCTAACGGCGCCACTTAAAACATCAAAATACTGAATTGAAGAGATCAAATGGGGTCTCTCATCATATGAACATAAGATTCCAGTATGATATATATAGATATCATACCCCAATATAACAAAAAGGAACTTGAAATAATTGACATGAAAGTAGAACTTCAAAACGAGAAGGGTGAAGAACCACTTAAAAATTCGGCAGCCTAACGGCGCCACTTAAAACATCAAAATACTGAATTGAAGAGATCAAATGGGGTCTCTCATCATATGAACATAAGAGTCCAGTATGATATATATAGAGATCATACCCCAATATAACAAAAAGGAACTTGAAATAATTGAATGAAAATAGAACTTGAAAACGAGGAAGGTGAAAGAATCCCTTAAAAATTCGGCAGCCTAACAGCGCCACTTAAACATTCTTAAAACGAATTGATGATAGCAATGGGGGGTCTCTCATCATATGAACATGAAATAGGCAGTAGGATGAATATAAAAGAACATCCTCCAACATAAGAACATGGAGTATAAAAGAAAAGACATAAAGGAGATTACATGAAAAGAAAGAGAGAGGTCGGATCCCTTACCTTAAAATGTAACTCTTAAACCTCAAAGGTTGGGACCTTGAGGGCTTGGGGGAACCTTGGGAGGACTCCTTTGGAGGTAATGAGACCGGAAATTCGTTGGGAATGAGTGGGGAGTCGAATGGATGAGTGGAGGGCTTGGTATTTATAGGGAAAGTGAGGGGACAAGGCATTAATGGCCAAGGGACACCTCACATGTGCTTTTCTCAAACCCATGTGCTCTCCCTTGTCATTTATCATGGAGTTAGGCCACATGGGGCCCCCAAAACAATAATTCATCACCCTTGGCCGGCCAACCCTCAAAAGATCTCATGACATCATCATGACACCGTTATGATGTCATTAAACATACCGAAACCCTAAAACTGTATTTTTACTATTCACTGAAAATTCAACTTTCTCAGAAAAATCCCAAAATTTCACATTAACCAAATATCAATGCTCTGATTTCAAAAATGAAATCCATTTTATAAAAATAATTTTCTAAATATTTTTAATTTAATTTTTAAATAAAAACACTATTCATCGAAAATTCATTTTTTTCAGAAAAAACCCCAAAAATTACCATAACATAATATCAATGCTCTGAGTTCAAAAATAAAGACATTTTTATAAAAATAATTTTCTAATTGTTTTTAATTAAATTTTTAATTAAAAACACTATTCACCTGAAAAAACTAATACTTGAATAATAGTTAATGAAACCGTTATTTAACTATTTTATTGAATCACATTACTTAATCAAGGTGCCTAGATTATTTTAAAACTTTCTTTAAGTGAGATTACTAATCCATTTGGTCATATTACTAATCCTAATCATAAAATTACTATTCATAATTTACTATTCATCAAAAATCAAGTTTATCTTATTAGACTCTAAATTTAGTACTGAACATAATTGCAGAAGACCATTTTTTGAAAATCATTACACATTTTTAATTATTTAGGGTTTACATAAACATATTTAAAATATCCTTTTTCTAAAATTCATCAAAAATATGCATACTATATTTATCCGGTCATTTCAAAATTCATAAACTTCATCATAAGAAGAAATCCCAATTTTTTTTTTAAAACAAGGATTACACAAGTTAGTTACGGTCTCGTTACATAAACCCTTATAATACCAGCATAGGACCTAAGAGTAAGGTGTGCTAGGGTGATAGAAGTCTTGGGGCGGCTCAGTCAACATTGCCCGAGTAGTAATTTCTATCAGTTTGAACTTCTCACGAAGGCGATTTCGTTCCAGCTTCACATGATGATGTTTGGCTTCGATTTGATCCAGAGCAAAGCCCAGTGGTGCTACCTCCTTCCCAAGCTCTGTTAGATGGGCTTCGATCGGTCCAAGACTACTAGGTGAGGCCATCGAATCTTCTTTCTATAAAAATTAACCAAGATTACTTATATTTAGAGACAATAATCAAAACATTTTGTTCACAGTGGTCATGTTGACCGATGGTTATATAATAGTCAAAACCCACTGATCTCATTTTAATTATAATCATGTTTATCAAATAAAACATTTTTGTTGTGTATAACAATAACACATAAAATTAGGAAACAAAATTTATTTAAAAATTTCGGGTCGTTACAATCTTCCCCCCTTAAGAAATTGCGTCCTCGCAATTTTAAAATTGGGTTTTGAAATTTCATTGAAAGTCCCACATTGGAAAAGGAGTCAGTAAAACTATTACTTTAAAATAAAGAAAGGGAAGTACAATGGTCACCCGAGTTAACCCACACTAGGGTTCCATGTAGGAAAACATGGATATGGAGGAAAAAACAAAGGGTCAAGTTCTGAGGGAGAGTGATAGAGAACATGATTAGGAGAAAGTTAACCATGAGAAAATCCCAAACATATGATGTGTGTAAACGGTCTTTGATTACCTAGTAGGAAACGTAAACCAACAACATTTTTGTTTTACGTTTATTTTCATAATTTTGAGTATTTCATTTACTACATAGAACAAAAAAATAAGAAAATATACCTACCTTCAAGTAGAGTTTCATCCTTTAACAAGTCCCTACCAACACTAATCTTTTCTCCAAATGATGAGAATTCAAAGACACTTGGTCTCATAAAAGCACAAGAATCATATTCTATAGAATCACATAATCTATAAAATATTAACTATTTATTTCTTCTATCTTTAAACATTATCCCAAAAACAGAAAGGTTAAGGTAAAACAACTCTTCAAAAAGAAAGAATCCCATAGGAATGGAAACTACTTTTAAATCATCAATGTTCCATGGTACTACCCAAAGTTCATCATAGACCATTCCATAAATAACGGTCCTTGAAATTTCTCAAAACAAACCAAACTATGATTGAAACCCAAATACAATAAGGATTTGATAACATAGTCTTCCAAAACAAATTCATTGTTCATCTCCAGACAACATCAACCACTCCTAACAACTTATAAAATAGTAGCTAACCTAAACATATTTTACCCAAGATAGGTTAGTCATTCCCATAAGTAACCTAAATTACTATAAGTTCACCTTAAATTCATCGATTCTTCAAAATATAAGTCAACCTTACTCCTCAATGAAAATACCTTAGTAATCTATTTACCTCGATCAAATATGGTTCCCAAAATAATGAACATCTTCCAAAATAATAATCATATTTTAATCCCCTAATCATCCCTATCATATTAATATGAAAATCGTCGCATTTCCTATCACATTGGTTGTCGGAACATGTTCTTCCATTTCCCACCATTAACTAAGAAGAGAAAGCATAATTAGGGGCTTAAGTACTTTGCTAATAATCATGAAAAGGAACTGAAAGCATATAAGGATAACTTGTATATGAAAGGTATACCCTAACTTGTGATCTCCTAGGTTCCCATCTAGGTTATGAATGATCATATATTCTTATGTGAAACTTTATTTTATTTTATCTTTGTTCCTTTAACAATGGTTCATACCAAGATTATGAATTTACCAAAGCATATCCCCCGGGAGTGTCGTAACCAAGAGTGCAGCAAGGCCCGTTGTCGTGTACCAGTTCCCGATCGAGTCTAGCTCAAAGCGGTGTTTTCGGGTTTTACCCCTATGTACATCTGTGCCAGATCCACCTCTACCTGCTCGTATCCAGACATGGATGTATTTGCTTGGCAACCCCTTACTCAATACTCACCAAAATACCAGGAAGATTTCCTATATTAAACTTTTCTATAGGGTTCCTCCTAGAGTTTTCATATCCTAATTTCCACAAATAACTAAACCATCCTTTGATACCAACTATAGCATCCCGTCTTTTATAACATAACTTTTCATTCCATTACACGGAACTGAGGATCTTTAAGGTTTAGTGTCTTGGAAACAAGGAACATAAAACATGAAACAAAAAAAACATTCTTCTTAAACACTTGAAAGGCTTCTCCTCATGTTCACCCTAGGCTCATTACTGCATCTCATAACCTGGGGACATACATCAAAAGGAAGGGTGAGCAGAAGGCCCAGCAAGGGAAACAAGTGAAACATTTTACATATGAACTTGAGATACATCAATAAAGTCATGAAAAGAACTTTAATGCATGAAAATGAAATCATGAGGAATATCATAATAAAAATAAAACTTTTTCATAACTTGAATATGTGGCTACATCATTTAACATAGACAATCATGAACATATCACCAAGGTCCATCCCCAAGGTGTCATTTTAAAATTACCAAGGTTATTCACCAAGGTATCGTGAAAATTGTAATCTCTAGTGGTTACATCATTACCCAATGCATTGGAGCGCTATCAGGGCGCACCCTTAAATTTGCCTTTATTATCATGTGAGCCACATATATCATCATCAAACATTTCATAAATAACCCATATGAAATAAAATAAATGGGTTTCATTTCATAA
Organism: Viscum album; assembly: GCA_963277665.1. Classification (NCBI taxonomy): domain Eukaryota; kingdom Viridiplantae; phylum Streptophyta; class Magnoliopsida; order Santalales; family Viscaceae; genus Viscum; species Viscum album. The sequence goes on along the minus strand of OY728156.1, from coordinate 185,102,584 downwards.
TCATAACGTTTTAAAAAGTGCTTTAAAGACATGATCTTTACGTCACTTTAAACCCACGGAAAGGGAAAGAGGGTTTCATGTATGTAATTCCCAGAATTTAAAATAGAACATTTTGATATATATGTGAATACCCCTGTAGAAATAAGAGCTTTGAGTATTCACTTTATAACATAAAATAATTTTTAGAAAAGAGAGAGAGGCATTTTGAGACGAAAATTCTGCAGCATAACGGCTATGTTATAAGGTTTTAGAAAACATTGAGAAGAGAGGGGACATGGGTCAAACATTCATAAATGACCCATAAAATAGTATAGGGACAAAATATAAGGGATTTAATAACATGGTAATGAAATTTGAAAATATACCATATGAAATGAAGAACATGAAAGGAAGAAAAAAAGATTTCTCCTGTGAGAATTCGGCAGCCTAACGGCGTCACTTAAACATCAACAAAATTGAATTGACAAGGTCAAATAGGGTCTCTCATCATATGAACATAAGAGTACAGTATGATAGATATAGATATCATACCCCAACATAATATAAAGGAACTTGAAAGAATTGACATGAAAGTAGAACTTCAAAACGAGAATGGTGAAGAACCACTTAAAAATTCGGCAGCCTAACCGCGCCACATAAACTTCAAAAAAATACTGAATTGAAGAGATCAAATGGGGTATCTCATCATATGAACATAAGAGTCCATTATGATAGATATAGAGATCATACCCCAACATAACAAAAAGGAACTTGAAAGAATTGACATGAAAGTAGAACTTCAAAACGAGAAGGGTGAAGAACCACTTAAAAATTCGGCAGCCTAACGGCGCCACTTAAAACATCAAAATACTGAATTGAAGAGATCAAATGGGGTATCTCATCATATGAACATAAGAGTCCAGTATGATATATATAGATATCATACCCCAATATAACAAAAAGGAACTTGAAATAATTGACATGAAAGTAGAACTTCAAAACGAGAAGGGTGAAGAACCACTTAAAAATTCGGCAGCCTAACGACGCCACTTAAAACATCAAAATACTGAATTGAAGAGATCAAATGGGGTCTCTCATCATATGAAAATAAGAGTCCAGTATGATATATATATAGATAATACCCCAATATAACAAAAAGTAACTTGAAATAATTGAATGAAAATAGAACATGAAAATGAGGAAGGTGAAAGAATCCCTTAAAAATTCGGCAGCCTAACGGCGCCACTTAAACATTCTTAAAACGAATTGATGAGAGCAAGGGGGGGTCTCTCATCATATGAACATGAAATAGGCAGTAGTATGAATATAAAAGAACATTCTCCAACATAAGAACATTGAGTATAAAAGAAAAGACATAAAAGAGATTACATGAAAAGAAAGAGAGAGGTTGGATCCCTTACCTTAAAATGTAACTCTTAAACCTCAAAGGTTGGGACCTTGAGGGCTTGGGGGAACCTTGAAAGGACTCCTTGGGAGGTAATGAGACCAGAAATTCGTTGGGAATGAGTGGGGAGTCGAATGGATGAGAGGAGGGCTTGGTATTTATAGGTAAAGTGAGGGGACAAGGCATTAATGGCCAAGGGACACCTCACATGTGCTTTTCTCAAACCCATGTGCTCTCCCTTGTCATTTATCATGGAGTTAGGCCACATGGGGCCCCCAAAACAATACTTCATCACCCTTGGCCTGCCAAACCTCAAAAGATCTCATGACATCATCGTGACACCGTTATGATGTCATTAAACATACCGAAACCCTAAAACTGTATTTTTACTATTCACTGAAAATTCAACTTTCTCAGAAAAATCCCAAAATTTCACATTAACCAAATATCAATGATCTGATTTCAAAAATGAAATCCATTTTATAAAAATAATTTTCTAAATATTTTTAATTTAATTTTTAAATAAAAACACTATTCATCGAAAATTCATTTTTTTCAGAAAAAAACCCAAAAATTACCATAACATAATATCGATGCTCTGAGTTCAAAAATAAAGTCATTTTTATAAAAATAATTTTCTAATTATTTTTAATTAAATTTTTAATTAAAAACACTATTCACCCGAAAAAACTAATACTTGAATAATAATTAATGAAACCGTTATTTAACTATTTTATTGAATCACATTACTTAATCAAGGTGCCTAGATTATTTTAAAACTTTCTTTAAGTGAGATTACTAATCCATTTGGTCATATTACTAATCCTAATCAAAAAATTACTATTCATAATTTACTATTCATCAAAAATCAAGTTGATCTTATTAGACTCTAAATTTAGTACTGAACATAATTGCAGAAGACCATTTTTTGAAAATCATTACACATTTTTAATTATTTAGGGTTTACATAAACATATTTAAAATATCCTTTTTCTAAAATTCATAAAAAATATGAATACTATATTTATCCGGTCATTTCAAAATTCATAAACTTCATCATAAGAAGAATTCCCAATTTTTATTTAAAACAAGGATTACACAAGGTAGTTACGGTCTCGTTACATAACCCCTTATAATACCAGCATAGGACCTAAGAGTAAGGTGTGCTAGGGGGATAGAAGTCTTGGGGCGGCTCAGTCAACATTGCCCGAGTAGTAATTTCTATCAGTTTGAACTTCTCACGAAGGCGATTTCGTTCCAGCTTCACATGATGAAGTTCGGCTTGGATTTGATCCAGAGCAAAGCCCAGTGGTGCTACCTCCTTCCCAAGCTCTGTTAGATGGGCTTCGATCGGTCCAAGACTACTAGGTGAGGCCATCGAATCTTCTTTCTATAAAAATTAACCAAGATTACTTATATTTAGAGACAATAATCAAAACATTTTGTTCACAGCGGTCATGTTGACCGATGGTTATATAATAGTCAAAACCCACTGATCTCATTTTAATTATAATCATGTTTATCAAATAAAACATTTTTGTTGTGTATAACAATAACACATAAAATTAGGAAACAAAATTTATTTAAAAATTTCGGGTCGTTACAATCTTGGCCACCCAATTGTATAATTTGAAATTGGATCACCTGATGCTATCTAGGTCTCCCCATTGTACAATCTGTAATGGGTTCACCTGGTAATGTGTGTGAGCTCCCACTTTATCGGTATAATGCTCACATCCCACATAATGAAAAAAAATAGTCTTACGTTTTTGTGTGATAAAATATTTTTAAAAAACTATTTTAAACATTCAAGAAAATCTATTTTGGATTTTGAATTTCAATTTTATTTTACAAAATCCATTTTCAATATTAAAATACCTTTTTAAAAACCATTTTTGTATAGAAATACCAAAAAAAATAGTTTTCCATAGAAAGAATCAATAATTCTTGAAAAGGATTATTGAAATAAACTAATTTTCATGGTGATGAAAAATTCATTACTTCCAAATATGTCAAGAATTCCTTTTTTTTGTTTCTAAAAAATTCCATATAAAACACATAATGAGATTCATATTTAAAACCTTAAAATATAAATTTAAAAGTTACATAAGATGTAAATTACAAATATTTTATGTCCATATAAAAATTATCCTAAAATATTTTTTAAAACAATGACATGGATTAGAAAGAGTTGGAAGGAAAACATTCAAAATGATTATTTTTAAAAGAGATTTTATTGATCACTTGGAAACACATGATTCATAATACCTATTTAATAAAAACAATAAATAAAAAAATTAACTATCATGTACATGTACAAATTCATGATATAACATGTCAATTTGGATGTATATTCATCTGTTAAAATAAAAAAAATGTTCATAACTTCAAAATATGCCAAAATGAAATGAAGTTGAGAGAAAGTCCCTTAACTTGAGTCAACCATTCAAATGGTTCCTTATATACCTAAATAATAATATTATGTTAATTATTTAACTTCATTAGATTCTATTTCAGTTTTATTATTATTTTTTATTCACCAATTACTACGTAATATACAATTACTTAATCAATAATTTGTACATCATAATTGTTGACCATATTCTGCTTATATGTCATAAAAGACCTTGTTAAGTTCACTATGGTCAACAAGTTCGTTATTTAAAAATATAAATAATAATAATAATGATATATTTATAATACTTATACATCAATTATACTTTTTTGAGAAATCATGAAATATGTTTTTGATAAATGATGTACATTACAATAAAGAAGATGGTAGGTCGTATATACGCTTGACTAACGTTTCTATTTTTCAATGTTCACTATATAATAAATGTAATTAAAATTCCATATTTTCTGAATTATAGTTATACCATAACTACTATATTATTTATTTATACATTATTAAATATTTCATTCAAGTGGATTGGTGATGAAAAGATACATGGATAGATTTATGAAGGTAGAAGTCCATACGAATGAGGTAATCACTTCTTCTGTGAGTGAAAAGGTAAGAAATAAAATGATTATTTTATTAATATAATTATAATTATGAAACTAATATCATAAATATTTCATTTATATCACAAATATTGATTATATACAAACTTATTAACTTTTATGTAAATTTTAGTTAAAAACGAATCACATCGCTTGACGAGGTGGTAGTCCACCATACACATTAGTGAAGTTGTTATACCCCATATGGAATTTAAATAAAATATTAATATATATATATATATGATATAATGACTATATATGTGAAATTTTTTTATAAATATCATATATATACTTTTTATCATACATCATACCTAACCGCAAGAGGCTCTAATGGAAAAAAAGGACATCAGTTCACAAGGCACTTGTCCTCGATACACATGAATAATGACTACATAACCAATTTTAAAGAAGATGGAAATGATATAAGTTATCAAATTAATATTATAATATATATATAATGAATTTATTTTATTATATAAAAATGGATTGAAATCATTTACAGTGGTGGATGATGTAATAAAATAAAAAACACTCATTGATGAATATTAACACTTCTTAAAGTATCTTCCATTGTATTTCACCAAATACAATACATGATTTTATTTATACCCAAATAAGGATTATATAATGATATTATTTAATCTGTGATGTGATTTGGGTAGGTCATGGAAAATTCAATGTGTTTTTTATGGTGTGAAGAAGATAAGATAGGGGATGGACTTTTATAATTGAGAAAGAGTTACATTTTTAAAATACTCAAAAATATTAACTAATGGAAAGTCATCCCAACCTCATGTGGATCCAAAATTGATTAAAAATTGTGGATAAGGTTTACTAGGATGATAAGAGACTCCACTATGAAATAAACATATTTTTATCATGTTATTTTTTTGTCATTATATTTAGTTAATTTTACCCTATTAGTTTTTAACATCGTTACAAGAATCTTTTAATTTATCCATGAAGACTAAAATTACATGTAAATTAATTTTTCTTTTGTACGTACTAATTTTAAATATTAAATCTAATTTCATAGATAATAATAATATCTTTTTTAAATATTAATTTTAACAAAATCACATTTAACACACAATCCCTTGTTTAAACCATAAATGAGGTTATTAATTTTTAACTCTTTTCAAAAATTATTATATTCAAAAATTAATTCTACATTATTAGTTAATATAAATTATTCTCATTACAAATAAATTATCCATTATCTTAATTTTCATTCATATAACTCATTATGTGTATTTATAATTAATCACACAGATGTGGCGAGAATTTGGTTTTTAAGAAGTGTATTATTCATGAAAAAGATAGATATATATTAACTCTATCACTAAAAATAATAATTTTTTGAATAAATAATATTATTTAGTGATATATAATCTATAAATTTTATTTAAAACATTCTTCATTATGTATTAATTTAATTAAATAAAATTTATAATGACTACATATTATAAAAAAAATTAGAAAACACAATTTTTAATTTCAAAAATAAAATTATATAAAAAAACAAATATAAAGTTCATTTAAAGTAATTTAGATGATAAAATTTAACAAATTAATAATTATGTTACATTAATTAATATTTAAAACATATTTTTACTTTTATATTACTTATTTTTTTGAAACAAAATTACTTTTTCAAAAACAAATCGTTATTTAATCACTATTAATGGGGAAAACTCAATCTTTTATGAAAGGTGACAAAATTTCCGTCCATGTAAAATATCATGTTTTAATTTAAATAAAATTATAATAGATATATCAAACTATGATTATTAAATCTATAAATTACTATTTTAAATAACACCTCATAAGAAAGGTATTTAGTAGAAAGTATTTCCTTTTAGGCTAAAAATTAAATAATACTTTTTGGAATAATAAAAATATCTAATTAAAATTAAAGTGATATATTCTATATTAATCTGACTTCATACATCTATGGAATTTGGACTTTGAAAAATCTTTTAATGTTTTCCTTCTTAAATTAATATGTTGTTGATCTCATCTTAGTATTCAATTTGATATGTGGTAAAATCATGTTGGAAATGTGGAACAAAAGTTATGGCCATTTGAAGATGATGTTTTATTATGAATCACTATTATTATAGAAATAAATTTTATTCTATTAATCATTATAAAATTATTATCCAATATCAATTTATTTCATTTCCTAACCTATGATTTTATTAGTTTCGGAATGAAAAATGACACTATGAAAAAAATTATAGTCATTTGATAATGAATTAAAAGTATCAACTAATCCTAGAATTAATTAATGTTTTAAATAATTATTGACTAATAATAATAAATAATTAATAATTAACATGTAATATGTAATTAAAATTTTAAATAATACAAAATAATTTAAAATTATAATCATGTAAAAATTAATTTTCAAATTTTTAATTTTTATAAGTATTATTAATTGTTTTTTATAAGAATCCCACCACAAATTTTTGGTTATTAGTATAAAAGTAAAACTAATATTTTTCTAAAAAAAATTATGAAATAAGAATATAATCCTATTTTTTTGTGTTTAATTGAAATTAAGAGAAAAAAATTTTAAAATAAAATAAATTATTTAGTGGGGGTTTTTAAACCCCCCCTCCCCAAACTAAAAAATGTTTATAATATATTTAGTAGGTGTTTTGAAAATAGCTATTATAAGTATGTGAATTTCAATTTTTCTTATAACGATCCTCCCAAAGACACTAACTATGGAAGAATCCATCACATTTGTTATAATGATATCACCACTGAAAATTTTATAAAATTTCTGTATAATAAGATATCAGGGCAGTGATTCAATAGTTAAATTAAATGGGAATGATATAATAGAATGTATTGAACCTAAATCAATTAAAATATTATCCATTCTTAAGTGAATAGTTATTTTAAATTTTATGAATTAATTTTCATGTTCATCCTTAGTGTGGATTATGGCATAAGATTTACCTTTCCCCTAAATTTATGGTTTTTTATGATGATTTCAATTAAAGACCCCTAGTTAGGTGACCTGGATTTCATAATTACGAATTAATTTGTAGTTAATGTATTGGACCATTGTCTATTCATTTTTTCCTTTATTAATTAGATCGGTTTATTCATTTATTTATGATATACATGGGATTTATGTCATTCATTACCACAATTGATTCATTGCATATTCCCCTTGAGTAAATTATTATGGTGATTATTACCACATATCTGACATGTGGGTGGTTGGATCATATTTACACCATTATCATTTGATCCTTAATATTAAAACTCTTCCGTTTAGAACTTACCATCATATTAATGGAACCATTCCCTCCATTTAATCTATTATTTCATATGACAATGAACATCCCCACCATAACTCAACTTTTATAGGTTGATGGTTCTTATTTTCAAATCTTATGAAATTTACATTATAGGTTTCAATAGAGACCCGCTATGTTTTTAAGCTCTAGAAATTCCTTCTCCATCTTGGGGTGAAGAGTTCATGGGAAATACATATTATGAAATGTCATATTAAACGCTACCCACACAACTTCTTACACACAATCCATTCAATTTTTATTCTTTGTAAATGTATAATTTTTATCAACATATATTTTAAATTATAGACATCCAGAGTAACAATGTCTTTCTTGGAATAGTGATAAACTAAAATTATGTTTTCAATGGATTGCAGCCATTTTTTCATAACATAGGGGTCAAAATGTTCCCTATATTTCTATGGTTGTTGTTGTATGAAGGACATGATCCCTAATTTATCATTAATGAATTAGTAAATACATTATACATGGTTTGGGTTATATTAAATATCTTGGTTGAAATGGTAAAATACATTAATTAAGTTTTTAACTCCTCCTCTTGTTGCATTAAGAATGTTATTTAATAAATCATTTATTTTTTTCATCACCTTATTTGATGTCTTGGTTATTCCTAGTTCTCACAACATATGAATATAATGTAATTTGAGTGATGAGAATGATTAAATTAGTAATCATATAAAATATAAACAATATAAAGAGAAAAATAACTCATAAATGACATTGATACACTATCATTGGACTTTCTAGGTTTCGATATAGGTTATTAATGGTCTATTTAATAGATGGTTACCTAATAACTCTATAATTGTGTCTCTAAATCCTTTATAATGGTTTCTAATGTGTATGTTAGACATCCAAAGTATATCCATTTGGAGTGTTAATCTAGGTGTGTTGTAATTCCCCTTTCTTATAAATAGAGTGAAGATTTAGTGTAAATATAACAAACCAATTTCTATGAAATTACCCATCGGTGTATCACATCCATAGCCACAATAAAATTTTTTTATCTATAATGGGATTCAATTTCTAGGAAACCATACACTCAATATATTAAAAAATATGATTTTTTCCAATACTCAAACATATACCTAGGTTTCCCGAAAATTAATTACTATCTTCAAACAAGAAAACTAAAACATTATTTGATACCAACTATAAAGAACTATGTTTTTAATACATGATCATTAGATCATTTTTATTATAAAAATATAAAAATCATTAAAACCCGTAATCACATGAATTATCATCTTGAAAAAATTATAATCATACATATTAGTCATATATAAAACACTATGATTTTTTAAAAATCTATATACAAGTACTCATAATATATTTCATAATATAAAAAGTAAATGTACTCACATAAGGATATATATGAAAGAAACTGTGAACCAAAATTCCATAAATTGTAGGAATATAAAAAAGCGAACATAAAAAATGAATTATTAATAAACACGGGTGATCGTAATCAACATCATTAAATCAATCGAATTATGTCATCATAAAAAGGGTATAATTATATAATTTAATTGAATGAGGAATAGTCAAAATAATTTTACATCATAATATTGTGTTAAAATTCTACACATAAGTTGTAAACATATATTGAATCATGTTTACACACATCTATTGTGTACCAATCTATCATTCAAAAAATTTAATGAATTAAAATATGATGATCAGGAATAATTCACATACCCTCATGAGATATATCACATTAACTAAAGAATTATAGAGAAATATAATTTTAGGACCACCCATCAAATCGTAATATTATAATAATCATACATTATACATGTAAAGGAAATATATAAAAATAGTACACAAGAAATAAACACATGAAAATTAATGGGGTTCATATCAATTTTATATTTAATATTTCAATTAATAACCTTCTTGGTCCCAAAAATAAGCACGGAAACATATTTTTGGAAATTGAATATTTGTTTAAAAAATCATAGTTCTTGGTGATAAGAGGAATCAATGAGGGGTTTTAGAAAATTATGTCCATTGAGGATCTTCCCAAATACATTTGAAGTAATATTAATAATTTATAACAAAACGTATCGCTAAAAGAACAATGTGAGGGAATTAAAAATTTATTTTGAAAGGATTTTGAAGAATTATATTCACAATAATGATTAAAATGACATGAACCTAAAAGTAAAGTGTTGTTTTCTTGATTCCATATACATTAGGTCCAGTGTTATTTTTTCACTTTTACACCTCCTTTATAATCAATTTATGTTTATTAAAATACGAATCTAGAAGTAAATTTTATTTTTATTATCATTATTGGTTGATTATATATTTGGAATCTATTTATAACTATTTCATCCAAAACATGAATGGCCTAAAGATGTGTTTTATTTTAAATTATACACTTTGTTTTTGTTTCATTATTTTAATAATTTGTATTTTATTATTTTTTAAATTTATTTAAAAAAGCATAGAAAAAATTAATGTAAATATATATTAAATAATCTACATTAACCACATATATATGTGGTGATAAGTAATACATTAAAAATTTCCTCACTAGGAGATGAAACCTACCATTATTGAGACATGTCTAGAAAGAGATATAGTATAAACTATAAATATTTTAAATTTATTTTATAATAACATTAATATGATATGTATGTATAAATTAAATTTTTTAGTTTGGTATAAAATTTAAATTTAATGTGAGAGAAAAAATATAAAGAGAAAAAAAATAATATAATAAAAATAGGGTAGTATTATTGTGGAAGAATTACTCATTTGATAATGTCAAATAAGATTATGGTATTGTAACTCCAAATCACACCTAAGGGTTCTAAGATACTCAGTATATGTTTAGTGGGATTATATAGAGATTTTAAAAGGTAATGGGATGTTTGTTTCCAAGGTAAAGTAGAGGGGGTAATTATACCTGATGATACATGGTTTTTTGGTTAAAATATTTATTTTTTTCATTTAGTCTAATTAATATTAAAGGGAATGGGATAACAAATAACTAGATAGATTAATAATTAGTAAATGGGGTTATTTGACATTTAGTGTATGATTAAACTAAATAGAACATTCCAATATATAAATTAAAAGATAAGAACTAAAATAGTATTTTACTTGGATGGAATATAATTTTGGTTTTGAAATCTAAAATTTAGGTCCAATCACTAAAAATTATATTTTAAATTTCATTATTTTACTCAAAAGATACATTATTTATTATTAAAGGAATTTCGTAACCTTATAATTAATTCATTAAAAATGAATATTTATTAAAAGATGGGATATTCTAACAGAATATTTTTTTGAATATTCACTAAAAATCATAATTTTAACCAGATACTAAATTATCACCATATTATAAATTATATGTTCTGACCTTAAAATTTCAATCTATTTTCAAAAAGTAATTTGAAAGATAATTCTAAATTAATTTTTTTAATAAAAACCCTTATTTATCGACGGATATCAATTTTTATGACTCGATAAATATCATGGCCCTTAAAAAAGTTTATGATTGAATAGAAATATATTACTAATAATATCTATATGTCTAAATCTATTTTATTAAAATAAACATTTATTTTAAAATTTTCTATTAATTACTAAATTTATTTTAGAGTAAAACATATATGAATTTCTAAAAAATGCCATTATGCTTTCTTTTATTCAATCATTTCATTATTATTATTTTTATAATAAATAGTATTTAATTATATTATGATTTAAATTAATTTTATTAATATAATATATTCATGGGTTGTTGATTTTTATGTTATGTGGTGTACGTATGTTATACTATAGTATAATACTAAGGATGGCATATAATCATTAAGAATAAGTGTTCCTTATATAAAATTGTAGGTCATTACACTCTTCTCCCCTTTAGGAATTCCATTCTCAATATTTCAAGTCTTATCCCCAGTTAAGAATTAAAGAATGAACTTCTATTTAATTGAATCATCAGGTTCCCATGATTCTTTTTCATAAATGTTATTTATCCAATGTTATTTAATATTATGATTTATCTTGTTTGTAAAATTATTTTGTATATGGTCTAACATATTTAATTGTTTCACTTTACAAGCGAGGTTAATAATTGTTTTACAATCTTTGGATTTCCTGTATATGAGGGATCATTTTTATTCTTCTATTTGAGAGATATATAGAACACATTATGAACAGGATCTTGTTTTCAGGGATGTATTAGTCAATAAGAATGAAATCCTTTGTAAAAAAACACCTCTAAGGGGCCAATGTATTGAGGGCTGGCTATTTTATTCTTTCAATGCGTCATCATTCTCTTATGGGGTAAACTTTGAGGTGACACTTTGTGCCCAACATCTATGTCAATTACTATTTTCACTAATGATATTATATTTATTTTTTGTATAATTAATCTCTTATGTAATGTCTTAAACCATCTATTTATTCTACCTCTTATGTCTATATCAAAATATCATACATTTATCATCTTCCCCTAACAAAATTGATATTTATATAAATTTTTATATAGATATTCATATAAAGAAATCTACATACTCAAGTGGAAACCACTTTTGAATGATAACTCTACTAATAGAAGATGTTGTTCCCATATGAATTTTAATTCCATTGAACATTATCTCAACATTTATTCAAATGTTTTTATAGTCCTTTTAGATTGTTCATATGTCTATGAAAATAGGCCTCACTAAGGGTCAACACAGTATTCATGGAACATTGATGACTCGTCCATAACATAGAGGTGAAACTTTCATTTTTATTAGATACACCTGAGAGTGGTTCTAAATAAACCCACACCACATCCTTTAAAAATATTATGTAATGTTGATCAATTGATCAATCTTACTAAATTACAATACATCCATAATTCTTGGTAAGTCAATTCACCATAAAAATAATATTTTTTCCTGGGGATTTATTTGGAAGACCCCTTACAATGTGTACTTTTATATTCTCATATTTCAATGATGGTATGGGTAATGGTTGGGTCACCCCTTAGATTTTATAATTATCTAATTTAATAAGAATACTAGCCATACACATTGAGGTTTAATCAACTGACCCATTATTCATGTATTCCCACTAAAAGTTTTCTCAAATAACTCGGTACATATTTTTTATTCCATGATGGATAGTGAATGGTTTTGTTTTTGTATAATCCAATAAATCATTTTCTAATTATAATGATGATCATTCATAGAGTCCAGACCAAATATAAATGAATCAATAATTTTCAAAGTTCAAATCATGAGGTGCCCCTTTCTTCACTACTCTAACCTTATTTTGAATCTCCAAATGATCTATTTTTTCGAATCTTGTTTTATCATGGATGGATGGTTATAAAACAATTGTGGAGGCTATGATGCATTACCAAACTTATGGATTTCTTCATTCATACATTTTATATCCATAATTATAGAACCATGTTCAATTATCATCATTGATAGAGTACTAGGTTCCATTTATAAATGTGAAAAAACTACCTTATTGACCTTTCTAGCATGGTAGTGAACTGTTTGAACATAGTTCCTTATTAGATCTATCCATATTTAATGTCAGGATATCATTTTTTATGTGTGAATAATTACATTATACTATTGTGATTAGAATATATATCATATTTCTCTCCTTATAGATAGTGTATTCCAATATTCAATGAGAAAAGCACTTTATCCAAATCTAGATCATGTGTTAAATAGTTCTACTCATTGATCATAAATCATCATGAAACATAAGATATTACGTTATCATTTTTCATGAGTATAAAATTGAAACCTTTTTTAATATTCATTATAAATTCAAAAACCATTCAACTTGATAGGAGTTTTAATATATTTGTTGTTATTGACCACATATTGAGATTTATAAAGCTTTCCTCACACTCCAAAATTAGATTAAAATTTAACCCTTTTAGTGTTAACATAAATAGTGGGCTAGACAATCATGAGATATTTATCATGATGTGTTAGTAGTACCCAACTAATCCATGAAAAATATGGATATACAAAACTCTAGTGGGCTTATCACATTCCACAATACACTTTTTCATTGATGGATATATGGATATTTCTTCATTCAAGATCATATCCTTTAAGAAACTAACTTATTTTATCCAAAACACACATATTCTAGATTTGGGATATATATTATCATTCCATATTGTTTCTACCACAATATCCCGATTCTATTCGTGTTTTTTCCTTCTCGTATGGTATATGAGAATAATATAAACAATTATTAGAAAAAACTATCAAGGTAATCCCTTAAAAATATTCCCCTTATGTCTATAAATATTACAGGGTCATTAGTCAAACCGAATAGAATAACTATAATAAAATAATGTCTCTATTGGGTATAAAATGGTGTTTATATTTGACTTTTATCTTTATCTTTTTCTATTTATATCATAAACTATGATTTATCATTGTGAATTACTCTGATATTTTATGTCATTCAAAAAATTAATCAATCCTTGGAAGGGGATACTTTTTCTATAAAGTGCATTCTTTGAGTTATTTATAGTCTATTCCCGACCATGTTAATCTATCTGTATTCCTAATAAAGGACATGGGTTCACCCCATAGGGACACACTAGTTTTTATAAACCGTTTATCTAAATTCTATTACAAATATATTGTTAAACCCACTAGTTTTATCAGGGGATCCTATAAAAGTTCTTCGATATAAAGGAGGATCTAGGTATAAGTTCTATTAAAAAAGTTACTAATAGTCTGGTGGAGGTCTCAAACAAAATTCTATAAGAACATTAATATACCCCCTATAATGATTATTTCTTTAGTGTTGATCCTTTTATTTGACATAACCATTTGAGAAAGATATACTTCATCATTAACCATCAAAACCCACATCAATGGGGTATTTTCCAAAGGAGACATATAATATTTCGTGAATTTGTACATAAGGATAGGTTGATATAGAATTAATAATGATATTTCCCTTAATATATAGTTGATATGAGATCTATATGATTAAATCTAATAAATGCCTATTATAGCAAAAAATTATTCTTAAGCGGAGATTATGAAATTTGAAAGAATTATTTTCCCACTTATATTTACTACGGAAGAGTCTAACTCTTGGGTTATAGTGATAATAACACTTTGTATTTCAATCCATATCTCTACTTAATGCTATCCGTGAGGTTATTGAATAGTTATACTAAAAATTTATGATATATATGAATGAATAAGAAATATATCAAATAAAAATATCAAAATTCATGAGCTAGAAATGATCTTACCTTATATAAAATCATTTTCATATTCCATATCAATATCAATTTCTTCATGTAATTTAAATATATAATCTTGATGTAATTATTTCCCATATTTTAATCATTTCCTCACCGCCATAATAATATTATTAAGAAAATTCTTTCCAAATAATTGAAATTTGGTTGGTCTGATTATATTTAAAAATTTATCCTTTATCCTCCATCGTGATATTTTATACTTCTCTTACTATCTCTATAACTATGAACCGCAATAATAATTTTATCTCACCACTATGAGAAAAATGAACCACCTATATATATCCTAAAGTATTAGATAACCATATATTTTTGTAGATGTGGTTTTAAGACTCTATGGTATAAATACCAGCAAGTCCATCTAGAAGTGATGCTTATGACTATTTGTTATATAAAAGAAACGAGTACATAATATATAGAAAAGTTAAAACAAAGCGACATTCCCTCATCTTTCAAAATACAAAGTTACAGATCATAATAGGACATATCATTCTTATAATCAGATTCAACAATAGTTTCCCATTCAGAGTGGGACATACCACAGTTGAGGATCTTAATAATATCAAAAATAAACATGCCTGGTAGCTTAGAAGATGGAGTACTTAAAATGCAAGGTGTATTAGAGTAGTCCTTCCTTATACTTTTCTTTGAGGTGTTAGGAGTGTTGTCAACGTCCACTTTTCCAAAAAAAAATTCATCTTTGAAGGATGTAGGACCATAGCTACATGTTACAATTTCATCCACCTCCGAGATGTCACCCCACTTCCCAGATATCCTAGATTTGTTTAAGAAGATTCTAGATCTCTTGATGACAATCATCCTGATGAGGATCCCTGGTGTTCAGAGTCATCTCAATAATTTTATCACGTAGTAAACCTGCACCTGGACTATCATTTATGCATATATTTGAGGGGTTAGTGCAAGAAGGAGATCCTGAAATAGTGATAATAGAACATCTTTTCTAGTCCCAACTAATCTAGTGGGAGTAACCGCACGACCATATATAGCTGTAATATCCTAGAAAAAATTAACCAGATCAGTGGAGGGACCACCCAATGGGGATGTAGAGTTTTCCTGAATATTATAAAGACCATGGTTGGCTCTCAACAGTGAAAAATCCACCATCCGCCAGTTCCTAATCGACGGTAGTTGATGTTATTCCCAAGATTCCAACAAATATGCCTTATTGGAAGATGAATTGATGTTATGATCAAGTGGTTGTGACAAATACACATCATTCCTCTAGGATTTCCATCTATATAAGTTGGATGGATAACCCTTAATCACGCATTTCTCAAAGGAGATCATTCTCTGACATAGTTCCAATGAATTCCCAACATACATTAATTCATTATAATATTGTGGATTTGTTTCATTCTCAACATCAATTTGAATTTCATCCATCATAGTAGAAATATTTACCTTATCAACTAAGATGGAGATAAGATAAATTTCCACTAACATACAAGCGACGTTTCAAAACCGAAAAATCTTAGTCTCCTTTTCAAGTCGTAGTGGAGTCCCAATTTCCTTGACTATATCACATAGAATCTTTGGACACCATAGGACCCAATTAAGACGACGAAGATGAACTCATACCTAGGAAAAAGAATTCCTTGCATGAAAATCATTGATGTTAAGGGACTATTCATGAAGGTTTATTCATCCATGCATCAAGGAAAGAGATCCAATTCTCTATGCATTAATATTATAAGAATCTAAAGTAAAAAATGCAATGAAAGAAACCACATCTAATAGATACACACCCCCAATCTGAGAAAGCCCAAAAAACGAGATCTATCGAAACAGTCCATCAAACCTCCAGGATTTATGACCCTTTGGTAAAACAAGTCATGAAATCAGGGAGGTTTTCCTAATAAAAATCCATTCAAAAAAGACATCATGATTGGACTCAACATGTATTGATTACCCATTTCAAATAATTCTTCCAGAGCATGATTCAGTGTATGAAAAAAATGAATATTTCAACACATCATTTGGCTTTATCAACCACTAAGTGGGGAAAAAAATAAGAAGACGGAAAAATTGCCACATCCAAATTGTTAGAGATATCACAAACATTAGTAGGTAATGATTTCTTCGGTTGAATCATCGTATCAGACTTAACATCCCAACCCCGCGCACCTATATTGCCCAAAAATCAACAAACAACTTCTAAGGTCTCGGATATGAATTCAATGCTGACATCCTCTCCAGAGGAATCACATTTCCGCAATACACCTTCAATCAGATAACTGCAAAAAACATGATACCTTGAAGCTCCATCCACCAGATGTGCACAATCACTGGGACACATCACACCATCATTCTAGGTGACATACCAGACAACATCGTCTCGAACAACATCAGACCGATAAATCAGCAGACTCATTATAGATGTATATCCCCCAAGCTACCATTGACCTTCATTCCTGGTGGATCCTCAATCCCCAACCCTAAGCATGGAGCTGAGAAAATGGGGAACAAACATTGTGAACCCTAGAAATCCCAAATGTCATGGTCGTGGAGCTATCACACACCCCGACACACCATCACTCACTAAGGAATAAATATATTAGTCTATCCTTATTGATATCAAAACCCAAGGTGGAATATATAATACTCATAAAATTCACCTAATAGATTTCGGTAGATTCAATCTCCTTTTTCCTGTGTTACAAAAATTATCGTTCCATCTAGGTGTGAAGAGTTCATGTGATGTACCTATATTGAAATATATTCTTAAAAACTTCCCTTTCAACATTATCTAATTCATCCTTAGTCAATGAATAAATCATCAATGTCCTATTTTTATTTGCTTGTGTTTTTAAATGGTAGACATTGATAGTATCATTCACATTGTCATAACATTGATTCATCAAAAATAGCTTTTTAATGGGATTTACCCAATATTTAACATCTTAGGGGTCAAAAGGTATACTAAATGTCAATGGTTGTTAGTGAATAATAGAATGAATTAAAAATTTATCCTTCAAATATGTATCAATTATTTCCTCATGGATTATGTAATTTATCATATCCCATGACAAATTTTTATGTACCTAATAGAGGTTTTGAATACCACATCCTATTTTGTTAGGATTGTAATTCATAAAATCCCCTAATTTCACATCACACAAGTGGTTTGTCTGATTTCTCATGGATACCACCACTTTCATAAATAAATAAACTTATATGTGTCAGAACAATTGAATTAATACCCATATAAATGGTAAACTACTAGTATAGAATAAATAACTCATAAAAGATAAGAATACCCTAATTTACGAATTTCTAGGTTTCAATATATTTTATTCATGGGTTATTTCCTATTATGATCTGAAACCTCAATATAAAAATCTATTTAAATACATCATATATGTTTAAAAATCTCATGTGAAAAATTGCTTAAATATCCCTCAATACTGCAAAACTAGGTGTGGAGTTCAGCCCATTTGTTGCGCACCAAGTGAAGGACATTATTATACCCAACAAACCATTTCCAGGGCTATTACCCATAAGCGTATCTGATCTAGAGCCTCCATTGATATTTTATTATCTAGTTAGGTATGTATTTTCTATGAAACCACACTCAATAATTTACAAAAAATTGGATTCCTTTCATATAATCAAACAAATCCCTAGTGGTTCCACAAATTTATGATATTCGAAATCCCAAAAATTACAAAACATTATTTTGATACCCACTATACCTGTATAATTTTTTCATAAATAATTATTACATCAATTTTAGGATAATAATTTATATAATTATTAAATTCAAGAAACCAATTAATTTTTATCATGGAAAAAAATTCACACAAGTTAATCAAACATGAAATACTAAAAATTATTTAAACCCTTTTGAAAATTAATCTTATTATCATTCATATTATCTATTGAATATGTACTCATCCAAG
Source organism: Viscum album (assembly GCA_963277665.1). Lineage (NCBI taxonomy): Eukaryota > Viridiplantae > Streptophyta > Magnoliopsida > Santalales > Viscaceae > Viscum > Viscum album. The sequence continues at coordinate 185,083,669 of OY728156.1, read as the reverse complement.
GACATAAATCAATGTAAGGGTGAGTTGAAACCCTATTAAAGCGAAGAATATAACGGAAGGAACATATGACATGAAATAATAAAAAAAATGTTTGATCAAAATCATCATAATCAACATCATATTTTAAGAATGAGTAAAAAATAAGAAGCATGAGGGAAACATTATATAATTTCATGGAATTTTGTACATTCAAAATCACGAATTAGTATATCATTTTGGTTGAATCACACAGAATCTTTATTATCAAATGTTCACATGTATCCTTTGTGTACCAATCAACATTTCATAAAATGTGATGAAATCTACCATTATGTTCAGATGTAATTTAAAAATATCATTAAGTACATCACATTACCCAATTAACTATAGGGATATATATTTCCAAACCCACCCATAACATTATAATATTCTCATTATCAAGTATTCCATATATAAAGGAAACATATAATAATCTTAAAAATGAAACAAAGAAAATAAAAAATTGGGTTTTATATAGAATTCATAAATCAAACTTAAGGTAATAAGATTAGATGTACATAATGTAAAAGGTAAAAATTATACATTTAATATTGTTATAAAAATATAATGGGTCATAGTGAGAAGATAAAATATATAAAGCATAAAAAATGAAATGTTTTGGGAAGTTATTTCTTTTGAAAATCATTATATATGGATAAGAATTCATATAGTTGAAATATAATCATGTATATCCCCATATTAACTGTGTTAAAGAATTATACAACTCATTTAGATTTAATTTTGATAATTAATATTTACTTCAATGAAAAAAGATCAAGAACTCAAATAAAATGTGTTGGATTCTAGATTCCACTTAGCTTAGATCCCGTTTTATTTTTTCACTATTAGGCCTCTAATATAATAAAATATAATTTTTTAAAAATCATTCTTCATATAATTTTTTTTAATTTTTTATCATTTTTTATTAGGTTTATTCATTATAATAAAATAGTACTATTTAAATGAAAAACTAATTTTATGGAATACATTTTTTCTTCTAAGTTTTCAAGTTTTGCTTCAATTTTTTTATTCATTTTAGTTCTAATTAAATAAAATTAATTACAAAATCATAGAACAATAAAAATAAATTAATATTACAACATTAACATGAATAGCCCATATGGGGGGAGATAAGTAATTAATTGACAGTGTCCTTGTAGGTGGATTAAACTGACCATTATCAGGACATGTCAAAACAAAAGAAGAGATTATATTTTATAAATTTATTATAATAGATAGATTATATCCAAAATAAAATTAAAAAAATTATATATTAAAAAGTTTATAAAGGAATAAAAAATAATTTCCATTTTCCCATAAAAAGAAGAATAAAAATAAAATAATTAAATAGGGTTTTGGTGACCACATTGTTGATTATTTACTCATTTTCTGAAGCTTTGTAGTATTTGGGATGTGTATCTCCATATTGACCTTAGGGTTTCATAAAGATATGGTATCTAGGAAATATGCTAATATAGACCTTTGTAGAGATAATGGGATGACATTTTCCTATGTAAAGGTGTGGGTTATTTATATATGTAGAGAGGGGTATGTTGATGTCAATATATTATTTATTTTCTCACATAGGACAATAAATTTATAATTTAAATGTTACCCATAAATTTTTTTGGAATATTGTTAAATAATATAGGTTTAGTTGGAATTTATTTCAATCCACACCTAAATTTAGTTTTTCACCCACAAAATTAAATTCAACAAATGAATGTTTTTTTTATTTGGATAAAATATAATTTTGTTTAAAAATTAAAAAATATAAATTTATAAACCTGAATAAATAATTTTGAATAGAATATATTAAAACATTAATAATTTTTATAAATATAATAGTTTAAAAAATTTATAATTCATTCATATATCATGATGATGTTAAAAATGTTAATATATTTACAAAATCAAAATTTTCACTATTCATGTAAACATATCTTTTTAGGAAAAATTCATAAAATTTAACCATAGATAAATTTAGAGTTATATTTCAAAAAATAAAATAAATATTATCAAAAAATTAATAAATATGATAAAATTACTTTTTAATGTTAAAATACATATTTATCAAAAAAAAATTATTTTATGACTAGATTGAAATCCAAAACCTTATAGAAATTATTATTGATTCAATAGAAATATATTATTATTTAGATAAAATTATTTAAATTTTTTTAAAAAAAAATAAAAAAATTCTGTTTTCCAAAAAAAATAAAATTATGATTCTGTTTTGTAAAAAAATTTGATTTAATATTTTCTATACTTTTATGAAACTGTATTTGGACATGAATTAATTATATTAAATTTACATATTCAATAGTAGTTTGATTTTTTGTTTCACGGTTCATGTTTCAAATATCATTCTATATTACTTTGGGTGACATATAATAAATTAGAAGGATGGTTCCTTAAATACATATATGGGTCATTATAGATCAGCAGCATGAGTTTCTATCTACCCTTATCGATGTGTTCTTTAAATAAGAGATTTACCCTAAAGAGGAGGATAAATTATCCAAAAAATATGTATAATAAAATTATGTAATCAAGTGGTGTGTATGGAATAACATCTAGGCCTCCATCACATTCACATCTTTGCGTTAGATTAAGATCCATATGTGAAACCTCAACCACTAGATGGTGAATGTGGGATTTGTATGGGTCACTAACTATGAAATCCACAAAATATTTCATAACGTTATCACTAAATGGGTGTATTTGGAATAACAAGTCTGAATATACCATATAAACCCTGGTGGAACATGGTGTAGTGTCTTTTTTTGTGGCGTCAGAGAATACTAGAAAATACGATGTGGTGTAATGTTAGTTATATTCTATTAATTGGATGAGGAAGGTGTATGAAATGCTTCAAAGGACCAAACTATAAACATATGATGCTATTATGGTTGAACATTTTTTTATTACTTTTATAAATAGGGGCTCAACAGGATGTGTTCCAGATGAAGGTGGATGAGGTGTGTCTGTATGAGGAGACTATGATATTAAAGATAGATAAAATGTAGAAATATATTTATTCCTATAGGAAAATAATGGTCAAGAAAGATCATATGATTTACCATGTGTAGATAGATGCTATTTTTGTATTAGGGAAGAAGCTTTAGTCTATATATGACACTCCTAATAGCTTCTATGTAATAAAAGTACTACTAATTTTAATTCCATGATATTTATTATTAATAATGATTTTGTTAGTAAATAATATACTAAAATCCAGTATTCCTGTAATATTAATGCATTGTTTTAAAAACAATAAATTATTATAATTCTTTTTATCAAACATGATAGTAAATAATAGGGGTAGATAGGATTGGCTAAAATATATAATTGACAATCTGGAAGGAACATGTCAAAATAGAATAATTGAGTTAGTGTGATCCAAAAATATTGATTCATTATTTCAATGTGTGGGACACACATGAGGGGAATAAAAACAATATTGTTGTATATTTACTTTTGAAATTTCAAAGTGAGATAATGTTATGTTTTTACACAAATAGTGTTATCATATGGATGAATAAGGTATGGTTAAGATAAGGATTACTATTGAACAATTTTTAAATATTGTTTCTACTAACTTAATATCCAGGGGGTTCCTCATGGAAATTTACCCTAGATAAGAGACAGGCAAGGGGAACTATTTAATAAATTTAGGGGAGCCTATATTAAAATGATGGTAGTGGTTCCATTATGATATTTACATTATAAAAAAGGCATACTGGTACATAGAAACTCTTCTATGAACATAGGGGAGTCAATGTGGGAATTAAATGGGATTTTGATTCATATCGATGTATAGAATGTGTCTTTGTAAGAGATGGAAGCTCAAAATGATTTTGGTAACTCATTGGATTATTCCATCACACTTTGTGATTTTTTTATGGGAAGAATTAAAGAATATTGATGAAATGTGGTTTACTGCTCTAGATAAAATTATAAACCATGTGCCTCATCTGAATGTGGATAAACCATTCTATTATATGAGACTGATGTGATGGTTGAAAATTCTAGTTTAAGATCATATTTCATTGACAAGATATGGGATAATTGTTTAAGGTCAAAAAACCTGGACCATAAATAGAGATTTCTATATAGTAATAAGGGTGGGGAAAACTGAATCTGTATATGAAATCCCACATGCTAATTGAGAGAACATAAAGGGTGAATGCCCATGCATTATGTTCATGATGTAATGATCATAGTTCATAGTTCGAGGACATCGAACATCCACTATAACATGTTCCTATTAATTTTTAAAAAATGAGTACTAATGGGATGTTCATTGTTTAATGTACCAGATCTATGACCATGGTTTGATTCTATTTAATGGTCTTATAACTCAAACGGATGGTGAACCAATTGATTTTATATTACTAGGACCCTAGGGGTGAGGCAAACTATATAGTAATAATCGTAGGGTAAATTCCAATGTCAATTTGGATCTTCATTCAAATTTAAATAGTATCAAGGGTTGATAAATATAGTTTAAGGTAATTATGTGTGGAACAATGGAGTTATTCATTTTATGGACATATATATTTCACTCTGTCCATTGATAAAGATATCATATTGGTTCGAGATAGATAATGTGGAATATGATGGTGGCATTAGACACACATATCAAGCGAGGGTGAAGATATATTTCTATATGGTCTAAAGATTAGAGATTTAGATTCCACTACATTCCCCCTATTATAAAAATCAAAAAAGTGCAAAGTTTTTATGGTGGTACATTATGTTTCCAACAATAATGGATGTGAATGGTAGGGGACAAAATCTATAAAGGGGGTTTCTTCCCATGTGAGGACTATAACATTACATATTATTAGTTATGCGATGGGGATAATACAATTAATTTTAACATCAAATAGTGTTGATAATGATAGCATAGTTTAATATTATAATGTGATGATGGTAAATGGTATGTGTAGTTTAATGTCTTGCAACATGGGCTAGTGGGAATATCAATTGTTGTTACAAGGAAATTGAACAAAAGTCATCAACTCTAATGAATAGTTATCATTATAAAAAGGAGTAAGGAGTTTTTAATCAAGACACATTAGAGTACCATATTGGTATGATGGGTTGTGGTTCAAATATAATTTTATCTACCAAAGAAACCAGTGGTGATGGTGAAACATGTCTCATAGTATTCCACATGATCAATTCACTCTGCAACCATGAAAAATGCATATGTTGAAAACACTGTTTCTTTTGTAGCATTACATGAATAAATAAATTTTATTGTGAAGTAAATTATGGCCAGAAATATTCTTATAATGATGTTACTAATAAATAATTTGATTTTTATTGTTTAACATGAATGAAACATGGGTTCCAATACAATATTCTCAATTATGGGAGGATAATTTTGAGGTAGAATACTGATTAAACTTGATGTGATGTATCCATTGTGTTTCTTTAGATAACTTTTTGACCAAAAATTATATGGTTGATGGGAATAGGTTTGAAACTATTAAATTTTTAAATAACAATTGAGTAGTTAATTAGGAAATAAAATATTTATGTAGATTTAAAAAAAGAATCCAAAAGAGGGCTTTCCAAATGAATGATTATGGATAAGAAGATTTCGTTCACTGAAAGGGATAAATTTTCATACATTATGGACATAAAAAATACATACCAATTTATATGTGTTAGTATGACTGTTAGCATTATTTTTTATAATGATCAACTTTCAAAAATATGGAAGGTAATTATAGTGGAGTTTGATCATGTCTTAGAGAAGAAGCATGATCCTTGGTGTTGTATAGTTGGTGTTCAAATGTCTTATACATTGGGGTTATACTAAATATTATGTTCATGTTCCTCAGACTATGGGGGAGTTGAAATTTAGGTTTGTTCTACACTATATAAATTTTGAGGTGATCTATAGAGGCAGGGTGAAGAAAAAACATCATGAAAGAGTGTATATAATTTAGGGTTAGGATTCTTGGATGAATGGGGTACCATTTATGGTCATGAAAAAAAGATTCCACGACCCGTCCCCCGGGGCCCATGTCATGACTACCCCACGCCTGTCTTCTATAGTCCAGGGGATGGTGACTTGCACCGAAAGGTGTATTGCCTTTAACCGAGAAGGCATTGCATTTATAACCAATAAACAGACATAACCAAGCACAAAATAAGATACGAATGCAAGTCAACATTATTGAAAAAATATTGTTGAAAGTAAAAAAGGGACCAGAATACAAACCCAATAGTAATAGTACATGTACAACTGAAATACAATACAATTGAACGAGAAGAAAGGTAGCTACTGGGCCACCCTCTGAGGTTCCTACCTAAGGGGTAGGTATAGATCACCTCCCCATCAATCTATGTCTGCCCGTATCCTATGTGTACTGTCATGCCTTATGGCCCACCACTGATCCTCTCTAAGCCCTGGTACCCTCATCCTTGATTAGCGTTGTCTGTCGTCTTCACCAAACACAACATGGTGTGAACATAGACCATGCGGGGGTGAGTATAACGATTACTAGTATGGACATCAATACCCTTAAGGTCTCACAAAATCCACCAAGGATAAACCACATGGCATGAAATCAACAGACAAAACTAATTAGTTATATGCCCATACATATACCTATGTTATCAAATAAACCCATCTCAATCCTATGGAAAACACAGAGTCCAACTCAATGCCCAAATATCAACTGTTCCACAAAAGACAGAATACCACGATGGTAAGTACCACTCATGTATGCCACACAGAATAATACCACCAAGGTCTTACAACAAAGGACAATACCACTCAGGTACGAACTCTACTCAAACCAGGTATAACGGAGGTACAAAAGTATAGATTATTAGTCGAAGGATAGATCATCTTATTCTGTAAAGGGGATCTGTTGCAGACCCACGAAGGATCACTCGGTGCTGACCCACATAGGATAGCTAGGTACTGACCCACACAGGATTGCTCGGTGCTGACCCACACAGGATCACTCGGTGATGACCCACACAAGATCGCTAGATTCTGACCCACACAGGATCGCTCGGTGCTGACCCACTCTGGATTGCTTGGTACTGACCCACACAGGATTGGATGGTACTGACCCACACAGGATCATTATTCATTCGTCACGTCATATCCAGCTTTTAGGTTCTCGCACTAAGCTTTCCCATCTCTGGGAGAGTCAATCATCAAGCCATTAGTTGAAAATCCTACTTCCATGAAGTCCCACAATGATGTAACTCAAACAACCACCATATCCTAGGGGTATCAACACAATTGTTGTTGCGTCAATCGGATGCTCGGTCTGTATGTTATTATCCTTTGAGTCAAGAGGGTACGGTTGGATTCGTGCTCCATCCAACCTGACCGTATCCCAAATTTATCCAAATCTCAAGTGGGGTATATCAATGGGACCATCTCAATACAAGGATTACAAAGTCATTGATGGTTTAAAAAATGGGCGCCAGGTGAAAAAGTTATGGCTGATAGAGTGAAAAGCTCATAGTAGGTCTGGGTCCGGTCAGACCGACCCGGCCCGACCCGCGTTAGATGGCGTGGGGGCTGCGGAGAGTGGGGAGGCTGCAAGGCCGGAATAGAGGCTGTGAGGGCCCGGGACGGTGAGGACATGGGGGACGTGATGCCGTGGGACTCTATGGATGGGGGGGCGCGAAAGGCCTCGGTGCAGGGAAGTGTCGCAAGGGCCACAAGGCAATGAGGTTGTGGGGAGGAGCAGAGGGCCGCACGACGGTGAGGCCGTGGAGCATCGCAGAAGCTTGTAGAGCGGTGAGGCTACGGGCGGTGATGTACACGGGGCAGCGTGGAAGGCCACAGTGTGGCGTAGAAGACCGTGGAGAAGCGATGTTGTGGGAGGTGGAATCTGCGGGTGGCATCGTTGGGTCGTCGCCTTCATCGCGTCTGGTGGTGGTGTCGATCGCCGTTCTTGTGCTCCACCGAGGTTGGTTGTCATCCTCTTCCATCACAAAGAAAACAAAAATAAAGAATAATGGTGGAGAGTTCAGGCAATGTTTGTTTTTCTCGTACTCTCTGCGTTAGAGTGGTAGAAAGTGGCTCAAAAAAAGTTGAATGAAGGACATCAAACTCTACAACCCCGACAATGATTATTCCCAAACCCACAGAAAAAAAAATCATTTGCGGATCAACTAGTTAGAGATTTGATCCGAAATCTTTGTTTAGAAGGGAACAACATGGTAATCCATAATCAAAAATAATAAAAACCCTTCCTCGGAGATTTTGTTTACGGATGTCGGGAGAAGGAGATGATGTCGTTGGGGATTAACGGACGTTGGTGACGTCGGTGCTTCATCGATCATCGGTTCATTGTCATTGAAGACATTCCTCAATGGAAAGATCTTTCTTCGTTGGGGAGCACGTTCTTTGTTTAAGAACACAATTTTCGTTGGAGAGTATAGTCCTCCAATAGTTTTCTACTCCCAATCCAACCAAAAAGTGGAAATATCCATCTTATTAATTTACATTAAGTAAAATAATAATGTTGAACAATTAAAAATTCTGGCACATTTCATTAATTGGTGGTTATCTCTAACAATTAAATGGGGTGTTTTCATATTTAATTGTATCAATTTAATTAGATCATATTAATGGAGGAAAAAATAAATGGGGAGTTGAGTGGTTTCTCCCCCGTTAAGAGGGTTCAGGTGGTCCCCACCATTAATTTAAAATTGGGAGGTTTTAAATCTGGTGGTCCCCACCTTTATAACATTCACTTGGGAATTTTAGGCTCAGGTGGCCCCCACCACCATAACCCATGTTGAGGGGTTTCAGAAATAAAAATGTTAGACATTTTTATTTTATTTTATTCCCTAAGGAAAAGCACAAAAATTATCTTTCAATCTCAACCCACTGTGATCAGGGTGAAGGTCTCCTTAGGAGGATATCGATGCTACACGTTCAACAGTTCCCTCAGATTTCATTTCTGGGAACTGGTTCAAATGTTAGAAAAACCCACTCACACGTTTAATAAACGTACCCAAAAAAATTTCATAAATTCATTCCGGGCACTCCGGGCACTCCGGGCCTTGTAAGCATGAGCCGTCAATTTCAGTGGACAAGTAAGATTCCATTAAAATTTAAAAAAATACATGGAATTTTTGGGTCTTTACATTCTCCCCACCTCAGAGTGTTACGTACTAGTAATCCACAAATCAAAACATGGAAAACAAGTGGGTTACTGAGAACGAATCTAAGACTCCCACTCCAATGTGCTTTACTAGAGGTTCTCACGCTGCCAAAGAACGCACACTAGAGGTATCGACTGCCCACGAAGGAACCAATCCTGTTGATCCACAATCTCACCTTGAACCTTCGTAAAATTTTCCCCATCGTCGACGTCTAGCTCACCGTGGTTGATGAAATAGGTAGGGTGGTTCACGTATCCCCTTATTTGGGATACGTGGAAGATATCGTGCACCCAGTTCAACTGATGTGGAAGAGCTAAGTGGTAGGCCACCTCGCCAACTCTTTTGAGGTCCGAAAAGGGTCTAATGAACCTCGAAGATAACTTGCCACCTCGGACAGATCTTTGCAAACCTCTTCGAGGTAAGACCCATAGAAATATGTGGTCACCATCTATGAACACTAGAGGTCTCCATCTCTTGTTGGCATATGAATGTATCATGACTAGTGTATTCTTCATCTACTCCTCAATGATCTGAACTTCTTCTATGGTATCCTTTATCATATCTAGTCCAACTAGTGCTGACTCCCCTGGGTTAGTCCATCACAAAGGTGATCTGCATGGTCTCCCATAAAACACCTCAAAATGTTCCATCCCAATGGCGGAGTGAAAGATGTTGTTTTATGTATACTCCACAAAAGGAAAGTGATCCTCCCAACTACGACCGAAGTTGAGGATGCAAGAATGCAGCATGTCCTAGAGGGTCTGAATGGTCCGCACATTCTGGCCATCCGTCTGCAGATGGAAGGCGGTGCTCAAATGAAGCTTCATCCCGAAAGCCTCCTACAACCCCTTCTATATACAGGAAATAAAAAATGAATCCCGATCAGAAAAAATTGTCGAGGTTACTCCATGTACCTGCACAATATCCTTTATATAGAGGTGTCACTAGCTCTCTAATGATCCTTTCTCTCTAATCGGTAAGAAGTCGGACGACTTGGTGAGTCGGTCGACGATCACCCAAATAGAATCATGAAATCTAGATGTACATGGATGTCCTGTCACGAAGTCCAATGGATATCATGTCTCACTTCCACACTGGGGACTCCAAAGGCCGAACCAAGCATGCTGGTACCTGATTTTTCACCTTCACTTGCTGACAAGTGAGGCACCGAGAGACAAAATCTGCAACCGCTTTTTTCATTCCCATCCACCAGTGTTGTCATCGGAAATCTTGGCACATCTTTTCCACTCCTGGATGTACCACTAGAGGGGATGTGTGGAACTCCCTCAACACTTCCACCTGAAGTGCCACTAGTACCATCGTACTTCCTCTGAAGAGGATGATGTGCTCCCTACATTCACAAAATCTATCATCTGCATGTCCTATGGATATCTGATCACGTCGAGTCTTACAGTAAGTGTCCCCATTCTGCACCTCCCTGAATCACTGAGTAAGTGGGGAGTGACTGTAAGAAAATGAAGTAAAGCTACTCCATCACGTTCCATGAATTATATCTACAAAGCGTCCAACTGCTCTGTCACCTCACCTAGAAGTTGTATACCAGATCTTCGACTGAGTGCATCTGCTACAACGTTCCCCTTCCCAAGAGTATAGACTATCTCAAAGTCATAGTCCTAGAAGAACTCAAGCCAACGTTTTTGTCTCATGTACATTTATTTCTGAGATAAGATATAAATGAGACTCTTGTGATATGAGTAGAATGTAAAATTCTCGCACATCAAGTAATGTCGCCTCATCTTCAAGGAGAAGACCACTGCTGCTAAAACCAGGTCATGGGTAGCGTAGTTCTTCTCATGTTGTCTTAGTTTTCAAGAACCATATGTGATCACCACTCATTCTTGCATTAGGACCCATCTGAGCCCGGTCCCTGATGTGTCGCAGTACACTACGTACCCTACGCCCTCCTCTCGAATCTTCATGATGGGGGAACTAGTCAGCCTCTACCTCATCCCCTAAAAACTATGATAGAATCTCTCCAACCACACAAAGGGTTTCCCATTTTCTTCAATGCTTAATGTGGTGCTACAACACCATAGAAATCGGGCACAAATCTCATGTAGTATCTGGGCAAACCTAGGAAAATATGTATCTCCATCACACTCATGGGTGGATCCCAAGAATGTACCGCCTCAATATTCACCGGATACACTGTAACTCCATCCTTCGATATGACATGTTCTAGAAAGTGAATCTCTCATATCTAGAGTTGACACTTCGAGCGCCTACCATAATGCTGGTGTAATCATAGTTTTTCCAAAAATATATGCAAATGATAGGCAAGCTCCTCCTCAGTTGTCAAGTATATTAGTATATCGTCGATTTAGACTATGAAAAAGCGATCAAGGCATGGATAAAAGATCTTGTTCATGATTCCCATGAACACTCATAGAGTGTTGGTTACACCAAATGGCATAACCAAGAACTCATAATGGATGTACCAACATCTGAATGTCATATTCTACACATCCTTTTCTGGTACTCTGAGCTGGTGATAGCTTGGTCTGAGGTATATCTTCAAGAACCACCGTGATCCCTTCAGTTGATCAATGATGACGTCAATCCTTCGGAGTGGGTACTTGTTTTTCAGGATCACCAGGTTCAGGGGCTGATAGTAAATACAAAGCCTCAAACTCCCATCTGCCTTCTTAGAGAACAAAATTGGGGATTTTCAAGGAGAAACACTGGGCAAGATGAATCCCCTACCCTGCTAGTCCTCTAGATATACATGTATCTCACAAAGCTCCGTAGGAGCCATCAGATATGCTGGTGTTGATATCGGATCCATCCCAGGGTATAAGTCAATGTAAAATTCAATCTTTCTGTGAGGAGGTAGACCTAAAACATCATCAGGGAAAACATCTGTGTACTGGTCCACCACTACATGACAGCTCATACACTCCACATCAACTGATCTGAGGGTTAGGCTAACCAACTGATGAGTGATCGGCTGCACTCTCCTCCAGATAATTCCATCATGTGTTGCAAAGGCTCCCTTCTCATCGGTGTAGGAAAACCTGGTCCCATCCGGGTGGACATACCACACGATTCACCTAATACATTCAATCTGATAATGAACTATAGATAACTAGTCCATACCCTATATGATGTCATAAGGCCTCAATGCTGCTACTATGAGATCACAACCGAAGCTCTCTCCTCCTAGAGTAAGCTCTCACTGGCAATACCAGTGCGTAATCATCGAATCCAATTCTATAGGAGTCTCTAGCCATAATAATCGAGCCAACGGCTCTGTCGAAATCTCCGAGCTCTGAATGAAAGCAGTGGAAAAAAAGCATGACTAACACCTATGTCTATAAGTACAGTATCTAAGGTGGAGTAGACACAGATCATACCTTGCATTATCTCCAAAGTACCGTGATCATAGGCCTCACCTGCCTGGAGCTGAGCTCGCCCATGTCCTCCTGCTCCCTATGGTCGGTGTGGACCACCTGGTGGTGGTGGTGGAAATATCTCGAATCATCTCCCACTACCAACTGCACGACTAGCTTTTCTACAATGTTCATGAACCTCTGTCTATGCTTGGGATTTCATTCAACCATCTGCTAATAATACGTACATCGGGTTAGACAGTCATGAGCCATGGGACCCTGCCCGCTAAATGTGTAACAATGCTTGATCCTAGTATGGCTGGCTCTGCCTCGGGTGCCCCGCACAACCGAACATGAATCATGTGGTCGTCCACCTGTAGGTATGGTCCTCTTGGACCTCTGCGGCATTTTTCTGCTATATGCAGTGGAATAATCTGTTATGTGACGTCCGGTAGTGGGTCTCGCTACTGGTGACTGCTCAGCAAAAAAATCTCCCCTAAGAGGGCTCTCTCTAACACCGTCTCCTGCATCGGGATACTAAGAGAAATCATCGAAGCCCTTAACTCTCACCTAAGCCCTTGGTTGAAAGTATAGATCCTGATGAATGGGTCTTGCATCATATCAGTGGAGTAACATGAGAGGTTAGTGAACCTCACTACATACTAAGCTACAGTCATGATACCTTACTGTAGATGAAGAAGATTCTGTATGCGCACTGCGCGAAGAGTCACATGGAAAAACTATGCTCGAAATAGGCTATCAAAGTCTACCAAGAAAAGCATCACCTCATTGTGAATCTAGAGCATCATGCTCCACCATCTGCATGTTTCTTCTTGTAGAAGAAGGGTAGATGTTATCACCATGAGAATGGTTGTTGTCCCTACCAGTCTGAAGACACTCACCACAGCCTCTAGCCAATCCATAGCTACCAGTGGGTCTATCTCTCCTCTGAAACATGGTGGCCTCGAGAACTGGAACTCATGCAACGCGCTCAGGTGGCGTGCACCCTCTTCTGTTGGGGATGGTGGCATCAGTGGCCCAATGGGTAATGGTACTGATGGTGCCTCTACTAGAATAGGGTTGTAACATCCCAGGTAAATAAATAATATTACATTATAATATTTATCAATATTTGTGATAAAATGTTAATACTACTTTAAAGGGAATGCCATGCTCGATGGCGTACCCAATACGCAACAACGAGTTTCTTTGAAATCTTAAGTTGCACACTAATAATATAATAATATTATAATAGTTAATGCCAAGCCGTTGTAATGGAAAGAATGAATAGAAATAACTACAAAATGATTACATATGTTTGTTAAATATTTTTACATTTATCCAATAAATGTTAGAGGCTTAAAATGCAAATGAATCAAATTTTAAGCATAAATCTTCTAATATTATTTAAAAGGATGATTAACCGCCTTTTGATAGAGAAACTTTTTTAAATATACATTAGAAAATTTTATATGTTGTATTTTACAAAATAAAAACCTTCTTTAGAATATGGAAATCAAAATTTACTTTGTGTAATTTTTTTTTTATTTTTCCGATAAAGATCATTTTTAGTGAAAATATTGCATTTTAAGTCAAAACATCCTTTTAATATGATTTATTTATCTGGATAGATTATATTTTTAATTAATATTAAATTGTATTTAGTATATATTTTTACAATTTAATCCAATTCTGGTCATTGGAATTAATTTCACTTCGAAATTGGACTTAAACTAGTGTCAATCTTTTAATAGATATTGTTTCTTAAAAACACACTATTTGTTTTTACAGCAGGAATGAATTATTAAATTAATTAATGAAACTTATATATTTTGAATTTTGTAAAATAGGCATCATTTTTGAATTCGGAATATCAAATATAGCTTATGGTAAATTTCTGGTATTTTTCTGAAAAACATCAATTTTTGATGAATAGTTAATCCACTAAGTGGTAGTTAAAGAAACTGATTTTTTGTTTAAATGAAACATTACCACTTCTGTGGTTTTATTTTTAAAAATCCAACATACATGGTTATCATTATGAATTAAAATTTTGTTCAATGAGATTAAAATAATTTTTTGGGGAATAGTAACTTTTAAGTTTTATTAATCGCGATTTGAGGTAACTAATGTAATTTAAGGTAACGATAATGTTATAATAATATGAAATGACCTTGAAACTTGTCCTAACCTTATTGTATTAGTCATGGAAGACCAAGAAAATCCATGGGTCAACTTGGGGACCCCATGGAGCCACTTTGGTTTGAAAATGACATTAATAACTTTTTATTTAATGTTAAAATTAAAATTTCACAAACATGTATTATTTTACTAAAACATTTATTACATGTGGCTATACAAGTCATATTTTTGACTATAAGTATTCATTATAAAGCTAAAAATATTTCCTACGTCATGATATTTTTTTATAATTTTTAAACATTAAATAAATTATTGTATTTATGACACCATGATGATGCAGTGATAACCTCATAAATGAACGACTTAAATAAAATAAGGAGATAGGGTGAAATATATGTTTTAAACATGTCATAAACCTATTGGATGGGATTATTTATAAAAATTATCACCTTATACTAGAAATATACCTTTTATGACCTTTAAAATCCTAAAATAATTTTATAATAAAGTAATATTTTATAGCTTTCCAAGAGTGCCCCTCCTCTTCTCTTATAAAAGGCCCCCACCTCTACCACCATACCCACACCTCTCAAGCCATTGGTTCGGACAAACCCTACCCATTTCATCTCTCCACATACCTATCTTAATCATTGAAGCCTCACCTTTGGCATAATGCTCTTCAAGAAACCCTTTTGGTTCAAACCAAGAGGAGTTACCTGATTTAAAGGTAATGTCTTCACTTCTATTCTTTTGTTTTATTTTGATTCTAAAAACCCCGAAACTCTTTTTATTCTTTTCTTTTGAAACAAAAACAGTATCTTAAATATAATATAATGTTTTTATGTGATGGATTCGAGCTACACTTACACACACCTCCGTCTAATGGTTAAAGAACATACTGTTTCTGTGGACAGAGAATTACTGCCTCATGAAACGATGATTGTTCAGTCATCTCTTAACACCTTTCATGGTGGCCATTATGATGTCACTATATTTTATATATGATATATACGGTAATTATGTTTTCCATATACTTCTGTATTTTATTTAAAACATACCTTTATGCTTTGCATGTTGTGCAAATGCGATAATTTCATACGAGGAAGTGTGGACTACCGCCCCCTCAAGTGATGTGACTCGTTCATGCAATACATTTAATGTATAAAGAATTAAATTAATGAACATATGTGACCTATAAATCATATATATTATACTTTAATTATAATATATATCTCTCTCAATTATTTTTAATTCGATTAATATGTCAAAGAAATGAAAGTAGCGTTCATGCATACGTACGGCCTACCGTCTCCATAAACGGTGCATTTCATTCCTTTTTATCTCCAAATGTTATAGAATAGTATAAAATGAATATGTACTAGATATATATGATATATAAATCATCAATACTATTCTGGAGATGATTTACTTATAACTAACTGGACAATCATTTTCAAAGAAGTTCATTTTTGACTCATGTACCAAACATCGACAAAAATGTCTAATATGAACTCACATTATTAACCAATTATTATAACATTATAATATGTGATATGAACTGAAAAATAATCATTAAAGGGTGACCTTAAGAAATTATAAATTTACCAATGTTTATTATTACGGAATATAATGAAACGAACAAGACAAGTCAGACTTTAGGTAAGGGATCCTACCCCTCTTTCTTTTTAAGTACACTATTTTATGTCATTCCTTTTAATCTCATTTTTCTTATGATTGGGATGTTCTATTATATTACTCTTACTGTAAATTTTATTTTCATATGATGAGATATCCTATTTTCTCTCATTAATCCATTTTGGAAGTTTTGATCAACGCCGTTAGGCTGCCGAATTTTGGTAAGGGATCATACCTCTCTCTTTATTTTTAAGTACTCTTTTTATGTAACTTACATTAATCTCCCCTTTCTTATGTTGGGGAATGTTATTTTATATTCCTCTTGATGTATATTTTATGTTAATATGATGACAGACCCTATTTTATCTCATCAATCCATTTTTGGATGTTTTGTGTGGTGCCGTTAGGCTGCCGAATTTTCATAAGGGGATTTTCATCTCACTTTTTATTCTCGTGAGATTCATGCTACATTGGCCACTATTTACTTTTTTGTGGTGTATGTAATTCCCATTATTTTAATATTTGTATAATATAATCTCATTTCTGGGTAGTTACATCTTCATTGTATGACCCTTCTTTCATGGGTTGTACGTTTCGAAAGTTGCCCAAATCGATAAGGGAACCTTTCACACACCTATTTTTAGAAAGACTTATTTTGTTATGTCTTTTAATTTTCATATTTTTATGTTGGGATATGTTATTATATATTCTTATTGATGTAAATTTTATGTCCATGTTATGAGATACAATTTTCTCTCTCAACAACTAATTTTATGAATTTTAAAGTGACGCTGTTAGGCTGTCGAATATTACCAAGGGAACTTTTTAACACAATTTCAATTTCTTTGGGTTAAACATGTAGTTATTGAATATGTCATAATTGTAATATGTGTGAATGACCTTTTATTGTTTTACACTTTATATCCACTTATATTGGGTGTATTTATATTTGTCACACATAATTTTGAGATTGTTTTATCCTCAATTTAAGGATACCTTATTTATAAGGGATTTCATCTCATTTTCCATTTCTATTGAGACTTCATTGTTGTTATGCACCAATTCACTCTTATATGGTGAATATAATGTCCTTTGGAATATGATATCATGAATCCATTTATTCTCATGATATTATAAAATTCTGATTAAATGTTGTTCCTCAATTATTGTATTCAAGTGTCTCTAATTTTGGTAAAAACCCTTTAACTAAAATATCTCTTTAAATGTTTTAATGATTTATTCTTATTAATATCCATGTTCTCAAAATGGTTTTAGGGATTTATTTATATGGATATTAATGGTTTAAAATGTTAAAAGCTTCAAGGTGGTATGGGACACTTTGATTTAATAATCTATTTATGGTTTTGAAAATGGTTTTTTTGAATGGATTCATTATTCCAATAACTTAAAATGTTATATTGTTATTGAAATGTGGTAATGTAATCTTCCATTTATTATTAAGTTATGTTCTATGATTATGTTTTGTTTCTTGGTAATTATTTATGAAAACGGGTGGTTCTGTGATAAACTAAGGCTGGGTGAGCCAGATATAGCTCTACAAAGAATTGGGTAACGCGAAGGGATTAAACTCTAAGGTTTCTATGAATAGATTTAGGGAATATACTGGGATGGGTATTTCAAATGTAACTATGAGGGTTACTCCCTGCGTAAGAATTTCATGAATGCCTCAAGTTACCTTTATGTCTTGTGATTTCTATGACTTATTCGTAAATCTTATGATTTCATGAGGTATGTTAAATTTCTTATGTTTATGAGTAAAGTATGATTAATTGATTCTTATGTATAAATGGACTAATGTTTTCTTTCTATATTGTTATAACCCTTACTGAGATTTTTATGCTCATCCAATGTTTTTTTGAAATGTTTTTCACATGACATAAATTTGAATATGGTCAAGTATGGGATCACAGAAATGTCAGGCTGTCTAAAAAAAGGAACTAAACATGACTCTTTTGTTCAAGAGTTTTTATTTTCGTGAAAAAATAGAAGCTAAGTAGATGTGTCTACTTTGTAATCTTTGATATGTAATAGTTATATCCCAATTCTCTAAAACTCTAAACCAGAAAAGATCCTCAATGTGAATTATTAATTTAATTAAATAATAAGTAATGTTTAAGGTCGGGTCCTTATAGTTGGTATCAGCGGATAGTTTAGATAACATTAGAGGTTAGAGTGTTAAGTGACAAGTTGTGTATAACCACAATGGTTATTATATTAGATAGATTCATTGTTATTTTTGAAGGTTGGAATGAGTTTATGATTACTTGGATAAGTATATCTTAGTGTTTATCTTCTTCTTTAGTACATAATGATTTTTTTGATATACTGACAGTGACATTTCTGGTTTTAGTAAATGGATTGATCTAGTAGGAACCAAATTTTCAATGGGTTTGAAGGAAACTATGGTGGTTCTCTGATTAAGAGACTTGATGAAATTGGGGATTCAATGAGAAATCATGGGGTTATTATAACCCAACTATCAGGAGTCATGATCAACCACTTGAACCTTGGTGGGTTCTCTAATGCATCATGTAGGAGAGAACCAACTCGACATGGAAGTTCAGGTAATAAATATAATGGTAACAATTAGGGTTTATATGATCCTTACTTTTGAGGTAATAATGGGTTAATATATGTTATGATGGAATATGAACGACATGAGATAAACATGAGGTTAAATTATGGTATGGCCATTTTTGAAGATTTTATCTCATTTTGGGGAATGATTTAAGAATTATATAGTTTTGGAAAAAGGACAACACACAGACCATGTGACAACCCATCGCGTCGGACAAAGCTGTGGGAATCGAACCCACAACCAAAGTGTGATTGGTATTAACGCCTACAACTGTACTACATGAATTCCTTGGTTAGTATGACTAATTAATTTAGTTATATGATTTTATGAATGAAGAATAAGTTGATTTTGGGTTCCCTATGTAAATTATTAACCTATCATGGAGGATATTTGATTAGGTTAATTACTTTTCCGTAAGAGACATTACGAGAAAATGATGTTATTCGGAGATAAATGTTAATTATTACCTTGGGAGACTATGTGATTAAATCATTACAATATTTGGGTTTCAATTTTAGTTGGGTTTACTTTGAAGAATTTTATGTAAAAATTGTTTTATGAATGGTGTTCCTTGAACTTTGGGTTTTGTTTGACAAATATTGAAGATTAGGAGTTGTTTGTCTTTTTGAAAAAAAAATCATTTTTGGGTATTATCTGATCTCGTACTAAACTTTTTGGTTTGTTTTTGGTTGAGATCTAAAGACATTGGAAATATATAGTTCTCTTTTGTGAATTAGGCGATTCTCAATAAGTTGATTATAGTACTCTTAATGCGAACAATTCTTCTTAAATACTCATCTTTTGGAGAAAATATGAGTTTGATTAAGAAATCTAGTAAAAGTTGAAAGTCTAAGTGACATGTAATTATGTTTCATTAAGATTTAGTTAAGCTCAAAAATAAATTCCTCAATGAATAGTAACTTAAAACAGAAGTTTTTTTTCGTAACTTTTCCTACTGGGGAATTGAATACCGTTTAACCCATCAGAAGTTTGTGATTTTCTTGTTGTTAACATTCTCCTAGACATGTTTACTATCTCACTCCATCAGAACATGACCTTTTTTTTCTCCTACGTGTCCATATTTTCATACCTGGAATCCTAGTATTGGTTAACTCCGGTGACCTTTGTACTTCTCTCCCTTTTTTAAAGTGATAGTTCTTCTGACTCTTATTCTGATGTGGGACATTCTTTGAAGTTTCCAAGACCAATTTTGAAATTGCGAGGATGCAATTCCCAAAAGGGGGGAAGGATGTAACATCCCAGGTAAATAAATAATATTACATTCTAATGTTTATTAATATTTGTGAATAAAATGTTAATACTACTTTAAAGGGAATTCCATGCTCTATGGTGTACCCAATACACAACAACGAGTTTCTTTGAAATCTTAAGTTGCACACTAACAAAATAATATTATTATAATAGTTAATTCCTAGCCATTGTAATGGTGGGAATGAACAGAAATAACTACAAAATGATTACATATGTTTTTTAAATATTTTACATATATCCAACAAATATTAAAGGCTTAAAATGAAAATGAATCCAATTGTAAACATAAATCTTCTAATATTATTTAAAAGGTCGATTAACCACCTTTTGATAGAGAAAACTTTTTAATTATACTTATGACAATTTTATATGTTTTATTTGACAAAATACAAACCTTCTTTAGAATATGGACATCAAAATTTAGTTTGTGTAAATTTTTGTTATTTTTCCGATAAAGATCATTTTTAGTGAAAATGTTGCATTTTAATTCAAAACCTCCATTTAATATGATTTATTTATATTGATATATTATCTTTTTAATTAAGATTAAAGTGTATTTAGAATGTATTTTTACAATTTAATCCAATGGTGGTCATTGGAATTAATTTCACTTCGAAATTGTACTTAAACTAGTGTCAATCTTTTAATAGATATTGTTTCTTAAAACACGCTATATTTTTTGACAGCGGGAATGAATTATTAAATTAATTAATCCAACTTATATATTTTTAATTTTGTAAAATATAAATCATTTTTTAATTTGGAATATCAAATATATCTTATGGTGAATTTTTGGTATTATTCTGAAAAACATCAATTTTTGAAGAATAGTGAAACCACTAAGTGGTAGTTAAAGAAACTGATTTTTCATTTAAATGAAACATTACCACATCTGTGATTTGATTTTCAAAAATCCAAAAAACAAAGTTTTAATTAGGAAGTAAAATTTTTTTCAATGAGATTAAAATAATTTTTTGTGGAATGGTAACTTTTAAGTTTTATTCATCGCAATTTGAGGTAATTTGTGTAATTTAAGGTAAAGATATTGTTATAATAATATGAATTGAACTTGAAACTTGTTCTAGCCATATTTGATGAGTCATGGCCGACCACGAAAAACCATGGGTCAACTTGGGGACCCCATGGAGCCACTTTGGTTGGAAAATGACATTAATAACTTTTTATTTAATGTTAAAATTAAAATTTTACAAACATATATTGTTTTACTAAAACAATTATTACATGGGGTTATACAAGTCATATTTTTTACTATAAATATTTATTAGAAATATGAAATTATTTCCTACATCATGATATTTTTTTTATAATATTTAGAAATGAAATAAAGTATTTTATTAATGACACCATGATGATGCAGTGATTACCTCATAAATGAATGATTTAAATAAAATGAGAAGAGAGGGTGAAATATAAGTTTTACACTTGTCACAACCCTATTGGATGGGTGTATTTCAAAACCTTATCTCCTTATCCTGGAAATATATCCTTTTGGGACCTTTCAAATCTGAAAATAATTTTATAATAATATAATATTTTATAACATTCCAAGAGTGCCCCTCCTCTTATTTTATAAAAGGCCCCACTTCTACCACCTTACCCACACCTCTCAAGCCTTTGGCTCGGACAAAACCTTCCCATTTTATTTCTCCACATCCCTGTCTTCATCATTGAAGCCTCACCTTTGGCATAATTCTCTTCAAGAAAGCCTTTTGGTTCAAACCAAGAAGAGTTACCTGATTTAAAGTTAATGTCTTCACTTGTGTGCTTTTGTTTTATTTTTCTTCTCCAAACCCCTAAAATATTTTTATTCCTTTATTTTGTAACAAAAAAAGTATCTTAAATATAATATAATGTTTTTATGTGAAGTATTCGAGCTACACATACACACACATCCATCTAATGGTTAAAGAACATACTGTTTTTGTGGACAGTGAATTACTGACTCACGAAATGATGATTGTTCAATCTTCTCTTAACACCTTTCATGGTGGAAATTATGATGTAACTATATTTTATATATGATATATATGGTATTTATGTTTTCCATATACTTCCGTATTTTATTTAAAAGATAACTTTATGCTTTGCATGTTGTGCAAATGCGATAATTTCATACGAGGAAGTGTGGACTACCAACCCCTCAAGTGATGTGACTCGTTCATGCAATACGTGGAATGTATAAAGAATGAAACTAATGAACTTCTGTTACCTATAAAACATATATATTATACTTTAATTATAATATATATATATATATATATATCTCAATTTTTTTTATTCCATTAATATGTCAAAAAAATGAAAGTAGCGTTCATGCGTATGTACGGCCTACTGTCTCCATGAACGGTTCATTTCATTTCTTTTTATATCCAAATGTTATGGAATAGTATAAAATGAATATTTAATTGATATATATTATATTTTAATCATTAATACTATTCTGGAGATGATTTATGTATAACTACATGGACTATCATTTTCAAAGAAGTTCATTTTTGACTCATGTACCAAACATCGACAAAAACGTCTGATATGAACTCACATTATAAACAAATTATTATTACATTATAATATGTGATATGAAATGAATAATAATAATTAAAGGGGAACCTTAAGAAATTATAAATTGACCAAAGGTTTTTATTCAAGAATATAAAGAAACGAACAAGACAAGTCGGACTTGAGGTAAGGGATCCTACCCCTCTCTTTCTTTTTAAGTACACTCTTTTATGTCATTATTTTTAAGCTCATATTTATTATTATTGGGAAGTTATTTTATATTAATTTTACTTTAATTTTTATGTTCATATTATAAGAGACCCTATTTTCTCTCATCAAACCATTTTGGATGTTTTGATTGGCGCTGTTAGGCAGCTGAATTTTCGTAAGGGATCTTTCATCTCTCTTTATTTTTAAGTACTCTTTTTATGTAACTTAATTTAATATCCTCTTTCTTATGCTGGGGGATGTTCTTTTATATTCATATTTCTGTAAATTTTATGTTAATATGATGAGAGACCCTAATTTATCTCATCAATCCATTTTTGGAGGTTTTATGTGGCGTCGTTAGGCTGTCAAATTTTCATAAGGGGATTTTCATCTCACTTTTTATTCCCGTGAGATTCATGCTACATTGGCCACTATTTATTTTTTTGTGGTGTATGTAGTGCCCATTATTTTAATATTTTTATAATATAATATCATTTATGGGTTGTTACATCTTCATTGTATGACCCTTCTTTCATGGGGTGTACGTTTGGAATGTTGCCCAAATCGGTAAAGCAACATTTTACACTCCTCTTTTTAAAAAGTCTTATTTTGTTACATCTATTAATTTTCATCTTTTTATGTTGGGATATGTTATTATATATACTAATTGATATAAAATTTATTTCCAAGTGATGAGATGCCATTTTCTCTCTCATCAACTAATTTTATGAATTTTAAAGTGACGTCGTTAGGCTGTCAAATTTTACCAAGGGAACTTTGTAACACAATTTTGATTTCTTTGGGTTCAACATGTAGTTTTTGAATATGTCATAATTTTAATATATTTGAATTACCATAGATTGTTTTACAATTTATATCCACTTATATTGGGTTTATTTATATTTTTCACACATAATTTTGAGATTGATTTATCCTCAATTTCACGATACCTTCTGTATAAGGGATTTCATCTCATTTTCCATTTCTATTGAGACTTCATTGTTGTTATGAACCAATTCACTCTTATATTGTGTATATACTTTCCTTTGTAATATTATATCATGAATCCATTTATTCTCATGATATTATAAAATTCTGATTAAATGTTATTATTCAATTATTGTATTAAAGTGTCTCTAATTTTGGTAAAAACCCTTTAACTAAAATATCACTTTAAATGTTTTAATGATTTGTTATTATTAATATCCATGTTTTGCAAATGGTTTTGAGGATTTTTTTATATGTATATTAATGGTTTAAAATGTTAAAAGCTTCAAGGTGGTATGGGGCACTTTGATTCAAAAATCTCTTTATGGTTTTGAAATTGGTTTTTTGAATGGATTCATTATTTCAATATCTTAAAATGTTATATTGTTATTGCAATCTGGGAATGTAATCTTTCCTTTATGCTTAAGTTATATGCTATGATTATGTTTTGTTTCTTGGGATTTTTTAATGAAAATGGGTGGTTTCGTGATAAACTAAGGGCGGGTGAGCCTGATATAGCTCTTCAATGCATTGGGTAACGTGAAGTTGTTAAACACTAAGGTTTATCTGAAAAGATTTAGGGAATATACTGTGATGGGTATTCCAAATGTAACCATGATGGTTACTCCCTATGTAAGAATTTCATGAATGCCTCAAGTTACCTTTATGTCTTATGATTTCTATGAGTTATTCGTAAATCATATGATTTCATGAGGTATGTTAAATTTCTTATGTTTTATGGGTAAAGTATGATTCATTGATTCTTATGTATACATGGACTAATGTTTTCTTTCCATATTGTTATAACCATTACTATGCTTTTTATGCTCATCCTAATATTTTTTGAAATGTTTTTCATAGGACATAAAGTTTAATAGGGTCAAGGATGGGATCACATAAATGTCAGGCTGTCTAAAACAAGGAACTAGACATGACTCTTTTGTTCAAAAGTTTTTATTTTCATGAAAAAAATGGAAGCTGACTAGATGTGACTACCTTGTAATCTATGAGGTGTAATAGTTATGTATTAATTCTCAGAAACTCTAAAACTAAAAATATCCTCAATGTGAATTATTCATTTAAATCAATAATAAGTAATGTTTAAGGTCAGGTCCTTATAAGGGCCCTGCACAGAGGAATCTTCACTCGGTTGGCTATTAGTGCGTACAATATCCGAAACCCAAGATGGCTATTTGTGTGGAGGAATCCTAAAGAGAAAAAGATTTTCCATGTTCAATAAGTTATACCTATTTTGCTGCCTTAAAGAGTTCATATGGAAGAATCTTGAAAACAGACACGAAATCAATGTTTTTGTGTTCTAAGTCAGAAATACGAAGTCAGGGTCCGGGTGTATGGATACATCGACCGCCACACAAACACTAGATTCCCTAAACTGATATCCAATGTCACTACAATAAATATTACTGTCATTAAAAAAACATCAGAGTCTTATGTTCTATGGTAGAAATGACTCATCTAATACCAATTTTCCCCAACCCATCCCCTGGGTCCTGTGCCGTGAGTTCCCCAAGCCCACCTTCAATAGGACATGGGCTGGCGACTAGCACCGAAAGTCTTATTCCCTATAAAGGGGAAGGAATTTTCTTTTATAACCTATAAACACATGAAACCATGGACACAACAAGATATGAACACAAGTAAATTTTATAGGAAAAAGAGTTTAGAAATTAAAAAGGGGCTGAAATAAAAGACCACCAGTAATAGTACAACTACAAATAAAATACAATACAGCTGAAGAATAAAGAAGGCAGCTACTGTGTCGCCCTCCGAGGTTCCTACCTGAAGGGTTGTAACAGATCGCCTCCTCAGCACTCCATGTTCACATGTCTCCTCTATGTACCGTGATGCCATATGGTTCACCTCCGAGCCCTGCCTAGCCCTGGTACCCTCATCCTCACTCAATGTTGTCTATCTTATACACCAATCACAATAAGGTGAGGGAATATCCCATGCATGGGAAAGTATAAAGATACTCATTAGGGACCCCAAGACCCTCAAGGTCTCACAAAGGTCACCAAGGATAAACCAAAAGTCATGAAATCAACTCACAACCCTAATTAGATATATTCCTACACATATACATAATTTATCATGTATACCCATCTCAATCATAAGGAAAACACAGAGTCCAACTACAATCCGAAAGAAAAATGGTTCCACAAAGGATGGAATACCTCAAAGGTAAGTACCAATCAAGTACACAACATGGAGAATACCACTAAGGTTTTACCACAAAGTAAAGTACCACTCAGGTAAAAACATAGCTCACAACAGTTATAACATAGTTACAGAAGTATAGATGATTAGTCAAATGCTAGATAATATTATTTTGTTAAGAGGCTCTATATAAGACCCACAAAGGATCGCTCGCTGCTGACCCACAATGGATCTCTAGGTGCTGACCCACACAGGATCGCTCGTTTCTGACCCGCACAGGGTAACTCGATGCTGACCCACATAGGATCACTAGGTGCTGACCAACACAGGATCACTCGGTGCTGACCCACACAAGATCTATAGCTGCTGACCCACACAGGATCGCTCGGTGCTGACCCACATAAGCTCATTATTCATTCTTCACGTCACAGCCAGCTTCTGGGTTCCCACACTAAGCTTTCTCATCTCTAAGAGAGTCTGATAATCAAGCCACTAGTCGATACACCCACTGCCATGAAGTCCCACTAAGAAGTAACTCAATATACTTCCACATCATAGGGGTCTCAATGCAATAGACGGTGTGTTAATCGGAGTCCCAGTCTATAAGTTATTTTCCATTTAGTCCCAAGGGACCGGTTAGATTTGTGCACGATCCAATCCGACCATATCCCAACATTATCAAAATCTCAAGTGGGGTATACCAAAGTACCATCTCGCTCCATGGTTTACACAGCCATTGAAGGGTTGTCAAATAGATACTAGGTGCCAATGTTATGTCTGATAGAGAGAAAATCTCGTAGCTGGTTCAGGTCCAGTCTGACTCAGTCGGACCAACCTGGCTTGACTCGGCCTGGGCAGACCCAACCTGTTTTAGGTTGACCCGGCCCGCACTTGATGACGTAGGGGTCATGGTGCAGCACGAGGCTGCAAGGGCAGCACAGAGGCCATGAGGGCACGGGGAGACGAGGCTATAGGGGCCACGGAGGGCCACGAGGTGGAGAGGCGTTGTGAGGTCTGTGGGGCTGCAAGGCGGCAGGGTGTCACGGAGGGCCACAGGGCACCACAGAAGACCGCCGAGTGGAAAGTATTTAGGCGGAAGAGACCACAGGGTAGCGCGCAAGGTCGTGGGTTAGCGAGGCCAAGGGGTGGCGTAGATGACCGCTGAGCTATAAGAACTAATTTTTTAACCTATAAGACTTTGAATATTTTTCATGATGTTATTCCAAAGCAGGATGTTCTGATAGTGTGCGATTCCAAGCCCCGGTGTGACTGGAATTATTTTTGATATGCCTTCGCACTGGACTCACCAAATAAATATAATTAATCCTAAAAGGTTTCTCAGATGGGAAAACTTATGGCAAAGTTGAGTCCGAAACATGTTGTTTACCCTAGGAGGAGTATATCTTTAATGGGCGCGGCCCTTCTATGAAAAACGCCAGTAGGGGTGTTTTCGTAATTTAGAAACATTGGGCATGTACTTTAAAACTTTTGAACGAAGGATCGGATTAAAATTCCAAGACCGTCGTTGCGCTCATAACGTGTTTTTTACCCTAGGAGAGGCTTAAACCCGACCCCGTTGAATGTTTGGGTACAGAGTCTACGTGCGAAGGTTTAAGTGTTTTCTATTTAAATACCACCCCCACCCTCTTCTCCCCCTTATCTCTTCCCTGGAGGTTTCCTCTCTATGAGATTATCCCCTCTCCACCACCACATCGGCAAGGCGTGGCAGCTCCGGTGGACCAATCGTGAAGCTTTAGGCTACGCTCAACGAGGTAGGAGGTTTCGTTCTTCATTTTGGTTTCCACTTTGTCATTAAATTTAATTTCCTATGTCGAATAGTTGCCCGATCATCGAGAAAACCCCCAAGATTTTGGGTCTTGATTTTATATTCCCAAAAATGGTTTCGGATCGAATATTCAAGTCCCAGGGCATCCGGGGCAGCCCCGGTATGTCTTTCGTCCATTTCTTCCTTTATACGGCGCTCGGCGTGGCGGTCTGGCGGCCTTCAGGCATCGTTGGCGCGGTTCTGGGACGGCGGCATGACGGTAGACCCAGGAATCGTGGAGGGGCTCTAGGAGGTGGCTCCAACTGGTGGATCCAGGTGGCTCCATGTGGTGGCTCATGGCGGTGGGCGAGGATGACGGCGCCGAGGCGTGATGAACCGGGGTCACGAAGCGCGACCCCTTGCGAGGAAAGAGACCGGCACTCGGTGGCTCTCCACGTGAGACCATGACCAGCCCTCATGGCCTGCGGCACTGAGTAAGACCGTGGTCCATGGCTGGCCTGCGCGACAGAGTCGCGGGATGGCGCTACGATCCAGGCCGGCCGGCGCGGGCCTGCCCTGACTGGGAGGACCAGGCCGGTCCAGCCGAAGGGGTTCGTCCCCTCTGACATTGGAACCTAGTAATATATGATACAAGTGTCTATTTTTCAAGCCGTCTATGGAAGGGAATTCCTAGAATTGGAACGATGCTTTTGAGATGGTCTCAGGGATTTATAATTCCCAAGACAGGGGCCTTGGTGGCAGGACACGCCCATTAAGGGGATTGGCATTTTTTCAGGGGTTCCTGTTTTGGGTGGGACAGACACATACGATGTATTATTTGAGCATCGTTAGTGGCGTTGTGACTCTGGCATCGAGGTGTAGATTTTAATTATGGTTACGGACGTTGAAGTCAGAGTTGAGGCATGGGCCCTACGGGCCCGTCTTTTAAGAATCATTCAGCTATTTGCGACGTTTCCATTGGGTGACCATTCGGGGTGGATGAATATCCTATTTGATGTGTTTTTATGAAGCCATCGGAAGCGAATAGTCCGCACAACCTATTTCGTGACCGAGAGTGTTCCCTATGAGACACTAAGCGGGCCTAAAGTTGTGGCGAACTACTTTTCCACCGGGAGGCCATTTCAAGCGAGTAAGTAGTATATCTCACTTTTTTTCAGCATGGATTACAACAGCGTATTCTTTTCTTGCAATAGGAGCCTCTTACATGATCTTATTAAATGTGGTAATATGAAAGGGCGTTGTTCGAAGGCTCCTTTGACGCACTCTGACCCAACGTATGGTCGCGATGTAAGTGAAAACCAGTGATAGCACGGGCAGTACAGAGCTATTGGACTAGTCCCGGGTTTACCCTCCATCTGGGTTGGGCAGTGGTTTACCTATTAAACTATCTGGGTTTACCCCCTGCTGGGCTGGGCATTGGGTTACCCGTTCACTTACTAGGGTTTACCCTCCAGTGGTGTTGATCAGTCGGTTACCTGATGACTTTTAGGGTTTACCCTCCATTGCAGGTGGAAAGTGGGTTACCCATCGACCTATCAGGGTTGACCCTCCATGGGGTAGGGCTGTGGGTTACCCGATGACCTCTAGGGGTTTACCATCCATCTGGGCTGGGCAGTGGGTTACCCGACAACTTCTTTTGGACTCAGACCATTTGATGAGGCTGGTCAGTGTCTTTTTCTCTGTGACTACTGGAGCGAGATCCTTGGTTGTACGGATTGGTGATATGATAGATTTGACGTTACCTTAGGACATACGAGGATGAGGGGAGTTTTTTCCACTGAGATTCATCCTTTCAACATGACCTAAATGTCGTACAGGTGAGTCAGTGCCACCCAGAGATGATAGTATCGAGGTGTAGTGATTGAGCTCCTTTGACTTGTACCTCCTAGTATGACATGAAGGACATTTGGGTTCAGTGTTGGATATCCATAGAACTGTTGGAAACTCTTACTGGTCTGATCTTGGAGACGGATATCCCCTTACACACTCATTCCGGATCCTTGTTGAGCATATATACATATGCACCTGACTTTGGTTCCAACTGCTTTGGTTCATTTACTCTCATTCTAGGAAGGGCGAAGACGTGTGGGGTAAGCCACGTGCTTTCTGTGTTTTTCTCCTCTGGTTTGGACGATTCCACTCTCCTACTATAGGTAGCGAAGACTCGGCGAGAAGTTCATCTTCTCACCATTCCTTGCTCCTTACGTTTGGATGAGTTTACATACTTCGTCTAGTTTGGTTGAGCTATACTTTTTTTTACTGTACTCTTTTACTATTCTAGTTCTGTCTACTTCTCACCTCTTTAGTGCCTCCTTTGTTGCACCATTGAGCTTTCGGGACATCCTACTAAGTATCTTTATACACACCTCTACTTCGGCTTTTCCCTCACCTGGTGTGCCCTTGTAGACAATGGACAGGTCGACTGTGACTAAGGAGGAGCGTAGAGGTCACAGGAGCTCGGACAATGCACTGTGGTAGTGCTAGAGTTTTCATGTGGGGATCTATACTGTTTTTCCTTTTATTACCTATTTCCGGGTTATGGCACCTTTGTGGTTGAGTGCGTGTTTTCCCCTTTTACTATTTAGATTACGTCCTAGTACTTTCAGTACTTTACCTGGTGCCGAGTTGTGTCACCTTTGTGGTTGGGTGTGAGTTTTTAATACGGAACATGGTTTTGCTATGGATCCTGCAAAGATAGAGGTAGTTCTTTCTTGGGATCCACCAAAGAATGTTTCTGAGGAGCGAAGTTTCCTTGGTTTGGTAGGGTACTATAGGAGGATCGTGGAGGAATTCTCCAGGATTGATTCCCCTTTTACCGCTTTGACATGGAAGGGATGACATTTTACCTAGACTAATCAGTTCTAGAGTGCCTTAGAAGAGTCGAGGCCGAGGCTGACTAGTGCTCCGGTGTTGAGGCGGCTAGAGGAGGGAGTTGAGTTCGTCATATATTGCGATGCTTCAAGAGCTGGGCTCGGGTTCATGTTGATACAGAAATGCACAATAATTGTGTATGGGTTGAGGTTGTTGAGGCCCCATGAGTAGAATTATGAAACTCACGATTTAGAGCTGGTAGAAGTGGTCCTCACCATGTGGTTATGGAGACACTACCTTCTAGGTGAGTTTTTTTGGTCTATTAAGACCACCAAAGCCTCAAGTATATCTTCACTCAAGGGGACTTGAATCTGAGGTAGAGGCACTAGCTGGAGTTTCTGCATGACTACAATTTCGTGATAGTCTACACTCCAGGGAAGGGAAACATAGTAGAAGATGCTCTTAGCAAGAAGTCCTACCCTTGGTTAGTACGAGATGATTCAGAATAGTCGGCTTCCCGATAGCTGACCATGGTGGTGCAGGAGGGTACGATTTTTCTACCGTCGATGGTGTTGACTCCTTCGTAACTTGATCATGTGAGAGAGTCGTAGCTGGGGGATGTCGACAGCGAGGTACTGCGTGATTAGATATCCATGGACGATTCACCTGATGGGTATTTTGAATGAGATAATCACTAGATCCCATTCTAGGTACAAGCTTTAGTACCGGTGGAGATGCGGGAGGAGTTGATGTAGGAATTCCACACTTCTCCCATAGTCGTATATCCCGGTGTGGGGAAGATGTACAGAGTCCATCATCAGTAGTTTTGGTGGTATGGCAAGAAGTGGAGCGTACCCGAGTTCGTTTCTCAATGTCTTACTAGTAAGCAGGTGAAGGCAAAGCACCAGGTTCTAGAAGGGTTGTTGAAGCCCCTTGATATCCCCAAGTGGATGTGGAATGGAATATCTATAGACATTGTCACCAGGCTTCCATGCACAGTGAAGGGCCACGACTCCATATGGGTGATAGTGGACCCACTCACTAAGTCAGCGCACTTCTTGCCATCGGGGAGCAGATCTTGGTGGAGAGTATGGGGTAGTTGTATGTTCTGGAGATCGTCCGACTTCATGGGTTACCATCAACAATCGTCTCCGACCGTGACACGCAGTTTATGTCGTGATTATTGCAAGGCCTACAGGAGGCATTCGGGACTCAGTTCAGGATGAGTGAATCTTTTCACCCCCAGACAGACGGGCAGACCGAGTGCAATATCTAGGTGTTGGAGGCTATGCTCAGCGCATGCGTGTTAGACTTTGGCCGGAGTTGGGATGATCATCTTCCCTTGGTAGAGTTTGCCTATTACAGTAGTTAGCACTATAATATTGTCATGGAACATTTTGAGTACTTCTATGGGAGACCCTTCAGGTCACCGTTGTGTGGGACGGACGATAGAGAGACCTCCCTCTGGGGCCCAGAGTTGGTGCTGGCGACGCCGGAGAAGGTCCAAGTCATTCGTGAGCAGATGAGGATGGCTCAGAGTAGACAAAAGTACTATGCAGACTAGTGATGCAGGCATTTGGAGTTTGAGTAGGGAGACCCTGTTTTTTTAGGGTCTCCCTGCGGTGTTGAATGCAGAGGTTTGGCCGGGGAGGTATGTTGTACCCATGATTCATTGGGAACTTTGAGATCATGCAGAGGGTTGGTGAGGTCTCCTATCATTTTTCTCTACCCCCACAGCTGGAGAGAGTGCACGGTGTCTTCCATGTGTCGCAGCTGAGGAAAATGTGAATGAACCCACACACGTTATCCACTGGGGAGAGATAAACATTGAGGATGGAGCCAACGTTGTGGAGCACCTAGGGTGGTTAAAGACCGACAAGAGCGGACACTGCGTGGAAATGACATTCCTCTAGTTTGTGTGATGTGGCAGCACATGAGGGTGCAGGAGAGCGCTTGGGAGTGAGAGAGCCAGATGTGAGCTCAGTATCCTGAATTGTTTTGTTAGTTTTGTTTTTGGGGCAAAAAACATGAAGGAGGGAATGATGTAAGAACCCATTTCTGGAACCTACAAGACTTTGCATATTTTTCTTGATGTTATTCCTCAGCAGGACTTTCAGACGACGTGCGATTCTGAGCCCCGGTGTGGCCAAAATTAAATTTGACATGTGTTCACACCGGATGCGTTAAATAAATATAATTAATCCTAAATGATTGCTCGGAAGGGAAAAATTAGGGCACCGTTGAGTCTGGAATGTGCTGTTTACCCTAAGAGGGGTATAACTTTCGCCGGCACGACCCTTCTGTGAAAAACGCCACCAGGGGTGTTTTTGTAATTTAGCAGCATCGGGCGTGGAATTTAAAACATTTTAACGAAGACTCGGATTAAAATTATGAGAGATCCATTGCACTCAAAACGTGGTTTTTAACCTAGGGACGACCTAACCCCGACCCCACCAAAAGATTGTGTATGGGGTCTACGAGAGGGGGGGGGGTTTAAGTGTTTTCTATTTAAACACCACCACCACCCTCTTCTCCCCCATAGATCTTCCCTAGCTGTTTCCCCTCAACTAGCTTCTCCCCTCTCCTCCACCACTCCGGCAAGGCGCGGTGGCTCTGGCGGACCAATTGTGAAGCTTCGGGCTACGCCCAACGAGAAAAGAGGATTCGTTCTTCGTTTAGGTTGCGTCTTTGTCTTTATATTTAATTTCTTATCTCTAATTACTATCTGATACTCGAGCGAAGACCCTTGTTGCGTAGGTCATGATATTATGTTCCCAATTATCCTTTTGGATCAAATTTTCGAGTCCCAGGGCGGCCCCAGGTAGTTTCCCAGCCATTTCATCCGTCTTCCAGCTGTCGGTGCGGCGGCCCGGCAGCTTTCAGGCGGCGGTGGCCCAGTTTCGATATGGCGGCGCAGCGGCGAACCCAGACGGAGCGGCGAGGCTCCAGGCGGTGGCTCCAGGCAGTGGCCCCAGGTGGCTCTAGGTGGCGGATTCAGGTGGAAGGCAAGTTCGACGACGCCGGGGCGTGACGAGGCGGGGTCGCGGAGCGCGACCCCGTGCGGGGACAGAGACCTACACTCGGTGGGTCTCCGCATGAGACCACGACTGGCCCTCATGGCCAGTCAATGCGGGGTGAACCCGAGGTCCATGTCTGAGCTGCACGTCTGATCCGTGTGTCGGCGCTACGAGCCGGGCCGGTCGGCGCGGGCCGCCCCAGACCGGGCCCACCAGGCGAACCAAGTAGGTCCAGCCCAAAGGTTTCATCCCCTTTGACTTCAGACACCCGTAATATTCGCTATGGGTGTCCGTTTTGAATTCTTTCTATGGAAGTGCATTTCTGGCATCGATATGATGTTTTTGAGATGGTCTCGTGGATTTTTAATTCCCGATACGGGGGACTCAGTGGCATGACATGCCTATTAAGTGGATTGGCATTTTTCTTTGGGTTCTTGTTTTGGATGGAACAGACACATAAGATGTCCAATTTTAGCGCTATCAGTGCCGTTGTGAACCTGGTGTCAAGGTGTAGTTTTTCATTATGGTTTCAGATGTTGATGTCGGAGTTGATACGTGGGCTCTACGGGCCATATTTTAAGCGCCAGACATCTTTTTGCGACTTTTTCATCGGGCGCCCATTCCAGGCCGATGAATAGTCAATTTCACGTGTTCTTCCAAGGCCATTGTAATGGTTCTATCCGCCTGACCACTTTCAGGACCAATAGTGCGCCCCACAAGACACATAGATAGCCTAAAGCATTGATGAACATCTTTTCCGTCAGGAGGCCATTTCCAGCGAGTAAATAGTCTATCTCACGTGCTTTTTCGCAAGGATTTCAATGATTTTATCTTTTCACATAGGTGGAGCCTCTTATGTGATCTTATTAAATGTTTTAATATGAAAGGTTGTTGTTCTAAGGCTCCTTTGATGCACTCCGACCTAATGCACGGTCGTGATGTTAGCGACACCCAGAGATTGCACGGGCATTGTAGAGGAATCAGACCAGTCATGGGTTTACCCTCCAGCTGGGATGGACAGTGGGTTACCCAACGATGTAATAGGGTTTTCCCTCTAGTGGGGCTGGGCATTGGGTTACTCGTCGAACTATTGGGGTTTACCCTCCAGTGGGGCTGGGGAGTGGGTTACCCGACGACTTTTAGGGATTACCCTCCAATGCAACTGGGTCGTGGATTACCCATTAACCTATCAGGGTTTTCCTATCAGTGGGGCTGGGAAATGGGTTACCCTATGACCTCTAGGGGTTTACCCTCCATACGGGATGGGCAGTGGGTTACCCGGTGACTTCTTTTAGACTCATACCATTTGACGAGGCTGGTCAGTGACTTTTTGTCTGTGAGTACTAGAGAAAGATCCTTGGTTGTACGGATCGGCGATATGATAGCTTTGACATGACCATAGGACATACGAGGTTGATGGGAATTTTTTTACTAAGAAGTTTCCTTGAAACGCAACCAAAAAGCTGTGCAGGCGAGTCAGTGCCCCCCAAAGAAGAAAGTATCGAGGTGCGGTGATTGGACTCCTTTGACTTGTACCTCCTAGGTTGACGTGTGTGACATTTGGGTTCAGTGTTGGATATCCCTAGAACTTTTGGTGACTCATCTGGGGCTGATCTTGGAGACGAAGATCCCCTTACACACACATTCTGGATCCTTGTTGAGAATATATACATATACATCTGACTTCGGTTCCCACTACTTTGGTTCATTTACTCTTCTTTTAGGAATGGCGAAGACGTTAAGGGTATGCCAGGCGCTTTCCATGTTTATCTCTTCTTGGTTGGATGAGTCCACTCTCCTA
Source organism: Viscum album (assembly GCA_963277665.1). Taxonomy (NCBI): domain Eukaryota; kingdom Viridiplantae; phylum Streptophyta; class Magnoliopsida; order Santalales; family Viscaceae; genus Viscum; species Viscum album. Next base: position 185,048,181 of record OY728156.1, on the reverse strand, counting down.
CTATAGGTAGAAATGACTCGGTGAGAATTTCGTCTTCTCACCATTCCTAGCTCCTTCCGTTTGGACGATTTTACTTCATTCCTATTATTGGGTTGAGATATACTCTCATTACTGTACTCTTTTACTATTCTAGTTTTGTCTACTGTTCACCTCTTTAGTGCCTCCTTTGTTTCTCCCTTGAGCTTTCGAAGCATCCTACTGAGTATATTTATACTCACTTTTACTTGGCTTTGCCCGCACATGGTGTGCCCTTGAAGACGACAGACATGTCGACCATGACTATGGAGGAGTGTAAAGGTCATAATAACTTGGACATCGTGCTATGGTCGTGCCAGAGTTTTCAGGTGGGGATCTATCCATTTTTTCTTCCTGTTTCCTATTTCTAGGTTGTGGCACCTTTGTGCTTGGGCGCATGTTTTTTCCTTTTTACTGTTCATTTTACTTTCCAGTACTTTTAGCGCTTTACTTGTGTAAGAACCCGTGTTTTTTTAGACGATCGTTTGAGCAGAAATTTGGATTTTTTCTATTAGATGCTCGTGAGGGGTAAAACATCGATTTTGCACTATCATCTGATCTCGAAAATTTTTCTGACATCCCGGTTGGTCCCGGGATATGGAGTTTACCCAAGGACAAGAGTTTGGAGGAAATCTGAGCAATTTGAATTTTAGCGGAATATTTAATATTTTATATTATTAAATTAAATATTAAATTATTTGTGTAGGTTCGTTTGGAAATAACATTTAACAGAACATTAGATTGAGATTCCATCTGCGCCATTGAGTCCGGAATGAGGACTTTAGCCTAGAGAATGCATAACCTCATGTCGGGTGTCGGGGCCGGCATGTGCCCCTTTTTCTTCATTTTCTTTTCTTATTTCTTTTTATTTTATTCTCTCTTACTTCCTTATCCTCAGGGTGCACATCTCTTATTCCACTCCTCCTTGGTCGCGACCTATGGGATAATTTGGAGAGTGAGAAAGAGTGTGAGTTGGGAGGCAATAAGTGTGCCGATTCGAAGCTCTCGATGCGTTGAGTCGGCGTGCGGCAATAGGGAGTCGCGAAATCAACTGAAGCTTTTGTGGTTTCAACCCATAGGTAGGGCCATTTCTGTTTTTGCAATATATACCATTTAAAAATTTCATTTTATGTCTTTTATGGATTATATTTCTTGCTTGTGGCCTCTTACGAACGGATCTAATGTTTCAGGGGTGAAAACGAGCATTTCAGGTGTTTTCAGGGTTTTCCCGTCAGAAAACCTAGAATACACGGCATTTATTCTAGCGGTACCCACCGTGTGTTCTTCCCATTTGGTGGATATGAAGTTTTCTTAAGTACATTCCATGTACATTTAGTACACTCCAGGTAGTGGGTGGCCGTGTGGTTGGATGTGTGGTGTAGAACACGGAATAATGCCTTTTTTAGGACTACACGTCATGTTCTTTAAGTACACACCGTGTTGTGGTACATGGGCATGTGTTCGGGTGAAAACGGACACGGCGTAATTTTTTTTGAACAGTACATGCCATGTACAATAATGTACACGCCATGTACCCTTATACGGGTAGACCCATTGTGCTCTGGCCATGTACCCTAGCCATGTACTGCTTCAGTTTAGTAATTTTGAGATATCTTGGGCTCTAGAAGTCAGAATTGGGCATGTGAGTAGTCAATTCTGAGAGATTTTCCACGTAGATAAAAATTGGGGAATCCTTTTTACATTTAGTGGTAATCTAGGGGTGTTTTGGGGGTTTCCATCTAAATGGAGGGGTTCTTCCTCCACTTATCAAGTTCAATTGTCACCGGAGAGTGATACTTTGGATAGATAAATGGTTGGGTGTTCGTACCAACATTGTTGAGACCTTTAATATGAGATGAGATATGACCCATCTCTTGTAACCCATGATTTATAGAACGTTACCCTTGTGATATGTTCTTTTCTGGCCTATGAGGCTTTGAGACCAGGTACTTCTAAGGATCCCCTAAGGGATGCCTTTGCTTGTGTGTTGACCTAGGGAGTCCCTTATAGGATCTCTCTCTTGTTCTTCCTTTGATAGGAACCATGTAATTGAATGCCTATGTTGTCCTTCCTTTGAGGATCCCGTGTAGGATTCCTCCCTTACTCTTTGTTAAGGAACCCGCGCAGGATGCCTTCACTCATGTTTACCTGGAGAATCTCAAGTATGATGCCTCTTCTATGTTTGACCTGAGGGACCCAATGGTTGCCCGTTGTTTGACTAACCCTGAGTTGTTATGTCTCGGTTGAGATGGTGATCAGGTGTCACCTATAACCCGTTCCAAACTAGTGATCGCTTTCAGCTTTTGGAATTATTATTGGGTTGGGCGTTTGGGCCACCCTCATTGATTGTTTATATCTAACTTGGTTTTGCAGATGCTGTAGTGTTTACCAGAGCCGCTTCTTGGTTGGTGGCAGGTGAGCCTGACGCGAGACGTCTTTCTTGTTTTTTGGGATGAATACTATTCCTTATGTCCTATTTAGAGGTTGTTTGATTTTATATGGTGTTATTTACCTTGTTGTGGATGTTTTTACCCATGTTACTTGATTTTGACCTTTGGGTCTAACTTGCCTGTTAGGATTTTGTTTTCCTACCTTGCTTGTCTGTTTGTGTAGTGGTATGTTGATCATGTTTGAGAATTATTGTTGTGCTTGATGTTTTTTCCATGGCTTATTCTGTTACGTCCTTTGGGTCTTGTTAGCCTTTGGCCGTTATACCTGTTTCCATTCCTTTTGACTGTCGGATGGAATGATATTCTTAACATGCCTATTTCTGTAGACTGGTTTTCCATGTATCCCTATAGGTGTAATTTTTCCTTATAGCATTATTATGCACTGACTGGAATGGGACTGTGAGAACCTAGGCTAGTAGACTATAAGGGGGCCACCGAGTGATCTTCCCAGAGATTATTGGATATTATAGACTACAAGAGGGTAGACCATGTGTGGTTCCTCAGAGAGTCTTGTATATTATAGACTACAGGAAATATACCGAGTGAGCTTCCTAGAGAGTCTTGGATATTATAGACTACATGAGGGTGGACCGAGTGAGCTTCCTCAGAGAGTCTTCCTTTGTTTGAATCATTTTAAGAACCTTCCCATGCCAGAGAGGGAATTGACAGAGTGAGCTTCCTCAGAGAGTATGTGGTATACCTGAGGTTATAAGGGGAATTGAATGAGATAGCTTCCTTAGAGAGTCTCTAGACCTTGGGGATAAGAGGGTTATACCGCACAATCTTCCTTAGAGAGTCCATGACTACCCTAGACTATAAGGTAAATTGACAGAGTGAGCTTCCCCAGAGAGTCTTATAATTTCATATGACCAAACCAGAGGGGTTAGGCTGAGTGCACTTCCCAGAAGGTTGTTGGTACTTCTTTGATAGGACCAGAGGGGTTGGCGATGAGTACTTTCCAGGGGGTTACCTGTTGTGTTATATTCATTCTTTTGATTGATTGGTTGAACTTAAGTATAGTTTGTCTTTTTTTAACTTGTTTAGATGCATATCTCCAGAGTTAGCCAAAACAGGAACATGTCTATGGGATTATGGACCTAGAGATCAACTTATTGGATATACGGCTTGAGTGGCACTATGTCCAGCTCAATTCCCTTGAATAGGATATCCCATAGATCGGGATTATGGAACCAATGATCAATTTCTGATGTTGTTTCTTGTTATTTGGATTACTTCATCATGAATATTCATATTTATGTATATCTGTATAGGTATGGGACTATACATGTGTACGTATATAGATATGGACATCCATGGTGGAACTTTCCTAGTTGACAGGGATTACATACCCTAAGTTCAACTGTTGTTGCACGTTTGGTTTACTTCCTTTTGTTGTGTTCCAGCTAGGCTGAGCACATTGTTGTTGCACACACGTTTAGCAGCATAGTTATAGGATACTTGTCGGTGTTCCCTACTGAGATTATTTCTCACCCCTGCACGTGAACCTCAGTGTATTTATAGACCTTATGTCTTCCTTTCAGGTTGAGAACATGTTTCATGGTGGATAGGGCTGAGGCCTAGTGTTGCATGATCGAGGAGAGCTGCTTGAGTGGTACTACTGATCGGGCTGCTGCAGTTCGACAGTGTCAAGAGATCATTTATGTGGATTTTCTCTGATTTAGTAGTATTGCCCTGTACTTTTACTTTAAGTTTAATTTATACTTGTATTTGTATGGTCGGCCTACTGCGTGACAAGTGTTTTATTATATTGTTTAGATGTTCGGGATTTTCCTGCATTTTACTATTAGAACTGGTTGTTTTTTAGTTGTTTGCTGCTTCCGTAATCTTTTTACATTATGTTGTGTATGATAATTAGTTATTTCCGATGTTTTCTTACTCTGGAATGAGGGCATAGTCTCCCCCCTATCACACCCTAGGCCCTCGCTGCTAGTCGGCATCCTCTGGCGTACGGGGAGGTGTGCTTGAGGCCTATTGGCGAAACGGCTCAGAGCACCAGTTTAGTGGCATCGGGGTCGGGATGTTACAAAGTGGTATCAGGGGAGTTTTTCCTTCTTGGTCTTGACTATTGGGATATGGTAGACAGGAGTATTAGGAATGTTTCGGAACATGTGTTGGATATCAGGCTGGTTCATCGCGAACACTTGTTCCAGTAAGAAGTTCTGGTTACCAGGGTTTGGAATTGTTGTTCTGATTTTGAGATTTTATGGTTGTATATGATTTTCTACTTGAGTGAATCACATGTTGTGTGGTGTTTTGATTTACTATGGATCTCTACCTCTTGGCCATTTGTAATATTCCAAGGATAGATTTTGACTCTTGGATGGCAAAGTCAAGAGGCGTCTCATGAATCATACTAGGAATGTAGGATTCATAGCATATAGGCCTGCTGGTGTGTGTTTTTACTGAAGACTGAGACCTTTGGGTCTGCTTACACATACTTTTTTTTTACTCTGATGGAAGGTTATGTGGATCTACATTAAGGTGATAGTGTGGGGATTATGACTCATTCCTTTCTCGCAGGTCATGCAGTGACCCTAGTTGGTCTATGTGGCACGTGATGCCTTTATGTTTAACCCCTTATTGGGTGTTATTTCTCGGGACTTTGTTTATCTAGTCGGATCATTGAGAATGATGTCGATAGATACCAAGGATTTTCTTGTGAACTGGACCTCCTTGGGGTGTTTCTGTATAAAGATACCCAGTGGATGTTAGCTCATCTTGTCTTTTCTGTTTTGTTTGTGACCTCCAGTAGGTCGTTCCTTCTGAGGATGCTCGGAGAGGATCAGGGCCCTTATAGGTTGTGTTTTAGTTTTGACCTTCTTGGGTAATTGTGATCTTTACCATCTTCTTAGTGGTTTTGGATTTTTTGGGCTAGGTGGTTAGACCTTGTGACCCAGTTGTGAGGCTTTTTCTGTAGGGCTAGGTGGAAGACCCAGATACCCTTGGCTTGGACTCGAACCTTTGTATGTCGATGTCTATTCCATTCTAGGGGAACCTGTGTGGAAATGGTTAACTTGTTTTTGAATCATGGTCAGGTTTTGGTTGGATGTTAGTGTGGCTCGGAGGGAGCTAGATACACCTTGGGTGAAATCATAGTGTACTCCTATAAAAGACGATCATGCGATATCTTGATTTGTCTTGAGTATGCTGAGAGAGCTTCTACCCTACATCGATCTCCTTTTTCTTTCTTAATTCTCTTTCCTGTTGAGGGTGAAACATGTTCTAGTTATACTCTCGAAGCGGTGTAAGGATAGCCATACGGTGGGGAGTGCACAATTGGCCCTTTTGAGGGTGGTTTTCCTTGTTTAGGTTGATCTTCAGTGATTTCTAGTAGGCTTTTGAACTCGGAGGTTTCTTTTAAGATGACGACATGTGTGTTCCTATGGTGGGGAGTACCAGTTTGGTTGTAGTTAAAGATCTTCTCTATAGAAGGTGGTAGTTAATGCTATATGGAAGGTCGTTGGACAATCTAGATTGTTAGGTTGTGCAGATGATCTGGTTATGGGCATGGTTGTTGGTTCTTCTATTGGGCTTCGCGGGGATGAGAAGGTTTATGGTGGGGAGTTTTTAAGAACCTGTGTTATTTCAAACGGTCGTTTGGAGTAGAAATTTGAATTTTTTCTCTTAGATGCTCGTAAGGGGTAAAAATGTCATTTTCTCCTACTGACTGATCTCGAATAATATTTCTGACAGCTCCGGTGGTCTCCGGATAGGGAGTTTACCCTAGGACCCATGTTTGGAGGAAATCTGAGCAGTTCAAATTTTGGCGGAATATTTAATATTTAATATTATTAAAATAAATATTAAATTATTCATGTAGGTTCGTTTGGCAATAAATTTAAAATAGATCATCCGATTGAGATTCTGTCTGCGCCGTTGAGTCCGGAATGGGGACTTTAGCTTAGGGAAGGCATCACCTCATGTCGGGTGCCAGGGCCGGCCCGAGCCCCTTTTTCTTCCTTTTCATTTCTTCTTTCATTTTCTCTTATTCTATCATCATTCCTTCTCTGGGCGCACATCGCCTATGCCTATCCTCCTTGTTCGTGACCATCTGGGATAATTCAGAGATTGTGGAAGAGGGAGAGTTTGGAGGCAACAAGGGTACTGATTCGAATCTCTCGACGCGTTGAGTCGGCATGCGGCAACCGGGAGTCGCGAAATCAACAGAAGCTTCGGCGGTTTCCGCCCAAAGGTATTTCTGTTTATGTTTTATCTATATATCCTTTTTAAAAATGTCGTTTTATGTCTTTTAAGCATTATATTTCTTGATTGTGGCCTCTAAAGGTCAGATCTAATGTTTCGGGGGTGAAAACGGGCGTTTTGGGAGTTTTCTGCGTTTTCTAGTCGGAAAACCTAGAATACACGGCGTGTATTCTAGGGGTACACACCATGTGTTCTTCCCATTCGGGGAAGACAATGTTTTCTTAATTACACACCATGTACATTGAGTACACGCCGTGTAGTGGGTGGCCGTGTGGCTGGCCGTGTGGAGTAGAACACAGAATAGTGTCTTTTTTAGGACTACACGCAGTGTACTTTAAGTACACACCGTGTAGTGGTACATATGCATGTGTTCGGGTGAAAACGGACACAGAAAAAAAAAATTGAACAGTAAATTTACAGTACAGTAAATTACATGCCGTGTACTATTACACAGGTAGGCCCATTGTGCTCTGGCCATGTACTCTGGCCTTGTACTGCATCAGTTTACTAATTTTGAGATATTTTGGGCTCTGGAAGTCAGAATTGGGCGTGGGAGTAGTTAATTCTGACAGTTTTCCACGTAGATCGCAATGGTGGAATCCCTTTTACATTTTCAGGTAATATAAAGGTAGTTTATTGTTTATTCATATAAATTGAGGGTTTCTTCATCCACTTATTGATTTTAGTTGTCACCGGAGAGTGAGACATAGGATGGATGATAGGTTGGGTGTTTGTACAAACTTTGTTGAGACCATTAATATGAGATGAGTTATGAGCTATCACTTATAACCCATGATTTATAGAATGTTACCCGTGTGAGACGTTCCATTCTGGCCTATGAGGCTTTGAGAATAGGTACTTTTAAGGATCCCCTGAGGGATGAATTTGCTTGTGTGCTGACCTAGGGAGTCCCATGTAAGATTTATCTCTTTTTCTTCCTTTGATATGAACCGTGTAATGGAATTCATATGTTTTCCTTCCTTTGAGGACCCCATGTAGGATTCCTCCCTTACTCATTGTTGAGGATCCCATGTAGGATTCCATCGCTCTTTTTTACCTGGAGGATCCCGAGTATGAGGCCTCCTCGGTGTTTGACCTGAGGGACCCAGTGGGTGCCCGTTGTTTGACTAATTGTAAGTTGTTATGTCTGGGTAGAGATGGTGATCAGGTGTCACCTAGAACCCATACCAAACTATTGATCCCTTTTAGCTTTTGTAATTATTGTTGGGTTGGGCATTCGGGCCACCCTTATTGTTTGTTTATATCTAACTTCGTTTTGCCGATGCTGTAGTGTTTACAAGAGGTGCTTCTTGGTTGGTGGTTGGTGAGCCTGACGCGAGATTTATTTCTTTTTTTTTGGGATTCCTACTATTTCTTATGTCCTGAGTAGTGGTTTTTTGATTTTTAATGAGGTTATTTACCTTGTTGTGGATGCGTTTACCCATGTTACTTTATTTTGACCTTTGGGTCTAACATGCATGTTAGGCTGTTGTTTTCCTACCTTGCTTGTATGCTTGTGTAGAGTTAAGTTGATCATGTTTGAGGATTATTGTTGTGCTTGGGTGTTTTTTCCATGCCTTGTTCTGTAACGACCCTTGGGTCTTGTTACGCTTTGGATGTTATATCTGTTTCCATGCCTTGTGACCATAGGATGGAATGATATTCTTGACATGCCTGTTTCTGTAGACTGGTTAGCCAAGTACCTCTATAGGTGTACTTTGTCCTTATAGCATTATTATGCACTGAATGGCATAGGACCGTGTGAACCTGGTGCTATAGACTATAAGGGATAGACCGAGTGAGATTCCCAGAGAGTGTTGGATATTATAGACTACATGAGGGTAGAACGAGTGTGTTTCCTCTGAGAGTCTTGGACATTATAGACTACAGGGGATAGACCGAGTGAGCTTCCCAGAGAGTCCAGGATATTATAGACTACAGGAGGGTAGACCGAGTGAGCTTCCTTAGAGAGTCTTAATTTGTTTGAATCTTTTTAAGAACCTTCCCAGGCTAGAGGAGGAATTGACCGAATAAGATTCCTCAGAGAGTATGTGGTATACATGAGGCTATAGGAGTAATTGACTGAGATAGCTTCCTCAGAGAGTCTCTAGAACTTGGGACTAAGAGGGTTAGACTGCGTGATCTTCCTCAGAGAGTCCCTAACTACCATAGACTATAAGGGGAATTGACCGAGCGAGCTTACCTAGAGAGTCTTATAATTTCATATGACCAAACTAGAGGGGTTAGTCTGAGTGAACTGCATAGAGGGTTGTTGGTACTTCTTGGATAGGACTAGAGTGGTTGGCTACGAGTACTTCCCAGGGGGTTACTTGCTGTGTTATCTTCTTTCTGGTGATTTATTGGTTGAACATTAGGATAGTTTGTCTTTGTTTTGCTTATTCAGAGGAATATCTATAGCGTTGGCCAAAACATGTACATGTCTAAGGGATTACAGACCTAGATATCAACTTATTGGATATACGGCTTGAGTGGAACTACGTACAGCTCAATTCCCTTGAATAGGATTTCCCATAGATCGGGCATATGGTCTCAATGATCGACTTCTGATGTTGTTTCCTATTATTTGGATCACTTCATCGTGTATATTCATATTTATGTATATGTGTATAGGTATGGGAGTATACATGTGTAAACATATATATATGGACATCAATGGTGGCACTTTCCTAATTGACAGGGATTACATACCCTGAGTTCAATTGTTGTTGCACGTTTGGTTTACTTCCTTTTGTTGTGTTCCAGCTAGGCTGATCACATTTTTGTTGCATACACTTTTAGCATCACAGTTATAGGTTGCTTGGCGGGGTTCCCTACTAAGATTATTTCTCACCCCTGTACATGCACCTTGGTGCACATGTAGACCTTATGTCTACTTTTCAGGTTCATCACAAGTTGCATGGTGGATAGGGCTGAGGCCTAGTGTTGCATGATCGAGCAGAGCTGCTTGAGTGGTTCTACTGGTTGGGCTGCTGCAGTTCGAAAATGTTAGGAGATCAGGTACGTGGATTGGCTCAGAGTTAATAGTAGATCCCGATACTTTTACTTTCAGTTTCTTTTGTACTTGTATTTGTATGGTCAGCCCAGTGGGTGACTAGAGTTGTATTGTATTGTATAGCTATTTGGGATTTTCCAGCATTTTACTACTACAACTTGTTCTTTTTCAGTTGTTTACTGCTTCCACACTCTGTATACATTGAACTATGTTTGATACATAGTTATTTCCTCTATTTACTTACTCTAGTATGAGGGAATAGTCTCCCCACTATCACACCGTAGGCCCTCACTGCTAGTCGGTAGCCTCTAGTGTACGGGGAGGTGCGCTTGAAGCCTTGTGGTGAACCGGCTCGGAGCACTGGTTTAGTGGCTTCCGGGTTGGGACGTTACAACTTGCTCTATCTAGGGGTTGTTTCATGACTGTGGTTGGGTTATAATTGTTTGTCCTATGGTTTTCTTTTTTACTCTGCACTCCTGCATCGAGTATGTTGTGTGTGCGTGTGTACAGGTACTTAGGCAAAGGCCTCCCGGAGATTGTTACGCCTTTGGCATTGGTCTCCAACCTCTGGCTTATAGAGGTGGGCTTGAGGTAGTTGTCGCTCTGGACTAGTAGGGTTGGATCGTGATAGGAGCAGTGAGGCCATGGGTGGCGCAGCGGCCGCGGGGCGGCACTATGGCGCTAGCACCTTAATCGCGGTCACCGGTGGTGCCAGCCACCGTTCTCATGCCACACCGAGGTTGGTTGATGTCCTCCTCCATCGCGACGAACACAAAAATAAAGAAGAACAGTGGAGGGTTTGGGAAATATTTTTTTAGAACACACTCTCCACGTTAGAGCGGTAGGAAGTGGCTCAACAAAAACCTTGAAAGAAGAACATCAATCTCTACAACCCCCGACAATGATTATTCTTAATCCTGCAAAAAAATGAAATCATCCATAGATCAACTAGTTAGAAAGCTGATCCTTGTTTTTTGTTTAGAAGGGAAGAACATGGGAATCCATAATAACACATAATAAAAACCCTACCTCGGAGATTTTTTGACGGAGGTCTCCAAGAAAGAGATGATTTCATTGGGGATAGACATACATTGGTGACATCGGCGCTTCCTCGATTGTTTTTTCGTTTTCATTGAAGATGTTCCTCATTGGAGAGAGCATTATTCATTGGGGAGCACATTCTTTGTTGAGGAATGTGTTCTTTATTGGATAGAATAATCCTCCAATATTTCTCCACTCCCAATCCCACCAAAAAGGAGAAATATCCAACATATTAATTTAAATTATGTAGATTAATAATGTAGGCACAATTAACAATGATGACACATTTCATTAATTGTTGGTTGGATCTAAAAATTAAAAGAGGATTTGGAATATTTAATTGCATCAATTCAATTGGCTCAAATTAATGGAGGAAAAAAAATTAATGGGGAGTTGAGTGGTTTCTCCCCCATTAAGAGGGTTCGGGTGGTCACCGTCATTAATTTCAAATTGATAGGTTTTAAATCTAGTGGTCCCCACCATTATAACATTTATGCGGGAGTTTGAGACTCCGGTGGTTCCCACCACAATAACTCATGTTAAGGAGTTTCATAGAAAAAAATTTATACATTTTTATTTTATTTTATTCTCTCACAAAAAGAACAATAATTATCTTTCACTCTCGACCCACTACGATCGAAGTGAAGGTCTCTTTAAGTGAATAGCAGCACTATGAGTTCAACGGTGCCCTCAGATTTCAATTCCATGAACTGGTTCAAAAGATACAAAAACCTGCTCATATGTTTACTATAAGTACCCGAAAAAATGTTCAAAAATTCATTCCGGCCACTCCGGGCCTCAGAATCACGCACTGTCAATTTTTTCAAACTCATAAAATTCCCATTTAATTAAAAACAATTAGAGGGAATTTCTAGGTCTTTACATAGGATAAAGATAATATTATTTTTAATTTCATGCAACGAGGGAAAGGGTGGGTTCATATAGATCATATGGCTATATGGGTGAATGGAAACACCCATCATGGATGTTAATACCAATAAATAATATTCTAAAACATAAAAATGAGTAAACATAATTTTAGAAAATAATTCATGAACACTGGTTCATATAATAGTTTCATTGAACTAAGACCATCCATCTATAAAGTATCATAACCTCACTGATGGGTGGGAGAAGCTAAACTATTAATTTAAATAGATTCTAAGAAAATATGTTGCCAAATGGTATTAATGACTAAAACCAGGATAAAATATTATTTCATGAATGCATATTTTACAAAGTTCGTATCAAACCACAGATATTTCCATAATGACTAATCCCTCTATATACATGTAACTCATGTACATGATAGGAAGAGGGAAATTCAAGGATTCTCATGTGGGAGGAGAGAATGAATAACCAACATTAATTTGGTAGGAACTCTTTACTAGAGTGGAACCAATAAAAATATATGGCCTTCATCAATCTCAAATATTAAATTTTACTCAACATGGGAATCATACTAGAAAAAAATCTCTGCATCAGTTTATACAGAGGACATAGTGGGAGGGAATAATGGGATGAGGGTTTATAGTTTATCATGGTAAAGAAAATCGAAACATTTATACATTTACCATAAACTAAGAATCAAAATACATAATGTTATAGGAAAGAAATACGGTAGGTGACCAACACTATAGGGTATTTCCTATTATGGGAGGAAAATATCATCATGTATTTTTATTTCTTATGATGGTGACAGTACCATGAAGTTCAATATCATGAAATCTAATATCATATAATGATAATTATATTACTAGAAGTTTAAAGTTTTACTCTAAGGACTGAGGGGGAGTTCCCTACAATCAATGACAATGTTTCTTGATCCTGGTGAAAAAATGATCAACCTGAGCTTCAAAGCCAATATATTTATAATCAGTATGTGAACTAAGGATCACTAAAATACTTTTCACATCACATGAGAGAATTGAATTTGGATTTGTGGGTTAGGGATAGACTGTTACTTCATCTGCTAAGAAGACTCAATAATAAGGGGAAACAAAATGGTTTGTTTTATAGAACTGGGTCACCTTTTGAAAGTGAATAAACATACAATAGTTTTACACCAAGGTTGTTAAATATTCACTCAATAAAATTGGGATTTGAAGAATAGTGGATCATAAAATCCAAAATTTTCATTGTGAATTAGGTGATAAGTAGGTTTAGGATGACCATTGATAGAATCCTAAGACTGGATTTCACAACTATATCATTGTTAATGGGGAACAAAATCTCTGGTTCACCATTATGTAACATATAAAGAGTGAGACTCATTGTGTTGTTTCCATGAATCTTATCATAAGTATGTATACCAAAATGGGATATGGGATTATATTTTTAAGTTTTTCCATGATGGTAGGGCACCCTATGTGCAAATGAGTGGTGTATGGGGTGATTAATTCTTCACAATCACCAAATTTGGATGTGGTTGAAAGAGAAATGATGATGTGGTAGTCTAATCATCTTATGGATATAATATCATTCATTAAGTACGTTGACGTGTAAAACCCTAATGGATGGAGTGTTGAAATAACTAGAAACACAGACAATAGTCCATTATTTCTTAGGGGAAACCAACTTGATCCATGATGATGGATACTTTATTTTCATATAAAATTGTCCATGAATCTTTTAAAATATTTATCGAAATTGGAATGGATGACCTGATGTGAATGAAAGATTCCAATTTCAATATTAATGAACAAAAACATAGACACAAATATATAGAGTTCATTGTGAAAGGAACATTATAGATCTATAATTGTAACGTAATGTAGCTCCAACCTTTGTCTCGGGATTTTGTGGCTATATAGAAACATAAGGGAGAATATATCTATATGAAGGAACCCTATGTACTAGTAATAGCTATAGGTGATTAGGGAATTTTTTTGGGAGAGGGATATGAGAACTAGGTATTGCAACATGTCCCGCAATAGAGGAACCAAGACATGTATTTCTATGATTTAATGAGGCCTCAACATAGATTTAACTCATATAGAGATGTGAGGGAGATCATTGGATGGGATCCTTGGAGAGAAAATGGATAATAAAATCCAAAAGTGTTGGTAAAAATATAAACATCAAGATGAGATGGTTATATAGATTTGATGTCAACATCATTGTTTGGGTTCAAGGTCTAGTTGTCATTATGAATTCCCCAAAGAAAAAATTTGAAAGCACATAGTTCATAGAAATAGGTACAGAGGGATACGAGCAGTAGAGTAAAAGTTCTACATACACATAAGAAAGGATCCCAACATAATTATAAATAAAATTTATTGTAACTAAGGATTTACATTACCTTATTTAATTTCAATAATTTAGGAATAAATCCATTGATGTTTAACATCTTGCACATAAACTATTGAATATGCATATTAACATCATGTAGTAAGGATGATGTTCAATGATGTTTATGTTCAATATGATGTAACTGATGTGGCATGTAGTATAGGATTTTTTATGTGGAACCATTTAGATAAATTTAGTTTCCTGTATAATATAATAGTGAAGCTATTTATTTTAACATCATATAGTTCTAATGAATGACTTGTAGGGTTTAGTGTCATAAAATTTGGACAGTATGATATAAATTATAAATCCATACAATGATGACATTATTTTATATATTTCACTTCATGATATAAAATACATATTTTTTGGTTTTTTAGGTATTAAAATATGGACTATTTAAATCCAATATGATGTCCTCTAATTTAATTATTGAGGAACCCCATATTGCTGGGTAGTTTCATGTTATCCCTATCTATGGTGGTCAATGAGTATTCACCATTGGTGTAAACATTATTAATGAAAAATGGGACCTACCATTTAGGATCAAGCATTATTGGATTTATTATAGGCAATATTAGATCTACCAGAAAATACATGAAGTCACCTTGGAGGAAAGAGTGATGATTGATAGTGTCATTAAATTCTCAGACCATTCAACTCTGGTGGACACCAATATTATGCAATTTTTGGAGCCTATTTTTATCAAGTTATTCCATTATTTTTACATGGACTGGGACCATTTATCTAGTACCATCATTTTATATAATACTATCTAGGTTTATAGTATCATAATCCCAAAAGGAAAAACTATATATGTTGTATACAACAATTAATAATGTGAATCATTGGAGGATTCTCAATTTGATGCCCAATACAATCATGGTTTGTTAATGATTATTATGAAATATCATTTTTTTAACATTACTCCATCATTTTTATTAAAGTATAGAATATTTTTTTAAATTCCCCAATATATACACTCATTGATTAATAATATTTTGAATTATTATTATTCTAAATGATATACTTTTAATACACCTTCATCAAATCAGAGGCTTTGAAATTCGTATTTTTTTCCCAGAGAATTGTGTGATGGATCCAAATGATTTTAATGGTGTGGGTTTTCAAAAATTATATCAAATACCTAGTCCATGACCTACTAAGTGGAGTGGATTTCACCAACTTTCAAAGGAATTTTATGGAAGAAAATGTGAACTTGAACTATTTTTATATCATTGGACAATATGGACCCATGACATTTATTTCACTAAAACAAAAGTCCATTAATGATTGGTGCTATGGAGAATCAATAAAGGGTTTTATACATAGTTTTCAAGGACATGTGATTCATGAAAAAATGTTATTAATATAATGATATTATGAACCATGGTGGGAGAAAGGATTCATAATCTCTTAATATCAAATGGGAAAGCTTCATTACTGAATGGTATTATATATATTTCATTGGGTGAAGATCCAATATAAATTATGTAAAATCCGTACCTAAATTCTATATAATAATAATTTCATTATCTAATTTCATATTTATGAATTTTTTTATTTTTTTTCTCATCATAGAAGATGAAATTCACAACCAGTTGATCAATTTGTTCCCCCATAGCATATCTTGTTATAAGCAATTAATTTTAGTGGTACTCAATGTGGGGGTTTTTCAAAATTAATTATTCTTCTTCACTAAGTTAATTTTAGGATTTCTCAATGATATATGTAGTGTGGAGTCTTTTCACCACACAACAATAAAAATTAATAGTGTCATATGTATCCACATTTCGGTGCACCACTTGGATGATAAACTCATATAGGTCTGTAACGATGTGCGATGCAGTCATGTTTCACAAGCATTTTTCCAGATCATTTTGAGGCCATTACACTTGAGATAACATTTTATTAGATTGAAATATATATCAAGTCATGTGTATGCTTGAGTAAGGGAATTAGATCATTCTTTCTAATAGTACAATCACTGGTGATTTCCATGATAACCAACTTGAAGATGCAATTTATGTGAAACTATAGAATTTAGATCATGGGGGGATAGTTAAAAAAATTTAATAAGGTATTTGTATTATTCTTAATTTTTATATATCCCTTCAAAATGAATAATTATTACAAAATAGGTCCCTTGAAAGAGTGACTAACACAACATCATGGATAATTCTATTATGTTTATCATTATTCATTCTCCACCTAGCTGGGATCCTAATTGAAATATAATGTATATTTTCAATACTTAAGTTTCCTCCTAAAAAAAGAGAATGGCCTCTTATTGGTTATTTCTATCCATGGGAAACATCCATAGGGTTTTTTATGATATGGAAATTTATCCATTCTAGTCCCTTTTTGTCTTTCTATGTGATGAACATGAATAAAAAAACATAAATATTACTTCCCATAACTCCAATAATCTCATCAATATATGATGGTTGTGTATGTACATTAGGTTTATGATGTTTTAGATAAATTGTACCTCATTATTCATGAGATAATAGTACATATTGTTGACCATAAAAACCATTGCATGTAATTATTCTTGATGTGAGTATATCTATCCTATGAATCTACAATTATGTGATGAAGGTAGTATAGAATTTTATTTCTTCAAAAAAATTATTCTTCTAATCCACTACAACACCAAGAGACTGGTCATGGGCCATAAATTATTGGGCCACGTGTTTCCCCATGATAGGAGGCATAACTTAGATGGGTGGAATCATGGCTAGAGGATGCAAAAAAATACTTAGTGTCATTGAATGTAGTTGTCTATATTCCCTAACAATTATAAGTGGTTCCTTCGTTAATCTTATTATAAAATGGTTTAAATTTACCAAAAATACTTTAATAAAATATTTTATGTAATCCATACACCCATAGAATCCTAGGTTTTCACGTATATTTCATGGAGCATGATTTTAAAATATGGGCATGATCTTCTTTTGGTTGATCATAATGTCTCTATATCAGACAATGAACATGAGTTCTTTCTTGGAGGTGTCCTCAAATGCATAAATAAAGGGTATCAACTTCATATTATGGGTATGTATCATCATAAAAACATACTCATGATTATTAATATGGTCCACAAATTGGTATTATTTTATAACAAAATCATCCATATGTAAATACAACATTATTGAATAAAGTGACTTAAATATATTATACATATCTTGCTGGTATGTTTTTTTTCATTAATCATACCAAAGGTAATCATATAGTAGTATTAGGTCCCATGTGGTGCCCAGAATATAATTTACTCTTCACCATTCATGTCTATCTAGAAATGATTATACCCAAAGTACCCATCCATGAATGATTGCACCTTAAAATCAGTATTTGAACCAATCAAAAAAGATATTACTGTAATGGATAGTTCATCCATCATGTTGTCGCGGATGCGGTATAAGTATTCTATATAAACCCTAATATATCAATTCTTCTTCATTATTTGGGAAATGTTTTTCAGCCACATGGGATACAGAACTCCCGAAATAATGTTATATTTGATTATCTTTTTAAATTACGTCTAGAATATGGAACCATGGAAGTGTTTCATCCTTCTAGATACAATATTGTAAACATGGTGCCAAATTGGTAGGGTATTCTAGTTTATCGAGTCATTAGGATTCATCCACAGTACTACTTTATACATCATGTCAAATAAGTAATGAAATTGCTTTAAAAATGAATCATACTACATTTGATCATTGATAGGCATGATTACATAGATAAATTATGACCTTTGATCATATATTATACAAAGGTTCAACTATAATTAATTGTCAATAATTATGGAAACACCTTCTTTAAATGAGGTATGGCATTTATCCTAGTAATTTTCATAAGAATCACGAGTTCTATACGGTTGAGATGACTCTTTATCCATAAATAATTGTTGGATAACACCATCATCATATGTGTGGGAAGAAATTTGGGACTCATATTCATTTCCTTCACATACCATTGAGACAAATATGATGGATTCCATGAACTCAATCCAATTTATAATTTTATGGTGTTGTGTTGTTACCTAGTTAAAACCCCATTGATCTATCGACTTTAAGTCTATTAATCTTAATTTTTGGTATACACAATTAATACTTTGATTGGTGGGTACATTGTGAAATTTTTTCAATGAAATTGGATAAGGATACATGGGATTTATACTCACCTATCTTTTATATCATTAGTAGGAGATATTATCTTTTCATCATCAATATAATAAAAATGGTGCCTATGTTCTGGGATCATTTATTTCATATGGTGGATATATAATAGGGAACTACTATTTATGGTATCTAATGGTCTACTGAGATCAATTCCAAGTCATTAGAAGAATTGAAAAACTCAGTTCCTTTATCCTATATTATTTTTTATCAATTTTCTAATACAAAACATCATGTTAATGGGTTTCCCATGAATACAATGTGATGAAATCACCATGTCACACCCCTACTCCACCTTTGAGGGAGTACTTGAAGAATTAATGATAGAATAAATGGATGACTACATGAATGTCGACATAATTTCATCATATTAAGATGTCTAATTTAGTGTATTGAGAGACAATAATGAATTTTATATTGGATATGAAATCTTTAAATGGGACCTAGAATTTGATATTTCAAGTGTTTTATTCTTTTTACTATAATATCTTGGAATCATCATTTCTAATATAGATATATTTGTATTTTAATACTCCATCATGTTTAGTGTTTTGGTCAGAGTGATACTAATCCAAGAGACAGTGTCTACAAAACTCCATTGGTTCTCAATGCGATTGATTTTTCTTCAGTTGTATATTTGTAACATCTTGCGATTTTAAATTATTCCTTTGAAATGTAATATTTTTGATTTCCTATGATATAAAAAACACCAAACCAAAATAAATTATAAAACCATATAAAACCATTAAATTGTATCATCATACTTGTATGGTAAAAATGGAACTAACCCAATTATAAAATATATGTGGAAATAAATAAAGATCATTTTTAATACTAATTCATTGATTAAATAAAATTAGCATAAATATATAATTTGAAAGACAATTTTAGTATAATAATGTATATTTCTTAAAATTGGGTTTTATAACTCTATTTTAATAATCAAAATATAATTTTAATATAATATATTACTGATATTAATGGATTTTTAACACCAATTTCATTAGTAATTCATAGGAAATATGATTAAGAATAGTTAGTATTATAAAAAAATGTAATGAAATTATGTGTCAATATATTTTTATTCTTAATTTATTATAAAGTTAATTTGAAAAATAATCTTTAATTTTGGATCGATCATAATAATATTATCTCAATATGTTAATTTAGGAATTTTATGAAACATTTAATTAAATATTGAATAGTGAAAATATAGTTTTTTTTAAAATATAAAATTTTGAATTTATCATCATATAAGAAAGAAAATGAAGTTTATAAAAAACGAAATTGATAAAATATATATTTATGAATTAAAACATAAAAAATTTAATATTACTATATAAAATTTATAAAACCTACGGTGGACATTTAATGTAATTCAGTAATATATTCCAAAAAACAAAACTATTTTTGTTCTTTTATTTTCGTGGAAATTTTTTCGGGAAAATTATGTCTTGGATTAATTTTAAATCGATATAAAATTTATTTTTATTATAATAAACCAATAAATTTCATTAACAAAATTAATTTTTATACTTTTTAAGGACAAAAAATATTCCTATAAATACCTGGTTTCTTAAAAAGGTTTTCACATGTTAAAAGAAACTATGTTTAAATTAATTTTTCTTACACCCAAAAATTTTATTTCAAAAAATAGAATCAGTTTTTGGAATCAATAGGTAAATATTTTATTAAAATTACCATTTCATATTTAGTAATAAAAATATGATTGATAGGATAAAAGTTAGTTATTTTGATAATTGTAAAACTGTTATTTGCAAAGTAGTTTTTTTTTATTAACAATGTTTAATTATTACCTAATAAATAAATAAATATATTATAGAAAGATAAAAATAATGTAAAATTTGATAACATATATTAATTTATTAACACTAATTCAATTCATAAAGAATAATAATTAAAATTAAAAACACTAATGTAGGAAACAAAATATTTCTACAAAACAACATTCGTTCATATTATATATTATAATTTAAAATAAAATTTATTATTTTTTCAGAAAAAATATGTTTAATAATATAGAGCATAAATTTAGGTCCCTGAAATAATCAATTTTTATCTGGAGTTTCCTTTTAAAAAATTTATATATGTTGTGTAAAAACTAGTTCTAAATGTCAATTCATAAATGGAAATTGTCACAATCTCATTGTCAAAGACATAAAAATGTCTAAAACAAGTGTTATAATTCATTTTAGAGGATCTATTGAACTTTTATAACCCCAAGTTCTTTTATTTCATACTTTATAGCCTTTTAACGTTCACTAGTGTCATAAAACTATTGAAATATAATGGGAACTCCAAAAAATACACTTATGATAACATATAAAATGGTAAAATTCCACTAATTCGTACAACAAATATTAATTTGACTATCCCATTAAAAGTATTAAATTTTTATCCTACTATATTTCCCTCTCACATTCATGTCCCCCTGATCATAATTAGTTTTCCTATGTCATCAATTTCAAATAATATTTCTAAGACAGATTTCAATATATCAACATGAGTATATATTACTCCTTAGTTTTTCGGCTTCATATTCATATAAAAAATATTTATTATCATTATAATATAATTAAATATTTATAATCAATGTAAATTAATTTTTTATAACTATTTTTATACCATTATTCAATCAATTGAATCCCCAATGAAAAACAAGAGAGCATCGATTGGGTGCACATGCAGACTACCACATCCATGAAATGATGTGTTTTTTTCATCCATGACTCCAAAAGATGAAAAAAAGATGAATTATATGAATGGAATTATTTACAATTTAAATAATATTTTTATTATCGATATACCATTATATTTATTTATTCTATCCCATTCATTGAAAAATTGAAACATTAGTCGTGAAAATTTGAAGACAACCACCACTTCAAATAGCGACATTCATTTTTCATCTCCACCCTTAGTTAATGGTTCAAAGAATGAATTTAATTATTTTATATTAAATTTATTAAATTATTAATATTAATTAATTTTTATATTATCATTACATAAAAATAAATCAATACTCGATAAATTATTATAAAACACTCTTATTTTGGTTGGTTTTACCACCTACATGAATGATGTTATGAAATTTATATTATGAATGATTATAGAATATTATATAATGGTAATATAATTTATAAATAATTTATTCTGTAATTTTTAATTATTATTTATATTTTATTTTGATATTTATTATATTATTTAATATATCACCTTTTAGCCATTAAAAATGATGAAACAAGTTCTTCATAATTTCGATTTCTTAAAACATTCCTTTAAAAATCAAAAAATGAAATAGGATTCAATGAATAATTGAAGATATCATATTATAGTATATTGGATAATATGGTAATGATGAAATTTCCATCAATAATAATAATTGACAATCCCATTAAAAAACTATTATGAAAACAATCATTGTTTCTAGCAGCCTATGATGAAAATAATCTATAAAGGAATCATATAATTTTAAAAAAATGAAATTTATAAAGTATATTAAGGGAAATATATATGAATAATTTTATATTGAAGGTTATTTAAATATTTATTCTTTATAAAAAATAGAGAGCATTTCGACTACAATGGAATGAAATAATGGATCATTCTTGTCTACATTAAATTCCAGGAGACATGTTTGATTTGAAATTCCTTAATTTTGTATATATGGTTATTTTACTACCATAGTTTCTCCAAAATATAATTATTATAATTCGTTTAATGATATTTTCAGGTCCACTTCCAAGATACACTATTTTTTTCAAATCATTATTATGTTACCTTTACGAAAAGTGTTTTTGTCTCAATATTAGATTTAATTGATATACATTACATAATGATAACCATGTTTTAAGTTATAGTTCAATGAATAAATATTTAATTTATTTTATAATTACTATTGGTTATTTAATGGTATTCAATGTTTCATTTCAAGTAATCTCTTTCATAGGGAATTGATTTATGATTTATTCAACATGTAATGGTTCTATCTCAAAATTTCATTCATTGATACATGTTTTGAGTTATAAAACAATTTTTATTTTAAATAGTTCATATAAAACCTATTTGAAACATTATTTAATGATATTTCCTTTGTATTGGGCAATGAGTGTCTTATTTCATGTTTATGCTTTTAATGTTTTTTGAAACTATATCTATATATTTTTACATTCCATATCTTACACATCAGAAATTTATTGTTTAACCATCCACATTATTTCTCTACATGGATTATGTCCATGTTAACTCATTTATTGAATTATAATGTAATGATATTTTGTATTATTTTATATAAATTTGGATTATTGTTGAATCCTATTTCTCATTGATTATTCATGAGATAAAAGGATAGGGAATTCGGTATATTAGAACCCAATGAAAGTATGATGTTTAAATAGAAATCTTGATGTATTGAATGATGTCTTGTTTGCGGTCATGATGAAAATAACAATGTCTTTGTTAAACCATTGAATATATAGATCCAGATGTATATAATTATGCATTCCCACAGCATGAATCTAGTTCTTATTATCAATGTGAATATTTATATAATTATTTACTAATTTATATCATTCATGATCACATGATCAATTATATATAATTATTCTAGTATCATATTTTTTTCTCATGTTATCCTTCACTTGTTTGTTATACGATATATTTTGGTACGTTCTTTCACTTAATGATCATTTGAGGTCACCCTTATAATGATTCCACTTTCCTAGGTTATGAAGAAACATGTGACAGATTGTATGTCTAGAAGAATATCATGTATTGATAATTTATAAGAGATTTTAATGAATTAATACGGATTAACAACTTTCTTATTTAATTGAATTTTTTTGATTAGATTTGGAAGAAATGATATTTTTTTGTAAATTAGTTCCCATAATTCTATAAGGATCTAAACCTAAAAAGGTATTCTGAATTTATATAACATAATATTTTCTTTAGGTCACATAATTATGATTTGGATACATCCATTCTATCATATTTGGGATTAGATCATGTTTTGGAAAACAATATAGGTAATGTTGTTATTAGTTGAGGGTAATTTCAGTGTATTAAATGTTATCAAGGTTTTATAAGTTAAATTGATCATAATTTGGATACTATATAAAAATATTGAGGTTTTTTTAATATAAAATACATTATTATAATGTAAATAAGATGAGGTAACTTTTGATAAAATAATAGAGGTGAGTCTATATAATAAGGAAATCATATATTTTGGAAAAGTGTGTAATTTTTAGTCCCATGAAAATTACATCCCTAGTTAGATAATTTAATGTGGATGTGGTTATGGAATTTATTCACCCTGTGGTACTCATCTGGAAAATGAGTAGTTGAGTATGAAATCAATATACACATTGTGCATGATTTTTGGGTAAAAAACTAAACATATGTATAGAACCACTTAAGGTATACTGATTGGGGATCCATGTACATTTCAGAATCTTTTATGAATGATTTAAATAAACTGGTTCATGAAACTAATAATGGAATGACTATATATATCATAGATTAAAAGGTAGAGATTCACAAGTTTAGGAATATATTACATGATATTTGATTTTATGGATAATAGGTGAGTTGAAGTGTAGGAGGTCATATTTCAATGATTTTCAATATTAGAATACATTAAAAATGTCAATGGAAATTTATGAATTTAAAATTTTAGTGTAAAGTCCCCAATTTTTTCATGTAATTTCTTTAAAATATAAGTGAATATTAAGAGTCAGTGAAAATTGATATCGTGCGATTCTGAGGCCCGATGTGCTCAGAATGAACTTCTGAACTTTATTATGTAAGGTGAGTAAACATGCAAGTAGGTTTATGTATATTTTGAACTGGTTATCAGAATTGAAATATGAGGGCACTATTGAACTCACAGTGTTGATGTTTGCTTAAGAAGACTTTCACCTTGACCGTAGTAGGTCGAGGGTGAAAGTTAGTTTTTGTTCTTCTTGTGGGAGAAAATAAAATGAATTATCTGGATTTTATTTATGGAATTTTATCCTTCAAATTTGATTTATGGAGGTGGGGACCATCTGAGCGGGAAAACCTCCCATTTTGAAGTCATGGTGGTGGGGACCACCCAAACCCCTCTTAATATGGGAAAACCTTTCAAATATCAATTTAATATTGCCTATATAACATAATTAATGAGAATACTTCTAATTGTATAATTTATAAAGGTAATCTTATTAATTTGGCATTTCACCTCATGGTTGGAGGATTTGGGTGGAAAAGGATAGCTTGGGAGAATTGTGGAAAAGCAATCTCTCCAACGAAGAACAGTGTATCCAATGAAGAACATCATCGAAGGATCCCCAACGAGGAACATATTCAACAACGACGAACTGATGTTCGTCCTTTCTTCTCGTCACAGACGTCAATGAGAAATCTAGGTAGGGATTATTGTTTCGAATACCCCTTACCCCATTCTTTTCATTCTATGTGAATTAAGGACAATAATGCCACTTGCTACAATTCTAACGCGGAGGGTGCGTGACAAATGAACACGGACTGAACCCTCTACAACTCTTGTGGATTTTTGTTGTATTGAATCAATGTTGACGAATCAAGATGAGTGAGGGAGTATACGGTATGATTAATGGGCCACCGGGGGCGCGCCCAATGACCTGGGGAATGTCACCGGAGACCAGCATTGGTGGGACTCCGGCCGGCCACGACAATGGCGGTGGCTCAACTGTGCTGTCGGAGAAGGGTCGTGGCCCGTCAGCCGTGGCAAACCGAGGGAAGCAGCCAATGCACGACTGGCCATGATGAGGGTGTGGCGGCGCGCATCCATGCCTCCAGGCAGGTAGGAGCCGTAACATGAGGCTGCGGCGGCGAAGCAAGGGTGTTCAGTTCGCTGCCAGCATCTGGAGGTGGCGCAGTGCACGACTGCGCTACAGGGGTGGCCTGGCCGTCTAGCCTGCCAAGGAGCTGAATAAAACCCGGGGTGCCGCGTGCCAGCTACTGACGCCATGTGGCGTCAGCCGGTCTATCTTCCAACACAAATGGCTTAGCCGTTCGGGGTACCCAAGGGGCGTCTCCCCCTTGGGTGGAAGCTAGGGTGGACCCCACAGCCAGGTCACCCAGTCGTGGGCCAGCGCGGGATGCCAAGCGGACCGCTCAGCGTGGGCAGCACCGTGGGCTACCCAATGGGTTGGGGCGGGCCGGGCCAGACCCAGTGCTCCAGGTCTGTTCCCGCAGGCCGGGTCGGACCTAGATCTGGAACTGGGTTAGTCCTGGTCGACCCGAACTGGGTCAGTGCGGCCCTGGATGGATTGGGCAGGGTTAGATCAGAATCGGACCGACTTCGACCCCTTTTCTCTCATTCTGGAATATCTTTAGCTATGAGCGTCCTTTTGATAAACTGTCTACAGAATAAGAAACCTTGTATTGAGATGGTCATTTTGGTAAACCCCACTTGAGTTTTGGATAGAGTTGGTGTATGCTCGGGGTGGATCAAACACGAATCCAATCGGGCCCTCAGGACTAGAAGGCCAATAACATACAGACCAGGCATCTGATTGAAGCATTGTCTATGTTGTGGATACCCCTTTTACGTGGAAGTCATTTTGGATTCTTCTTCATGGTACTTCATGGATGTTGGATTATAGACCTGTTATTTGATGAGCAGACCCTTCCGGAATCAAGAGAGTTTAGTGTGGGAACGATGTGGCTGGCTGTAAAATGAGAAAAGGATCCTATTTGGGTTTGTGTCTTGGGATACTACGTGGGTCTGTGTTCGAGGATCCAACATTGATCCACTCTTGGAATCCACATGGGCCCACTCTAGGATCCTATGTATGTACTCTGTACTATGATCCTACGTGGGTCTGATGATTTAGGATCCTACATCAGTCTGTCTGTTAACTGAGTAAGATGATTCAGTAGATACATGTAATCATATTTACTATTGAACCTAGGTTATACCTAGTGTGAGCTATGTCCTTATGTTTGTGGTGATACCTTTGTGGTATTCTTCTGTATGGAGATACCTCAGTTTTACTTATCTGCATGGTGATACCTTTTTGGTATACTTCTGTGTGGATTTACCTCTGTGGTACTTAACATTGGGGTGTTACCTTTGTGGTAATATTTCCTCCATGGAATAGTTGAGCGTTTGGCTAAAAGAGTTGGGACTTGTGTTTCCTCATGAATGAGATGGGTACACTTGATAACATAGGTATATGTATGGGTATATACATTAGTAGGGTTTCCAGTTGTTTCCATGATTTGTGGTTTATCATTTGTGGACTTTATGAGACCTTTGAGGGTCTTGAGGTCTCTACTGATTATCGTTATACTCACCCCTACATGGGCTAGGCCCACAACGTGTTGTGTTTTGTGTAGACGATAGACATCGCAGATGGAGGACGACAGTACCAAGACTGAAGGTATCTCAGAGGTGGATATTAGATGAGGAATACCGCAGAGACGACCATTCGAGAGCTATACCAACCCTTCGTGTAGGGTCCTTCATAGGTGTTCACAGGAGCTATTTTCTGTTTTACATGTACTGTTCAGTTTACTTATACTTTTTTTTGGGCTTCTATTCTGGCCCCTTTTTGATTCTGTACACACCCTGTTTACTATATAGTTTTACTGTGTGCTTGTATCCTACTTTTTGTTTAGTTGTGTGAGTTACAGCTTATAAATGCAATTACTTCTATGTTTTATGGAATACACCTTTCAATGCATGTTGCCATCCCGTGGCCAATAAAAGTTGGGTTTGGGGTAGTCAAGGCACAAGACCCAGGGGACGGGTTGTGACAAATTGGTATCGGAGGAGTCGGTTCTACTATAGAACATTGGACTCTGATATTTTAGCAGCAATAGTGTAAAGTGTTATGAGTGTGGTTTTCAGTTTAGGGAATCAATTGTTGGGGCGGTGGCTGACGTATCCATACACCAAGACGTTGTCTTCTGATTTCTAACTCACTGTATGAAAACACTGATTGCGTGTGTTTTTTTGAAATGTTTTCTTTGTGATATTTTTGAGTCATCTCATCAGGTATACCTTTTTTCCATGGAGCACCTATTTTTTCAGGATGCCACAACGTAGATATCTTGCGAGGGTTCTAGGTAGATTACGCGATGACAGCCCACCGAGCGGTGAGGCCTCAGTGCAGGGCCCTTTATCAGCAGAGGCACCAATGGTACCATTACCCATTGGGCCACCACTATCACTAGACACAACAGTAGATGGTGCATGTTTCATGAGTGCATTTCAGTAGTCTTAGCACCAGAGGCAACCCAGGTTCAGGGGTGATACGGACCCACATGCGGCTGAGGATTGGATGGAAGCTATGGGGAGAGTCTTTTTACAGGTAGGGACACCAACTAATCTTATGTTGATCCTTGCCACAAGTCTTCTATAGGAAGTAGCAGGAAGATGTTAGATCATGATACTTCAGGTTCACGACGTGGTGACACTTCTCTGGGAAGACTTTGAGATCCCGTTTTGGGTAGAATTTTTCCCAGCAACCCTTCGTGTAATGAGCATATAAGAGCTTCTTCATCTGCAGCAGGGAAACATGACCGTGGATCAATACTCAGCTAGGTTCACCGACCTCTCACCCTACTCCACTAATATGGCGCGGGACCCATTCTTCTGGGCTCCGACCATTGAGCAGGGAATCCGACAGGAGATCAGGGATTCAGTGATTTCTCTTTGTATCCTAACGTAGGCAGGGGTGTTAGAGCTATCCCTCTTAGTATAGAGTTTTCTTGATGAGTAGTCACCAGCAGTGAGACCCACCATTGGGCATCACGTAGTAGATGAATCACACAACTAGAATCAAAAAAATGTCACAGATGTCTATGAGGACCATACCTACATGTGGATGACCGCTAGATTCAGGGTCAGTTGTGCAGGTCACCCAAGACAGAGCCAGTCATGCGAGGAGTAGGTAGTGTTAAGAAAGCGGTAGGTAGGGTCACATGGCTCGTGACAACCCGACCCGCCGTATTAATGATCAATAAACGATCGAAGGACCGCCCATGCAGAGACAAAGGTGCGATCGAGGAGGTCCGCATGGAGCAGGGAGACCTGGCAGAGGAGATGGCCATGTAGTTGGTGATGGGAAATGATTCGATGTGCTATCACCACCACCACCAAGTGGTCCACCCCGACCACAAGGAGTAGGAGGAAAGGGGAAATCTCAGCTACTGGCTGCTGAGGCCTACGACCATGGGGCTCTGGAGATGTTACGAGGTATGATTCGTGTCTACTCCACCTTAGTTTCAGTACTTATAGACACAAATGTCAGTCATTATTTTATTCGCACTTCCCTCATTCTTGATCTCAGAGATTCTAGTGGATCCATTTTCTCAAACATACGGCTAGAAACTTCTATTAGATAGGATTAGATGATTAAAAACTGGTGTCAGTAGTGTCAGTTTACTGTAGGAGGCGAGGGCATCAGCTATGATCTCAAAGTAGCGGCATCTAGGCCTTATGATGTCATTTTGGGTATGGACTAGTTATCTATAGTACATTCTTAGATTGACTGTATTAGGAACAAAGTGTAGTGTATCCGAAAAGATGGAACTTGGTTTAACTTCACCAGAGGGAAGGGATTCTTTGTAGTATAGGACGGACTTACACGGACAAGAGTGTATCCAATCAATCATCCGTTGGAAATCCTTACCCTCGGGACGGTTGATGTGGAGAGTCTGACCTGTCCTGTAGTGTTAGACCAGTACATGGATGTCTTTCCGGATGATTTTATGGGTCTACCTCATTGTATAGAGGTGGACTTTTAAATTGACATGTACCCTAGAACAACACCGATTTCTAAAACAGCGTATCAAATTTCTCCCACAGATCTTCGTGGGATACGGGTATAGCTGGAGGACTTACAGGGGAATGGGTACATCTGGCCTAGTGTTTCTCCTTGGGAAGCCCTGATTTTGTTTGCTAAGAAGGTGTACGAGAGCATGAGATTTTGTGTTGGCCATCGGCCCATGAACCAGGTGACTGTGAAGAACAAGTACCCACTTGCGAGGATTGATGACCTCTTTTATCACCTGAAGGAAGCACAGTGGTTCTCAAAGATAGACCTGTGATCAATCTATCACTAGCTCAGAGTATGAGATGAGGATATACAGAGATTTGATTCCAGATGTTGGTACGTCCATTTCAAGTTCTCGGTTATGCCATTCGGCATGACCAAGGCTCTAGTTGTGTTCATGAGACTCATAAACAGGATCTTTCAGACATAGCATGATCACTTTGTTGTAGTCTTCATCGATGAAATTTAAATCTACTCAGCTACAGAGGAGGAGCATGCCTATCATTTTTAGGTAGTACTGGACACACTATGACAACACCAGATTTATGGTAAGCTCTTGATGTTCCAGTTCTGGATCTGAGAGGTTTATTTTCAAGTTCTTGTCATCTCAAATGCTGGAGTTGTGGTCAATTTAGTGAAGATTCAGGTGTTACTTGATTGGGAGCCACCCAGGAGTGTGAATGAGGTACGACATTTTTTGGGTTTGGCCGGATTCTACCAGAGATTTGTGAAAGATTTATCTATAGTTGCAGCACCTTTATCAGCATTGACAAAGAAGGGGAAACCCTTCATGTGGTTGGAGAAATTCTATCATAGATTTTTGGAGCTGAGGTAGAGGCTGACTATTCCCCCCCATCTTGAGACTTCCGAAGGATGGAATTTGGTATGTAGTCTACTACGACACATTAGGGACTGGGGTCAGATGTGTCCCGATGCAGTACGGACAAGTTATCACATATGGTTCTCCACAGCTGAGACAACATGAGAAGAACTATGCTACCCATGACCTTGATTTAGAAGATGTGGTATTATCTTTGAAGATGCGGCGACGCTATTTGATGGGCGAGCATTTTTTGGTCTAATATGATCTCCAAATTCTCAGGTATATCTTCTCCTAGAAGTACATGAACCTAAAAAAACAATGTTGGCATGAGTTCATCTAGGACTATGACTTTGAGATAGTCTGTACTCTAAAGAATGGGAATGTTTTAGAAGATGCATTCACCAGGAGATCTTGTATATAGATGCTAAGTGAAGCAACAGAGCAGCTGGCTGCTTTAAAAATATCCTTTGTGGATCGAGATGGAGAACCTTTTCTGCATTCTGTTACAGTCATTTTCCCACTTCTTCAGCGATTCAAGGGGACACAACGTGGGGACACTAAATGTGAGGCTCGATATATTCAGATATTCATAGGGCAGGCGCCAAATGGATTTTATGAAGGTGGGGAGCACGTCATCCTATTCAGAGGACGTACCATGGTACCAGTGACGCTTCGGGAGGAAGTGTTGACGGAGCTCCACACATCCCATCTAGAGGTACGTCCAGGAGTGACAAAGATGTAATAATTCCTTCGATGACATAACTGATGGCTAGGAATGAAGACTGTAGTAGCATAGTTTGCCTCTCAGTACCTCAGTTGTCTAGAAGTGAAGATGAAGAATCAAGTACCAGTGGGCTTAGTTTATCCTTTAGTGGTCCCGGAGTGGATGTGGGATGGGATAACCATGCAATTCATGATATAAAATCCACATACATCCAAGGGAAAAGGTTCTATCTGGGTGGTCGACGACTGACTCACCAAGTCAGCCCACTTCCTACCGATTAGAGATCAGAGTTTAGTAGAGAGCTTGGGGCACCTCTATGTGGAAGAGATTCTGCGGCAACATGGATTACCCTCGACGAATGTCTCTGATCGTGATTCATGTTTCACATACCGACTATGGAAGGGGTTGTAGGAGGCTTTCAGGATGTAGTTTTGTTTGAGAACCACCTTCCATCCTCAAACAGATGGCCAAATAGAGAAGAACATTCAGACCCTCAAGGGAATGTAACGTGCTTCCATTCTTGACTTTGGTTGCAACTAGAAGGATCGCTTGCCTTGGTAGAGTTTTCATACAACAAAAAGATAACACTCCACCATTGGGATGACACATTTCAAGGCATTCTATGACTAATCTTTAAGATCACCACTGTGATAGACTTACCCAGGGGAGTCAGCACTCATGGGACCATATATGTTACGGGCTACCACAAAGAAAGTTCAGTTTTCCCGGAGCTGATGATGACTGCACAGAGCCGGCAGAAGCCTTATGCCAACATGAGATAGAGACCTCTGGTGTTTGAGGATGGTGACTGAGTCTTTCTACGGGTCTCACTCCGATGAGGATTATAGAGATTTTTTCAGGACGACAAGTTATCTTCAAGGTTCATCCGACCCTTCCAGGTCCACAGCAGAGTTAGCAAGGTGACTTACCACCTAGTACTTCCCCCTCAGTTGCATCGGGTGCATGATGTTTTCCACATATCCCAGCTGAGGAGATACATGCACGACCCATGTCATGTCAACGACCACGTTGAGCTAGACATTGACAGTTGGGAGATGTTTACGAAGGTTCCAATGGAAATTGAGGATCGACATGAGAGAGTCCATCACGGGAGATCTAAACCTTTAGTGTGTGTACGTTGGAAGCATGGGAACCTCCAAGGGAGCACGTAGGAGTGGGAGTCTCATATTCATGCTCAGTAACCCCACTTTTTTCCCTAGTTTTTGTGATGTGGCTTTCAAGGACGTAAATCCCTAAGGTGGGGAGAATAAAGACCCAAATTTTCCCATTTAATTTTATTTAATTTTATGGGAATATTATGAGTTCACAAAAATTGATGGCGGGTGATTCTGAGGCCCGTTGTGCCTGGAATGAATTTTTGAACTTTTTAAGTATGTTTAGTAAACTTGCATCAAGTTATTCTAACTTTTGAACCAGCGATTGGAATTGAAATCAGAGGGCACCATTGAACACACAACATTGATATTCACTTAAGAATACCTCCACCTCAACCACAGTAGGTCAGGGGTGAAAGTTTTTTTTTCTACGTTTCATGAGAGAAAATAATATAAAGTAGCTTTATATTATTTATGGAATTTAATCCTCCCAATTTAATTTATGGAGGCAGGGACCACCCGAGCTGGAAAACCTCCCATTTTAAATTCATGGTTGTGGGGACCACCTGAACCCCTCTTAATGTGGGAAAACCTTTCAACTCTCAATTTAATTATGCCAACAAAACATAATTACTGAAAAAACATTTAATTGTTCAACTAATAAACTTATACTTATTAATTTGGAATTTCACCTCTTAGTTGGAGGATTTGGTTGGAAAAATAGAGCTTGGGATAATTGTGTAGAAGAAATCTCTCCAACTAAGAACACTTTATCTAACGAAAAACTCCATCAAAGGATCCCTAATGAGGAATGTCTTCAATGATGCTGAACCGACGTCCATCCATTACTCTTCTCACATATGTCAATGAGAAATCGAGGTAGGGATTCTTGTTTCAAATAACCCTTACCCCATTCTGGTCGTTCTTCTTGAATCGAGAACAATTATGCCTCTTACTACCATTCTAACATGGAGGGTGTGGGCCAAACCAGCACGACCCAAACCCTACACAACCATTGAGGATTTTGGTTATCTTGAATCTATTCAGATGTACCGAGATGAGTGTGGTAGTTTACGGTGTGAAGAATGGGCACCGGGGTGTGCCGGTGACACGAGGAATGTCGCCAACGACTGTGTCGGCAACCAAAACCGTTGGGACTCAGGAGCTACGGTCGACTATTCAGACGGCTGTGATGATGGAAGTAAGGCAACCGGGCTGCCGGAGAAGGACCAGATCCCATCGGCTAGAGCGAAGGAAGAGCGGCGGCCGACGCACGGTAGGCCGTGCGAAGGGGCGGCGGTGCATGTCCATACCTTCAGGCGTGTAGTAGCAGTGACATGAGGCCACAATAGTGAAGGGAGGGAAAACGGTTCAATGTGGGCCTCTGGGGGTGGCGCGGCCTGAAACCACACCACGTGGGTGGGATAGCCGTCCGACCAGCCGAGGAGCCGAGCGAGACCCAGGTTCCTGCGTGCTAGCTTTCAGCGCCACACGGCACCAGCCGGTTGGTATCCCAACCGGAATGACCCAACTATTAGGGGTACCAAAGGGGTGCCTACCCCATGGGTGGCAGCTAGGTCGGACCCTTCTACAGGGCCACCCATCCACGGGCTGGCGCATGCCACCCTGTGGGCCGCTCAACGCGGGCCGGGTCATGCTGGCATGTCGAGCCATGCCGGAAGGCTCAGTCGGACCTAGGGTCGGACCCGGGTCGGGTCGGGTTGACCCGAACCGGGTCAGGTCAGTCCAAGCTAGATCATATCGTGTCGGATCGGACCCAGACCAACTTCAACCCCTTTTCAATCTTTCAGAAATAGCTTGAGCTACCAGCGTATGTTTGATGAACCATATGTGGAAACAGAATCCTTGCATCAAGAAGGCCTTTTTGGTATACCCCACATGAATTTTGGATAAAATGGGAGTATGGAAGGGTTGGATAGAACACAAATCCGACCAGGCCATTGAGACTAAAATTTCAATAACTTAGAGATCGGGCATTTGATAGACACACTTTAAGTTGTGTTGAAAAACCTTTTATGTGGTGGTTCATTGAGATACTTTTTCCTGGGAAATCATAGTAGTTGGAGTATTGACCAGTTTCATGAGGAGTGGAACATTCCAGAATCAAGCGAGCTTAGTGCGAGAACCATGTGGATGGCTGAAACATGAGAAAGGGATCCTATGGGGGTCTGTGTCTTGGGATCATATGTGGGACTGTGTTTAAGAATCCCACATGGAACCTCTCTAGGAATTCACATGGGACCACTCAAGGTTCCTACGTGGGTATGTTGATCTGGGATCCTATGTGGGTCTGATGATTTAGGATCCTATGTGGGTTTGCCTCTTAATAGAGTAAGATGATTCAGAAGAAACATCTAATCATCTTTACTACTATACCTTGTTATAAATGGTGTGATCTATGTCCCTAGTTTTGTGGTGATACCTTTGTGGAATTCTTATTTATGTTGATACCTTTGTGGTACTAACCTTCGTGGTGATTCCTTTGTGGTATACTTCTGTGTGGTGTTACCATTCTAGTACTAACCTTTGGGGTGCTACCTTCGTGCTAATCCTTCCTCCGTGGAACAGTTGAGATTTTGGCTAAATGAGTTGGGCCTTGTCTTTCCTCATGATTGAGATGGGTATACATGATAACTTATGTATATGTATGGGCATTTACCTAAGTAGGTTTTTCAGTTGATTCCATGCTCTGTATTTTATCCTTTGTGGATTTTTTGAGACCTTCGAGGGTCTCGGGGTCCCAAATGAGTATCGTTGTACTCACCCCTGCACGGTCTACGCCCACACATTATTCTGTCTTGTGCAGATGATAGATAGCGTTGATGGGGGATGAGGGTACCAGGACTGGAGGTATCTCAGAGGTGGATATTAGATGAGGTGTACTACAACGACGACCTTTTGAGAGCTATACATACCCATCACGTAGGATCCTTGTCGGGTGTTCACCAGAGCTTTTTTCAGTTTTACTTATACTTTTCAGTTTACTTTTACTTTTCAATTGGGCTAGTATTCTACCCCCTTTATCTTTCTGTACACACCATGTTTACTATATAGTATTACATTATTCGTGTATCCTTCTTTGTAAATAGTTGTGTGAGTTATATGTTATAAAGGTAATGCCTTCCCAGTTTTAGGGAATATGCCTTTCGGTGGTAGACACTAGCCCCTGGCCTATAGAAGGTGGGCATGGGGTAGTCACGACACAGACCCCGGGGGACGGGTCGGGACATTTAGTACAATGATTATTAAATAACTAGTCCTTATGATTTATAGTTTGAACCAGGTGTGATATAGTTTTATCTAAAAATAAATATAATCTAACATGGGGGTGTTTTATATAAAGACATCTTGAGGAAGAAGATTCCATAAATCACTTATGATGATATTTTTTCATCAATTATATTATCCCTTTTGGTTTTAGTTGTTCCTAGTTCTAGAAATAACCATGTTAACAATGGGTATAATGGAAAATTCCATGATATTCTTAATGAGAATCCAAATGGGATTATATGTATAGGGTGAAATCATGATATTATTGTTAACCAGCTATCATGCTTTATGATAATAAATAGAACCTTATTAAGAATTTAAACAAACCTATGAATATGAATATAAATTCTAATCTATGTTAACCTGAAAATCATAATGAAATAATTAAGATCAAATTTTTTATATGTCAAAAATGGGAAAAGACACTGGAGAATGTCTTAATTTTTCTGGAAGAATATTCATGTCTAGAAAAGTAGGGAATATTCAAATAAGTTAAAAAGGAAAGGTAAATCATTCGAAAAATACAACGAGGTGAAAATATGTTTCCTACTCATACCTAATGTATTAAGGTGGACACCCTATTTGAATATATATATATATACACACACACACACACACATATATATATGTATATATATTATCACATCTATATTTTAAATACCCTTGAATAATTTTAATAATCGGTGATAAATAAAATTACAAGGCTTCAATTTATTTTAGGAGGGATAATGTTGCACACTTTGATTATAAATTATTCCTTTCAATCATAATATGTTTGATAAAATGTGGCACATGAAACACCAAACCACATGGAATCATGTAACATTATATTTCTTTTTAAATGAAGATATATTATTTTTAGGTACAAATAGAGGTAACTTTATTATGACATATACGTAACAATAAAATAATGTACAATTTAATTTTTAATGAATTTCTAAAATTCAATTAGGATACATAAATAGCTGATATGACCATTTTAGTTTAAAAATACATCTTTGCTAAATTTTATTTTTTTGTGTACATTTTATGAAACTCAATATCTTATAGATAAAATATATAAATGTTATGAATAATATATTAACAAAAGATTTATAATAATTGATATGAAATACTAATAAGAATAGACAAGATTTTAGAATGTTGTTTTTCAAAAACACAGTTCTCATTATAAATTTATTATAATACATTAGAATTTAAATTTCATAAAATTAATTTCATTTATAGATTTTTAAAAAATAATATCTTAAGATGATATTTCTGTTCTTTCAGAATTATTAAATTTATTTGTTAATAGAGAAAGATATATTTTTTACATAAACAAAAAAAAATTATGAATTTATCATTAATAAAGTTTGTAAAAACAATTATTGATCAAAAATATATTAAATTATTAATAATATACATTTAAATTTTCAAAAGATAAAGTTATAATAACAATGGTTGATTTTCAAGGACATGAGTAAAATCTTCATACAAAAAAACTACTTTTGGAATTTTATTTTAAATAAATTTTATATTAGTATAATTATGTTTTGAAACGATTTTATATCAATATAAATTTAAACTTTCAAAAAAAATCAAATATCACTACAATAAATAACATTTATATTTTTTTCTTAAACATGTCATTTATGTTTTAAAATACACATTTTCTAAAATGGATCTCTATAATTTATATGAACATATGTTAAATTTTTTTTCTCACACGTGAATATTTTATTTAAAAAAATGAATTTTTTATTTTTTAAAATTACATGAAAATTTTATAGAAATTTTCATTTTAATTTTAGGCATAAAAATATGTTTTCTGGGATAATAATTAATTACTATGATCATGGTAAAACTATAATTTATAGATAACTATTTCATTAACATTATATATTTTTTACTTATTAAATGACCTATGCTATTATTAAAAGTAATCTAATATAATTTTTAAAAATATATATAAATATAAATAGATTCGTTTTATTTGTAACCCATACTAAATAAGATTGGAAAATTTACTTACTGAAACTACAATTATCAAAAACAAATTATATATATTATATTTTATTTAAATATAAATTTTTTAAAAATTTTAAATTTAATTGGATTATATGAATAATTAAATTACGTTTATAAAATTATTATATTTTAATTGGGGCTACCTTATAAATTTTAAAAAATATTAATTAAACTGATAAAAAATAATTACCATGGTAACAAATTTGTAATGTGTCAAAATCTACTTATAATGAATTCAAACATGTTTTAAATAGAATTTTATAGGCTATATATAAGTTATATTACCCAAAACTAAATTATTTTTAACTTTTTGATAAAAGTTTCCTTAATAGTGGCAGACCATTATTGGAATGTAATGGGTAATTCAAAAAATACAATTCACTTCATTTATAAAAAGAGAAAAATTCCACCACTTCATTGTAGAGACCTAGCCTTTTCTTACAATACTATTACATCATTTCAAAGATAAAAAACATAAAACTATTACACATAGAGGAACCAAATGTCTAGTGTCTTGGGGAAACTAGGACCACACATAACAAAATACAACATCTTGAATAAACATTTGTTTAATTTTTTCTTCTCTAGCTTTTTATTAACACTTCTCCTCTCCTTATTGAATGTATCCACCTGAAGAAATACATCAAAAGGGGTGAGATAGAATCCCAATAAGATGATATATAAGAACAATATATCATGGGGTGATCATAATCATATCATAGGCAAAAGATCATGAATGTAACGCCCCGACCCCAGTTACCCAGAGTTGGTGCATTATTGCATAACAATGGCATGTTCACAAAAGATCAAGTCTCGAAAGGCCGATTAGTTTAGTAGCCTTGGAAACACTAGATACATTCATAAATGTTACATTACATCATAAAGTGAAAAACTAAAATAACAATGTCTCCATAGTCCACACTCATATCCTCTTCTGACTATCCATGCAGGTCATTCATAAAATACATCTTCACATCCTGGAAAATATTAAAACATTGAAAGGGGTGAGCTCAGATTCTCAGTAAGGATAACAATATTGCAGAAGCTTTCATAAATAAACATTAACATTTAAGGCAATGTATAAATAAAACAAAAGCCTTTTTAAACTTGAACATCAGCATAATATGGAAAAAATAAAATTAAATAATGCCATTTACTTACATGGATTTTCTACTAGTCAAATAATCACTTACAATATCAATAACCACTTTCATAATGATGGAATGCATAATGCCAGACTATCATAACCACGTAGACAAGGCCTCATGCCAAGACCACAAATAAGATTTTGTTAAGGCCTCGTGCCAAGACACTAGTTTTTCTCATTAGACCTACCGATGCATCGAGGAGCTATAGCGGGCTCCACTCGTCAATTATTAAGTCCAATGAATTCCTCATATGAATAGGTTTAAACATATCAGAAACCATAACATAATTTTATCACATAAAACGTGCATAAAGGAAACATATGATTTCCACACTTCAATCACAATATATCAATACAACACATTGATATAATAAAAACATTATCAAAACCATTTTCAATACAAAAATAAAAGAAAAGTAAAACATTGTATTTATTTTTCTTTTAAAAAAGTTATGGCTTATAGAGGAAGCCGAAACTCAAATAATAGTCACGGCGGCGGAGAAGTCGTTTTCACCACATACGTAAGAAAAAAAATTCCTTCTGTCATTTAGTAGAAATGCTTCGTATAAAAATATTCCTTTTGAATAAAAGTAAAAGTCAAAGGAGTTTATACACCGTATAAATGAAAGTTGTATATAAAACAAAATATGCCTCAGTGAAAGGAGATTGAGACGAAGTCCATACAAAGATCATTTTTTAAATAAAATAGATCAATTATGTGTATTTACTATAATCACACATACAGAAAGTTAAAATACAGGATAATACATAATAATATCATGACATAATTTGAAAGTAGGAGATTAACCCAAAGAATGGAAATTTGGTTAAGAAATTCCCTTACCTCACGTTCGACTTGACTCGATCGTTCTTTAATATCCTGAATAATAAAATAGAGTTAATTTTTATTTGCTTAAAAAACTTTTTCATGGTCATTATTCCTTTTATATCACTTATTACCATGTAATGAAAATTATGTAATTATTTATGTTAATAACAGTAGTTTTGTCGATCTTTGGTACTTGAGTCAAAAATATACTTCTTATAATTACCAGTTGTTCATGTGGTGAAATATCCATTATATCCAGAATTATATTCATGATGTAGACATAATATATAACTTATATATCAAGTATATACTTGCATTTATAATATTACATAACATTTAGAGGTATGAAATGAAATGCACCGTTCATGGAGATGGTAAGCCGTACGTACGCATGAACGCTACTTTCATTTCTATTTCACATTTTAATGGAATGAAACATAATGATATAAAGGTATAATATAATTATAGTATAATATAAAGTATAATACCATTTACTCCATCCTTTATATATCCCACATATGGCATTAATTATTCAAATCACTTTGAGGAGGCGGTAGTCCGCACTTCCTAAAATGAAAATATCGTGTTTACCCATAATGGAAACCATAAAGGTATTCCATAAATGAAAAATAAATAATCTTAATTAAAACATAATCATATTTTATATCATATATAAATATAGTGACATCTTAATGGCTACCTTTGAAGGTGTTATATGAGTGTTGAACAATCATCGTTTCGTGAGGCAGAAATTCGCCATCCACATAAACAGTATTTTCTTTAACCATTAGATGTAGGTGTGTGTAATTGTAGCTCTAATAATTCTTATAAAATAATACTAGTATATTGAGGATACTGGTGTTGTTACAAAAGATATGGATAAAAACATTTTAGGGGGTTGGAGAAGCAAAATAAAACAAAATAACATAAGTGAAGACATTACCATAAATCGGGTAAAACTTTTTTGATTTGAGCCAAAGGCTTCCTTGGGAAGAATTATGCCCCATGTGAG
The DNA here is from genome assembly GCA_963277665.1 of Viscum album. Lineage (NCBI taxonomy): Eukaryota > Viridiplantae > Streptophyta > Magnoliopsida > Santalales > Viscaceae > Viscum > Viscum album. The sequence continues at coordinate 185,008,180 of OY728156.1, read as the reverse complement.
GCTTCTAGGCGTAATAGAGGGAAGTTGGGAGAGTATTTGGGCAGAGTTTGGCCGAGTCAAATGTTTTGAAGGTGTGAATAAGGTGGTAGAGGTGGGGGCCTTTTATAAGAGGAGAGGAGGGGCACTCTTGGAAATATTAAAATGTTACATTATTATGAAATGATTTTAGGATTAAAAAGGTCCAACAATGATATATTTCTAGGATAAGGTGATACGGGTTTGAAATATACTCATCCAATAAGTTTTTGACAAGTGTAAGCCTTAGATTTTACATTATCTTATCATTTTATTTAAATCGTTAATTAATGAGGTAATCGCTGCATCATCATGGTGTAATAAATAATTTTATTTATTTAATGTCAAAGAAATATCATGATGTAGGAAATATTTTTAGCTTTCTAATGAATATTTATAGTAAAAAATATGACTTGTATAACCCCATTTAAAAATTGTTTTAGTAAAACAACTCATGTTTGTGACATTCTTATTTTAACATTAAATAAAAAGTTTTTAATGTCATTTTCCTACCAATGTGGCTCCATGGGGTCCCCAAGTTGACCCATGGATTGTATTGGTCGGAAATGACTCATCCAATAGGGGTAGGACAAGTGTAAAGGTATTTTCATATTTTTATAATACCATTTTTACCTTAAATTTCTCTAATTACCTTTAATCGTGATTAATTAAACTTAAAAGTTACTATTCACCCAAAATTATTTTAATCCCATTGAAACACATTTTAATTCTTAATGAAATCCATGTATGTTGGATTTTTGATAATCGAATCACAGAAGTGGTAATGTTTCATTTAAACGAAAAATCGTTTTTTTAACTACCACTAGTGGTTTCACTATTCCTCAAAAATTGATGTTTTTCAGAACAATGCCAAAATTTAAACCTAAGCTATATTTGATATTCCGAATTCAAAAATGATGTCTATTTTAAAAAATTACAAAAATATAAGTTGCATTAATTAATTTTAAAATTAATTCCCGCTGTCACAACAAATAGTGTGTTTTTTAGAAACAATATATATCAAAAGATTGGCAATTGTTTATGTCCAATTTCAAAGTGAAATTAATTATAATGACCACAATTGGATAAATGGTAAAAATATATTATAATTATACTTTGAAACCACTAAATAGTATAATTTATCACAATAAATTATTTTGATTAAAAAATTTGTTTTAAGTATTTTTAACTATTCATAAAAAATTGGAAGTTCTCAGAAAATAACAAAAAATTCAACTTAGGATAATTTCGATATTACGAATACAAAAATAAAGTTCATTTTGAAATATAAAATTTCTATAATTTTAAAAAGTGGTTATTACTATTCATAACGGCTACTTTGATTAGTCGCGGTGTGTTAAAACTCGAACTTGCGTACAATGAAAATATTATATTCTTGAAAGAGAGGCATATCATGGAAGCTCGGGGTGTAACATTCTCCCCTCCTTTAATAAACTGCATCCTCGCAATTTGAAATTTTTCTTTGATAATAAAAGGTTGAAAATAGAAAATACCTTTGTGGAAAACCCACATCAGAAATAAGGTTAATAAAATTTAGCCTTAATAAAAGGGAAATGGAACTGAAAAAGTCACCACCAAATTATGATCACAATAAGGAGAACATTGGTGGAAATTAGAGATGTATAATTGGAGGAAAAAGTAAATATTTGTAGGGAGTGATTGAGGTCATCAATCACAAACAAGTGTTAAATTGAGGGCCTCAAAGCCTTCAATATATGTTGATTTAAAATATTATCATTTCAACAAGACATAAGGTATTAGGATAACACATTTTTGTTTTAATATCACTTCCCTAAAGTTTAAGAATTAATTTATTCATATGAATAAGATATATATATATATATATATATATATATATATACTTGACAAGTAGAATTTCAACATTCAACTAATTTCTACCCAAAACTTGTCTTTCACCCAAAAAGATAATAGAACTCAAAAATATTATATTTATCCTAATTGTACAAGGTTCAAAATATTAACACATACCATTTAGATTAGGAAAACTATTTTGTAATAACCAGGGACTTATTGTATGCAAGTGGTAGGTAATAAAGGCCTGTCGCACTATGGTTGTGGGTTGGATTCCTACAGCTTTGTCTGACGCAATGGGTTATCCCCCAACCTACTCATTGTCCTTTTCCTAAAACTATAGTATTATAATATTCCAAAAATAATCTTCATAAATGATTTAACCTTAAACAATACTATCCAATGTTCAACTTAATCCATTCCGACCTTTATAGTTATCCAAAATACCTCCGTCCAGACTTTCTCTAAAAGGTCCTTAAATTCCAAAATCAATTGTAACATTAGATTCCCTAAACAATGTAAAGTTTATCTTATTGTCACATAATAAAAATATGATTTCGTTCATCATATTAAAACCTTAATGATAACAACAAGTACTACAGTACAATCCTTATATATATCGCATTATTTTTATAACCAGAATATAATCCATGAGTCCAAAAGCACCAATAAATTATTTATTCCGCTTCAACTGTAGTAACAACATAAGATTGGCCTTGATCCCTTGGCCTTTTCTAAGGTATGTTTCCCTGACGCTTAAGAAATTCATTTGAATAATGCCCCATTTCCCTACAATTGTAACATTCAACATTGATAGCCTCTTTCTTTCCCTTGCAATCACGAGCTTGGTGACCTTTTTCTCCACATTTGTAACAAACTCCCATTCCTTTCAGGCAAGTACCGGGGTGATTCTTCCCACAATTATCACATAATGGAAAATCATTCTTTCCCTTATTCCGTTTATCTGTATCTTGTTCCACCGTTCTCTTCTTTTCTTGCTTTACTTTATTGTCATAAGATTTAGAGAATTCCTTTTCTGTCTTGATAGCACATGAGACAATATCTTCATATGACAAGAAATATTGTGAGACTAAGGATCAACGTAGAAACGGTATTAACCCATAAAAGAAATGATCAATCTTACTTCTTGGGTTACGTATATAATCTGCAGCAAGTCTCGCTATCCTTGTAAAGTTGGCCTCATACTTTGCGACATTCTCATCCTCCTTTTGTCTCAGACTCAGAAATTGCCTTTCCATATCTGCTTGATGGTCACGAGGAAATTTTTTTTCTAAGAAAATATCTTTGAACTCCCTCCATTCCATATTCGATTCTTCATCATCTTCCTTTGTGTTTTGAATCAGTGACCACCACTGATCGGCATCTCCAGTGAGGCGGTAAACTTCCATGACAACCTTCTCCCTTTCTATACTCCCCAAGGCATAGAATATTTTCTCTAAAGAGTTTATCCATTCTTCAAATACTAATGGATTTTTACCCCCATTAAATCTTGGTGGTTGTTGCCTCATGAAGCAGTCTAACATTGATCCTCCACATTGTGGATCAGGGTGCTCCATATGAGTAAGGTTATTATTCATAACCTGAGTGAGTTGTCCCAGTATGGTAATAAATTGATCAGCACCAGTTGTATCTCCATCTCCACAATAATTATCTTGAGCATGAGGGAAATCCCTACACGTAGTGCGTGCATTGATACAGTTTCCATTCCTCCCACTAGGTTCCATTTCTAAACAATGGAATAAACTAGATTAGTTTATGAATTAAAAAATATAATTCCATACTTGTAAAACACTTAACATAAATTGAACTATTTATAGATATAGTCCATAATCATAAAAATATTTTCTTTGAGGAAGTATGTACTCATTATCCCTTCATAATGGTTTGTAAAGAAAATGATAATTGTCCTAAGCATATCCCATGGAAGTGTCGTAACCAAGAGTGCAGCACATCCCATTGTCATGTACCAGTACCCATTCGAGTCTAGCTCAAAGCGGTGTTTTCGGGTTTTACCCCTAGGTACATCTATGCCAGAGCCGCCTTTACCTGCTTGTATCCAGACAGGGATGTATTGCTCGGAAAACTCACAAAATCTCTATAATACCTGAATTCTAGGAAATTATTCTATACTAATCCTCAAAGTCTATCTTTGGGCTATGTCCTCTAATCAGAGTTTATCTAAATCTATCTTCCAAGGTTAGTACTAAACTGCCTCTGACACCAACTATAATGCCCTGACCCTAGATACGCAGAGTCGGTGCATTATTGCGTAACATTGTCATGATCACAAAAGATCAAGTCTCGAAAGACCGATTAGTTTAGTACCCTTGGAAACACTAGATACATTCATAAATTTTACATTACATCATAAAGAGAAAAACTACTATAACAAAGTCTCCATAGTCCACACTCATATCATCTTCTGAGTATCCCTGTAGGTCATTCATAAAATACTTCTTCACATCCTGGAAAATATTAAAACATTGAAAGGGGTGACCTCAGATGCTCAGTAAGGATAACAATATTGCAGAAGCTTTCATAAATAAACATTAACATATAAGGCAATGTATAACTAAAACAAAATCCTTTTTAAACTTGAACTTCAGCATAATATGGAAAAAATAAAATTAAATAATGCCATTTACTTACTCACATTGATATTCTACTAGTTGAATAATCACATGCAATATCAATAACCACTTTTATAATGATGGAATGCATAATTCCAGACTATCATAACCACGTATCCAAGGCCTCGTGCCAAGACCACAAATAAGATTTTGTCAAGGAATTGTGCCAAGACACTAGTTTGTCTCATGAGACCTACCGATGCATCGATGAGCTATAGCGGGCTCCACCCGTCACTTATTATGTCCAATTCATTCCCCATATGAATAGTTTTAAACATATCAGAAACCAAAACATAATTGTACCACATAAAACGTGCATAAAGGAAACATAAGATTTCCACACATCAATCACAAGATATCAATACAACACATTGATATAATAAAAACTTTATCAAAACCATTTTCAATACCAAAATAATAGAAAAGTAAAACATGGTATTTATTTTTCTTTTAAAAAATAGTTATGGCTTATTGAGGAAGTCGAGTCTCAAATAATAGTCACAGTGGAGGAGAAGTCGTTGTCGCCGCATATGTAAGAAAAACATTCCTTTTTATGTTTAGTAGAAACTCTTCATATAAAAAGATTCCTTTTGAATAAAAGACAAAGTCAAAGGGGTTTATACAGAGTATAAATGAAAGTTGTATATAAAACTGAATATGCCTCAATGAAAGGAGATTGAGACGAAGTCCTTACAAAGATCATTTTTTAAATAAAATATATTTATTATGTGTATTTTCTATAAGCACACATAAAGAATGTAAAAATACAGGATAGGACATAATAATATCATGATATAATTTGAAAGTAGGAGATTAACCCAAAGAATGGAAATTGGGTTATGAAATTCCCTTACCTCACGTCCGACTTGACTCGATCATTCTTTAATATCCTGAATAATAAACTAGAGATAATTTCTATTTTCTTACGAACACTTTTCATGTTCATTATTCCTTTTATATCACTTATTACCTTGTAATGAAGATTATGTAATTATTTATGTTAATAACAGTCTTTTTGTCGATCTTAGGTACTTGAGTCAAAAATATACATCTTATAATTACAAGTTGTTCATGTGGTGAAATATCCATTATATCCAGAATTATATTAATGATGTAGATATCATATATAACATATATATCTAGTATATACAGTTATTTATAATACTAAACAACATTTAGAGGTAAGAAATGAAATGCACCATTCATGGAGACGGTAAGCCGTACGTACGCATGAACGCTACTTTCATTTATATTTAATATTTTAATGGAATGAAACATAATTATATAAATGTATAATATAATTACAGTATAATTTAATTTATAATACCATTTACTCCACCCTTTATACATCCCACATATGGCATTAACTATTCAAATCACTTTGAGGGGGGCGGTAGTCTGCACTTCCTAAAATGAAAATATCGTGTTTACCCATAATGGAAACCATAAAGGTATGCCATAAATGAAAAATACATAATCTTAAGTAAAACATAAACATATTATATATCATATATAAATATAGTGACATCTTAATTTCCACCTTTGAATGTGTTATATGAGTGTTGAACAATCATCGTTTCGTGAGGCAGAAATTCGCCATCCACAGAAACAATATGTTCTTTAACCATTAGATGTAGGTGTGTGTAAGTGTAGCTAGAATAAATCTTGTAACAACATCCTAGTATATTGAGGATACTGGTGTTGTTACAAAATATATGAATAAAAAGAGTTTAGGGGGTTGGAGAAGGAAAATAATACAAAATAACATAAGTGAAGACATTACCTTAAAATCAGGTAACTCTTTTTTGATTTGAGCCAAAGGCTTCCTTGGGAAGAATTGTACCCAAAGTGAGACTTCTAAGAGTAAAATAGGAATGTTGGGAGAGTATTTGGGTAGAGTTTGGCCGAGCCAAATGGTTTGAATGTGTGAATAAGGTGGTAGAGTTGGGGGCCTTTTATAAGAGGAGAGGAGGGGCACTCTTGAAAAGATTGAAATGTTACATTATTATGAAATGCGTTTCGGATTCTAAAGGTCCCACAATGATATATATAGAGGCTAAGGTGATATGGGTTCGAACAAAACTCATCTAATAGGTTTTTGACAAGTGTAAGCCTTATATTTTACATTATCCTTTCATTTTATTTAAATTGTTAATTAATGAGGTAATCGCTGCATCCACATGGTGTCATAAATAATTTAATTTATTTAAAGACTAAAAAATATATCATGATGTAGGAAATATTTTTATATTTACAATGAATATTTATAGTCAAAAATATGACTTGTATAACCCCATTTAATAATTGTTTTAGTAAAACAACTAATGTTTGTGACATTCTTATTTTAACATTAAATAAAATGTTTTTAATGTCATTTTCCTACAAAAGTGGCTCCATGGGGGCCCCAAGTTGAACCATGGATTGTCATGGTCGGCCATGACTCATACAATATGGATAGGACAAGTGTAAAGGTATTTTCATATTTTTATAATACCATTTTTACCTTAAATTTCATTAATTACCTTTAATCGCGATTAATTAAACTAAAAAGTTACTATTCACCAAAAATTATTTTAATCCCATTGAACCAAATTTTACTTCCTAATGACAACCATGTAAGTTGGATTTTTGAAAATGAAATCACAGAAGTGGTAATGTTTCATTTAAATGAAAAATCGGTTTTTTAACTACCACTTAGTGGTTTCACTGTTCATAAAAAATTGAAGTCTTTCAGAACAATGCCAAAATTTCGCCCTAAGCTATAATTGATATTAGGAATTAGAAAATGATGTCTATTTTACAAAATTCAAAACAAATAAGTTTCATTAATTAATTTTATAATTAATTCCCGCTGTCACAACATATAGCGTGTTTTTAAGAAACAAAATATATCAAAAGATTGACAATTATTTATGTCCAATTTCAATGTGAAATTAATTATAATGACCACCATTTGATAAAATGGTAAAAATATATTCTAATTATAATTTAAAACCACTAAATATTATAATTTATCACAATAGATTATTTTGATTAAAAAAGTTGTTTTAAGTATTTTTCACTATTCATAAAAAATTGAAATTTCTCAAAAAATTACAAAAAATTCAACTTAGGATAATTTCGATATTACGAATACAAAAAATGAAGTCTATTTTGAAATATAAAAATTCAATAATTTTAAAAAGTGGGTATTACTATTCATAACACCTACTTTGATTAGTCGCGGTGTGTTAGAACTCGAACTTGCATACAATGCAAGCTATTGCATTATTGAAAGAGAGGCGTATCCTGGAAACTCGGGGTGTTACACTGAACATGAGAGGAGTATAAATAAAAGACTTGAAATGTGGAAATGCATAAAAATGAAAAATTATGTCTTAGTGGTTAACTTCATCACATAGTTTTAAACCAATGTAGCATCTTTTTCACACATCATTTCACATTTAATCATGAGATTCATCACATTACCCAATGCATTGGAGTGATGTATAATTCCGGGCGCACCCGTCACATTGAAACATTCATATTGCGCTATATAATTCTGAGTGCACCCATCACATCATAACATTATCATCATCATGATTGCCACATAGAACACATATAAACAATTTACATAACTAACACATGAAATGGAATGGGTTTCATCTCAAAATAACACATTCATAAGCTTTGGGTTCTCAAAAGAAAGAGGGAATGACATACATGTTACAAGAACCGTCTACTTTGAGTGGAAGTAAAAGGGGTGTTCTTAAAAGATGAGTTCATTTGGAAAACATTTGGTTTGACATAAAAAACAGTGAAAACAATTATATCCTAGAAAATAAAATACAATGATGAAAAATGATCTTTAAGGAGTAACCGTATCAAAAATGGAGTGAAAGAGGGAGAACCCGAAGGAAGAAAATTGGGTTCGAGATTTCCCCTTACCTTGTGCCCGAATGCTTCCTTCTCTTTAATGTCATGTATAATGAAATTAAATTCATTAATTAGAAATAGAAAACTATGTGTACAATAATAGGTTTCATTATTTGTTCATTATGTCATATTATGTTCCTTTGGATCACTTATAGATTTTAAAAACATTGTTCTGGGATGTTCGTTTTTATGGGTTTTCTTGGGCTGTTCACTTGTATTCTTAAATTGATGTTTGGGTAGAACATGAGTAAACCTCCAGAAATTATATTTAATTTAATTATTGATATTACAGAATTTTGAATTATCTTATAATGAATCAAATTAGATCTATTTCTATAAATCATTAGATAAGAATTTAATGATGATTATTTGGGTAAATTTGGACGGTTTTTGGATCACAATGAACTTGTTTTAACTTATCACATAGTAATATGGACATATGTTTTTTCCAAAACATAAAATAGAACATAATACATATAAAATATTCTTTTTCAACCATAAAAATGGTTTCATGACCATATCTGAAGGTTGAAATGGATGAAGAAAGCATGTCATTCTTGAAGGTGATAAATTAACACCTCACGAACACCGTTCTCTTTAATAAAATAAAAGGAAGAGGGAAAGATGGTTTGATGATATAATATCCCATTAGAATCATAAAATTAAAATATATGTATAATACTGGAGTTAAAAACAATTTGGATTAATATAGGTGGGGAGAGATCAAGAAATAAACTTGAACTTGAATGGAAATTATAAGAGAAGAGGGAGGGAAATTACCACTAGAATCCTCCTTTTGGGAACCTCCTTAAGAGACTATGATTGGTATTTTGATGAGACTGGAAGATCTTGGACGTTGGGAAGGGCTAGGGAATGTGTTTGGGAAGAGTTTAGAGAAGTCTTGGAGCTTGAGAGGTGTGAGGAAATGAGGGTGTGAAGGGTGGCTTTTATAGTGGAGGGGAGAGGGGTTTCCTTAATATAAAATTCATTAGTTTATTAATTTCCCCTATGACAAGGAATAGTGAGTCCAGGATGACCAAGAATAATAATTTTATCATTTTATCCCGAACCAAGTGGGCTTACATCAGCAGAACATCATTGATGACTCAATTAATCCATTATATAGCATTTATTGTGAACTATCGGATTCTACCATTCATCAAAAAATTCAAGTATCTTATAAAAAATCCCAAAAATTTACCCCAACCATTTTTCTATGCGTATAATAAAAAAATGAATACCATTTTTCAAGAATAATTTTCTAATTCTTATTAATTTAATATTTAATTAAAATCATTATTTTCTTAAAAAACAGTTTTTAAGAATAAAACTGATTTTATAGTGCTTTAAACAATTATGTACTGTCTTATAAAATTCTCAATAAACTATTAGAAATTGATTTAATAAATAATTAATACATTTTAAGAAAAAAAATTTCCATAAAATTAATTAATTAGTTAATATTAATTATTTATGACGTACAAAATTCCAAAACGTTTACTAAGGTAAAATTGTCACTTTCTTAGATGTTTAATTTTTATTTAATTATTCATGGGTAAGGTCACACTTATTGGGGATGATATATTATTCATAAGGGTCATATTACTATACATTAGGGTATGTTACTATTCATAAGGGTACATTACTATTCACTGAAAATTATCTTTGTTTCATTAGACTGCAAAAATCATCTTGTGCACAACCGTGTATGTCAGATTTTTAAAATTCCAAACACAGATGTGAAAAAATTATGTTTAATGGTCACTTATCACATAGTAGTTCATTATTTTGTGCTTTCATGTTATTTTATGACATAAATATAAGGGAATTTCCATTGAAAAACATTGGGTCGTTACATTCTTCCCCCCTTAGGAAATGTCGCCCCTAAAATTTTACTTTACACAAACAGGTGAGGGTGTTTCTCCTTCATTGCCTCTTTTGGTTCCCAAGTTGCTTCCTCAAACATATGGTTCCTCCACAAAACATTGACAATATGGGTTGTATTGTTGCGTAGAACCTTATCTCTCTAATCCAGAATCTTTACTAGCTGCTCATCATAGGAGAGATCATCTTCCAGCTGCACCACCTCTGAGTATAGTACATGTGAGGGGTCTGGAATGGACTTCCTCAGTAGTGACACATGAAACACATCATAAACATGATCCATATTCAGTGGAAGTGCATGAAGATAGGTCACAACTCCTATATGTTCAAATATTTCAAAGGGGAAAATATACCTTGGGCTTAGCTTTCCTTTCTCCCCGAATCGCATCACTCTCTTCCATGGAGATATTCAAAAGAAGTCTTTATCTCCAACTTCAAACTCCATTACCTTAGATGGTTGTCAGCATAGATCTTTTGTCTACATTGAGCAGATTTGATGTATTTTTGGATGACTTGAACATTTTCTGTTATCTCATGAACAAGATTGGGTCCAAGTTTCTTTCATTATCCAACTTCATCCCAACAGGTTGGAGTTCTACAACGCTTTCCATAAAGAGCTTCATACAAATACATTTGAACACTGGAGTGGAAGCTATTGTTGTATGAGAACTCATCCAATGGGAGATGTTGATCCCATCCACCTTTTAATTCGAGAGAGCAGGCTCTTATCATATCTTCAATCATCTGAATAGTCCTTTCAGATTGGCCATCAGTTTGGGGGTGATAGGTCGTGCTAAAATTTAATTCAATACTCAAAGAGTGTTGAAGGATCCTCCCGAATTTAGATCTGAACCTTGGATCACGGTCAGACACAATTGAGAGTGGAACACCGTGCAATCTCACCACTTCCTTAAAATATATCATTGCAATTTGTTCAAGTGAGAAGTCTTTTCGAATAAGGATACAATGGGTAGTCTTTGTGAGTCGGCAAACCACAACCCATATCGCATTATTTCCCTTTGACATCTTCATGCAACTCGTGAAAAAGATCATAGTAATGTTTTCCCATTTCCACACAGGTATAGGTAATGACTGCATCATACGCTTGGACTTTTGTCGCTCAACTTTAACTTGCTGACATACCAAGCACAATGATATATATTTCGCAATGTCCTTCTTCATGTTATCCCACCGGAAGTGTTCTCGGAGATCACGGTACATCTTGGTACTCCCATGATGGATAGAGAAAGATGAACTATGTGCATTATCTAATAGCTCATTCTTTATCCCAGGTGATGAAGGCGCAAAAATCCGCATTCCCAACTGAATCACAACATCATCATCGATATGGAACTCTTGCAGCTTCCATTCCTTTACTGTATTCACCATCTTTTGTATCTCCACATCGTCCCTTTATGATTCCTTAATCTATTCATGGATGGATGGTTGCACAATCATTTCGGAAAGGTTGGATGTATCCCATGCCCTTATGATTTCCAAATCTATCCTTTTCTTATCTAAGAAGATAGGGTCTTTCTCAATCCTTAAAATGGATAGAGTAGCGTGTTCTTTTATGATTAGAGCATCATCTACCTTGTTCGACTTTCCAGGATGATAGTGAATATAGAAATCATAATCTTTTATTAGCTCTAACCATCTCCTTTGACGCATGTTGAACTCCTTTTGTGTGAAAATATACTTTAGGATCTTGTGGTCGGTGTATATGTCACACTTCATGCCACAAATGTTGTGCTGCCAGATTTTCAAGCAAAAAATAATGGCTGCCAGCTCCAGATCATGCGTCGGGTAGTTCTTCTCCTGGATCTTGAACATTCATGAGGAGTAGGATATCAAATTATCATTTTTCATGAGTACAAAACCCAAGACTTTCTTCGAAGCATCACTGTATATCACAAAACATTCTCCACTTTTCGGTAGTGTGAGTACAGGTGTAGTGATCAGCCTTCTATTTATCTCCTTGAAGCGTCCCTCACATTCTTCCATCCAGACATACTTTACCCATTACCTTTTTACATTGTTTGTGGGCTTGACAATCATGAGAAGTTTCTCAAAAAACATCGGTATTACCCGGCTAATCCAAGAAAACCATGAATTTATGTGACACTAGAGGGCCTGGTCCATTCCTCAATCGCCTTTTTCATTGAAGGATCCATAGAAATTCCATCACTTGTGATCACATGCCCCAAAAACATGACTTGATTCATCCATAAGTCACACTTTCTGAACATGGCGTACAACTTCTCCTTTATTAATGTCACCAACACAAGTCTTAGATGTTCTTTATGTTCCTCCATTCTGTTGGATTAGATGAGAATATATTCGATAAACACTACAAATTTTTTTTCAAGGTAATGTCTAAAGACTCTATTCATCAAATCCATGAAGATTGCAGGGGAATTAGTAAGTCCGAAGGGCATCACCATAAAATCATAGTGCCCATACCTTGTACGGAAGGTAGTATTTTGAATATCTTCCTTCTTCACCTTTACCTGATGATATCCAGAATGAAGATACACCATTGAGAAGTATTGATCTCTTCTTAACTGATTATCAAGTCATCAATCCTGGGAATAGGATACTCGTTCTTTATGGTGATCTTGTTGACATCCCGTTAATCGATACACAATCGCATGGTTCCATCCTTCTTCTTCACAAAGAGAACTGGCACACCCCAAGGTGATGCACTAAGGCATATGAACCCTCTATCTAGATGCTCTTGCAGCTGCTTCTTTAACTCCTCCAGGTCGATAGGAGCCCTCATATAGGGGCACTATGAGATAGGAGTAGCTCCAGGTATGAGTTCGATTGAGAAATCTACCTCACGATCCGGGGGAATTTCAGGTAACTCTTATGGAAATAAATCATCGTATTCCCTCACGAAGGGAATTTCCTCAAGGTTGGAACTTTCCTTCGACTCAACCATTTGGGCAAGGTATGCATCATCATAGGGAATCAACACACACACCATTGAAGGATTTTTCAAATGAGATTAATGATATTCCTTTTATTTGTAGAGGATCATGGGATGGTTCAGAATATGAAAAGTTATTTCCTTTTCCTGATAGTTGATATGCGCTCTATATAACAAGAGCCATTCCATTAACATTATAGCATTGAATTCCAACAAGGGAAGTATTACAAGATTTGAGGGAAGAGACTTCCCACATACGCCAACTAGAGAAGAGTCAAACACTTGGGATGCAATGATTTCACCACTCGGTGTTTTTACAGATATCTATACTTCAAGGTTTTGGGGCTTCGATTCTATAGTTCTAGAAAACTTACAAGATATAATGAAATGCGTAGAACTAGAATCAAATAAGACTTTTACCATTCTTGAGTGAATAGTAAGTGTACCTTGTACGACTTCATTATCATGATCCACCTCCGTAGTAATGATGGCATAATCCTTCCCTTGTTCATTTGTCTTTTGTGGCTTCTGATGCTAATTACCCTTGAGACCTTGATGTTAAGTGCACTGGTTTGTATTGTGCCCTAGCTTCTTACAATTGAAGCATTGAACCATGAGTGGTTCTCTCTTTTCATCGGCTACATTCTCCTTCCATTTCGTGTCTTTTTGACACTCTTATGCATGGTGTCATTCTTTCCCACACTTGAAGCATTTCCCTATCCCATTGAGGCAGTTCCCATGGTGCAACCTCGCACATTATTGGCATGTGGGTCGTTGATTTTTCTTCCCAACATTATCACAAGATCCATCATCTTGAAACTCAATCATTCTTTTCTTATCTCTATAGCCATGGGACCATTCTCCAAACTCTATCTCCACTTTGAGAGAACACCAAACAACTTCTTCATAACTTCCAAAGTCTTGAATTTCAAGAGCCATTCAAAGTTGTGGTTTTAATCCACTAATGAATCTATCATTTTTACTATCATTTTTTATAACAAAACTAGAATAATACATTGTGAGCCTTGTGAAATTTGCTTCATAGGTTGTGACAGATTCTCCATCTTTTTTCGTGAGCTCTATGAATTCTCTCTCAATCTTCATGTGAAATTCTCGTGGGAAATACTTATTAAGAAACATTATCTTAAAGTCTTCCCATTCCATCTCTTCAATTTCCTCCCTTGGCTTGGTGTTCTAAATCAAAGCCCACCATTGATCAACTTATCCATGTAGACCATAAACGGCTAGAGTCACCTTCTCCCTCTCAGAAAAGTGAAGCATAGAAAAGATCTTCTCCATGGAGTTGACCCACTGTTCCCCTACTAGTGGATCAGAGGATCCACAAAATGTCAGTGGTTGTTTCCGCATAAAACATTCAATAGCTAGTTTCCCCCTCTTTGGTGAAAGAGGATGTTCCCCATTATTATGGTTAATATTAATAACTTGGGATAATTGGGTAAGCATCTCCATGATGTTTTAAACTCCACCTCCTAAATCATTGGGTATGTTATTCAGGCATTCGTTGCATTGGCCCTTGCAAGAGTTATTGACATGATTTCTCCTGGTTCCCACAATTTTCTAAAATAGAAACGGTTAGAACAAAACATAAGTAAACAATTCATGAATAAATTATTAATTTAATCAATCGATAACAAAAAAATAACAAATGGGATCCCTAGTTAAATATTCTTCTATGCATATTTGTACTGAGTCTCATGCTAGAGTATTTCTCTAGGGTTCACTAATCCTAATACCCAAATTAACTAAACCTTACCTCTGATACAAACTGTAGCGACCCAACCTTTTCTTACATTATAATTACATATTTTAAAAGATAAAAAAATAATATTATTACACATAGAGGATCCAAAGGTCTAGTGTCTTGGGCAATATAGGACCACACATAACAAAATACAACATCTTGCATAAACATGGATTTAATTTCTTCTTCTCTAGATTCTTATTTTCACTTGTCCTCTTCTTAGTACATGTAGCCACATGAGGATATACATCAAAAGAGGTGATATCGAAGCCCAATAAGAGGATATATAACAATAATATATTTTGGGGTGAGCATAATCATGACATAGGAAAAAGATCATGAACATGAGAGGAGCATAAATAAAAGACTTAAAATGTGGCAATGCATAAAAATAAAACACCATGTCTTAGTGGTTAATTACCACACATACTTGTGAACAAATCTAGAATCTTTTTCACACCACATTTCACATTTAATCATGAGATTCATCACTTTACCAAATTCATCGGAGTTCTGTATAATTCTGGGCACACCCGTCACATTGAAACATTCCTATTACGCTATATAATTCCAGTCGCACGCATCATATCATAACATTATAATCATCATGCTTGACACATAAAACACATATAAAAATTTAGATAACTAACACATGGAATGGAATGGGTTTCATTTCATAATAACACATTCAAAATCTTTGGGTTACCAAAAGAAAGAGGGAATAACATACATGTTACAAGAACCTTCCACTTTGAGTGAGAAGTAAAAGTGGTGCTCTTAAAAGATGATTTCATTTTGAAAAAATTTGGTTTGACGTAAATACCAGTGAAAAAAATGTATACCCTATAAAATTAAATAAAATGATGAAAATGATCTTTAAGGTGTAACCATATCAAAAATGGAGTGAAAGAAGGAGAACCCGAAGGAAGAAAATTGGGTTCGAGATTTCCCCTTACCTTGTACCCGAATGCTTCTTTCTCTTTAATGTCCTGTATAATGACATTATATTCATTAATTATAAATCCAAAACCATGTATAAATTAATATGGTTCATTATAGTTTCATTATGTCATATTATGTTACTTTTTATGACTTATAGAGTTTAAAAACATTGTTTGGGGATGTTTGTTTTTATGGTTTTTCTTGGGTGGTTCACTTGTATTCTTAAATTGAAGTTTGGGAAGAACATTAGTAAACAAACAGAAATTATATTACATGTAATTAATGATATTACAGGAGTTTTAATAATCTAATAATGAATCAAATTAGATCCATGTGGATGAATCATTAGATAATAATTAAATGATGATTATTTGGGTAAATTTGGGTGGTTTTTGTATCACAGCGAACTTGTTTCAACGTATCACTTAGTAATATGGACATAGGTTATTTCCAGAACATTAAATAGGAAATAATAAAGAGAAAATATTCTGGTTCAACCATAAAATTGGTTTCAGGACTAGATCTGAAGGTAGAAATTGAAGAAGAAAGCATGTCGTTCTTGAAGGTGATAAATTAACACCTCACGAACAACTTTCTCTTTAATAAAATTGAAGGAAGAGTGAAAGGGGGGTGGATTATATAATATCCCATTATAACCATAAAATTAAATTATATGTATAATACTGAAGTTACAATACGATTTGGATGAATATAGGTTGGGAGAGATCAAGAAATGAACTTGAACTTGAAAGGAAATTAAATGAGAAGAGGGAGGGAAATTACCTCAAGAATCTTCCTCTTGGGAAACTCTTTAAGGGCCTAAGATTGGTATTTTGATGAGAATAGAATCTCTTGGACGTGGGGAAGGGGCTAGGGAAGGTGTTTTGGAAGAGTTTATAGAAGTCTTGGAGCTTGAGAGGTTTGAGGAAATGAGGGTGTGAAGGATGGATTCTATAGTGGAGGGGAGAGGGGTTTCCTTATAATAAAATTCATCAGTTTATTAATTTCCGCTAAGACAAGGATTAGTGAGTCCCGTATGAACATGAACAGTAATTTTATCATGTGATACCAAACCAAATGGTCTTACATCAGCATAACATCATCGATGACTCAATTAATCCATTAGCTAGCATTTATTGTGAATTATCGGATTCTACTATTCATAAAAAAAATCAAGTATCTTAGAAAAAATTGATAAAAAATTTACCCCAACCATTTTTAGATGTGTAGAATCCAAAAATGAAGACAATTTTTCAAAAATAATCTTCTAATTATTATTAATTTAATATTTAATTAATATCATTATTTACTTAAAAAAATAGTATTTATGATTAAACCTGATTTTATAGTGCTTTCAAAAATTACGTAGGGTCATATAAAATTATAAAAAACTATACGAAATTGATTTGATAAATAATTAATACATTTAAAAAAAATACATTTACCATTAAATTAATTAATTAGTTATAATTAATTATTTATGACATATAAAGTTCTAAAAAGTTTACTATGGCCAAATTGTCACTTTCTAAGATGCCTAATTTTTTTAATTATTCATGGGTAAGGTTACACTTATGTTGGATAATATATTATTCATAAGGGTCATATTACTATTTATAAGGGTATGTTACTATTTCTAAGGGTACATTACTATTCACTGAAAATAATTTTTGTTTCATTAGACTCCAAAAATCATTATGAGCAGAACCGTGTATATCAGATTTTTAAAATTCAAAAAACAAAAGTGAGAAACTTATGTTTAAAGGTCACTTATAACTTATTAGTTTATTATGTTGTTTTGTCAGTTATTTTATGATATAAATATAACAAGGGAATTTCATTGAAAACATTGGGTCATTACATTCATCATACACATATTAATTTTAATTTTCCCAATTTTTTTCCATTTTTATTTAAATAGAAATCCCTCTGATGTTTATAATATTATTCTCTAAATTAATTATCCTAAAAACACTATTTCCAATGAGATTTCCATTAGATGGTTGATATTATCAAAGTGAGTATTTCTTACACCTTAGTCATTTCTTCCTAATCATCCTCATAAGAAAAATTACACAATAATATATTTAAATATGTTTTACCAATATATTGAGATGTTATTATATAAAAGGATCAATTATTATATATTCCTTCTCATCCACTATGAAAAGGAAAACAATAGCGAACATGAATACATGTGGAACACAACCCTAAAAAATTGAGGAGGGTTTTTTATCAACACCACTCAATTTTGGTGAAAGTGTATTATTTTATGATTATATATATTTAAAATATCATAAATATTATTGTTAAATTATAATATATCATAAACCATCATTCCATCAAATTAATTGAGAAATAGAAATGTTAATCAGGTATACATGCGGACTATAACCTCCCAAAAATAGTTTTCAATTTTCATCACCACACTTCACGGATAGTTATATGAATAAATTTAGTGAATATATATGGAAATTATGAAATTTTATAACTAATATTTATTTTATATAATCATTACTTGGAAAATATCCTTGATCAATAAATCATAATAACATAGAGTAGTTTCGTTTGATTTCACCACATACATAAAATATGTTAAACTATTAATATTTTGGATGATTATGGAATAAACTATATTGGTAATATAATATAATAATAATTAATTTAATATTCATTAATTATTAATGAAATTTTCTTTTAATATTTCATATACATATTAATATATCACCTATCGGCCGTCAAACATGTCAAAACGTGTTGTTAAAATTTTTAATTTTCATAAACCCATCAACTATCAATCAACAAATTAATGTATGATATGATAAATCTTTAAAAATAAAATATTATATTACATTTTATAATATATTAATGATGAAATATTTTATGTAAATAATAATCAACAAGGTCTTTAAAATCTAGCAGGAAAAAAGAAATCACAGTTTTTGGCATCCGATAATGAAAATAATCTATTACACCCTAACATATTTGCAATAAAACGTTTTAATTGAATTCTATATAGAGAAACTTTTATATTAATAAGTTTATGTAATAGGGTATTATACTATTTGTTCTTGTAATATATAAGTTTAGATTACATTTTGACTAATTTAGAATATTGGTGAGATTAGTCACAATTATTTTCAATTTCAAGAGAAATGTTTGATATTGTACACCTTTTTTATTTTATATTATATATTCACTACATTGCTTTCATTAAATTATAATGAATAATTTTTAATTCAGGATATTTTAACCTTCATTTCATGGGAACCCTCTTTCTTTAGATTTCTTCATACATTACCTTAAATATATGGTGGGTTTTCCAAAACTCTGTATTTCCAGGAGGCAAGATTCATATAATAACATTATTCATTTTATGGTGTTACATCAACCATTTTTTATTATATCATTATTAATTTTCTATTCATTATATTTAACATTTCAATTAATTTCCCCTTTTCCTGGGATTTTGATTAAATAGTTATCAATGTCATAATGGTGTGGTCTCAAAATTTCTTTCATTGAGAAATGATTTGAGTTATCAACAGTAATTATATTATATGGTTTATAAACTATATTTTTGAAATAATATATATTGATTCTATCTTTGTACGTCATACTGATTTATTTATGTCATGTTCAATATTTTGTAGTTGTTTTTCAACCATGTTAGTATCCTTTGATAGTTATTTTGTTACAGTTTTGGAAATGTTTAGTTTAACTGTCCAAAAATTTTCTTGGGATAGTATATATCCATATTATCAAATATATTGGATTGGAATGTATTTTTTTTTTCTATTTTTACATATATCTAAAATTATTGTTTTTGATTCCCTATAAATTTTGATTTTTCATTGTATTGAAATTCATTTATTTAATATGGTGAATATATAAAACATAATTATGATATAGGTAGGTCCATGTATTATATATACCCCAGTTTGTTAATCTTCCTCATTTTACAATGTTTTTGGTGATTTTATGTATGACTACCCAATTCAATAATGATGTTTTGGAAGCGAACATGAAAGATATAATAATTTCTAAGTTGTTGAATTTATAAAATAAGAATGCTTGGGTCAAGTCCTTGATGATTACAATAAAGATATAAAAAATTATTAACTTCATGAGTAAGAATTAAATATAATTTCCAAATGATTATTTGTATTTTTATGTCATTCATTTATTTTATTGAAGATCAAAAGATTAAATATAAAGAATTATATTGTTAGCATTTATTTCCTTCCATATTATTAATTATTTTTTATTCTATGATATCCTATTGTATTCATTTTCTATTTTAGAGAATTTAATATCACCATTTAATGTTTTTCTTTTCCTTAGTTTATAAAGATAATAGTTACACATGTACGTCAAGAGTAATAACATGTGACTAGAATTATTGTGTAATGTTGAGGACTTATTAATAATTAGTTGGTTTCTTTTTATGTGGGAAAAATTTACAATTGATGTTAAATACATGGGCTTCATTATTAAATTAGTTTCCATAATTCCCTAATGTTCAAAACCTAAAAGGCCATTAAAATGTGTGAAATGAATTATTTTATTTAATTCATGTAATTATTTTAGGTTTACATATGTGTTATCACATGGAGAGGGAATATATGGCCTTGTATGATTATTGTCTCACCTTCCAAAGATTAGTAAATGACAAAATATTTATCCTCATACACCCACTTCTATGAAAAAATTATTTTAATTGAATTGTCCTAGGTAAAAAACAATATAGGGATCATTGATACCATGATGAGTACTCAAGATGTGCCTTTTAAAAGAATATAATTATCTATATTTATATCTATTATGGGATTACTAAGATGTTGTTTTGAAAATTATACATCCATGTTGGGGGAATGTATTTTATCCCAAAAGGACTCTCCATAAGAAGAAGTGCGGTGTAACCCAATTGGTTGGGAAGATGTCTTTCTTCAAGATCAACAATAATTTATGTACAATTGGTTTATTTTGTACAAAAATTATTTTAATATAGTTGAGACAAAATTAGAACTAATAAAAATACTCCATGGATCTATATTTTAGGATTCTAAAGAAAATTTATTTTACAAATAAGTTTATAGATGTTCTTTTATTCTTGTATTAGTGTAATGGAAAACATTTGAAGTAATTGTTCACTATAATTTCTTATTCTCTGGAGGGGTGTTTTTTATTGGACTGAGAACATTAGTGGTGGATCAAGGGAGATAGTAGGTGTGGTTCATCTATGTGATTAGCACAATGTTACACCATCCAAAAAACAATAATAGAGGTGTACTTTAATTATTAAATAAATGATTCCACTAGAGTTGTATGTGTTTTGATACATCCTCTTAACATAGGGTACTTAAATTCCATAAGTTTTTCAATAAAAATTTATCCCATAATGAGGTTCATAATCATACCTATGGTGGTGAAGAATGTTCCTTCACGTTTTATAGGTTTATGAATCATAATACACAACCAGAGACGACAGGATGGGGGTAGAATGATTTGACTAGTTTTGACCCGCTAAAAATATATTTTAGGTTAATGAAATCCTATTTTAGTCCACCCAATAAAATAAATTTCCCCCCATTTTTCTATGACTTATTTCCAATCATTTATATCTTGATAATCATATGGGGTGGTAGGAACACATGTTTTATGCACCAAATAACAATCATGATCAACTATGTCATGATCTACCATTCTTTGGTGTCAATCCTTGAAGATGAATTCCTCTTGGATTGTGTGTCTGATGAATCAATTAAAGGGGAAGTCACTGGTTCTGTTCTTCCATTATGCCTCCTATTGAATTTTTGATATATAGAAGCTTTAGAATGTTCATATTAATTGAATAAAAGAATTTTCTAGTAACCTAATCACCATTAAAGGAATAAAATTTTCTCTTCTATTCTCTAATCGACCTTCCTGTTTTCCATGATGGTGGGCCCAGATAATAATTTTAGTTAAGGACTATTCTATTGGGTTCAGGTTCTATGGGGATTATGAAAGTAATTTTTATTTGGAGGCCATAACCCATAACACAATTAAAATTTATAATCTTCTAGTATTTCAGGAAGGTGGGAGAGGTACTAAAATAGGACATTACATTTAATGTTTTAGGCCTTATCTATTCATTTAAAACATTTAGAAAAATATATAAATCCACCTAAGTATTTCAAGGATTTGAGGTTCCAAGACATCCAATCCCATACAATCTCTATAAACATATCAAAAGACTATTATTATTGAATATGGGATCAATGGACTATTCATAGAATTTCCATTGAGAAATGGATTTGGTGATGTGTTCATTATCCCATTGCATTAATTTAGAGAGGATAGTGACACTAATAATGCACAAGTTGGAGATAACTGGTAGAGTAATTTCCAATATAGATCCACCCAGCTTTTGTTGTTTCATAGAGATAAATTATTATACTATATAGCCATATTTTCCATAGTTACAACATTTACCAAAAAACATGGGTAAATTTAATCCTTGCTTCCTTCAACACATATGGAATGATGTAATAATTTTTTTATTTACTAAATTGGATTATTCAGTAGCATTTTCTCACAATTAAATATTTTTCGTTGAGATTGAGGCATAAACATGATTATCACATGTTTTCCAAACTATGTGTCCATGAAAATAAGGATATCTAGTAAAAATTATCATTCATCATGATGTAAAAGGTTATTCGAGGGATTACATGGCTTGTTCAAAGCCTAAATCCTCACTTAATTTGAAAAATTATTTGGGTTTTAGGGTGGGTAAAAACTGTGTAACCTATGATGCACATGTACAACTAACTATGCTAGATGTTTCAGTGGGAAGTAGGAGCCCACATAGTTTGAGAAACTTTGCAACCCATGGTATACTCCCATGATCATTATGTATAATTTTATCAAAGGAATATAACATGGTTTTTACATGGTTTCCCAAACCTTGTGTATGATCCACGTGTGGTCCCTCTTACGATATAGGTATGCACATGTTTGGCACATTGTTTTTCCATCTATGTGGCCAAAATATGCATGAATTTATTTTTTCTAAAATTAATTTTTTCCCTTAAATTAATTATAATAATAATCCAATTTTAACTCCCTTTTCTAGTGTACACGGGGTCACGCTTTCTCTAATTTGGATTTCACATCAATCAAAAATCTTGGCATTGGTGTAACTTCTCAATATTTTGTATGTTTCTTCCATCATCAATCTCATTGTAAATTTGTCAGTGAGTTATTCATAGTTGATATGACTTTCATTGTTTGTATTCATATCAAATGAGTAATTTTGGTGTAATATAATAGGCCCTATTTCTATGGTTTCAATCCTTTATTTATTTTCCTGATGATCCATACTAAATCCTAGGTTGATACGGGATGAGTTCTCTACCATTGACCTATAGTAGGTGGTATATAACTTTCTTTTAAATTTTGGAATCTTATATTCCTGATTTTTATTATACCGCACACTTTAGTTTTTGGAGTTTCCCATAAAATTAATTTTAGTGTATCATGTAATTTTTTGGATATTTTCTACGTTTTACACTTGTACTATTTCATAGTTAGAGGCCATTCACCTAAAATTGTGCAACCTTTGAGGTGTGTTAACTCATTATCCCCAAGATATACCATTGGGTTGGGTATTTGTGAGCTCTCCAACTTCATCGAGGGACATTAGAATTTCACTGATAAATAAATGAAAAAATGTGATATGGTTATGACTCCTTTTAATGACACATCATGAATAATAAATTTTGATTAAATTATTTTAATGGTTTTAAATGGAATAAATAAGGAATTTGATGGATAGACTCATTGAATATTTTTATCCTGAAATGAGATGTGAATTGATGAATGACTTGATTATGGTAGAATTTTCTATGGACATTTTAACTCCTCAGATCCAAATTCCCTATTATTTCATAGATATTTCAACTCCATGGATATTGATTATAAAAGTGGATATTGAAAATATTTCAACTCCTGTGATCTTGATTCTAGATGACTCCATAAACATTTCTACTAGATATTTCGAGATTATGGTATTCAATTATTAGTAAATTTCAACTCATTATATCTGAATTCCAAATGATTCAAAAGACATTGTTAGTCCATGGATCTAAATTTATTAGAATTCCTCAGATATGATTCATGGAATCCCCACGTGTATTTATGCACTTTCCATAGATATTATTTATTTGATCGATGTGGATTCCTATTTCATTTATACCTTGGATACATCCCTTCAATGTTTGAAATCTGGTTACAAAGTAGGGCTATTGTGGATGCTTCATTATGTTTTATAGTTTTCCTCTTCTTATTATTGATTTATTACAGATAAACCATGATAAGGGAGTTTAAATGTTGTTTATAGGTTATCTAGTTTTAATTTTTCCCATTGCACATTACTTTTATTATTGAAAAACCTATTATATTTGGCACACTTCTTTATCTTTTAAATAAAATGATAATAATTTTTATAGACATTATTTTTGGTGACCTAATGAGTTTCATATCACAACCTAATTAGTTCATCATTGGGTAACAAGATAAAATTCACTGATGCATATATGGAATAGGGAAAGAAACTACTTTATGATGCCTGAGTGGTTGTATATAAGAGCAGGGTATCACAAGACCAATATATTCACATAATTCTATCTAGATATGGACGTTTTATCTTTTTATATAATGATGCATGTATTTTATTATATTCCTATTTCAATGTATTTCCTACCATATTTTATTGAGACATTAAATTATCATCATATTTAATAAGAAATTACTTTTTTATTTATTGTTATTACATTATTCATCATGTTAATCTTTTATCATTGATTTATAGCATGCCTCTAGTGATTTATTTATATGCGATACAAATGTGTTACTCTAATCATAAGGGTACTGTCTCCCCACAGGACCACCATATAGAATTTTTTTTAGTCATTAAACATTAGTGTATGGGTATAAGTTCTTGTGGCCCTGTGGCCCAATGAATTGAGAAACCATTTATTGTCGTCTAAGTCAGGGTTTTATAAAGTTGTATAAGTGGAGTTTTTTATTTCATTAATATTTTTTGAAAACAGACCATAGATTATGAAAAAATTGGAATTTAGTAATGAAAAATTCCTAGGATTATTTAATTCAGATATAAAAAAGGTCAAATTCATTAGAAAGAAAAATTGTTATTCTAATTTTCACATATTAGAGTGGATTAGATTAAACCATTGGGTTCACAATTAATGTTTGAAATTTTTTATGGTTTTATATTTTAACATTACCCTATGATATGAGGTAATTACATCTTAAGAATCATTTCAATCACCTTCTATGATTCACATTCTATGCATATTCCTTTCTATAAATTATTCTTTATTTACTTGATGAAATTTTCTTTTTGTTACTTATATTACATTTTTTATTAGATAATTAATCTTATAGAAAATTGTGAAACATAGTTGGTATATATAGTTCATGAAAAAACCTAAGTTATTTCCAACATAGGTCATAGTAGACACCATGTGAAGTCAATTATGGCATGTTGAGTCATGGAAAATTAGAAGTAAGGACTGGAATCTATTATTATTGGAATTTAATGGACACAACACATTTATTTATACGGTTTATGAGAACTTATAGTTCAGAAGTGTTTATCCATTGGCTCATCCATCTAGTTAGAATTAAAATATAAATATGAATTTAAATGAAACTGCAATCCTAAAATGGGTTGTTTGTCGATTGATATATTGGGACTTCTAATGTGAAACATTGTGTTTAACCTAGAACTATACATAGAGTGGGTATTGAGAAGTGTCTCTTGTAAATTATTTGGTAGTTCATATTACCCAGTCCTATATTTAGAAGTAGTCACATGAGAATGTGTTGTTACTATGAATTTTTTGATTTGTACAATGTTTTTATATGTGAACAAGTTGATACCACATACTTCTATGAGGTTAGTGTTTTGAATTTTAGTGATATACACCATGAAGAAATCTAGTCAATATCTGGGAGGGTGGGGAAGACAATAATTAGAGATTGTGGGCCCTAGGATAACAGTAGGCCCTCCAAAAGTTCCTCTTGCAATACCACCAATTGTGATGGATACATGTATTGATTTCATGTTCTAATAGGGGTTTTAACCCATTATATATATTGTTCATGGAGCCGAACAACCATCCAAAATAATGGAAGAGATGAAACATTGTTCCCTAAGAATAATTTAACCATTATTTCAATGTATGTAGGTCCCCATTCTTCTAAAAAATGGCTTCATCACACATTATTAAATTTAGAGAATATAGAGACACCTTATGAAAGGAGGTTGAAGCTTAAGACATATCTTCTTTGTGGAGATGCTATAACTTATGCGATGTTTATAACTATGATGAGGTGATTGAATATATAGTTTGGGGGTATTTCCAATTCAGTTATTATGATTACTATTTTCTTAAGACCATAGGATTTGGGTGGGCCTGTAAATATATTTTTACAGAGTTGGGAGAGATAATAGTAATAGATTATTAGAAACTCTTAAAAGTGATTCTTAAATTTTCATTGATTTATCTTGGAAGTGATCCGTCGAGGTAGAAATTAATTGAGTAATGTCCCAAGAATATCAATCTATCATAGGTAATAATATTTTTGGTGGATAATATAAAACATTTAGTGAATCATGTTGTTTTTTATAAATTGAACATGAGGGATTCATGGGGTACAATGGAAATACTGCCTCTTAACCTAGTGGTTCAATATATAGGTACAAGACGTACTATTTTAAGTATTCTAATGAAGGGAATACCATCAAATGTGCTAGATATGGTAGTTATGTCATCTTTTATCAGTGTGTGAGATGGATATATATGGGTAGTTTGTAAGATTGAGACTTAGTATAGTTGCGATCATTTGGTTTAATGGGCCATATACAACAACTATGTAGTACATTCCTTACAGTAGTTTGTGAAAGGGATTTAATTCTAATATTGGTCCAGGATAAGGATTCATAGCTCTGAATCAGTCTGGTATCTACTATAGTGTCAATAAATTAGGCTAATGTGGTTGATTTCATAGAGTTTTCCATGCACAATTTGTACCGTGAAATCAATTGGGTCCTACTTAGGGTAGTGAGGTTGTTTTTTGAGGTACACATTACTAGATAGATATATTATATACATCCTACACTAGTAGAAAATATTGTTGGACCAAATATAGTGATATGAACTATTTTAATATCTTATACTCTCCTATCTTCTCTTTTTTAAACCCTTGCATCAAATTATTTAATATTTTTACTTTTAGTGGAGAGCCTTGGGCTTGTTCTTTAGTCATATGAGAGTGTTATGACACTCTATACACCATTTTGGATCATAATGGAGGGTGTAGACTAGTGTTGGGAGTGCCCCCTTGAGATTGGCTGGTTACACTTCATATGGGATCTCTATTTTCTAGAGATGTTAGGGTTTGATTTTATACTTAAGATGGACTATCTAGTTTCATATCATTGTTTTTAAATTTTTTTCACTAAATGGTGACCCTCACATCCTTAGAGGTTGTGGTTTTTATTCTCAAGGGTGAATGGAATGTCCAAACCTATAGAGATAGACTATAAAATTGTGGGATGGGTGGGATGACAACCAAAATTTTTATCATATATCAATATGATTTGGGACCATGTTAGGCTGATTTCCCTCTATTGGTTTATCATTATAGGTATGTTTTCTAGAGAAAATATGGTTTAACTCTAGAGAGAGTGTTAGATTTCTCTATTGAATTTGTTATAGGAGATTAACTTGTGTCCATTTCTCCTTACATTATGGATAATACTGAATTGTAGGAGCATATGTTACAACTTGAGGACTTGTATGTAAAGTGTTTTAGATAGATTGGTACTTTACTGGGGGTTTTATGGTTGTTTTGTGAAAAAATTTCATGGAACCTTTTGTCTTGGTGTGGATTATTGAAAATTGAACAAATCGATGGTTAATAACGAATATCCCATTCCAAATATAAATTATACCATTTTTTAGAACTAATGATATTTGGTTTTAATGAACATTTATTTGTTTTGTATATCACCTTGTATTTGTTTGAACATCCACATAAAGATGTTTCATAATAGGAATAGTGTATATGAGTATCTGGTAATTTCATTCATTCATATGAATTCACTATCATTTCTTATGTGTGGGATGAAATATGTGTTCCATCTACATTTAGATTCTTTTGTGATGGTATTTAGAGATGATATCTTGGTTTATTATAACATTCCTCTTAACCATTCCAAACATCTTGAGATCATTTTGGATGTAGTGATAAATAAACATTTATGTGATGTGATCTAAATGTTACACTTGTAAATGTATAAGATTCATTTATTGGGCCATATTATCTAAGAGAAAGGGGAATTAATTTATCTAGATAAGGCGAGAGATGTAGTTTCTTGAAAAGAATTTTATTTTTTGAAATATAATTTATATAATTTTCAAAAAATAGATTTGAAACAAGTGTTCCATCAATATTTGGAAGAACTATCTATTTAGAAAAATAAATCTTTCACATGTAAAAGTAGATTATTTTTATATCATGTATAAGAATCCCACACAATGAATGTTAAAAATTTGACATAATATATTATATATATATTTCATTAATATTATCCAAATGTACTGAAATTTTTATTTGTTTATATAAAAAAAAACTGGACACAGTTAAATAGTTTTTCAGAAAAAAAATTGATTACATTTTTAAATTGAAAACAATTTTTTTTAATTTATAATACATTGGTCATGAAATTATTTTTTATATATACTTGTTTAAAATATATTTTTATAATTTAGTTAATTATATTTATACCATAAATTCTAATTGCTATGTTATAATTGTCCTATTTAAATAATTACAATAATAAAAAGATGTTTTATAGCAACTCAATGTGGTGTGTAATTCATGAAATAAATGAAATGAAATTATTTATTGAAAATATAAATCTCATAAAAATCTTGGGGTGTTACATTATAACCCCATTATAATGTATTTTACCCTTGAAATCAATTTGTATTATCAGTGGTTTAATACACAAATGTTCCTTTCCTAGAAACCCACATATGAAAAATAAATTCTAAAATGTCCTTTATATGAAAGATAAAAACATAACCATTACCCAATGTAACTCATAACTAGATTTCAATATAGGATAACATAGGTGGAAATTGTGAACATAGTCATGTGAAAATAATGTACAAGAACAACATTTTTATTTCATGATCCATTTCCTAGACTTGAAATATTTTCATGAAAATAAATAATTACTTGATATTGTTAAATTTTATAACCATAATCTCATCATTTTGTTATGCCTTGAAAAACGTCTTCTTCATTCTCTTACTCCAAAAAAGTTGAAGTTAACTTTGTATTTTCTAAATAACTAGGGGTAAAAATATCTTAAATGGGATTATAAGAAATTATTTATATCTATAATTATCATCACACACAAAATATTAGTACATGTAATCCAATATCCCAAATTCTTCATATTATGAAATATTCATCTCTAAAAATACATCCAAATTTTAATATGAACGTTTTCATAAATGATTACTATTATGAACCTTACAAAAAAATTAAAATCCATGAATTTTGAAATAAAAACACTAAACTCATCACATATCCATAAAAACATGATTTAGTTTTTAATTATCACATACCAAACATTTGAATACAGTTATCATGTATTCTCTTGAAACATGGTGATAACATAAATAACCATAAAAGTTTTATGAATAAATGCCAGCATTAAAAAATAACTCTTTCCTCATACAATAAATCCTAGAATTATTTAAAATCAATCCATGATATCATAAATTATATTCTCACCTTATGAGTACCTAGGTTATCAATATTATCCCATTTATCTTATCATAATCAATCATAAATGTATTTCACTATCCCAAAGTCATGATAATATTAAGGGTTATCCTTCCCTTAATCACATGTACTTATAAAATATCACAATACCACCACAATAAAATTTCACTGTTAGTTCTACCATTCATAATATTCACATAAATCCATAATTGAAAACTACAGTGGAATGATACATAGAAGTCTCATTATCCCATAATACCATCTAATTACATCTATAAAATTATTCATTAATTACAATACATAAACACTAAATCATTCCCTATCCTTCTTAAATCATTAACCAGGATTTGAAATTTTATTCCTTAACATTTATTTAATCACATATATCATTTATAGTCTTATAATAATCATTAATATAACCATTACTCATATAAATATTTCGATTCTCTTCCAGGTATTTCCTCCAAGGGAATAAATTTTATTAATGAAAATACATTAATTAGTTAAAAAATTTAAATTTTAATGATTCATTATGAATATATTTACCCTCACCAATTAGGTTAACTAAACATTTTCTTCTTGAATTACATACTTTCATGTTTTATTTTCTACATCCAATGAATATTTTGGTTCCTTTGAAACATTCTCCTTGAAACCTCTTCCCACATTATTTACATGAGTAAAATTGAACTTTATTTCATCTGTGGTCACCATTAAAATCAATATTTCTCTTATTATATTTGTTAAAAACCCATTTATACTGAGATTAATGATCATATTATGAATGTTTTAGGAATATTTACATGGTTTTTCCTCCATATAACATTTCACTTTGTCTGTTATTATAATTTTCATTTCATTGTCTAATAAATTAACTATTATCATAAATACTCCTAGTTACAAAAACTGTATAAAAAATAGTGTGACAAACATTGACCATAGTATTAAAAACACATAAACAAGAGAAATTGCGTAACATTCAAACATCATAGGTTTAATCATCAATTATCCAACATTATTAACTAAATTATAGGTTTATAACTTATTTATGGACATACCCTTAGACTTATCCATATAAAAAATCCCTAAACATATCAATAAAAATATTTTTAGGGGTCTCACTAATTTTTTATTATTCAAGATTAAAATTATTGACAAAACCATTTATCTGAAACCTACTATAACAAAAATAATATTTTCATGCATGTACATTATTTTATTTTTATGGAATATATTATACATTACACCGATTCACAACCAAATAACATATTAGTTTAGTGAAATTAGAATCAAGGAACACATTCCTAAAACATATTCAAAGATCATAAAAATATCCCATAAATATCTTTCTTATAGTACATTAAATCCATTCTAAAAAACCTGGGTAAATGATATCATAAGAAATAATGATATCAAACTCTCAGCATGGGTAAACAAGGATGAAATTTAAGCCTATTCATGAGTGTTGTGGTATGATAAAGTGATCATAACATTAAAATATGATAACTTCTATATCAAAGATCATAAAAATGAATCATGGTATAAATATTAGTAGTTCATATGATATGAATCATAGGTTAATCAAGAGAATAGTACCTGAAATCATAATAAAGGAATAATACATGAAATTGTGGATAACACATAAGCATATAAAATTATTTCCACAGTAGTCAATGAATCACTTTCATGGTCATCATAGTAGTATGTGTTCAGTCCCCATACCACCATGTTAGTCATGTTTCACTCCCATGACCATATTAGATGTCAAGGTTCTATCCCATGACCATATTGGTAGTCAAGGATCACTCTCAATACCATCATAGTAGAAAAGTAATTTACTAAGGTGAGTTAACTCAATATTACAATCATGCATATATCTTGAGATAAAAATCATTACCTAATGCATAAAATAGAGATATAGGTCTCACCATTCACATAATGAAAATAAATATGTTTTCTTTAAGAACATAAATCTTATCATAACCCATAAAAAGAATTGGGTTTCAAAAATACTATATCCAAATGTAACTCATAGAAAAGAAACATCATTCAAAAACATCAATCCATCAAAAATATACTCATTTATAGAAATAATTAGAATAGAAAAATAAATCATAACCCCAGTATGTAATATGTAATATAAAATAATTTTATCATATATGGAAAACAGTTTTAAAGTATCATTTGAAATAATTCTTGAGGAAAATTTACTTTTCTCTTTGAAATTTATTTTTAAATAATAAAAAATTTAGTAAACCATTTTTTTTAAAAATATCCTTTAAAATTTATAATAATTCATTTAAACCCAAGTTAACAACCTTTCCAAACCCTTTTCATTAAATATTTATATAATATCATTTAAACACTATTAAAAACAGTTTTTCAAAACAATGATTTGAAGGAAAATATAATTTTGACCAATGAAAGAATAGAATGAAATGAAACATATAATATCCTGATAATAATGATATTCATGATAAAACATGTCAAATAGAATTATATACAAAGAAAAAAATAATATTTTATTATAACATAACTTGTGTCTCAATGAAATAAAATTGAGAAAAAATTTGTTAATCAATTTGATAGAGTTTTAACCGTAAACCCCATGAAATAGAGATTATGAAATATAAATTTAAATAAACATAAATTTAAATATAATAATAATATATTATATTATTGGGCATTATATACACCACCAAAAAGGAAAGTATGGTGAATATGTTATAAGATTCTAAAAAATAAAATGGAGATGAGAAATCCCCTTAATACATTAGTTACTTTTTAGTCATGAGATTAATGAATGAATAACATTAATTGAAAAATTTTATAACGACCCATACATTACATACATTGTTATAACTTCAGAATTGAAGCACACTTATTACAACATATAACAAAACCAATAAATGACCGTATAGGTATAGTGTCTTTAGAAACTGGGAAACATAAACAACTGGTTCATAAAGTATATACTTTGCCTCCCATTTATTTCATCATATATAGAG
Organism: Viscum album; assembly: GCA_963277665.1. Lineage (NCBI taxonomy): Eukaryota > Viridiplantae > Streptophyta > Magnoliopsida > Santalales > Viscaceae > Viscum > Viscum album. Next base: position 184,975,363 of record OY728156.1, on the reverse strand, counting down.
TCCCTTTTTGGCATATTTTACTTAATAACCTTCTTCCTGACCTGGGGAAATAAAACATAAAAAAGTGTGAGCTCAAATGCTCAATAAGGGTAAACAAAAGAAATATCAATCACATCTTATATATAAGCACATAACTTTTGGAAATCTTTACCTACAAAAGAGATCATAATTTCATAACATGGGATAAATCAAAGTACTGAAATGTAATACCAATTATCATAACATAAAACATGAAACTTTTTTTCATACACACATAATCATAGAGAATAATTTCTTGTTAGTAAAGACTCATTTCCAAGACTATCTTAGTGGACAAAGTCTATTTCTAAACTGGGTTCATTCCTCATTTCAGTCCTGTTTCACTGAAATGGTATAACCTACCATTCCAGCCATGTCTATCTCATGAGATATAAAATCATTACCCAATGCATTGGAGGGAGATATATGTCCCACCCATCTCATAATGATACCATTCTTATGTGTGCCAAAAAATCATAAATCATACATTATTGCATAACCCATGTAATAAAAATGGGATTCTTAAACATCATGAAATCATAAAACAATTCATATAAGATAAAGGAATTCATAAAAATAATTCCATCACATCATTATCAAAACAATGTAATAATAGGGATAGAAATAGAACCCTATTTTATCATAGATGAAAATAATTTTGATAAAACACTTGAACTCCATTCTTGAGGAAAATATCCTTTCTACTTCAAAAACATTTTTCCTTTCTTAACATGTCATACAATTTTAAACTAAAAGGAGTTGATTAAAAATAAACTTGAAAACTTGTAAAGGAAGCTTCTTGTAAATAATGTATTAAAAATCCATTCATGTCGTATAAGTTAAAAAAACATTCTTCTCTTACTTTTGTCGGAAAAGTCAAAAAGCACCTCGTATGGAAAACGACAAAATATTCCTTTAAAATATTTTACTAAAAACTCACAAAATGGTAAAATGGGTTCTAAACAATTTTAGGTGGGTGGAAATAATATTAAATATTGAGGAAACATGGATGTGGATGTTAAAATACACCCCAGTAAATTCTGAAGTATAAACAATCTCGGATAAAAATTGAGATTGCGAGATTTTCACTTACCTTAGGTCCGATATGCTTTGTACATGTCTGAAACTCCTGTATAGTGATTTAAATAAAGTTATTGACTTATTCAAAAATCATACATATTGTTATGATATCATATATGGTCATATTTTTAGTTTCTTAGTAGTAATATTTCATTGCTACCTGTTATTCGGGTGTTTATAACTTTTTGTTCTTATGCGTGTTTTGTCGAATAAATTTTTAATATTCTCTTTAGGTTATAGATACATCATTTCCAGAATGGTATTAATGTACTATATATCATATTTATTCATTAAATTCATTTATATAATCATTATGCAATGAAGATCATGTAGAACGAGTTTCATCACATCATGGAGACGGTATTCCGTACGTACGCACGAGCGATGATATCGTACCAATGATCGTGGAATTGTATTGGAGTGTATGTATACTATTTCAGATTCAATATCACTTTATAATAGTCATATATAGTCATTATTTACACCATTATACCCATCCAAGTAAGGTGGTGGTGGAAAATAGATTACACCACGGCGTGGAGATGGTATTCCGTATGTACGCACACGCGGTGATTTCTTTTTCCGTAGGATGGATAGATGGTGAAATAGGGTTGTTTCATACTTATAATAACATATCTGTATATGATTGATACTGATGTTATTACTTCATTATTAAACAACTAAATAATAAGAAGTGGAAGAAGAAATAAAGATGAAAGAATCGGTAACGGGCATTACCTCTTCTTTAAGAAAACCTCTTTGAGACCTCGTTTTAGGGCAATAAAATTGGTCTTTGAGGAAGACCAGAACAACTAGGATGTATCTAGGGAAATGGAGAGGATAAAGTGGCAGGGGTTGGACGAGCTTGAAGGCCCAAAGTGGTTTGAGGAAGAGAGGGAGGATGTGCCCTTTTATAACGGAGGAGAGGGGCACTTTGGAATAACTAAAAATATTATTTTATTATAAAGTCAAGTTCAGTTTTAAATATCTCCAAATTGATTTATTTAGAGGCTAAGGTTGGGGATGGGTCGCAATCCTCTCATCTAGTAGAATTTAGACAAGTTTAGGTTCCTATTTTAACCTTATCATTTAGATTTAACATTAAGTTAAATAATTTTACTTTTACTGTGTCTTCTTGTGTTCTTATACTATAATGTTAATAAACTTACTATAAGCAGCCAAACGAACCTCAAGTTGTTTATTATTAATCTATATAACCTTATCTAAGTCATTTATCAGATATATAGATTTTTAGGAATAAAATAACAATTACTAATATAATATTTGTTTTAAAAACTATTTTATGTTAATTTTGACACTATTTAGTAATTAATTTTTGTGAAAATCATAACAGAATGATTAGTTCGAAAACAGTTAATTAAATCAATACTAACATGTCATATTAATCTATAAAATTAGTGTAATTCATAAAAAGTCTCAAATTATATTTATTTGGTTATTTATAACATCAATTATGTCAATATTTAATTAATAAAATAATTACTTCATCATCGTTGTGTCATAAATAAATTAAACTATATAATGTCTAAAAATTACAAATAAAATACCATTATGTAGGAAATCTTTTTAGCATTATAATTAATATTTATAGTCTAATTTATCTCATGTATAACACCATATTAAAAATGATTTAGTTATTAAACTTTGATTTTAACTATTTTATCCCCTTTTTAAATAAATTAATAATAAATGTCCTAATCTAATACAAGTGGGCCTAAATGGCCATATGTTATTCCTATGTTTGTTTTTGGCCTAATTACACTTGTAAAATATAATTAGGACATGTGTTATGGTAATAATAATATCATTTTTACCCTTAATTACTCTATTAACTTTTAACCGTGGTTAAAAAAAAGTAAAAAGTTACTATTCACCAAAAAAATTATTTTCATCTCATTGAACCACATTTTACTTACTGACATCAACCGCGTCTCTCGGATTTTTTAAATTCAACTCACAGAAGCGGTAAAATTAAGTTTTATGAAAAATTCTGTTTTTTAACTACCACTTAGTGGTTTCAATATTCATCAAAAATAGAAAGTTTTCAAAAAAATGCCAAAATTTCACCCTAAGATTATTTCGATATTCCGAATCCAAAAATGAAGTCCATTTTGAAAAATAAAATTTATGAAATTTCAAAAAGTGGTTATTAGTATTCATAACGGCTAGTTTAAATAATATTTTATTAGCATATCATTGTTTAGGGAACTCGGTATTGCGTACGGCACAAGCTATCGAGGAAGGTTGCAATATCGTGAAAAGCAAGACAAGCAGGTGTTGTGTGTAGAAAAAGATTCCATTGATGATTTATATAAAATAAAAGTCTCGGTTGTTACATTCTACCCCCCCTTAAAATTAATTTCTCCCTTGAAATTCGTCACTTTGTAACAAACAGATGTGGATACCTCTCCCTCATCATATGCTCAAGCTCCCATGTAGCTTCTTCTAATTGGTGGTTCCTCCATAAACCTTTCACCAATCGAGTGGTATTGTTTTGTAGGAATTTTTCACTACGATCCAGAAACCTTATTGGTTGTTCTTCATAAGAAAGATCTTGCTCCAGCGGTACAACTTCTGAGGTGAGTACATGTAAGGGATCAGGTATGTACTTTCTCAGGAGAGATACATGGAATACATCGTGAACTTGAGAGAGATTCGTTTGAAGCGCCAATTGGAAAGCTACCTACCCAACACGATCCAGTATTTCGAAAATACCGATATATCTAGGGCTCAACTTCCCCTTCTTTCCAAATCTCATGACCCTCTTCTAGGGAGATATTCTTAAGAACACTTTATCACCCAATTCAAACTCTAGGTCTTTTCTTCGGTTGTCGGCATTACTTTTCTGTCGACTCTGAGTAGCTCTTATGTGTTGTTGAATAGATCTGACATTTTCTGTCATTTCATAAACGAGATCAGGTCCTAATAGCTTTCCTTCCCCAACTTCATCCCAGCAAGTTGGAGTCCTGCATTTCTTTCCATAGAGAGCTTCATAAGGAGCCATCTGAATACTGGAGTGAAAGCTATTATTATAAGAAAATTCCACCAAAGCTAGGTGTTGATCCCAACCACATTTGAAATCCATAGAGTAAGATCTCAACATATCTTCTAGATTTTGAATTGTTCTCTCAGACTGACCATCTGTCTGAGGATGATAAGCAGTGCTAAAACTCAACTCCCTATCCAGAGTATGCTGAAGACTTCGCCAGAACTTCGAGGAAAATCTTGGATCCCGATCAGATATAATAGAAAGTGGTACTCCATGCAATCTTACCACTTCCTTTACATATATCTTGGAAAGCTGATCTGGAGTGAAATCCTCTCTAATAGAAATGAAGTGTGCAGATTTTGTAAGACGATCAACTATGACGCAGATAGAATTATTGCCTTTGGATGATTTAGGAAGTCCTGTGACAAAGTCCATAGTGATGTTTTCCCATTTCCATTTGGGTATGGGTAATGGTTGTAACATCCCCTTAGACTTCTGTCTCTCAGCTTTAACTTGTAGACAAACCAAGCATCGAGAGACATATTCCACAACATCTCTTTTCATTCCATCCCACCAGAAGTACTCTTTGAGGTCCCTATACATCTTCGTGCTTCCAGGATGAATAGATAATGAAGAACTATGAGCCTCATCCAACAGCTCCTTTAATTCAGGGATGGGAGGAACACAAACCCGATTCCTGAACATTATTATCCCATCACAATCAAGGTTGAATTCAGGAACATTTCTAACCTTCTTTTGTAACTCGAAATCTTCTTTCTGTGCCTCTTTAATCTTCACATGTATAGATGGTTGAACATTTATTTGAGAAAGATACTATTTTCCCCCTCCCATTATAATTCCAAATCACGAGTTGGGAAATTCTGATCATGTATTTTCAACTGTCGTGAGGCATAAGCTATCACCATATCATTTTTCATAATAACACACCCCAATCCCTTCTTGGATGCATCACTGTAGATCAAAAACCTTTCTCCACTACAAGGCAGTGTGAGAACAGGTGCACTGGATAACCTTCTTTTCAACTCCTTGAAATTCTCTTCACATTCCTCCGTCCAAACAAACTTAACTCTTTTCCGAGTCAACTTGGTGAGTGGATTAGAAAATCGTGAAAAATCATTCACAAAACGTCGATAATATCCAGCCAAACCAAGAAAACTTCGGATCTCAATTACTATTGTTGGTCTCGACCATCTTTCGATAACCTCTGTTTTTTCTAGATCCAAAGATATCCCCTCTCTTGAAATTATGTGACCCAAAAATGCAACTTTTTTAATCCAAAATTCACACTTGGTAAATTTGGCATAAAGCTTCTCCTTTCTCAGGGTCTTCAATATAATTCTCAAGTGATCTCCATATTCTTCCTTGCTATATGAATAGACAAGAATACCGTCTATAAAGACTACCACAAATTGATCAAGATAGTCTCTAATGACTCTATTCATTAGATCCATGAAGATAGCAGGGGCATTAGTAAGACCAAATGGAATCACTATAAATTCATAGTGTCCATACCTTGTACAGAAAGCCGTCTTTGGTATATTCTCCCTTTTGACCCTTAATTGATGATACCCTAAACGAAGATCAATCTTGGAAAAGTATTGAGCTCCGCGTATTTGGTCAAATAGGTCATCAATGCGTGGGAGAGGATATTTGTTCTTGATAGTGATGTTGTTAAGTTCTCGATAATCAATGCAGAGTCTCATTGATCCATATTTCTTCTTAACAAACAGAACAGGTGCTCCAAAAGGTGATGCACTAGGGCGTATGAACCCCTTATCAAGATTCTCTTGGAGATGCTTCTTCAATTCCTGCAACTCAATTGGGGCCATTCTATAATGTGTCTTTGAAATAGGCAAAGCACCCGGTCCGAGTTCTATTGAAAACTCAACTTCACGATTCAGTGGAAGACCCGATAATTCATCCAGAAAGACATCATCAAACTCCCATACAATGGGCATATTCTTAATCGTGAGTTTCTCACCAACCATTTGAGGAATCAATACCCATAAAATGGAATAAATTTCCACTGGAAGGTTATGCTCATCCTTGCATCGATAGACGATCATAGATTGATCTGGAATATGAAATGTGACTTCCCTTCTTTGGCAATTGATATGAGCTCCATGTAGAGAAAGCCAATCCACGCCAAGAATCACATCAAATTCCACTATAAGAAGGATCACAAGATTTGCAGGAAGCACATTCCCACAAACTTCAATCGGAGAAAAATTATAAACTTTTCAAGTGACTGTTGTGCCATTTGGTGTTGTCACAGCTAACTCAACATCTAATTGTTCAGGTAATAAGGTGATACCCTTAGAAAGTTCTTCAGAAATAAAGGACTGGGTGGATCCAGAATCAAATAAAACATTTTCTATTTTAGAGTGGATGGTAAGTGTACCTTTCACCACATCATTATCGTACTCCACATCGCTGATAGAAATTGCATGTGAATTTCCTTTGTCTGTAGACTTAAGAGTTTGTTGACGTCGGCCATCATCATCAACCCTTGGATTAGGGAATTTATTGGTATAATGTCCCATCTCCTTGCACTTGAAGCATTGAAGTGTAGTAGGTTCATTCTGTGTATCCCTTCCTTTGTTTGCATCATTAGACATCTTTTTTCCATCATCACGGCATTCAAATGCCCGATGACCTTCCTTTCCACATTTGAAACATTTACTTGTATCTTTGAGACAACTCCCTCCATGTTTCTTTCCACACATTGAGCATAAGGGAAAGCTCATCTTCTTTTCAGTGTGCTCTTTAGATTTTCCTTTGAATTCCATTTTCCTCTTCTTATCAAACCCATATTACTGATGGGTTACTCCAATCTCCATCTCAACTTTGAGAGCACATCGAAAGATTTTCTCTTAGGTGTTGAAGTCCCTTATGGCTAAGGCCCTTCAAACACTTGGTTTTAAGCCACTAAAGAATCGATCGATCTTACTCTCAGGTTGGATAATAATACCCAAAGCGTACCTTGCAAGTATTGTAAAATTTTCTTCCTAGGTACCAATAGATTCATCATCCTTTTTCTTTAGTTCAAGAAACTCTTTCTCCATCTTTGTTTGGAGAATAAGAGGGAAGTACATATTGAAAAATAAGTTCTTGAACTCGTCCCATTCCATGGACTCAATTTCATCCCTTTGAATCATATTCTTAATAAGATTCCACCATTGATCAGTATCACCTTCCAAACGATACACTACTAAGATGACTTTATCATGCTCAGAACATTGAAGAACTGAAAATATCTTTTCAGTAGTACAAATCCATCGTTCAGTAACTAATGGATCAGTAGACCCGCTGAATGAAGGTGGACGCTATGTCATGAAGGATTCAACAGAATGTTGCTCCTTCCTTTGCTCGTTTGGAAGTCTTATATGATTCATAGCTTGAGAATGTTGTGTGATCATGGCTACAAGATTTTGCATTCCAGCTCCCATAACGTTTGGTTGCTCAGGGGGACAATCATTGCATTGCCCGTCGCATTCCGCATTAACACGGTTCCTTCAGGTTCCATCCATTTACTAAAACCAAGAAGAATAGTGTGAGCAACACTAATTATAATAGGAAAACCACATAATCAAGAATAAAATTTCACAGTTAAGATCTTATCCTAGGTCATTCATGGCCATTTCTAAAACACTAATATTGTGTTCTATGCTTAGACTTATCCTTAGGGTTCTTACTAAGGCTTTAACATCCTAGTTTCCAAAGCTTGACTATACCTTTCCTCTGATACCAAATATAATGACCCATACATTAAATACAATGTTATAACATCAGAATTGAAGCACAATTATTACAACATATAACAAAACCAAGAATAGACCGTATAGGTATAGTGTCTTTATAAACTGGGAAACATAAACAACTGGTTCATAAAGCATCTACTTTTCCTCCCATTTATTTCATCATATCTAGAGTCCCTTTTTGGCATATTTTACTTAATAACCTTCTTCCTGACCTGGAGAAATAAAACATAAAAAAGGGTGATCTCAAATGCTCAGAAAGGGTAAACAAAAGAAATACCAATCACATCTTATATATAAGCACATAACTTTTGGAAATATTAACCTGAAAAAGATATCATAATTTCATAACATCGGATAAATCATATTAGTGAAATGTAATCCCAATTATCATAACATAAAACATGAAACTTTGTGGCATACACACATAATCATAGAGAATCATTTCTTGTTAGTCAAGACTCATTTCCAAGACTATCTTAGTGGATAAAGTCCATTTCTGAACTGGGTTCATTCCTCATTTCAGTCTCGTTTCACTGAACCAGTATAACCTACCATTCCAGCCATGTCTATCTCCTGAGATATAAAATCTTTAACCAATGCATTGGATGGAGATATAGTTCCCACCCATCTCATAATGATACAATTCTTATGTGTGCCACAAAATCATAAATCATACATCATTGCATAACCCATGTAATAAAAATGGGATTCTTAAACATCATGACATCATAAAACAATTCATATAAGATAAAAGAATTTATAAAAATAATTCCATCACAACATTATCAAATCAATGTAATAATAGGGATAGAAACAGAACCCTATTTTATCTTAGATGGAAAATATTTTTGATAAAACACTTGAACTCCATTCTTAAGGAAAATATCCTTTCTACTTCAAAAACATTTTTCCTTTATTAACATGTCATACAATTTTAAACTAAAATAATTTGATTAAAAATAAACCTGAAAACTTGTAAAGGAAGCTTCTTGGAAATAATTTATTAAAAATCCATTCATGCCGTATAAGTTAAAAAAACATTCTTCTCATACTTTTGTCGGAAAAGTCAAAAAGTACCTCGTATGAAAAACGACAAAAGATTCCTTTCAAATCTTTTACTAAAAACTCACAAAAGGGTAAAATAGGTTCTAAACAATTGTAGGTGGATGGAAATAATATTACATATTTAGGAAACATGGATGTGGATGATAAAATACACCCCTGTAAATTCTAAATTATAAACAATCTCGGATAAAAATTGAGATTGCGAGATTTTCCATTACCTTAGGTCCGATATGCTTTGTACATGTCCGAACCTCCTTTATTATGATTTAAATAATGTTATTGACTTATTCCAGAATCATACATATTGTTATGATATCATATATGGTCATATTCTTAGTTTCTTAGTAGTAATATTTCATTTCTACTTGTTATTCGGGTGTTTATAACTTTTTGTTCTTATGCATGTTTTGTCGAATAAATTCATATTCTTCACTTTAGGTTATAGATACATCATTTACAGAATTGTATTAATGTACTATATATCATATGTATTCATTAAATTCATTTATATAATCATTATGCAATTAAGATCATGTAGAACGAGTGACATCACATCGTGGAGACGGTATTCCGTACGTACGCACGAGCGATGATATCGTTCCCATGATCGTTGATTTGTATTGGAGTGTATGTATACTATTTCAGAATCAATATCAAATTATAATAGTCAAATATAGTCATTATTTACACCATTATACCCATCCAAGTAAGGTGGTGGTGGAAAATAGATTACACCACGGCGTGGAGACGGTATTCCGTACATACGCACGCGCGGTGATTTCTGTTTCCGTAGGATGGATAGATGGTGAAATAGGGTTGTTTCATACTTATAATGACATATAAGTATATGAGTGATATTTATGTTATTACTTCATGATGAAACAACTAAAGAAGAAGAATTGGAAGAAGAAATAAAGATGAAGAGAATCGGTAAGAGGCATTACCTCTTCTTTGAAGCGCCTCTTTGAGACCTCGTTTTAGGGCACTAAAATTGATCTTTGAGGAAGACCAGAACCTCTAGGATGTTTTTAGGGAAGTGTAGAGGAGAAAGTGGCAGGGTTTTTCTGACCTTTAAGTCTCAAAGTGTTGTGAGGAAGAGAGGGAGGAGGTGCCCTTTTATAAGGGAGGAGAGGGGCACCTTTGGAATAACTAAAAATATTAATTTATTATAAAGTCAAGTTCGATTTTAAATAGCTCCAAATTGATTTATTTCGAGGCTAAGGTTGGGGATGGGTCTAAATCCTCTCATACAATAGAATTTAGATAAGTTTAGGTTCCTATTTTAACCTTATCATTTAGATTTAACATTAAGTTAGATAATTTTACTTTTACCGTGTCTTATTGTGTTCTTATACTATAAGGTTAATAAACTTACTATAAGCAGCCAAACGAACCCCAAGTTGTCTACTATTAATATATATAACCTTATCTAAGTCATTTGGCAGAACCTTAGATTTTTAGTAATAAAATAACAATTAATAATATAATATTTGTTTTAAAAACTATTTTATGTCAATTGTGACACTATTTAGTAATTAATTTTTGTGAAAATCATAATAGAATGATTAGTTCGAAAAAAGTTAATTAACTAAATACTAACATGTCATATTAATCTATAAAATTAGTGGAATTCATAAAAAGTCTCAAATTATATTTATTTTTTTATTTATAACATCAATTATGTCAATATTTCATTAATAAGATAATTACTGCGTCATCGTTGTGTCATAAATAAATTAATATATTTAATGTCTAAAAATTAAAAATAAAATACCATTATGTAGGAAATATTTTTATCTTTCTAATAAATATTTATAGTCGAATTTATCTTATGTATAACCCCATATTAAAAATTATTTAGTTATTAAACTTTGATTTTAACTATTTTAACCCTTCTTTAAATAAATTAATAATAAATGTCCTAATCTAATCCAAGTGGTCCTAACTAGTCATATTTTATTCCTAAGAATGTTTTTGGTCGAATTAAACTTGTCCAATAGAATTAGGACATGTGTTAGGGTAATAATAATATCATTTTTACCCTTAATTACCGTATTTACTTTTAATCGTGGTAAAAAAAGTAAAAAGTTACTATTCACCAAAAAATTATTTTCATCTCATTGAACCACATTTTACTTACTCACATCAACCGTGTCTCTCAGATTTTTGAAATTCCACTCACAGAAGCGGTAAAATTATGTTTTATGAAAAATACAGTTTTTTAACTACCACTTAGTGGTTTCACTATTCATAAAAAATTGAACGTTTTTAGAAAAATACCAACATTTCACCCTAAGATATTTTCGATATTTCAAATCCAAAAAAGAAGTCCATTTTGAAAAATATAATTTATAAAATTTCAAAAAGTGGTTATTACTATTCATAACGGCTAGTTTTAATAATATTTTATTAGCATATCATTGTTTTGTGAAACTCGGTATTGCGTACGACGCAAGCTATCGAGGAAGGTTGCGATTTCGTGTAAAGCAAGTCAAGCAAGTGTTGTGTGTAGAAAAAGATTCCTTTGATGATTTATATAACATAAAAGTCTCTGGTGTTACAAATTTAATACCATGAAATAAGGAAAATTCATTATACATCATCCAAAAGTTCATTATATACAAAATGAAAATAATTACGTCATGAATATGGCATGTATCTCATGGATGTAAAACATGATATGAAATCCCCTTACCATAAATCTTGAGTTCCATAATATGTGTTCAAAACTCCTATATAATAAATATAATTTAATTAAAAAACATAAATATCCTTTTTTATATATCTAATACCATTTATTATTTTATTTTGACTTTATATTAACAGTTTATTACAATTCCATGTTAATGTTACGCTTCAAGTAATATCTGCTTTCTTTTATGCTTTTGTTTTGATTTGTTATGTTTTTATACTCTTACATAAATCATGACTTTGAACATATATTTAATGATAAAAAATAAAATAAATATCAATAATATTCATTATATATATATTTAGAATAATCTTTATTGTATAGAAATAGAAAATTAAATACACTATTCATGGAGGTGGTAAATGGTACGTACGACTGATCGTTGTTTCACTTTTATTGTAACGTTGAAAGAAATAAGGTATATAACATATATATAATATCATTCTAGAAGAAATATTATTTCATATATTTTATCTATGATCACTATAATAATCTTTAATACATCTATTTAATGTTTGAATGAATCATGTTGCTTTGAGGAGACCGTAGTACATGTATCCTCAAATAAAGTTGTCTTATTTACAAAAACTAAAAATATTGATGGGTTTTTTATATAACAATTAAATCATAACAATTAAATCATAAATATTATAAATATCATATAAAATTATAAATTACACCATTATTTCTAAAATTGAAAGGTGGCAATGGATGAATGAACGTCATTGGTTCACATTGTTCTTGTCTGCCGTACATAAGAACGATAATTTCATATACCATTTGATTGAAATGTGTCTGAGTGTATGTATAAATATTTATATAAAAACATAAAATTATATTTTTGATACATATATCATCATTTAAACTTGAAATAAAAATATTGTAATGTGTTTAAAGAAGAAATAAAATAAAAATATTTGTAGATGAACGTTTCCCCTTCTTTGGATATCTCATTTTGAGTTGCACAAAAGTTCTTATTTGGTAATATTTCATCACAAACTAAGGAGTATTGGATTATGTAAGATAATGTTATAGAATAATAGGATAAATTTAATATGAACTAAAGAGGTTTTCATTTTTGAAGAAAAAAGAATAAGGGGTGACCTTTTATAAGTGAGGGGATGAGAAATTATTCAATTTCTCCAAATATTAATATATAATAAATTAAACATAAATTTTAATACCTCCAAAAGTTCCCTTATTCAGAATATAATATAAGATAAGGTTTTACTATCAATAAAAATATATTTTATACCATTTTTATATTATTTTAAACATTGAAATTTTGAGGAACCCATTATTAATCCATTTAAATTTTAACTTTGGTAAAAAAAATCAATATAAAGAGAATGTAATTTTTACATTTAAAGTATAAATTTTACCATAAATTGGAAATATATTCTCACACCCACTATCAGTATTGAATATTTTAATTATTTATAAATAATTTAATAAAATATTATTTTCATAAAATATCATTAGTGTCAACATTATCACTATTTATTACCTTGACAATATGAATATAATTATATCAATTTAACTAAGAACCAATTAGTATAATACACCTATAATATTTTCTACTAATCTGTTGAATTCAAGGATAACTATAATTAATTAAAATTATATTTCATTTAATATTTGACATATCAATTAATTTATTGTTACATTAATTGAATAATTAATCGTCATCGTTGTGTAATAATTTGATATATTATTTTATTTAGTAAAATTTAAAAATAAAATTTTATGATATTTGTTTTTTATTTTAATATAATATATATAGTCAATAAATCTACTTTATAACCCTATATTGAAAATATCAAACTTACTAAATGTAGGTGTACATCACTTTTTTCACCCTCGTTGATTTTAATAATATCTGAGTCCTTTTAAAGGACAACTATCCATTAAATAATTAATTTCTAGACCTTGTTTTTTAAGGGTCAAATTAAAATCATAAAATAAATTTTTTGAATGTGTTAGGGAAATTTTATAGTATTTATAATATTTTGTTTATACTCAGAATAACATGTTTTACCCTTAAATATAGTGATAAATTTTTTTAAAGTAACAATTCATATTGTACAAAAATAAAAGGTTCCAATTTAAAAAATTTGGAAATTTTGATTAAAAATATGGAATCTGTTTTTTCAAATTCAATTCACACGAATTTTAGAAATTCATTAAAAATTGATCATATAGATGGGAAAAACAATAGGATTTTAAAGTAAAAATGATTAAATGTTTGGAATGTTTTTATATACCATTTTAATGATAAATTGGTTTAAATGACCTAAATTTGATTAAATGATGTAAAATTGTAATAAAAATTCTTTAATAAAAATATAAAAAAAATTAACTACATAGAAAAATTATAAGAAAAATAAACAATTTATTAAAATTAGATATTTTTTAATATTCCTTGAAATGTGAAAATTATAAAAAAAATTACAAAACATTCACTTGAAGTATATTATGAAGTAATGATTTCAAAGAATAATTTTATTTTTTAAAATATAAATTATATTATTTTCAAAAAAATATCTAAAACAATTTCTCCATCAAAAGGTAGAAAATATTTCTTTTTAAAAAAATACATCTTTTATGTATAAAATTGGATTTATTTTTATATCATATGTAGATATCACATACGATTAATGTTAAAAAATTGATTGAATATATGAATTATATTTAATTAATATAATCCAAAAATTGTTATTTTTTAATTTATTGGCATAAAACATACTTAAACATCATTAACTACTTTTTAGAAAAAATGATTTCATTTTTATATTCAAATGGGTTTTCAAATTCATTTATAATCAATTGGTTATAAATTAATTATTTAAATATACATTTTTCACAGTATTTTTCTAATTCAGTTAACCCATGTCATACCCTCCATTCTAACAGTTTGGTAATAATTATATTGTTTAAATATTCATAATAATAAAAACCTATTTCATAGAAACTCAATGTTGTGTGTAACGTAGTCCATCAAAGAAATAATATTATTTAAAAAATAATATATCTCAAAAATTAGGGGCTTTAAATAAAATACCCAAAAAGTAAATGTAGTTTCTCGTGAATTGAGAAAGAGGACTCAGATACAAGTAGTTACTAGGGCTAGTAGTGAGTGGTTGTTAATGGCCTTGTTTTTTGAGATTCACTAGTAAGTGTAAGATATTCTTGGGAAACATTTTACCTCATACATGTAAGTGACTTACACTCTTCTGTATAGAGGGAGGATGAGAAGATTATCTGATATTGAGGGAATTTTCTTATTGGAGAGAATGGTAGGTGAGGATCCACCTCCTGGTTGGACCACCATAGAGGATGATATTCTATGCATACAAGGTCGCAATTTGGTTCTAATAAACCTATATGAGAGATAATGTGGTTATATCGAGATAATATTAATCATGAGACTATATAGATATAACCATATGATTATTTTAATTGAAGACATACCAAATACCTTTTTTCTATATTAACATAGGAAAGGTAGTGAAGCTCGAACCATGTCTCATGGAGGAGACATATAAGCATGTATAGTTGATCATATTAGAGATGGATACTGCATAGTCATGAAATAAATATTATATTAATCACCATCAATCCCCAATCAATTTCATGACATATATAGCTCCTTTTTACATATCTCAATTTTGTTGGGAAACAAATGAATTATGAGATAAGATAAGAATTCATTTTGATATGTCGAGGTTTTTGAAATTCAAGGGAAATATTGGCCAATAGACTATAAATTGTAGTTGCCTCAGAGGTATCGATCCATGAAGGAAATATTTAATGTGTCTTAGCTATGCCATTATCATTTAAAACCATATCATAATATTCTTCTAGAATAGGTTGAGATATATTCATATGCTTCCTTTGAGGAAAATCTTATTAATATCTTTGATAAGGGCATGGAGGATCTCTATGGTCAATCGGTTCCTCTAATATATAGTCAATGGTTGTATGACCATGTATAGTACACGACTTGGGAGTCTGAGGTTGATGTATGTGCTCAGTGGCTAGATTTATTCTCAATAAATTCATTATCCCCATTTTAAATGAAATTTAGGATGAATTTCTTTAAGTTGGAATATTATAATATTTGTGGTTATTAGGTATATATACTTCTAATTTCTATTGATCTATTTTTTTCTGACCTAATTTTGATCTCTTGTGAGATTATAACAGTTTTGGATTTATATAGTTATTATTTGGACCCATAAGCCCCTCTTTTTCGAAAAACAAAATGGGATTCATTTTTATTTAAAAATGTATAGCCTGGGCCACATGGTTACCACTAAAAGTGTGGGAAATTTCTATGGGAAGAAGGAGGTATCATGATTTGAGAAAATTGTGCTACTAGGGGGAAAACCTATGAGAGTTACTATATACTTCATATATAGTATAATTAAATTGTTTTCATAGAGTTTCCCAAATCTGACCATTGAGCTATTCTGGGCCCCTCTTAAGATAGAGGAATGAACACAATTAGCATATGGTTTCGATAAGCATATAGAAATACCATACATCATGTAATTTTTGAGGAAAATATGGTTTTCCATTAAATTTATAATAAGATTAAACATGTTTCTCTTCCTTCATTTCCAAAAAAATTGGCACTCTCCCTTTCTCATTTTATGATCTTCTCTTCATGCCAACGTATAGTCTTTTATGTAACATCCTAATCCAACCATTGTATCTTCTATCTTCAGTCTCATTAGATCCTAATAAATTAGTTCTCCATTCAACTTGAATCTTTTATCATTTTCATCATATCGATATAGTGTTTTAGGGGTTAGATAATATTCCCTATTTCTAGGGGTTTCCTCTGTTATTTCTTCTTCTCTTAAAATGGACTAAATTAGAGGTCAATAATGGATTTTTTTTCTATAACATAACTATGGTAGGTGGTCTATACATTTCCCTTACATTTTGGTGTCTTATATATCTAATTGTTATTTTTTTCATGCTATAATACTTATAGTTTCCTCTCAAATTATTTTAATTTATTTATATAACTGATTGAAACCTATTTAGTTTTCCAACTACACTATTATACCTTTGGTGGTCTTTCATCTCAACTTTTGCAACATTTGAGGTGTGTTTTCTCATCTTCCGCATCATATTCCACCACCTTAGGTGTGTGTGTTCTCACCATAATTATTGGGATCCTTTTAAATTAGAATAAGATCTAAATGAATAAATATAATATGGTGAATTCCTCTTTTCTCATGTGACATCATTGATTTTAATTATAGAATGAATCAGATTAATTGGTCTAATTGAAAAAATTATGAATAATAATGACCAATTCATGGAATATTTATTTCCATGGAATTATATGTGAATTAATAAATGACTTGATTATTGATATAGATTATAATTATAGTTAGACTCCATGAATCCTAATTTTATAGGATTATATGGATAAATATACTCTATAGATACAGTTTATAGTAGTGGATATTGATGAAATTTGTACTCCTAGGATCTTAATTATATGTCATTTCATAGAAATATCAACGATATATATCGTGACTATGGTAGAGGATGCTGAGAAAATTTTCATTCCTTAGATCCTAATTCCATAAGATTATAAGGACATTATAACTCATTAGATCAAAATTTCATTTAATTCCTTGGATATGCTACTAGGACCCTCTCAAGTATTTAACAAGTTTCCATTGAGATATTACATGGACTCAATGAGGATTCCTTGTTCATTTATACCTTGGATCATTCCCTTTCAGTCCTCACACTTGATTACTTGTTTTTTTCCATTATGTATTCTTTATTACATTTTATTGTTTTATTATGATTATGGTGGCTTGGTTATATATTATCCTTTATAAGCATGTTTGATTATTGTTTATTTGATGGAAAATATCAAATATTCTCCTAAAATTTTTCATTTATCACTTTTATACCTCTTATATACTACATGCTTATTTTTATTATAAATATACATACTAGACTGGTTATAGAAACCATTGGTGTTTTCCTACTAAAAGGTATCCCACACACAATTCACGCTGTCATTGGATACCTGGGAAGACTTCATGGATGCATGTTGGGACCGGTGCATCAACCAAAAATTTGATGACTAAGTAGTTTTTCTTAATTCATGGGGAGAACCTGAAAAAGATATACTTGTTATGCTGTCTGGAGGTAAACCTTTTTTCCTTCATGTTCTTTTAATACTTGTATTGTATTGGATTCATGTTACTATGTATTACATTCCATTTTGTATATATACATAACATGATATTCAAGTTTTGTATGAAATTTGTTTTTAATTTATTATTATTATAGTATTTTATATGTTCATATTTTATTTTTGATGTATATTATGGTTCCATTGATTTTTTTACTTGTGATACTATTGTGATCCTCTGATCATGAGGGTATAGTCCATCCACTATACCACCACATACCCTCGCTTCTAGTGGGAAGCCACTAGAATATAGTGAGGCACACATGAGTACATGAGACTCATTGGATCAGGGTACCATTTAGTGGATCCCAGGTGATGACACTTCATATGGAGTCAATTTCATTCTCCTATAATTTATTCTGTATAATATCCTTCCATTTATATATTTCACCTAAGAAAAAATTTACTTCCCTAAATAATATTTCCTGTTACAATCTCTAAATAATGGAAAATATATTTATAATGGTATTTATCTATTACATAGCAATTAGTGGAACATAAAATCCACAGATTAAATGTGGACATTACCACATAAAAAACATAATTTTGAGTTTTTCATTCCTTTGGTTATTCATAATATCAACATGTTTCATTTTACATTACATATATTGAGAGAGTTGGGTGAACATAGACACATGATTTCACAACCCATCACCCAATTATTTTGGTTTCTTTAGAGTTTGTTTGATTCCATTAATGTTACATCAATCGATTCATCCTCGGTACAACTATTTTCTCAGATGAAAAAGAATAGTGTAGGAATAATAATAATGTTGAGTTATCATATAGTAATAAAAAGGAATTGATAGTATGTATAAATGGTGGAAAATGATCAATCATGGAAACCATAGGTTTATCCAATTTTATTCAGGATAATAAGTTATTCTAATTTTTTATAATGTTTTTGAACGAAAATGTGAATTAACCAAATCATATATCTTAGGAGTAATTATCCAGATTTATAGTTTTAGATCCACTCATCATGAACATATAATGATCATATTATCAACTATTTCACCCCTTTTATAGTTATTACCACTAGTTTCATTTATTTTTTAGATTCTTCCACATTCCACTATCAGGAGTGGGATGTATTTTCTAGAAAAACTTCACTTTATCTACATTACCAAAGCACTAGTATGTTAACCTATGCATAAAATAATCCCTATGGGTTTTAAAAAATTAACTAAATCCTAGTCTCAAAATATTAACTATGTCCTTTATAAAATACCAATTGAGGTAATCGAATAATTTCATACATGTATAAAACGTCATTATATATATATATATTCAATAAATATCATAATAAAACATACCACAAAACCATAATGGTTTAGGGAATTTCGATAACTGATACAAAAATAATTTTATTTCATAAAATATTTTTAGAATATATTAAAAATAACTTCTCACGTAGAATGATTTATAGCCACCCCCATTTTAAATCCATTTTTTATGACATGGGGAATGGAAACATAAGAAAGGGCGAGCTTAGATGCTCAACAATGGTAATCATAGGAGACATCAATCCATGATCATAAGTGTGTATAAGATAAGATAATTTGTATTAGAACATGATCCAAACATACAATAATCATAACCAATCAATGAAATATATTTTAACCATAAATATTGTAATATGGGTTTTTTATACAAATATACATAAATCAGAAGTGTGTAGAATCAACTATAAAAAATCATGATCCATTAGATCCTATAAATTGAATAAGATATAAGTTTTTGGAATAAACATTAGGCAAGAAAATCATTTCCTTTGCCAAGACTCTTACCCAAGGATATCATAGTGGGTTGGGTTCAATCCAAATTTCATCAGTTTCTTTGTCAACATTCACTCCTAAGACTATCATAGAGGATAGAGTCACTTATTGAATTGGGTTCACTCCATATTATTTTCAGTATTATCTCATGAGATATCTATCATTACAAAATTATTTGGAGGTATATATAATTTTTGGGAGAGCCATAATGTAACTGAAAACATACATATGTGCGCCCAAAGATCATAAAACGTTCATATTATCATAATATCATTATGAGTTGAAGGAAATTAGGCTTCACTAACATTTATTCCTAAAATATTTTCTTAGAAATAAATAGGTATTATAAATTATTAATCATAACACAATTCACCCATAGGAAGAAAAAGATTTTCAAAATATCATACATAAATAATAATCATTATGAATCCATGGAAATAAAGTTTATCTTATCATAAAATAATATACCTATAGAATAATAATAATGGTTTAATAATTTTGAAATGGATTACATAATCCTTTTAAATATAATTAAAACATTTATTTTGAACAATAAGAAAATATCATTTTTATTTAAATAAAATATAAATAAAAATTACAACATTATTATGAAAATGATTTTATTTTAAAATAATCGTTTAATTATTTCAAATTAAAATTCAATGAAATTTATTTTTATGAGTGTAGGTAAATACATTAATATAATACATATTAATATAGATATTTTTTTTTGCTTTTTCAAAAAGTAAAAATCCATTTTTGCAAAAAAAAATTATTTAAATAGATTTCACATAATCTATTTTAAATAAAGAAAATCATAATTAAATTTTCCTTTTAAAAATCTATCATTTCTACATAGAAACATATATAAAATTATTTTGAATAGCATGGACATGAAATAAAGCATTCATCGATGAAAGAGGAAATGAGGTTACATTTTCATTGAAACAAATTTTAGATCATTTTATATTAACATGAGTAAAATGGTAATAATATATTAAAAATCTTGTATTATCCATATTTTAATAATATTTTTTTTAAACTATATTATCCATATTATTTCATTCTACAAAAATTTAACATAAACAATACAGAAAAGAACATAGATTGTAACTTAAAACATTATATCATGTTTCAACTGTCTTCACACATATTAGAATCACATGTATAATAGTTATACATTAATTATAAATATTATAGAACAATATTGATAAAAATTATTTGTATCTTTCTATTATAATTTAAAATTATCCTATTATTAATAATTTCATCATTAAAAGGAGTAATTGGGTGTAAATGGTCTATTTTCCTTGAATGTTTTGGTTCAACAATTCTAATACATACACATTGATCATGGATTGATATTTTCTATAATTTTAATCATGAAATTATTATCATATTTATTTATCATATACACATTTTAATTATTCACACAAATAAATAATAGAAAAGGAATTGTAATGTTTCCTTGATTTGGTAGTTCACACGAACGTCGAAGTGATGTTATTATTTTACAATGAATGGAAATGTGAGAAGGAATATTTGATATTACAAATACGTAATAAAATTTTTTACATTAATATTATATAAAAAATTACAATATTCATTAAAACAACTCATGAATGAAATTTATTTAAAATAAATCATATCTAAATGTAGAGGGGGTAGTCCACACATACTCATGAGAGATTCTTTCATTTATATTTCATGGAATGGGTGTGTAAAATAGATGATATATTACCATTAACAAAATTTATTTTATCATATATATTATATTTACTATTTTATATATTATACCTACAAATTTGAGGATGTAGAAGAAGAATAAAATGGAAGTACTAAGTAAAGAGTTATAAATATTAATTGAGAAACCTCCTTTGTCTTACACCTTAACCCTTAAAAGGATGGTATTTTGATCAAACACGAACCATTAATAAGTGGATATGAATGTTAAAAAAGAATTATGGTGGGGAATTTGTATGATATATGGATCATCAAATGTTAGGAATAGAGGAGAGGTGTTATCATGTTATAATGGAGGAGGAACACACACACATGAAATTTTTAAATTTTTTAAAATATACCAATTTCACAATCAATTCTGTATGATAAAAATTACCATGATTTGATGATATGAAGGATGAAATATAATTTATATCAACTTATATAATTAAATAATGGGTTTTGTAATATTTTTTAACATTTATCATAGGTTAACACCTCTAGTAAACATATTTTAAACATAACTATGTACTAAATTTCTATTATTTTTACTATTAATAATTAAAAAATAATTACTGTAACTTATTAAATAATATTATATGTTTTGTTTAAAAATATATAAACCATTTACATTATTCAATTTATATAATTGAAAAAAATAATTTTAAAATACGTTTGGAAAAACCAAAATTACCATTTTTAAAAAAATGCATTTTGAGCACAAAATAGTGGTTACTATAACTTTATGCCATTTATATACTATTAGGTAAACACTAAAGAAATTATTGATTATGTTATCTATTTTATTATTAAAAAACAATCATCAATATATATTAATTTTAATTATTAATAATATAACAAAATTTTCTTATATTTGTTTTACAAAAGAAAATTATTTTTTAACGATGAATAGATTTTACCTCAATTTATACCTTTTAATAAATAAATAAATAAATTTCATACATATGTAAAAAATATTTTCTCATAATTTAGTTAGTCATTTTGAACCATACATCCCAATATCATTTAAATAACTATTAAATTAAATAATTATATTTTAATAATATACCAATTTTTTTAAAACATGGTGTTACCTGTATAAAATCATAACAATAAAATCAAAATTATTAAATAGAAATATATCTTAAAATATCACTTTGTTAAATAAAACCCCCTTCCTCCTAACATAACCACGGTTTCACAATTCCTCTTTGATCACCTTTGACATGGTGACTTGGTGGAGACCTCGGTTTGATGTCACGAATATAAAGAAACAAAAATTTATTAAATTAATATTTTTCTTCTGATTGTGGTCAATATATAAAATAATTATGTTAAAATGATTTATATTGTTTTTTAGTATGTATAATTATTATGTTTGAAATTTTTTTTTATTTTATTTTCCTAGTCACTATATATTTAATATGATGATTGTTTGATGTGATATTAATGACAATGACATGTGACCAAGGATGAAAAATTGTTCAATACATTTCTTAGAAAATTTAAAGATTCTGTAAAAAAAGAATTTCATATTGCGTGATTTAATGTGACGATTGGAGAGCTGGTTTTTTGTTTAGAAAAAATTGGGTCATTATTAATTTGAGTTTGAAATAAATGTTTACAACATAGATAAGAATTTAATATTGGGATTTTATTAATGATTTTAAGTAATATAATAGTGATTAATTATAGGGAATGTTGGTTTTAATGATTTTCCCTATATGGTATGGTTTGGCATGTTTTCAGTAACACATTAATTGGATCATTGATAAAACAAATATGGCCAATATTAGACAATCTAGTCAACTAGTTGGGGATCCACTGGAACAACTATAGAGGTGAGCACTATGATCTACTCTATCCTAGCTATCCCGTAGGGCTAGGCTGAGATAGATCTTGAAAGGATAATTCCATATGAGTGCATGGGAATACCAGAGTGTCACCGTTCTAGGCAGCACAACGGTTGACCAGCATCCGAAATGGGGTGGTTCCAGGCAATAATAGGTGTATATGGTAACAAATCTATGAGCGGCTAATTATTTTCCTTATATAATAAGTGTCAGGATATTTTTTTGGGAGTTTTGACGTGGGAATGTGTTACTATATAACCAAAAGAATCACATCCAATTGATCTATCCAATTGATCATACAATCCATCTATTCTCATCATACTCAACATCTCCTCCATCAATACCATCTGATATCACATGTACATCTTATATCACCATGTAACATCACTCGATGCCTAAAATGAGACATTTGAACACCATTATTTAATCCTATGTTTACTTGGTGATTTAAATTTCATGAAACTATGCTTACATGATAAAATGAAGATCAAATTGAAGTAATGCGGTAAATTAGAAAATATTATTATTTTAGTGAGGGTTATGTCTAGTGATGTGAGAAATTGAATTAAAGAGATGATGAAAATTAATGGCTCTCTAGGATGTATGAAGGTATTGATTCGGTGAAGTTTTCATATAAATATCTTTATCTAGTTCATTTGTACGTAGGTTCTTTATCTCATCTAAGAGCTGATCGGACATTCGAGAATATGGAAAAGAGAGAAACAGAACATATATCATGCACTATATTTGTGAAACAATAGGTCCATTGGTTCAATATTTTTTTAGCTACGTGATAGAATCAACATTTGAGTTATGGAAAGCCCTTGTTTTCAAAATTTAAGGAGACACTCTGAACACTAGTATTACGAAAATAATTGACAGCCACTAGAGAGAATAAGTTGAGTATCCACGAATAATTTTCTTATTGAAGAATGAATATCGTGAGTTAGGTTAAGATATAATATATTTCATGAAATAGCCTATAATAAGGTAAAATTTTTATATAATGAAAAATTTTATCTGCATAATGTTTTTCAAAAGAAATAGAGACACCACATACTACATTGACATGAACTGTAAACCATGTATATTTTTATTTCATGAAGAAGGAATTGTAATATCATATATTACTCTATAAAGTGTGTTAGAATTATGAATGAAGGATATAAAAAGTGTGTTGATAATATATTTGTATATATGTGGAGCATCATGAACAATATGTTTATGGATGTGTGAAAATATGTTTAAACATCGTTTGAATAAAAAAGAAGCAATGTGTGTTCCTACATTACATTACACGAAGAATAAAGTAGTATTATATGTTCTGTTTGGAGTGGATCTGGAGACATGTATTACTTGATTGTGAGTTTTAAATTTTTTTACATATTTATGTGTGAATAATTCACTTTTTCCATGGTTTTCATAGGAAACACAGTTTGTAGAATAATTGTGCATCATCTTTATTACTACATTAGAAATCGACCATGTGAACACAAATGTTCATGTGAATTGAAAATATTAAGTGGACAATGTGTGCATAGAAGAAGTTATTTGAGTTTACTACAGATTAATTAATTCATATTATGATTTTATGATACATTAGAATAATGCTTTTTCATTGTGTACATTCATAAATATGATGAAATTGTTATATGTAATTGTGCATTTGTTATTTCAAAAAGAAGAGTCATTAAATTATGTAGATTATAACATGAATTAAATATTTTAATATTATGATGACAACTAAAATAATTAATAATCAATGATGTTTATGTGTGTAATAATTTAGTTGAGTTGAGGAAATATTCCTTAGTGAATAATAGAATAAGAGAAAATATAGTTTATTGATATATATTTAGTTCTCCTTTCTATTATTACACCGAGTTGAATTAGAAGTGTTATTTTCTAATATTATAGAGAGTATACTAAGACTATTTATATATGGTGTTGTTGATTATATTCATTGGAAGTCATAAGGTTTCAGATAACGTGAGGAAGTGAGAAATAAGTTTATTTTAGTTCATTAGAAAGAAGATCGGTTTTTTTTGTAGTGTAATATTGATTTTCTTTTGATTATTATCATTGTGTAAAGTGTTCTATTTTTGAAACATTGTTTTTATTCCATTAGAAAAAATGATTTTGGAATTCCACTTTAATTTTGTAAAAGGTTCATACAAAACCACAATGGTTTCAGGGTGATACATGACTAATCCACTTGTAATGACTTATTCATTCTTAGTGGAGAATATATGTCTTGGATCATCCTAAAAATAACAAGGATGTAGTCACCCACTTAGAGGGTGAAACTTGTAAAAATATTGTTTGTTTAAATTCATTTAGATTCAATATTTCATGTGGTATAATTTTTTTTCTTAATAGGGAAGATCCATTCACTCTAAAAAGTGCATAGGTACAAATTATAAGGTGGTAAGATAAAAGAAAATAAATATTTGTAAAATTGAGTACACTGACTCACCCCAACTCAATGTAACAACATTATCCACTGGGCACTTCAATTAATATATGAGGATAAGTTTCACTATATATTAGATCTATCATATTTTACTAGTTCCTTATTTTAGAATTATAGGAAGTAAAGATTTGAATTTCAAGGGATAATAGAGTTGTCTCATATGGACAGTTTAGTTCCTATCTCTGTCAATGCCAACAAGGTGTTTTATACTAAAACACTGAAAATTTTATAGAAGAATGAGTCAATTAATCTTATAATGAAATTCAATAATAAAGAGGGATCACCATAGTCCAAATATATTATGAATAGAAGTGTATCTGAAATATCTATTAAATCTATTGGAAAATATTTTTTGTTCATGAATATGGATGGAACAGTGATGAAGATTAATTTAAATAATCACCCAGTGAATTTTATTCATATATCAAAGAAATTATAAATAATTTTCCTATTTAAGTTTTAACTTCTATATTTTCTAATACCAAAGGACTATACGATTTTAATTCATATCTTGAAATGAAAGATGATAATAATGATCAAGAATTCACAAAGTAGTTTCAAATATGTAAACTTCTTATACAAATTCTTGATTCCAAAGATCAAACTATATCAAATTTCAATGAAATTTTTTTTATATTCAAGAATAATTTCAACGAAATTTTCATGATAAATTTGAAACTATCATGGTTCTTACTGAGATAATTAATTTACTAAAAAAATATCATAAAAAAGAAATGAGTATTAAATAATATTATATGTAAATAAAACATAAAAATGAACCTTTCATTCTTGATAAAGAATCAAATGAACATTCTATCTTTCATAGTAATGAAAGGATTACTTTTATTGAAGATTAATTACAATAGACTAAGTGTGTGAAATACATGATGAAAATATATTATAAAGAAGTCATAGTTGCATTTGAGAAACTATAAAACCTATTATAAATGTTAAATATTATCATATAGAGGTTAATATGAATAAAATTAAAGAATTTAATTATTATCATCTAAAGGGAAATCAAACGAATGATAATCATGTTCATAAAATGAGGAGTTCTTGAGAAGAAAAACATAATGCTGTAGAAGTTGAGAAAATTTTCATTAACATGAAGTGTATTTAAATGGAATCTAACATTATAAATACAAAGGAAACACAATTATATACTTCCCATAATGAATGATAAGATAAATTTAAATCACTTGAATACAAGTTTAACACTCTAAATATGAAACATCTTGAGTTGGAGGGTCTGTTCATAATTTTTGGGAACACTCAAGTTTAGTCTTCCAAAAATCACGAAATTACAAATGATTCTAAGAGTAATTGTGAAAATAGTATTGCATAAGATAAGACTAATTCAATTGGAATAAAGAGTTTGATAATACACAATGATAAATATTCAACAATCTCATTGAATTAGGATACCCTTGACAGAAAATATTTTTTTACTAATATTAATTCATTTACATGTACAAGTTCCAAAAAGAATTATCATCAAACAGGGATGAATATGACTGATGATAAATCCACTCTATCGCCAAAGGTTCACATGAAGAAGACTGTGAATCCTTGTTCCCTATAAATAGATTATATGTAAAATTATACTATCCGAAAAAACATGAAATCAAATCTAACCATGTTATAGTATAAAAAACGAAATCAGGATTTTTTTTCTATTATTTGTGTTGTTTCATATTTTAAAATTATGAAATGGATTTTTTGTATAATATTTGAACTTATTATAATTACAAAGTTTTAATATTAAGGGCTATAGATATGATGTGAAGAGCTCTCATTCTAACTTGTGGTATAATTCATAGATGGAGTAGAATAATCCTAACAATAATAGATTTGATTGTCTTGAGGACATACCTGATTATTTCAATAGAAGTAGTCAAATTTATATTGGATTTTGGTATATACCAACCATTAAATATTAATATAACTATATGAATACAAGAAAAAAAAATTAAAAATAAAAATAAAAATATAGACAGTTCTTTTTTGGGGTATGAGCAATAAAAGATAGTTTACCGAATTATAATGTCACCTACAACCAAGAAAGTTGATGAAATAAATTTCCCACAAATAAATGGTTTTTATATAATGGAATAATAGTCTATATAATTGACTCTTACAAACATGTCATAAACACTAGTGATTTTGGAATCAAGATGAATCCAAAAAATAAATTACAATAAAAATTAAATGAAATGGTTTATTTTATGCATGAAAATAAAGATAAAAACACAATTCTCATTAGAGGATGTCTAAAAGTCATAACCCATTTATTAAAGTTAATTTGGGTATAAGGTGCATGGAATATTTTTGATAAATTCATGATAAGGTTGCGTGAACAATTGGAAATATTAAATAAAAAAAATAAAATAACTAGTGGATTATTATGTTCAAAATTAATCAATGCTGAAGGAATATACACTCAATAAGAAGTATTAACATGTAAAAAGGAATTCTTAGTCACATGGCTAGAGCAGTAGGAATTGGATAAAAAGTTAGAGTATAAACAGATGAATTAAATTGAACTGCTTTATAATGTGAATAATCTTATTCCATATATTATGAAAGTGGAGGAAATAAATTATTTTTGGATTCCCATAAATGAAACAATTTATAAATTCAATGATGTACCATTCGTGATAAGTCTTATTTAATCTGGTGCTGAATTGAAATGAGTATCTAAGATAAAAAATAATTATCTTCCATGATTCTCTAACTAAAAAATCATTGAAGATCCACCTTATTCCTATTTATATGTTTTTTTCTTTTCTTCTTAGAATTGATGGTAAGGCATTTTTTTGGGGGAGTCCTAAAGATATGAATAGTGTTAAAATTTTATACTATATCATGGGAGATACCCTTCATGGTGTTATTTATTTCAATGAATATTAATATTTTCGTTAGTGATCATTCATGAAGAATGAAAATAACGATGAAGAAATTTGAGGAAGATCACTCCTATAGGGAGAGAAAATCTAAACAAAAACCACTGTTAAATAGTCTAAATTGTATCAAATGAAAATTTGGTATTCTAGTAAGGGATCTATCAGATGATTTTAAATATTTAAAATTGAATATTTTCATTAAACTAGAATATTCTCCAATAACCACATGAATGAAAATTATGAATTAGAAGAATAGAAACATATAATTTGACGGCCAATGTAAAATGGATTGATAAAGGGGAATCTCATTATTTTAGTTGAATATTTTTAATCTATTTTACATGACAAATTCTAGATATTTTTTTAACAATACCTAATATATATTTTTAGTATTAAAATCATATTACAAGAAAATTATTTATATATTTGATGTATATATTAACCAATCATGTTTTCTACATCGTGTTTGATCTTGTAGACATTGAGAAATTTAATTAATAACTCATTTCTTTAAGAATGGTAAAAATGTTTTCTCTTAATTAGATCTATTTGAAATTATGATAAGTTGAATATCTAATGAAATGTGGAGATTGATGGAGATTTGAATATATGTTCAGTTCTTACAAAATGAGATATGAATTATTCTTTACCATACTTATTTCTTTGATTTTATTATCATGTTAGGGGACATGAAAAATATGATATTGAAAGTGAAATGGGAAATGAAAATGAATCCAAATTGAGATATTGAAAAAAAATCATTAATATAAAGTTTTTGTTTTATTTTTTGTCAATATAAATAACATTCAATGTTATAGTTATTTATAGTTATTGTAGTATCGATAATTATTATTTTGGAAAGGTTTTTTTATTTGATTTTAAGTGTATCTTTAAATGAAGAAAGAATTAATAGGGAAATTTTTTGAAGTGATTTAAATTACCATAACATGTGTAAGCGGATGATATATTGTATAAAAAATTTCTTATAATATCGAAAGTTTCTGTCCAAAATGAATTTCTTATTACATGAAGTTATGTGATGATTGGAAAGATGCTTTTTACTATAGATTTGTTTTCATTAGCTATTTGAGTTTGACTAAAATTTTTACAAAATTAAGAAGAACATATAATTTAGATATTATTATTTAATTTAAACCATAGAATAAAGGTTAATTTATTTATTTTTAGATTAAATTTTTACCTCAATATGGCTAGGTTTGGCATGTTTTTTTAGTAACTCTTTAATTGTATCTTGGATAAAAAAATATTTCATATATTTTCCATTCTTGTCAACTAGTAGGGGATCCAAGTTCACCACTATTGACATTGGCACTAGGATCAACCCAATCCTAGCTGAAATGCATGGCAGAATCAAGATATAGCTTCAAAAGATTGTGCCACTAGATCACATGGGAAGACCAGAAAACCGTTGTGTTGGATAGTTGGGTGGCATAGCAGCACCTGGCACGGGGTAGTGCCAAGAATTAATGGGTGTTTGAGGAAACTGATTTCTAAGTGGCTAATTTCATTCCTTTTACTAAAAGGTAGATTATAATTGTAGGTAGTATCTATGTGGGAATGGGTTGCTGTATCATTAAAACAATAAAAATTATTTAATATATCAAACTGATCATCCATCCCATCAATTCTCTTACTAAATATCATCTACTTCCCTGATCCCATCCAAGAGAACATGTTCTCTGGGATATCAACATGCAATGTCACCCAAAGATTGAAAAGAGACACTCAAATACCATTTAATTACTATTATAATTTCTTGGTTATCAAATTCCCATGAAACTCTATTTACATGATAAAATTAAGATCAAATCTAAGTAATATAGCATATAAAAAATATTTTCTTTCCAATGATGGGGATGCCTTCTGATGTGAGGAAATGAATGAATGATCTGTTGAAATTGAACATCTCTCTGTGAAGTATAGTGGAACTGAGTTTGTGATGGTTGCCTATAAATATATATATCTTTTTCATTTGATGTTATGTTATTATATCTCATATGAGATCACAATGCACATCTGGGGAAAGTGTTTAGAGATAAAGATGGCATATCTCATTCTCTATATTTGAAAACCTAAATTTCCATGTATTTGATATTTTTTCAATTTATGAGATTGTATGAATATTTGCGTTATCGTGAAGCCAATTTTCAAAATTTATGGATACACGATGAATACTGATATTATAAAAATATGACATAACCACCAAAAATGAGTAGAAGAGTGCCCATGAAAATTTTCTTTTTTAAGACTAAAAATTACAAGATAGTGTAAGATATATTGTATTTCATGAATGACATATAAAAGGGTCTAAATTTTTACATGAAGAACTAGTATATCTGCATACAGTTTTGAAAAATAAAAGGAGACACCATGTGATAGGTTTCGATGAACTT
This sequence comes from Viscum album, assembly GCA_963277665.1. Lineage (NCBI taxonomy): Eukaryota > Viridiplantae > Streptophyta > Magnoliopsida > Santalales > Viscaceae > Viscum > Viscum album. Next base: position 184,944,338 of record OY728156.1, on the reverse strand, counting down.
TGAACTATGTATATATGTAGTTCATTATGAATTAAGAGGTAGTTCATATATTAATACGCGAATAGATTGAGAATTATGCATCATGGGTGTAACGCATGAGTTGATAATAGTTGGGTACTTATGTAGATCATACTGAATAGTCTTTCTATATATATGTGTAAACTTATTTACACGTAATTTTATGAATAATGTAGCAGAGTGTGTGCATGCATTACATTATATGAAGAAGACGTTTGTTCCTTGTGTTCTATTCTCAGTTGATCTGGCTATGTTTATCATTTGAGTTATATTTTGAAAAGGTCATATATGTGCATTCATGAATAATTCACTATTTTCTTTTCTATTCATAATATATACAGTTTGTATAATAACTATTCATCATTTGGATTTTTGCGTATGAAAGTGTCCATAAGGACATAATTGTACATGTGAATAGAAAATATTAAGTGGGAAGTGTTTGTATATAAGAAGATATTTGAGGTTGTTGTTAGGGTTGGTCTAGGAAAAGTTTGTTGGAGGTTTATGTTCTTTTCTCTTGGAAGGGTTTTGCAGTAGCTGACTTACCACATAGAACTGCCCCAGATGAGGATCTAGAGCTGGCGGTTCATTATTCGAGGGATTTTCGGATTTGGTTCTTTGAGAGGGTATGGAGTCAGCCATCAGTTCGGGCCTTTGCTTTGACATTGGACACTTGCCTACTGGACTATCATGGAATGGTGGATAGCTTCATTTCGATCATATGATGGGATGAGGCATCTCCATGCTATTTTTCTGGCTTTTATCTCTTTGACCTTTAGGTTTGCAATGTATTAAGTCCTCGATGTCTGGGTTCTCCCCTTATTCCCTTAAAAGGGGATCTTTTATAATAATAAAAAAGTTGAAGGCCTTTGGGCCGTCTGATGGATGATCATTTTTTATTTCTCAATGATGAAACAAAAAATATTTTGGAGTATTACACGCATTAAAAATTTTCATTTGATGATGTAACAACATGCTTGAATGACACATGATGCTGATGTGTATAATAATTGAGTTAAGATGAAGCAATATTTCTCAGCTGATCAAAGAAAAAGAAGACATTCGGTTTGTTGATATGAATTTAGTTGTTCATTTTATTACTATAATAAGTTGAATTGGGATTGATATCTTATATAATTTGGAAGTGTTTATTGAGAATAATTTATTACATTTTTTTCTTATATTCAGGGATATTTATATAGTTTTCATATTAAGTGAGAATGTGAAAAATAGTATTATTTCAATGGTACAATAAGATGAACTTTTTTTTGTTTTTTATTGGATTCTTGATGTTCTTATGATCATTCTCCTTAAGTTATGTGTTTCATTTTTCAAATACTCTTGGGATGCAACTATAAATAAAACTCGTGTAATTTTAGTATAACATATGAAAAGATTCATACCTACCAATAATGGTATTAGGGTGATACTAGACCAACCCTGTTATAATTGATGATTTATTCTTAGTTGAGAATATGTGTATTGGATTATCCAAAACACAACATGGATGTAATAACAGACTTTGGGGAAAACCTTATAAAAATACCGTCTGCTTTATATCATATACTTTAAAAACATCATGTTGTTAAATTGTTTTGTTTAACATTGAATATCCATTAAATCTAACTATTTTAGAGGATTGTATTAAAAAGTATTAAGTTAAAATAAAATCAATATTTTTAAAATTTTCTACACTGATTCTCCCCCACTCAATGTACAACCATGTTCAACTAGGCACATCCAAATCAAGATCCCTAGTTTTTATTCATGATCATCCATGGTAGAAACCAATAAATGTATTGATAATCCATAAAATATTAAATGGAAACCTTTTTTCAAATATAAACCTAAAATCCTTTCAAGAATTTGGAGCAAAAACTATGGCTAAATATGAAACACACTTTTCTATATTAAAGGATTTATAGTTCTTTATTACTTATAATATGCATGTACTAAAGAGTTTTCTGATTCTTAAAAGTATACCTTAATTAAAATATTATTACTTTAATAAGCAGATAAACCATTTACTCTATAGATTTCAAATTTTAACTATCGATAATATTTTAATTAGATATCTTGAGTATTTTACCCATGGGAAAGGATTACCTTTTTCGATGTTTTTAGCATAATCATTCCCAATAATTTTCCTAGAATTCTACTTTTTATTACATGAACCCTACATTTTTTTAAATTTATTCAATAGACATTAATTTTAACCCAAATAACTATAAGAATTATAATGAATATATCCAAGTGATGCTACATTGTTAATGTTTGATGTTTTTTACCCATAAATCCTTAATGAAATTTTCTCATGCATTAGAGAAATCATTATTCTTGATGATAATATATAAAAAATGACTTTGAAATATTTTTTTGGGTGTTAGTGGTAGTCAAACATCAAACCACCATCATAATATTTTCACCTTGGTGGATAATGTCGATAAAATGGTGGTGGAGCTGGATTCTGAGTATATTTTGGCCTTCTAAAACAACTGTAAATTATGGAATCCTTAGATAACTAGTGGTCTGAATTTTTGGAATATATATTTAAAAAATAGGTCATCCTCATTTATGATATATTTAAAGGAAATTCAGATACATATCAGAATTAAAATACATATAAAAAGAGTCGAATAATCAGAACCTCATGAGTGTTCTAAATGCCGCTTGAGGGGAAGATAGAAAATTGAATGGAAAAAAATTGAGGAAGATATAGTTAATATTCAACACCATAGAATTAAAAAATTCACTCTTAATGGAAAATAAATCAATGTGTTCTTATCAAGTAATGAGGAACAAAAAGGTATTAAATAGATTTATCTAATGGATGAGTATGGAAACTGTATAATGGAGGAAGACCAACATCATTTTATAGAAGATGTGCGGGATGATCAGATCACCTCAAAGTAGTTGGATTCTCATGACTCTATTAAATATCATGTCTATTTTTTTGATCCATATATCATAGTGATGAAAAAAATCCAAACTAGTTATCTCACATATTATGGAATAAAAAAATGACTGAAAAAGTAAAGGATTATAAAATTAAATCAAATAAGTTGTGTTCCCCTCACCATAAAAAAGAAATAAATGGTATACCTAAGTGATCTGTAGGAAAGAACCAGTCACATTTAGGTGGATTATTATAAAAAATAAATGAATGGTAAAAAATTATTTACATTTTTTAGAACTATCCGAGACTTAAAAACTCAACCAATTCTAGTACTCTAAAAAATATTATATAAAACGGTTATCCTCTGATAATTGGGATTGTTGAACCGATTTATAACATTATATCTTTAATTTTTTTAATTCCATTAATTTCGGTTATGAATCTATTAGTATAAATCATTAAAATTATATTCTATAAACCATTACGTACTTGTATCCACTAAATTTTTTTGTTTTATAGTCATTTATATCAGTTAAGATATATTAAAATTTAATTTCAATATTGATGGAAACTTTAAACAATGATGTTTAACATATTTTCTTGCTAATAACAATGGAATGAGATTCTACTACTATAAAATTAGAGATATCAAGAAATATATTCATGGATCATGGTTACTCATGGGTGAATTTAATGATATCATGGATATGAATGTGAGGAATAAAGAACAATGATTTTCTATTAAAATATGTGAATTTTGATGATATATTTATTCATAAGATGTTTTGGAATGTACTATACTTGGATTTAAATATATATAGTATAGAAAATCATTCAAAATTGTTGTGTTTATAAATATTGATAGATTCTTTTTCAACATTCATGTTTTAGAGGTGTGTGATGATGTGTAATCAAGAACCCTATTGAAGATTCCTTCAGAACATCACACTATCCTCACATCCCTTAAAAAGATAAATTAATAGTTAATTATCAATTTATATTCATTAATTAATTATGAAAGACTTAATATTTTAATATATTGGTATAATATTCTTAATATATGACCACATGTATCATTGAACTATATGATTTTACCATGAAACAAATGACCTAAAGAACATTCTCACAAAATTGAGGTAATATAATCTCCAAAATATTTAAACTGATATTGATGATATGGAAAATAATATAGTTGAAATATATGAAAGTTATACTATGGAATTTCACATCATAACTCTTAAACAAAAAATTGTACTATCCACATAATTAATCTCTAAGGTAATGTCCAATGAATTAATCCTTAATGAATATTTTAGTGTAAAATAACTAAAATAAGAATGTAAAAACAAATCTTTCAAAACATTAATCAAAAATTGACAAAATAAAACCATCCCATTAATTTCTTAATGAATTGTGATGTTGTTGTGTCTTGAAATAATTAAATTTTGTTATATTTTATATTACCATGATCTATTCATGATGTATTTTAGGGAGAAAATGAGAGATATGTTGGATGTCATTCCATAGTTATCAAAAAATCTTGTAATAATATTGTCACTAAAGTATTTGATTAGAATGAGGTGAAACATTTGGCTTTCACACTCCATCCATTATATGCCCCTTATAAAAACACAGGCTTAACAAACATGTATATTACATCATTTTTGGTTAATGGTTAGCACCTTACAGAAAATACATGTTAGAGGACCGTAATAGTTTAGTGTCTTTGGAATCATTGACACATAATCGTGTTACATGGTTAATGTTATTCCGAATCTATCTTAAAAATATTACCCTTTAATAATCTAACTCGAAACCATTCTACGTAACATAAATTAAGGAACCATAAGAAAGGGGTGAGCTGAGATGCCTAATAAAGGTATAATAGAATTATATGGAATCATAACATTGGAATAACGGTATGGGAACATGTTCTTAACATTATAATATCATTACCTCCATATAAAAGTTCATAATCAATAGTCATTTAATAATGATTGGAATTTAATAATACATGAATCATATGTTAATCAAGATCATAATCTATGAGAATATAACAAAAGAGTAGGAAATGGAATTTTTGCATACACATAAGAATAAAAATAAAATGTTAAGGATACATTAAAATACCATCATAAAATTTTAGAATTCATCCAATCACCAGTGTTCCTACTTTGAGATTGAAATTACCTCTCATGTACTATTTTTTTGTCATGGTATTCCCTCCTCTGTACCATCTTTATTCAACCTTGGGATTCGCTCCTATGTACCATCTAATTATGGTCATGGGATTCCCTACCATGTACTATTTGTTTCAATATTGGTATTCTCTCCTATGTGACCTCTTTTTCTAGTCTTGGGATGACCTTCAATATAACCTCTTATTCCCATCATGGGATTATTTCCCTTGTACCCTCTTGTTTCAGGATTGGTATTCCCACCTGTGTACACTCTTGTTTCGGGCATAGGATGACCTATAATTTCGGGGGTTGGGTTTCCTCATGTTTTGGGATCGGGATTCCCTATTTTTCACCATGTTGCTCCCATAAAATATTTATTCTAACATAATGAATTTTTTGGGGGATATAGGACCCACCTTAAAAAATAAAATCATAAATAAATATTCCAAAAGATAACAAAACATTCATCATATCATGGATCTTGAAAAGATATGGGTCTTATAAAAATAAAATCATATCCCAGGAAGTGAAATGTAAATAATTAACATTTAATCACATCATAACATAAGAAATATATATGCTTCTAAATCATTTCATTAACGCATTACCCGTGAAAAAAGGGCTCCAAAATCATATAACCCATTAAAAAGGAACATGTGTCATAAACATCATGCAATAAAATGATTAACCATTAAAAAAATAATATTAATGGTATTATTGAATCACATCCCCAATAAAGAATAAAAAATATCAAATTAGGTCATATTAGGTGGATAAGTATTTTGAAAGTTCACTTGGAGCCTTTTTCATGGAAAAATACTTTTATTTTAAATTAACTTTTTAAAACATTAACATATTCAGAATCATTTCTAAATGATTTTTATTTGAACATATACTTTAAAACATATAAATGAAGCAGGAAAACATTTATAATTCCATATACATTGAAACTAAATTCAAAAATTATAAATAAAGATTGAAAAAATTTAGATAATATTTTTCCATAAAACATATAGAAGGTTCTTGAAATTTTTTGAACACATTATAAATATAATTTATTTTTTAGAACCACTTTATATATGACATGGTTTTGAATGAAAAAATATTTCCGACAGAAAAGAGAAACAAAGTAAGATTTTCATAAAAATGGTTTTCTAATTATCATAATAACCAGAGAGTATAAAAATGATACTAATAGATAAATATATCATGTGTAAGCATAGGATAAGAAAATCCATAAGATTTTTTGAGATATGGATCAGAATATTTCTTCAATGAAATCATAATCATAAACAATCTTAATGAACTATCGGATTGTAGAAATATTCTATTACCACACAGGTAACATTGAATAAGAATCAACGTGAGATAATAACATTAATTGTAGCATAAAATATCAGGAAATAATCATATCTATGATATAACTTGTCAAAGGGTAGTATATACAACTCATATAAAAATATAGGTGCATAATTGTGCATTATCTCAACGATGTAAATTTGAGACAAGAAATACATTATCGATTTGGTAAATTTTGAACCATAATCCGCATGAAGGAAATATGGATAGGTAAATACACATAAATGTATGTATGATAATCATATAATACATTAATTTATGTATATACACCACAAAAAATAAAAGAATGTTGAATAAAGAATATATCTTATAGTTATACAAATTGAGATGAGAAAACCCAAACTACATGGGTAATCTTCAAATAATGATCCTCATGAAATAATATATTCAATTTAATATTTTAATTTCATTAAATAGAGAATATTAATGATATAACATGTCATATGGTAGTATATACCCCACACAACGGAATCCATTGTTGAATATGGTATGTATCTCACATAATTAATTAGTGAGATGAAATACTCTTACCTTATGTATTGAATTTCATCATCCACATTAAAACCTCTTGTTTAAAAAATAAATGTTATTAAATATCTAAAAAAGAGTAATTTTATTATATCTGATACCACATATGGTTCTATTATGACTCTATATTACATTTTTATTAAAAAATCCTTGCTAATGTTATTTTTTAGGTAATATATACTGTGTTTGTAGTATAAGTCTGGACTCTTTATTCTTAATACTATTTAAAAGATAAAGATTCAATTTTTTTGAAGAAATTTAAAATGATATAAGTTTCATATATAATACTTATATACAATTATATTTGTCAATGAATGATATAAATATAAAATATAGGACATCATTCATGGAGTTGGTACGCCGTATGTCCGAATGAATGAAGTTTACCTTTTATTATCATATTGAAAGAAAATTTAAGGGAATTTATGTATATATGTAATCATTATAATATAATTATTATTTAATATATATAATATAATATAATTTAATCCATCCTTAATATAGTCCACTTAATGTGCGAACAAATAACATCGCTTTGATGAGGTGGTACTCTACACATCCACAAACAAAGTTATAATATTTACACAAAATTGAATGAATGATGTTATGTTGTATAAAATAATTCCAAAAAACATAAATACATAACAATTATCATATATATAATTTTTAAAAAAAATAATTATCATTACCAACCATGATATCGGGTAAAGGGAAAACGAACAACATCATTTATGGTGGCAGTTGTCCACTGTACACACGAATTGTAAGTTCATTACAAATTAGATGGAAGTGCATGTAAATGTATATAGATAACTTAGAACAAAAAAACATCATAGATCTATTATATAAATATTATTATATAATTATTAAATAAGAGTAATTTATAGGGTGGTGAATGAGAATAAAATAAAAGAGCTTGTGGAATGATGTTAACCCTTATTTGGGAAAATGCTCTTGGTTTCACCAAAAGTATTATGTGATTCGATTTCTGAACAAATTGAGGATTATATGATGAATTTATATATGTCCCTAATATATTCGGAATGAGTTTTATGAGAAATATGGATTTAGATTAGTGAATGACTATGAGGTGTGAGAGCCTTTTTGTGGAGGAGGAGTGGTATTCTTGTCAATTTTTTAAAATTGAATTAGACCCACCATTTCCACATGAAATGTGGTTCCAATAATACTTAAAATCCAATAAAACTGAGGATATGGTAGAAATATAAAAATAAAATATCATTTGTAAAAGTGTATATGTCATTTTAGTCCTTAAATCTAGTATTCTGTCCGTTTTTAAGTAATTTTTTCTCTTAATCACTGTAATTTATTTTAATCACTTTCACTAATATTTTTTTGTCAGAAACAAATTAATTATTATTAGATATTATAAGTTATACTAATTCAATATTTAGAATCCATTTTTCCAATTAAATTCACATAATTGGAAAAATTAAATTAAACATAATCACATATATGGGACGAAAAAAATACCTTTTAATGTAAAAATATTCAAAAGATTTAAATGTTTTATATCTAATTGAATGTAAAAAGGGTTAAAATTTCTTATATTGGATTAATTTTTATGTTATTTAAAAAATAACACCTTAAAACCAATTAAAATTAATATTTAACCCTAAAAATATTTATATGGAAAAGAATTTTTGAATTAAAATTCAATTTTATTTCACTATTTTTTTTAAATGATTCATCACATAGAAATACAAAAAATTCACGCCATATAAATTATGATATTACAAATTCTAAAATTAAGTTTATTTTTCCAAATAAGAATTATAAAATTTTCAAAAATATTTATTTCAAATAGGTTCTCCATTAAAAGGAGGTAGAATTACCTTTTAGAAATATACTTATTGTTATTCATAACATATAAATTATTCATATCATATTCCTATAAAAACTATTGTATGAATGGTTTTTTATTAAATATATGATATATATATATATATATTACAAAAAACATCCAACAATCATGGTTGGATTGATTTATTAAGATAAATTTTGTTTTTACATGGAAAAATAATTTTCTTAGAGAAATAATTTCATTATTCTCAAATAGTTCTTATATTCACTTATACTAATTGTTTACCAGAATATTCATTTTATATAAATGTATAAATCATATTTTCAAAATTTAGATAATTTTATTCATAACATCCATTTGAAAGGCTTAGTGGTAGCTATAATAATATTCTAATCATATTATTAATAGTATATTATAGTTTGGTAAAACTTTTCCTTATGTGTAATGATAGATTACAAATAGAATATATATTGTATATAGTACATGCCAAAAATGGTGTTTTGTGTACAAAAAGATAATTTATTTTTTTGTTGAATAAGTTTAACATATTTTTTAATGAAAAAGAATCCAAACATAGATCTTTCAAATAACAAAATCTATTTTTAGTGATTATAGTTATTAAAAAGAGTTAATTAATTAGAAAAAAATTGAAAACATCCCTATGTGTTACACCCCTGGCATGGTTGGTTTTACTTATCTCTTCTCCCTTAAATTAAATAGTATCATTAAATAAGAAAATCCTAATAAAACATTTTTCATGAATGAAATCATTATAGTGGATTTTAAATTAGTGTTTCTAGTCCTATAACCTATGGTTGTGGTGACATGATCCCATAAACTACTCAGACTAGTTTCATTAGTTAATGGTGTTTACAAAATATCATCTAAATAATATGTATCTGACTCTCTATATTCATTATGAAGGTAATATATTGAAATCGTATTTGATTTGTTCTTCGGAGAATGATACAAGGTTGTCTAAATATTTCTTATTAATGTACCAGCATTTTGACTAAACATAAAAGAAACAATAGCTTTGAAATAAATATGGATATTAATAACACATTTGATGACATAAATTGGGGAATTTTCTTTGGATATATTCACAATTTTATCTTAAATAATTTATTTATTATCAAGATTATGATTTTCGTTAATTATATAATAATTTTAGTCATGTTAAATTGAACTTCTAATCATTATATTTACTAATCTTTTGGTGTTAGGAAAGGGGAACCACTATCTGCAAATATCCTTACCATATTAAAATTTCACTCAAAAATATCGATCCTTGTGCTAAATTATCATAGAAAATATAAACCTATACAGTATGGAAGAGTACATAAATCACAAATGAAAATGTTATATATGTATAAAATAATTATTTTCTTTTAATTTAATACTACCAACACAGATACTCTCAAAGGCACTTTCCTCCACTATGGGAATCTCCATGTGTCTATAATTAGCTTGGAAAAGTACCATGACTTGGTTATAAATAAAATTCACATCTATGTTATTTTCTATATAAATAGACAATTAAATATCAATTAATTAAATGTTTTGTTCACTTATATATGCATCTATTTTACTGTGGAAGACCACAAAGAGGCACAATTCATGATGATAGTCAGCAACATCATGTTATATATAATATCATGAAAGGTAATTCTTTATCCCAAGTATGAAAATTATCTCCTATAAATAGAAATCCATACACAAGTTTTCATATTCCTTCATATAGTATAAGGGGTCAATAAATATCTTATGAATTATAAACCAGAGTATCACGAAGATTATAACAATTTGTATTTATTTCTAAAAGTAATTTTTTACTATCACCTAGAACAAAACAATAATGTCTATCAAATATGGGTGTATGAGAATAAAAAATAAAAAACTCTTAAATAAAAAATTTAATTTTTATTTCTTCAATAAGGTTCTATGACACATATTATAAGGTAAAAATTTATTTTTTCATAGTACACTGATTTACCAGAATTAGGTATATAATAAATAATGTACTAATATTTTGGGAATATTAATGAATATTTATACTATATTTATGAAAAATTATTAATGTAATGAATATTTATAATCATGTATATCTTTTTAGAAGGATATTTTTCTTATACCACCAATTTCTGATTTTTTATGGTAAAATTATTAAGATTCATGCCAAAAATAAAGGTATGAAATAACACAACTATGAATCACCACTTTTCTTCCCTAAAATAATCTATTTAGTACTATTTTATTCTAATAAGGTAAATTTTATTGGAAAATCAGTGAGTATTTGGTCACATAAATAGAAGTATTATTATTTATCTCTAAATGGTCGGTATATGATACTATTATAGTTGCACTAATTTGAGAATCATTGGACCGCTTCATAAATATTTATTTTATGGTGGATAATTTCTCTCCATAAATAGCAAAATAAAAATTAATTAATGAAATCTATAACGATACATTCCAACATGTATAGTTATTATAGGTCAGGCCCAAAAAAGATTTCTTAGTTTTCCAACATTATTGTTTTGGTAAGGATTTATTGTCTATCATCTTCAATTTATTTGAATTTAAATCGATTTTTGAATAACATAGGCAATTAATTCACTCCGAATACAAAAATATTGAAGAATATAAATTGTTTTGATAAAAAATGTGGCCATCACAAAATCATGTGATACCAATTAGAGAAATATGATCAGTTAAATGTTTGAGGAAATAAATATTTAGATTCAATTTTTGATGAGTAGAATTATTAAAAAAGTCAATTAATTTTTTTTTTAAAATTTTAATGATATTTAAGACCATATAATAGCCTTCATCCTTTAAAATTATTTATTTTAATTATAACATCAAAATATATTCTATTTATACTCCAATAGTTTAGAAATTCCCAAGTTCAAGTGTGATGAAAATTAACTAGAAGGTACATTGAATGAAATATCAAGACCAACATGTTTTTGACCAATTTTTAAATTTCATAAATTATGTTATATTGAATTATTCTAAAGATACTGTGGATCATATGTGGAATAAAAATCTAAAATAGAGAGGGTTATATTAGAAATTATATATGTATGTTAAAAATTGGAGAAATCATTTGATTTATGTATACTAATATTTCATAATGTAAACCATCATGAAAAAATGACTTCTACCTCTTGAAATAATTTTCTTGATTTTAAATAATTAATGGAATAATGAAATTATATTAGCTTTGTGGTGTCACAAAAATTTAAATAAGGGAATAAAATCATAGACATTATGGATAATTTTTTAGTCCTTTATGGTGGATCCTTTTATTTAAATGTAATAAAAAAATAAATTAATGATGACTTTTCCATGAAATTTTAAGAATCCAACTTTTTCGATAATAATATTCTATACCTTGAGAATTTTTCTAAAGGGGAGTCCATTTTTTATTAAATAGCTATTAAAAATCGACAATGTTATAGTATCACAAAAACTAATCATGATAGAGGAAACTTTGTTACAAATAAAATATATCCAAAAGATAAAGAAATTCAGAACATTTTACATATTAAATTAATAATTTTTCATCTATAAAAAAGAGGACTCTAGAACAAAAAACACAGTCATTTCATGATTAAGACAAAATTTGAGTCATTTGAAAAATAAATATTTATAATTCTCTAGGATATTTACACTATCTCATTATAAATTCCATAGTGGAATATGAATGGTCTTTATAAATTTTGAGCCATTATGTGGATGGAAATTTTGGGATTTTACTACTCGTGTTGTTGTTCAGATATTTGATATCATTATAATTTAGATTATCTATTTATTATATATGTAATATCATAATTTTTCGATTCGAAAGCATCAATTAAAATCTTATTTATGGTCACATATTATTAAACAGTTCAAAAATAAATTGATCAAATCAAGTAGTCATCATATTAGTAAAAAATATAATAATCAAGTCATTAAATTTTACATAAACCCAAAACATCTCCTTCCTTATATAAAAGAGTTTTTTATAAATGTTTTAGAGCCTAATTCTCAATAGAAAATATCATATTGATTTTTTAAAATGATCTTCATATTTTCTTTATATACTTAACCCTTGGGTGGTCCTAGAACTATTTTTGTGATACCCAAAATACTCTAGGAAAAATAGTATAGGTATTATCCAATGAATACCTATATAGGTGAGCAAGGATAATAGTTTTATGATAGTTATATAAACCATACTATGTTATTAAGGATGTAGTTGAATAATTACAAATAGAATTATATGTGTTTTTTAATGACTTTTTATTTATAGTTTCACACCAGGGGAAATATGACATTTGGGTTTCCCTTCCTCCACATTTTGGGCATTACATTATCATATCAAATCCATTATTTCTCTTAGTTCCACCTTATTAAATTAGTTATTCATCTCAATATATAAAATTATTAATCGATCTAATTAGGAGAGAAATATATGTGGAGAGTGATATAGAGATAAAATTGTTCCTATTAGAAATGGTATACAAAATTAATAGAAATTTGGTACCATATTATCATTGGAAACAATATGCTGACAACATTTTTTACATTATAAAATACCATAATGTGTTTTTCATTGATGTAGACTACTGAAATGACCAGGAATTTTGTTAGTGGAATTTAAATTCTTATAATTATATTAGATTAAGGTATGTTTTATAAATTAGATACACCACATGATGAAAAAAATTATATTAATTTTCAAAATTATTTATAGAATAAAAAAGTATAGAAGAATTTAAAATATTTTAGTGGGATAAAATATATAAATAATATGATAAGTAAAATAAGAAAATTTTGATTTCATCGATCCACCATATTAACTACAGTAAATAAAAACACTACCAAAATAATATAGAATATTTTTAATGAAAAAATCATATTGAAATTATATATTTTTATAACCTTGATAGAAAATATAATTGAATAATAATTAATTAAATAAGAGGTATTTATAGTATGTTGGGAACCCATATGAACATTAAAAATATGACCATTGAAAAAGTAATTGGCCCTTTATAATAGTAATATGATCATTAGGGATAGTAACTTGACAATTATAACAGTATACCTACATATATAAGTATAAAATAACAATTAGGATTCCAATAAAATGAAAATATGATATATTTAAATTAATATACAATTAATAAATGGGTTTAAAAATGAAAACATAAGTGTTTGTATTTTTGTAAAACATAAATATTTATATTTAGATTTTTTTATAAATATAATAATTTTAATTCTATTTATTTTTCAAAATATTTAAAAGTAATTTAATATTATTTTTTATTATAATGATTTTATTTTTCTATGAGCCTTTATGTAATTTTTCAAATGGTTAGAAAATTATTAATCTTATTAATGTTTCTTAAAATAAAATTGGTATTTATATAGAAATTATATTTCTCATATTTAGAAAAGTATTTTCATTAAATGGATTCAATTTTCTATGTCAATACATTGAAAAAATATATTAAGTTGAATTAATAGTATATTTTTAAAATAATTTATCTCTTAGTGAATAGTGAAATATTGTAAAATTTGGAATTTTTCATTATAAGCTAAAAACCTGACTTTTTGAGTCATGTATGAGGTAATAACAAGTTAATTTCAACTCACATGAACCAATTAATTTATATAGTCAAAAAAATAAATATAATTGATATTCAGTACACAAAATAATAAACTAATTAATATAATAATAAAACATTCCCATATTCCCCCTCATATATATCAACCCTTCTCCACACTTCTTATAAGTATTATATCCGACAAATGTTATGAAAAATTCAATTTTTAGTACACTTTACCACGTACTAATGCTTCTAGAATCATCTAAATACCATTCCAAGGTTCCTTAAGTAGTATTTCAAGGAGGTGACATTTAAGAGGTAATATTCTCTCATTACCTATTCTAAATTAATTTCATTTTATATGTTGTTCTCAACTCCCTCATAAAACATCGAATAATATTATCACATTTTCTATTCTAAATTAATTTCATTTTATATGTTGTTCTTAATTCCTTCATAAAACATGGAATAATATTCTCACATTAACTATTCTAAATTAATTTCATTTTATATGTTGTTCTCAACTCCCTCATTTTCCCAAACGACATTCATGGAAGGTTTAAATTATCTTACAATGTTATAAATGTAACCAATTATGTATATTATAATTTTTTTACATTTTGGAATTAATTCATGGAAAAAATATTAAATAAAATGAAAAATGATTGTGATGGTCAGTAAACCCCCTGAAATAAACTAATAATATATTGATAACAATTTTAATAAAAGAATCATCTCTATGTTAGAATATAAGTTAAAATTCTCTACCATTAAATTTTTATATGTAAATTAACACCATTTCATTTTACTTTTATAGTTATAGTCAAATTTGACAACAACATCAACAATTATCTACAAGTAATCTGAAAATGGAACCAAGACGTGAAGGCTCCCAAAACAAAAAAATAAAAATATATATCATTGAAATAATTATAAATAAGAATAATAAAATTATAATAAGTAAAATATAGATTTAAAATGGTCTCAGTTAAGTAAAAAAATTAATCTAATCTGATTACCCAGGATATTTAGTGTATATGGGGAAAGAATTCAGACATAAGGTAAGGGATATTTATAAACCACCCTTCTATAGTGGTTATGAACTTTCTCTCTCTAACACATATTATACATCTAATTAATGTTAAATATAATTATAAATTATATATATATATCACACATATATATATATATATATATTATTCTCCTATCCTTTAATATTGTAATTCATCGATTATTTTCATTTCCCAAATTCCTTATGATTAATTCTATTTTGTGGCAGATATAAGAATGTACATGTTATTATTGTTGTAACCAGATAGACCTCAAATACATTGGGTATTGATTCTTTCTCATTAAACTATACACTTGAAATTACGGAGTGAATATAATATATTATGATACTTTTTCCACTATGTGATGTTTTCTTCGTGATGTCCTTATCTTTTGCTTATGTCATGTTTTATGTTTACTCCACATTTCTATGATGCATTTATATGATTATTTAATTATATTTATGTTATACATAAATATGATTATTCATTATCCTTTCTTCTTCATGATAATGTTTTATTACTTTTTTCAGATATTCTATTCTTATGCATCATTTTTCCCTTATTGGGATTCATAGCTCACCCATTAATTTTATGTAATCCAATGGTTAATATATATAGTTTTACAATTTCATACTGGTATATGATCTCATTTTAGTGATTACAATAATGAAAATTTTCTTCTATTTTCATGTCGATTTTCATGTACGAAGTCACCTAAAGACACGAAGCCTTTAAAATATTTTTTTATCCAATAATGCATTTTTATGTCAAAAATCATGTAGTAATGTGTGTAAAAGTCTTGGGTCACTATAAGGGGTAATAAATGACAGTTTATTTATTTTTTGGGATTATGTGTATAATAATTTAGGTATTACCCTAAGGTTTTGTATAATTATGGGACAGTGTCATTTAATTTTGGAGATGTACAATGTTTTTGGTTTCTATGAAATTTCATCCATGTTTGGATACTATAACTAGATCTGGTAGTGAGATTGTTGTACTATGGGTAATATCCCTAAAAGGGGACATTTGGCATTGACTCTATCATCATCAAGTGCACAAAAATGGGTTCTTACTGAACACCTACTCGGACACTCCTAGCAGACATTCTTGGTAAATTCATAAACTCTTTACAAACCACTTTGATTGACTTCAAAAAATTGTTTGGTTAGAATAGTTAATAATCTAATTTCCAATGATATCCTAGATTAAAATATATATACCCATAAGATATGATATACTTTTTATTTTTATTTTACACCTTCTAAATTCATAGTTTACCTTTATATATATTTATTATTTAAATTTTTCTCATCCCTAGGTATATTTTGGATATAATAAATGACTACAACTATAATCAAATAGTTTAAGTTATCCTTATAATAAAATAATAAAACTATATGATTATATAGATACAAATTCTTTTATATCCTATATTTTTATTATATCTATTAAAACCACCCATAAAAATTTAGAGGTTGAGTTAATAGTGAGACTAAAAAATAGAGAAATTATTATATCCCACATATATAACTCCTCCCCAATAAATTTTTATGCATTGAGGATCCAATAAAATATTTTCTTACTCAATATAGTGGACATTTATGCTATATGTATAATTTATTTAAAGTCCAAATATAAACTAAACAACAACTGTGGGTAGAGAGAGATATAAATCTTCACATCACAAGTCATCATTTGATTTTGTGTAAGTGTAAAGAGGTGGTTTAAAACCTATACAATATTCTAATCATTAGTGGATATTATTTCCTAATCAGAAAGGAATTTTTGAGCATATTATTGAGTAAAATATGAAATTAATTCTCACAAACATTCCAATTTGTGGGATTATAATAGTATATTCCATGAATAATTTCAGGGGCTTCCTCTTAACTGAGTGGTTGATTTGTCAATCGAACATATACTCATATCATTAACCGCATCAATGTCCCCTTACCGAATGCCCACCACTAATTTTTAATTACATGATAATTAGTTACGAGAGAATATATAAAAAAAATTAATATGCCCATGTGATTAACCATTGGGTGTGATGGTCCTCTTCATTAAGAAGGACGATGGGTTATTTAATCCACACATTGATTATATTAAACTCAAAAAAATAATGATCAATAAAATTATCATCAAACATAGATATATTACGTATTATATAAAATATATGTGCTGATTATTTCTCTATGGTGGATTGTTGTTCATGATAACACCAATTAAAAGTGAATAAAGAAGGTATTACATGAACATTCTTTAAAACTATGAATGTACACTATGATGAAATTGGTATTACCTTGGAATCACTAATGTTCCATAAATATATAATTAAAAAATGAATATAAAATTTTTATATTCCATAAAAATAAATATTTTAGTATTTGTAGATTATTTTTTATATACTCTAAAAGAAATGAGGAGCTAGAGAAGTATTTTAATTATATGTTATAGACTTCAAAAAACTATAATATATATGAAAAGTATAGTAATTGTGTGTTTTGGATGGAGGGAGTATCATTTAGTGGGAATGTTATTAGCACCAAAGGGATACCATTGGACCTCTATAATACAAATATAGTTAACATGTGGACAAGATCAACATATAAAACATATATTCATAGTTTCCATGGACTATATTGGTATTAAAAATGACTGATGAGAAATGTTTCATCATTTAAAAAACCACTAACCATGCTGACTCAAAATGTGGTAAATTTTTTTCTATACCGATGAATGTGAACTAATATTAATGGAGACAAAAAAATTCATATCACTAATCGAGCGCTCAAAATAATCTCAATGGGTGAAAATTTTATTCTATATAGAGAGTCTCCAAATAAGAATAGGGGATTATTGTTGATGAAAAATGAATTAGTAATAGTTTATGCCTCAAGGTAGTTGAACATGCATGAGTAGAACTAACTAATGTAAGATCCAATATTTTTTTCATGATATTTACATTGATAATATAGTGGAATTATATCTAAGAGATAATTTTGAAATATATATGCCTAATAAGTGGACCAAATACATATTCACATAGAAATAGCTTCATATTCACAAAAATTAATGGTCAGAGATAATCAATGATTATGATTGTTCAATCCATTATCATATTTAGAATGAAAATAAATTAGTATATTCTCTATGTAGAATAAATCCTGAGACTATAAAAATTATAATATCTGATAAGGATAGAATATTTTTAGATTTCAATGGACAGAGATGAGAATTAGAAAATATGGAATAAAATTATAACTTTCCCAAATGATTTCTCATTGAATTTTAAATATAATATTAAGCATTATCAAAGATATGCTGTGGAAATAGAGAAGAAGGTTAAAAATATTGAAAATTATGAATCATTGGAGACTAAATTTTTTTGTTAAGGTGTTTTCATATTTGTGTGATGACTATTTGTACAATACAATTCTGATATAGAGATAGAGGTGTTGAATGATACATAGTGCTCAACCTTCTCTATCAACCGAAGTAACATAAAGATGTATCATGATAATGAAGATATGTGTCTATGGGATAGTAATATGATGAATATTAGATAATATTAATCAATGTGTCTATAATGATAGTAGGATAAGGTTTAATGGAAAAATTCCAAGGGGATTATGCAATTATAACCCATACATATATGGAAGTGGGAAAAGATAACCATGGACTTCTTCAATGGTATTCCAAATCATAGAGAGGAAATACTTATATATGGATCTTATATTACTCCATAAAAATACATCACACTTAATTTTAATTCATGATGAGTTTTCACCTGATCCATTAAAAATTATATACATAATAGAAGTTGGGAGATGAAATAGAACACCACTATCGACTGTATCATATAATTATATGGGACATTCCTATATATTTTGGAAAATTATCTAACAAGATCTGAACAATAATTTGAACTTAATTATATCTTATTAACACCAAATATATGTCTAATATGATTGGACTAACAATGTAATAAATGTTGAGATCATACTCAGTGGAATTTAAATAAGGATAGGAATAACATCTTCCTTTGGTCAAGCTCAAAAATAATAATAGTTTCCAATAAAGCATCTAAATGGAACTATCTAAAGCCCTCTGTGGGAATTAATTTGGAACACCTATGTATTAGGATTATTTTTTTGTACACGTATTTTTGTAACCTGATATGGTTGACGAAATATTATAAATGAACAAGATCATTCTGTAGAACTTCATGGCCGATCAAAGTGAATAGAATAGTTGTGGTGAGAATCCCAAAATAGACCTCAATTTTGATAATATAGATTATATATTCCACTATATACCTCTAAGAACTATATTAATGATAGTTGAGAATAGTGGAATATTAAATACTAGGTATATTACCCTTTTTTATTTTATCAATTGCATCGGAACAATGACCTATTGACTAGACCTCTCACTATCCCTCTATCAAGTAAATGACATATTCCACATTTTCATCCTATAAAAGTAAATTAAATATCCCTATAATGTACTCAATACATAGGTGGTTCAACTATAAAAATATCTCTCTTTTACGGAGTAACCAATGATGATTCTGGATAGATAATGTTCTACATAAAAGGATAACTCACCTATTCAAATTACTGTGGTGAAACCATATGTATGATGATGCATTATGGGAACTGAAGGATTCCATTAAAAATATGTACCCACTCATGTTTTGTAGATAGTATGTAAAATGAAATTTTAGGGGTGATATTTCTTAACCAGGGAATAATTTTACGATACAAAATTTTATCTCTACAATTTCAATTCTTATACTTGTGTCATATTTAATTAATTAACGTAAATCACATGCCCAACATGATGAATCCATAAAAAAATTTATTATGTTAGTATGAATACTTCATTTATAGAATTAAAAAGGTAATAATAATTTAATATATTACAACGAGATAAAAAACTGAAAATAATATAAATTATCTATGAAAATTTATATCTTTTCTATCCTCCAGAATAATTTCACTCACGAACAACACTATTGAAATAAAGAAAAAATTTATTTATGAAATATTCAACATAAAAAATATATATATATACAAACGTTATAGAAAATAGAAATTAATTAATAAGAAATTAAATTATAGTTGTTTATTTAAAGTATATAATCTATATAACTATAAAAAATGTTACCATAAAAAGTAATCTAACGATTTGAAAAATACTCCAACCATTGAAATAATAATCTAGCAACTAACAATTGAAAACTAACCATTATAATAGTTAATTCACCTATGGATGTGTAAAATATATTTTAATTATCCAATAAAATGAAAATATGATATATTTAAATAATGGTTCCACTAAATAAATATTTTTAAAAATGATAAAATATGTATTTTTATTTTTTTTAAACAATAAATATTTCAATTTTACATTCATAATAAATTAAATGATTTAAAAGGAATTTTATTTTCATAAATTATATTTATAATTCAATATTAAGAGTTATTATAATTATTATATAATTTTATGGGTCTGTATATAATTTTTCAAAGAGGTAAAAAATTGATCAGAATATTAAATTGGATTATTTCAAATAAATTATTATATAATTAAAAAATTAATTGTCTATATATAGAAAAAAGATTAATAAAAAGGGTTTTATATTTTAAATCTATATATAAATGTAGTTATGTTTAATTTTTGAAATTTTTATAAAATAGTTAAATGTTTGGTGAATAATGAAATAATGTAAAATAACATATTTAACATTATATGAAAAATATAAGAATTATAGAGTCATTGAAGAGGCAAGAAGCTATTAGTTAAAACTAAAATACACCATATTATTTTTATATTCAAAATAATTAATACTTTTTATAGTCTTGATCAAAACTAACAAACTAATGAATATGATATTGAAAAACACCACTCTCCTCCCTTTATAAATACCACCCCACACTACCCTTTCTCCACACACCTTGGTTACCTTGAAGATTTAAACATTTATACCTAATTTATATCCCAATAATCTCCCCTACATTCTAATTCATATAGTATTAGAAAAATACCATTTCAATATTTCTAGAAGAGTATTTTTAAAGTGGTGAAATTTAAGAGGTAATATTTTCATTTTACATATTTTAATTATATTTCTTCTTATACCCTCTCTCGCCTCACTTAACAAACATGGAATAATAGATATAGTATCATATATAAAAATTATTAATAAATTTATAATAGAATATCTACCATAATTACCATTATCTTCTCCTATTATTCCAAAAAAATCATTGTCCATATTATGTCGGTTCATCGCCTTCATGTATGGTGAGTTTTTGTTTTCTAGTACCACCTTCATGGCACATTTAAACACAATTAAAATTTTTTAAAAGTAACAAAATATTTATATTATATATTTTTAACATTATTTAAATAATTTATTTCAATAATATTAAATAAAAATACTATGTTCTGAGGGCTGATAAAAACATATAGATGTGAAATTTTTATAACACTACTATTATAATTCAAAGAATCATCTATATGTTGGATAAAATACAAGTACATAGCACCTTTTAAATTTTTTTATATACATTAATTCAATTTCAATTAACTTATGGAGTTGTATGTCCATTTCAAAAGAATATGAAATATTATTCCCAACTGATCAAACATTGAATCCATGAAACGAGTGGTATAAGAACAACAAAATTATACATTATATCACATTGAAATTATTATAAACGAACATAATAAAATTATAATATATAAAATATATATGGAAGAGGTTTTAAATTATTTAGTTAATGAATAAAAATTTATTACACTATATGTTAAGTGAATGTGTAGAACAGATCTTCACATAGGTTATGGTATCTCTTCAAAACACCTTTTTTTCTTGGTCTTATGACTATTATCACACAAATTAATATTACCTCTATGATTAATGTTATGGAAGGATTATAAATTAAAAATATATGTCTCCCACATATATTCCTATCCTATTCCATTTTCCTTTGATTGGTTAATTAATTCCTTATATTCTTTTCTCAAATACCCTATTATTAACCCATATGATAGATTCCCTTTTGTGGCACACATAATCGTGTGAATGTTATTATGGTTGCACAAAGATAGAAGTAAAATTCCGTAGTTAATGTTTATTTCACATTTAAATTTCTATATTGGATTATGGAGTAAATTTAATCCTTTAGGAGACACCATCCACTATTTCATGTTGTATTGGAACTTGTCATTAACTTATGCTTATGTCATGTTTTATGTTTCTGCGATAATTATATGTTGTCATGATCTTATAATTTCATGATCTTTATGTAAATATTTCATTAGAATACTCATGATCCTTACTTAATGAAGATACCATGTTTTTTTATTTACATATATGGTATGCATCAACATTATTTTTATTTTCTTACTGGGATTTATTGATCACCCATTCATTTTTTATTCCACATGATATCCTATATCATTTTATGATCTCAATGTTATTTTAGAGATTATTATAGAGATTAATAAATGTTTTATTTTATTATAATGTATTTATTTAATGGTCTAAGTCATCCAAGGACACTATGACTTTCATTTCTTTGGTTGCATTTAATGGATATTTATTTTAAAAATCTTTTAATAACTGGTAAAAAATTATTGGGTCACTATAACCATGTTAAGAGATAATTTTTCGTTTTTTGAAGAGGCTTCCACCTGTATCTCTAGGTTTATCAACATTTTTACTGGAAAATGAATTGTATCAAGGGCGTGTTAGTGTGTACATGGTAAAACAAAGAGGATGGTAGGTTAATTAATCCCATGAAGATGTTTATTTTCAATTTTGTCACATTCATATTCCTTTTACCTATAACAAATAATTATTTCCTAGAATAAATAAATGATTAAATTCTCTATTTATTCACGTTGTATCACTTAAAATCAATTGTAAAATGGATAAATTGACATTTATGAATTGTGAAATGCATGAGATGTATTTAAAGCATCCATTTTTTTGGCACAAGTTGTCTCATTCTTATCAAATGAGAATTTATAACAATTTAATCTACTGTTTAAATTTATAAAAGTTGTCACTCTATATTTTAGTATCATATAGGATGAAATTAAAGTGGAAATGATAGAATTAAAATCTAGGGAGGAAGTTATAAAATTTACTCTATTTTTAGTGACATATAGATATATTAATTGGGATATACAGTGATTTATGGTCTCCTGTGAATACTTTAATGTATTATATTTTTTTTACTATCTAAGAAGTATTTTAGGTTATTAAATGGATTTTTCATTCCCCTTTATGGAATAATATAATTAAAAAATTTAGTTTCATTAATTGATATGATTTTTGTTACACTATTATTTAAGGAATCCTCAGAATTCTAAAGAGTATAAAATATTTTAGTGCACTAGAGGAATGAAAATTGGGTTATAAAAGGATTCAATGTCCCTATGGAAGATTAAGATTATAAAATGGTTTAATGTAATATATAATGGTAAATTGGATACACTGTGACTTAAGGTATACTATAATTATATAATAATAATGTTTTTTAGTGTCGTATAGAAAGATAAATATGTTATGTTATTATTTAATGCCCCCTTTTGGGTATTATATGTTTTTTAGAGTTTAGTGAAATTACGGAATACTCATTTTTATACATTGGTATTTATATTCCATGTGAAATACATTATATTATAGATGATTTTAATTTTTTCATGGATAAAATAATTTGTATACTATGATAAAATGTCTCCCAGGAATACCGAAAAGTACACTTGATTTTAGTACCATCACCAAATCATAATTGCTTTAAAAGAGGTAAAAAGTTCTCACGATGTTAAGATTGATCCTATAAAAGAATTATTATATATAACCTATGGGGGAATGAAACCCCATATATTTATATGACAAATTTTATAATATATGACAAGGAATAACACTAATTATTTATTTAAAGAGTCATAGAAGATTCCGGTTAGCAAGAAGGCATAACACAAAGTTAATCACCATAAGAGTTGGGTGTGACGATACTTTTAATGAAATCTAATGATGAAAAATGTTTTATAACATTTTTGTTCATTAAAAGTGGAAAAATTTAAGACCCCAATTTTTCAGTTATATACTCGGTAATGATTTGATATTTTATATGAAATTTCTGATTTTTTGGAAAATAAATGAGATAAGAATAGTGACATAGACAGTTAACCTAAATTTTACTATAAATCATATATGGTCAGGGGATTTTATAGTATTTATACATGATTAAAAAAATTGATTATACTAGTCATCAATCTAACCATTCAAAGGGTTTATTTTTCCCAGAAAAGGTAACATAGTTGGATTCATATTTATCCAAACAGTGTGAGTAGACCAAATATATCAGGGATTATTGCAGCAATATTTATTCTAATACATATTTATAAAACTTAAATTACAATTTTTCATTGAAATAATTTGGGATGATTTGATTGTATCTTTTGATATTTTTTTTGGACATCTCAGATAAAACATAATAGTATTTTTACGAAGAACAATTATATTGAAATGGAATTAGTGGTTTGGATTTGATACTTCCCCTCATTCAAAAATATTTTATATGTAGAAAATAAATTCATCTTGATTATAGAATTAATATATTAGATATTCTAATTCCATAAAAATATAATTTAGGATATACATTCTATTATTAATTTCTTAAATGAGTCAACCTAATTATTTTGACATGAGGGGTAATTAATTCCTCGATTTCAGAAGGATACATTATTTGTTATGGTGGTTTGATATTATTTATGAATTGGATAATTTTTTTTGGTTTTTTGATTAATAGTTATAAATTCAGGAATAATTTTTCTCAATTCATTTTAAATTATGATTTTACACAAAATAATATTTTTTGGAATAATTTATTTTAAAATAAAATTTTTAGTGGTATTTATAAGAATTTGAATTGGGATGAAAATTTTAATTTAAAAATGGTAAATTTAAAATATGTGAATTTAAAATTCATTGATTGGAAAATGTATCCTTTCAATAGTGTAAATATTTTACTATTTTTACAATTTAAAACATCATTCTTATTGAGATTTTACTTATTTATTTATTTTAAAGTGAATTCTAAATGGAGATTTTTCAATTTATGATTTAAATTGATTTTATAAAAATTATTTAATTTTTTATATATTAAATTTTCATATTTTTTGAAATTTAAAATTTAGTTATGAAACATGGATTGGAACATGGATTTTTGGAATTAATACCCCATGATTTTGTGCGTCTCTTTGTGTGTTAAAATGTTAGTGAGATATAATTTTTAATACTCTATGTTTCATACATGTGAATGGGTTCTTAATATAGTGTGAATTATGATGAAAAAATATTGGGATAACTAGTTTTTATAGGAGACCCTCACAATGGTTTCATTTTTAGATGTATGAATTATGATACATATCACTATGGATTCAATTTTAAGTTTATTAATCGGGATACATATATAGGTAAAACTGTCTTGTAATGAAACATAGAAAACAATGATTTTTTGTATTTTTCTGGAATCCTTAAAATGTTTTTATGATACTTTAAAAAATGAATATTTCATTGAGTATTGTTAAATAGTGAATTATTGATGTGTTTCTAGAAAGATGGGATCAAAAAATTGATTTTGAAAAGCATGTATGTTCTAATGAATTATGAAAATTAGGTTTTCAAATGTATTTAGAAGAAATGGATTTTCCAAGTATGTTTTCTTTTAAGAATAGATATTTAATTAAAAAAATTAATGTTTTTGTATTTTAAAGAATTTTTTTTCCAATAAAAACTAATTTTTTTGACAAATATTGATTTAAATTAACCATAGAATAATAAATATTATATTTAAAACTATATTTTTGATTTATCAAAGATTATTAATATATAATTTTAAAATTTATTCTTCAAGGACATGTATTAGATTCTTTGGTCATTTCCTCTGAGGGTTATTCTTACCCCCTACATTTTCACCTTGGCTTACTTGTAGAAATGACTTTTCAAGTTAGATTTAAGCATAAGATGTCATAATATATTAGTGGGGAATTGTAGTTACATGCTGAAGTTTCATAAATAGGGATGATAGCTCAATGTTTGAGAATTTCATTCTAATATAGGCACATCATTTCACTTAGGTTATTATAAAATATATTTTCTACGTTATCAATATTATATTTTAATATTTTTAATCATTTTATATAAAAATTGATGAAGTTAGTTTTTGTCTTATATTTTGGGGAACCATTACCCATAGGTTTCTTTTAACCATTATCACTTTTGGGAAGACTCTGGTGATCAAGGGTCACACTTAATACCTTTTTAAATCCTATATAAGTTCATAGGATACAAGATCCTCCATCAAGTTGTTAAAATAAATGTTATTCATTTTAGTGACATTTATTATGTACCTATTAATATATTTTAAGGTCATATGAGGTGGATCACTTAGAAAAATATTCATGTAAATTGTATAATATTAGGTTTTACACCCCATAATCCCTATACATTCACATAATTAGATGAACATTGTAATTATGTGAAAATAACATGATGTTTGAATCCCAAGATAAGGAAATTCATGTATTGTATGAAGATGATAACATTTATATATTTAATAAATGAGGGACAAGGTGGTAGAAATAATTAAATAGAGACCATGTGGGAGAAAGTGGAATGTGTAAGGATTTCATTAGGATGAAATCCATGGAATGTTGGATTCCAACATAACTATAATTTTAAATTATATGGTGCGGAGGAATGATATAGTCACTTATAGATAAAGGGTCCATATTATTTAGGGGTACGCAATCCACCATGCCATGTGGACCTGTGATAAGAAAAGGGGTATGATCAGGGAAATATCATATAAGATATAGAATATCCTTGAGTAAAAGGGTACAAGACTATGTATGTCTTTCATATGAACTAAGAACAACTCAAATAAAATAGAACACAAATAGTTATACATGAGCATTGAGAGGTTATCCAATAGTGTTATATAGATGTGGATATTTTTAATGTTTGGTATTTGTTCATAGACCTTCATGTTCTTTGGAAAATTAATACTTATTCCACCTTTATATGGTATGATTTTTTGGGATACATTGGTATAGATCAAGACCCTTAATAAAAAAATAGTTTTACCTCATAATAGGGGTTACAGTTTAATTACACCAGAATAGTTGATCTCTAATTCAGAAGCACTGGGAATCCTCTATGTTATATTATCTTATTTGTTAATGAATCATGGATAAAAAGTGTGAAGATGGGTCTTGATAAATATATATATTATCTAATTTCATATTTTCTTTGGTCACATGACTTAGGGTTTGTAAATTTCAACTAATGGGAAGGATTGTGCGAATCATGTCCGTATGGATGAAATTCAACTCATTCAAAATATATTTTAAATCATAAAAATGTTGAAATTATCAAGGTATTTACATAACAATATAATCACAAATTTTTTGTGGGAAGGTATGTATCTGTGTTGGGATGTGAATAGAGATTCGTGGTTAAGTGATCCAAGGGATATGGATACATGATCACACATGCCGAAATTTTCCAAAATTTTATGATGGATTAATAAATTTTATGTATTCTTTATATTACCCCATTATATTTGGATTTGATCATATTAAAAATTACAAATTATAAGGAAATGTGAAAGATATCATGACTTTTCATTAATTTATATGATATTATCACCTGAAATAGAAATTATCTTACATTAAATAGAAGGATCATACATATTTTATAGACCCATGTATTGTTATATTGAACACAAGTTTTATCTCACATTCATAATACATATGCCTTTTGAAATTTGAGTTCCTCTTCCCACTTCTAGACGAGAACACTCTATAGACACCATACAGGGATTACAAAAAATCATTCTACATATTGATTATGAAATTTTTATTCTTTTTATAAATCTGTATATTTTAAAAAACATGGAATTTTTTTAAAATTTATAAGAATTATTCCTTATTTATTTCATTAACCTTATTCTGAAGCAATGACATAATGTTAGGAATCATTTCCAAATGTTTGTGATCATACATTATATGGATTGATTGTTCCACATCAACATGACTTGGAAATGACATTGTTTCAAATTCTAATATATTTTTTGTTATATATTCAACTTCCAATATGTTGGTATAGTCTTTTTATTTATTTTATAGTATGAATAATAGTCCTCAATATACCATGAAATTGGTTCATCAATATGGTCGTTTCATCATCACTGAATTCTTAAATCAACAAAAATTATGTCCATGAAGAAGAGTTCGAGACATATTATATCTTATGGAATTATCCAAAAATATATTATAACCAATTAAACGAATCTTATGTATAGATTAATATGATTACCTCAATCCTTTTAATCACATTCACTAACTATAAATTTGTATAGAAACTATGAAATGATTTTCGCTTCAGTTGTCGACATAAAAAATCTAGATAATATTGGATCCATGATATATGAATTGAATTTAATGTGGATCTAAGATTTTTAGGAATATAAAAGGGTATTTGGTTGACCAAATTAGAAAATTACAAGGCTATTTTATTCATTATTTTCCAGACTATTAGTGTCAACAAGAATACACCTTTAACAAGCTACATGTAATGGTTTAAATATTTCTATTTATTTTTTTAGGATCAGAATAATCCCCATTAAGAGAATATCAATAATTATTATGTTGCATAATGATCTAATTTGGTAGATAATTAAAATATTCCCTCTTGATCAGGCCAACCACTTAATCCGCTTAAGGTATCCATGGGGTTGAACAATTGTTATACATGGACTTCCCACATAACACATAAATAAAATAAAGAGTATCAAGAGAATATTAAAACAACATAAGGACATGGAGATACCCAAACCATACTAAATGAATCTATAATATAAATATGGTCTTTACATTAATAAACGGAATTATAAAAATTATATATGAAAGTTGTGAACAGTTTAGATAATCAGTTTCATGTAGCATAATTTTTCACAGCATGGTTAAGATGTAATAAATATAGGTTCCCTAATAAAAAATGGAATTTAACATTATACCTTACCATGTCCTCCTGCTTCACCATATAAAATCCTATTAATTTATCCATAATAATCCTATGAAATATTTATCTTATGTTTTTGAGTGACTACTAGTGGTTGGGTCATTTTTTATAATTTGAAAGTTGTAGTTTTTTTTGGATTGGTTTCACTATATTTCAATGGATATAAATTTGTAAATCTCATTATTTTTGGTAGATTCCTATTTATAACAATTTTAAAAAAAAATTCAAATTTAATTCACGAAGTATTGCTTTCCAAGATATAACATATACGTTTTTGTGTTACCCTTGATTAATTTTTCTCCCATAATGTGAGGCTCCTAAATGGTTCATCTCCAAAAATATAATTGAAAGTTATAAATAAAGATTATACATTATTTTTTCAATATTTCATTACGATTTATAATATAAATATTGAATATATGTATAAATCCAAAACGCCCTACTAAATTTTACAAAATTTTAATTATTTTCAATTATTAAGACCATAATCATACTATGTGTGTCATTATGATAAATAAAACATGACAGTTTGTCATTTGTGATGATAATGATGAAAACGGGACCATGGATTGGGATCACTCTCCCTCTAGTTTATTTTATTATCATTCAATAGTCAGACGTGGTAAGGATGCAGATAAATTTTTACCAAGATTTCATGATAAAGGCATTAGTAGCATATTAAAAAATTGTAATTATTTTACAGTTATGAAATTTACTAGGGTATAGAGGGTTGATGTCCCCATAAAGGACATAGAGGTGGAAAAAATAATATTTTTATCATCTAGTGTTCAGTAGTATAATAGTAATTTCCAATAATAATAGAGACTTTATTTAATATATAAGAGGTACCACTAGTAATATACGTTACTCTGTTTAAAAATGAAAAAATGGTAAATGATATATGAGACTTTTTTTGAAATATATGAGGCTATGTTTTTAATCATTTTACATAAAGTAAGTCAATCTCATCCACCATGACTATAGATAAAGTGTCTATTGTAGATAAAAATTAAAAAATTTCAGAATCATTTCAAATGTGGAAGACATAGAGGGATGTATATACATTGTAAATTTTATAGGCATCGCTTCTATTAGTTGTGGGTCTCCTATGGAGTGATATTATTTTAAATCCCATGGAAATAAAATTTAATGGTGAATAAAATAATATTTATATATATTGTAGTAATTTGAAAGTAGATATGTAGTCAATAAAAGGTGAGAATCATATTCAATGTAGGGTTCATGATATTTTTGGAGAACCAACCACCAGGAACAATGAATAATTCTTTTTCCTATAACCATGAGGTGTTGATAAATAGAATTAATTAGTTCCATATATTATTCATCCAGTTATCCCACATAAAAATCATTTCTTACAACTAAACCCATATAATTATTACAATACTCTATCTAATGATCAATGTGGTATCCCAATTAGGATATGAATAAGAATATGATTCTGGTGATGTTTAACTATTAGGTGGATGCGGACACCATGGATACTTTTTTGAACCTCATATATATTGTAATAAGTGGTAAATCCCTTAATGGAATTTTCACTACTAGTCTTGTAAATTTAAAATGGGTCAAATTAGATGGAGGAAGCATTCAATATGTTTTTAATCCATAATTACTTTCTTAATTGAACATAAAAATATGTGACTTGATTATTTTTTCAAAAACATTACATTGCACACATATTTCATAGTGGATACCTATCTTATTAAGTGTAATTTTTTTATGAAACCCATGTTAATAATATCATCTTGGTACCATAAGTTCATGCATACTATTTTAAACAAATAAATAACATTTTGATTTCATACTCATGGGATTATTTTCATTTTATATAATTCCATACCATATTATAGATTTAGCTTTATTTCTAGGGATCTTTAGATAATTTTTTGAAGAGGTTTTTGGGGATGAAAATTCATAATAACCTTGTTTTTGGATGGGAAAGACTGGATATGAATAAGTAAATTGCGAAATATATATAAATTTTATACACAATAAAAAATTATTGATTAAATATAAGGAAATAAATAGTTAATTTTTTTAGTAAATTCATTTTATTCATCAAAAATGCATTTTATTCAGAAATTATTATTATTGATTTTTTTGGAAAATAATTTAAATAATTTTTGAACCTATTAGAAAATTTATTTGGTAAACACAAATTAAGTATTCAAATCATCATATCAAAATCTTTATTAAGTAATTTTTTTAAATTTTTCTCAAAAGACTGGTTTTCCTATCAATATTGAAAAACATTATTTTCATTCACTTTTATTGTTTCAAGATTTTAAAAACTCAAGTTTATATTAAAATTGATTAAATATAAAACTAAATCTGTAATAGTTTTTATAATCAAAATATGTATATTGGAAAAAAATATTATTTAAATTAGTATAAAAAAATTATTCTTAAAAGATATTTTTCAAAAAAAAATATTATTTGATTCAATTTTTTATCATAAGTTAATATATGAACATCATTTTAATTGAATATTCAAAAAATTATTCTATATTTTTATTAATTCGTTCCAAAATTTGAAAATATTTCCCATTTTTTCATTCTGAATTTGACTATAGTAAATAATCGTTACTATTGTAAGCATAAATTCAAGAATTACGTTTAAAAATAATGTTATAGGGCCTTAAATGTCAACCCAACACTTGGCTAAGATTCATTAAGTGAGTCTATTTATTTCGTAATCATCCAAAATTTTAAAATATGACATTTTTTTCTTTTTTATATGATCTTTACTTTTAAATATTTATGTGAGATATAAATACGATAATTTAACTTTTCTCTAAAAAATATATATACATTTTTATTATAGGTATAAATTAAACATATGATTAGTTATAAATAGAAATTTGAAATGAAAATTATTATTTGTTGTCATGGTAAATTATTTATTCTTTTTAATAATTAAATAATAACCTTAAATTCTTTCAAATGCAAACACAACATCTATTTAATTAATAGTAAAATAAAAATAATGTTATAAAAATTAATCAATCTACAATAATTTTAAATATGGTTTGTCTTCACTAAATTATATATATAAATATAACATTATAGTGATGTTTGAAATTATTTAATTATAATTCTATATTTTAATGATATATATAACATAAAATTAATCGAATACTATCAAAAATAACAATACAAATATTTTATAATAATCAATGTTTTGTAAATTATTTCGAACTAATAAAAAATTTTATTTTTCAAAATGAATGGGATGTGGTTTAAATCAATAAATATCATCCATTTATGGGATTTTTTTCATTTTATTTTATAATTATTAAACCTCGATTGGTAGAAAAGTTTATTACTGTGTTAATTATCATGAACCAACCAATGTACCATGGTAAACAGATAACCGGGGTGGAACTGAAATGGCCTGAAAGGAATTCCCAATCCCCTGAGTGGGAAAATAGAATCTTCCATCATAAAAAATGACTGTGGGATCTATTTCTCCACAAAAAATGAAGAATTATTTTAAAAATTAAATATTCATTGAAGAAAAAATACACAGTGAGTATTGCATTAGAAATGAAATATATATAAACAACCCAAAGTACTACACCAAGGTACGAGAAAACAGGATAAGAACCCATGTCCCAACAGACACACCTCTCTAAGACCATGGATCAACTGTTACTACAACCTCAATATTGAACTATTCCCTTGGTATAACATAGAAGAAGATAATATACAAACACAATAAAGCACATGTAGGTTGTAAACTAAAATCCACATAGGGTCTCAGCAAGGATTCCATAAGAGTTGCCGACATTTAATTAACCAAATAAAGAGAAATAAACTTTCAATAAATATGTTTAGAATTTCGAACTAATATTAAAAAAACATTCTTTATATTTTAAATGACTTAAATAAATTAAAAAAATGGCTCAATATACATTTTATATAGAATAATTTTTATAAATCCGAAGGCATGTAAAACAGTTTACAATAATAGCATATATTCATTTCAAATACAAACAAGTGAGAAATATAGTCATATGCCGAAAAGGTACAATAGAGTTAGGATAAAGGACTCCAAAAACCAAAGGTGACACAAAAATATGTTTATTCACAATCCCCTTAGACACTGGTCAATAAGAATTCTTCACCATTTCATCGGGTATGTGACAGGTTACATTTATATTTTAGAATATCATAAATAATTGAGTGTTGTCTAAATAACTCATAGATAACCTGAGGATTTAATTTTATCTAATAATAATAAACGATGGTAAATTTACTATATCGACAATTAAAATAATATTTAACCCATTCTCAAGTTCAAATATTCCAATTTTTCATTTAAGATCTAATAGGGTTTTTAATAAAAACTCACCTTTTCAAATGTAAACCTCAATTTTTTCTATCAAGAAAATTTTTATCTATTTTTTAGAAAGAATAATTCCAAATTAATTCAAAATTCAATTTAACAATTCACTTTCACAATTTATATTCAACAACATAAACTCCACTGAATCCCATTAATTTCATAATTACACCCCAATTCAATGGAATATGGGTTTTTCCTAAATTTCCGGTCAGAATCCAACATCCAAAAAAATCTCAAAAATCAATAGAATTGTATTTTCAAAACTTCATATCATAATGAATAATGTTACACAAAATATATTGAAAACAATTTAATCACATAAATAAATTTATGGATAATTAAATAGTCCTATCAAAATGAAACCACATACCTTTTCCATAGAAACAAAAAGCCCACAACAGAACTCTCCAACAAGAAAGAAGGTAAAGAAGATCAAGGATCACAACCTAGAAATAATTTTCAATAAAACATAGTTTATATCCACAAATATTAACATGATCTACCCAACTTGAAGGAAGGAGAGATATGAATAGAAAATAACAACACTTATGCAAGAAGACACACTATAAAAACATTAATGATCAATCACTAAAGAAAAAGACCTAGATAGGTTTTTGGGATCCAAAATTTCTTTGGGATGGATATTGCGTCACAAGTATAGATTTCTTGTAGGGGATAAAGTATAATTTTCATCCAATATTCCTATTTAAAAACAATACATTAGACTTTAAATAACATGTACCCCAATTACATATCATGTAACTGTAAAATCCCAAAATTAATGAAAACACATTCACCTTTTATTAAAAAAATTATTTATTATTATTTTATAATTTATAGGACATTAAATCATATAAGATGGCCTGTAAACACCAAGAATTATATAGAAACAACACCTTTTATGCTTAAAATTGGGGAAATGTTTAACTTCACCATTATTGGTATCCTTACAATTTTTTTATCAGCCAATCTAAGATAACAAAAAAATGAATACCAAGAAAAGGATTAAAACTTAAATTAATGAAAGGTAATAGGATAGTAAAACCTTCCCATTATAAAACCTTTTTATCCTTATAATGCCTATCAAGAATCTTCTATATAAAAAAGGTGAGACCACTGCTCACACATCAGTGCCTTACACTTCAATTTCTCATGAAAACATGATCTCTACTACCATGAAACTTGAAATAATGGTATACCCATCCCACAGCGTACCTCGATTTAAAAAATGACTATTCAAACTAGTTCTTCAATAATTTAAACAAAAATTTTCAATATCAATATCAAATTAAGTCAAAACCTAATATCTATTAGATAGATACTTTCATAGCTATGATACATGGAACATATTATGTATTGTTTTTAATTATGGTGGAAGTGAAGAAGTGTATGAAACATTCCCCAACTTCTCAAAAACCACAAAATTTTCCAGAAAATAAGGAGTTTTCCATTTTCTCTAAAGACATATATCACTGAACTAGGGTGAAAATTTTTAGAACACATTATCACCACCAGAATATTAAAATCATCATTGGTGATAATAAGAATACGATTTATATCATCTCTGTTCCATCAACAATCTCTGACAAATCAACTGAATCACTGATTTCTTCTCTCGAACAATGTGTGGTCTAACCATGTAATTTTCACCAATAATCAACAAACACGATTGATATCTCCAAGGCTAGACATAAAAGGCCTCCAAATGGGTCATTTTAATTGCATAATGGAATCAGTTATTATAAGAAAATTAAACCATCCCTATATGGTCGTCCCAAGATCCACCCATGTCAATAACACAAGAATAAATAATATCATCATGAATCTACAAAGCTCTATCTATTTGACCCTCGAATTGTTAATGTTATGTCATACCCAAACAGTCCAAAGAACCCAGTGCCTCCAAATGGCCTAAAAAATGTGATATGTAAACCTAGGATACCTATAAGAAACTACAACTAATGTAACTCCATGAAAACAAACAATCCCTTGCACTTTGTGGTTTCGAAACTCCTCAACTATTGTTTTATGAATAATTGGTAAAAATTGAGATGAATCGGTCAACCTATCATTAACAACCCATATCACATTCTTATTTCTCTGTGTGCCTATAAAACTAACCACTGAGTCCATATAGTTATCATTCTACTTCTATGCAGGGACTGGATGGGGGTGAAGAAAACCTAGAGTCTTATAGTGCTCATTATTGACTTGTTGGAACCTATGATAATGAGAGGAAAATTTAGTAATACTTATAGTAATACATTGACATGAGAATATATGATGCATGTCCTAGAACATATTTTTGGTTTTTGAGTGCACTGGCCATTAGGAATTATGGAAATCCCCCATAAAATATTTCTTTTCCACTAACAAAACAAAAAATGTGATTCTGATAGCTTAGAATGCACTCTCTAGAGAATGAAATCTCATAAAATGTCTCCCCACTATAAATAGAGTCGCTAATTTAATGTAACTCATCAACAACACGATTTTCCCAAACAATCAATTTGATAAGATTAAGTGTTAACTGAAAACAAGAAAAATTATTCTCATCCCTTGATTCATATAAACTATTATACAACTATATAAAAATAGCAATCATTTTCCACTCTTCTGATGATTAATTCACATAATCAGTTAGAAATTTCATGCTTAATGAATATGAAATGAAATTACATTTACTCAATGCATATGCTATTTCAATTTCAAAAAATTATTGTTATTCAAACTAATGACTTTGATGGCTACTCATATCTTTTTGTACGAAGATATAAATCAATATTTTGTTGTTGAAAATCAAGGAAAATATTTATTTAAAAATAAAATGTAACCAACACCTAAATGCATGAACCGCAATTTCTATATCAGGTTCATGGCTTGGATAATAACTTCCAAGGGACTTAATATGATGAGAGACATAAGAAATGACATGATAACCTTATAAAAGAACGTAGTCTAAGAATCAACACGTTGCATCATAGAAGACTGTGTAGCCCTACCTGACCTATGAAAGAGTCAATACTAGATCAGTATTCAAAAGACATTTCAGATCCACAAAATTATTCTTACATTTATCATCCCATGAAAACATTACTTCCATTTGAGTTAGAGTCATCATTGACAAATCTAATTTTGGGAATTCCTTAACAAACTGGCGATAAAACCAAGCTCGACCTAGGAAGCTCTAGATCTCTAAAAAATTTCATTATTATTCCCATTTTTTGACAAACAATACCTTTCCGGATCAAATAAAATACCATCTTCCAACAACAAATGTCCCATGAGTTTCACTTCCTGAATCCAAAAATCGCATTTTGAAATCTTTGAATAATTATGGTTATTTTTCAACAATCTCATAATTATTCTCAGACGATGCACGTGATGCACCTCATACAATGAGTAAATGAGGATGTTTTCCATAAACACAACCACTATGGTGGAACGATACTCATTGAAAATTATTTTCATCAAAGATATAAAGACCGAATGATCATTAAATAGACCAAATGTCATAAAAAGGTAATCATAATGGTCATATATACTACAGAAGGTGGTTTTAAGAATGTTATATTCTATTATCATCAACTAATGCTATCCATACTAAAGATTAAGCTTTTAGAACAAATTTTTCCCTTTCAAATGATTAAAAAAATAATTTCTCCATGGAAATGGATATATGTACTTCATTGTAACTCAATTGAATTTTTGATAATCAACACAAAGGTAGTGTTTTTAATCATACGTCTTATATAAGACAACATATGATGCCCATGGTGACACACTAAGGTGTATAAATCCTTTCTGTAGAACTGATTTTTCAACCCCTTCATTTTAGTTGGTTCCATGCGGTAAGAGTTAATAGACATTAATCGAGTACAAGGCCATAAGATTATAGAATACTCTACCACCCTTATCTATGGTAGACTAGAGAAGTTAGAAAGAAACATATCAAGAAACTAAATGAAAATTGGATGGAGATCACCATTCAATGATTCTTTCTCTTGGTCTAAGGATAATATATATATCACTTTCTAAAAATCATGATAAAAATGTTTATCCCTACGTGACATTGTATCACATTCTATTAAAAAGATATGGTAAACCCCCTCAGGTGAATAATGGAGAATAATCAAGGATAAAAATCAATCCATGATTGATCCAATCCATCATGAATATTTCATCAAGTAGTTTCATGTTGAGGACTAGAGAAATCAAATAATTCTCAACATATGATTGATAGCAAACTTAAATAGAACTAAGGAGACCATGATCTCTATTTGTTTCAAGGGGTGTAGTAATATCACTAATATAGAACAAAATATGTATTGCAAGGTTTAATATATTAAACATATGAGTTAAAATAAATTAACAAGATGCAGAACTGTCATATAATGTCGGAACTATGGATGAAGATATAGTGATGGAACCTCTAATAGTCTTTGGACTCGTATCTATATCATATGGAAAGACTTCCTCTATATGGTTGATCTTCATTTTGGATGCCTTTGGATATAACTCTTTTATATGTGAATCATTTCATTTATCCACAATTTTATAAGTAGATAATGATCTCATACCACTATGAGGATTGAAATTGATATGGTCGAACTTATATAGTTGACTGAATCATCATTAAGAGTCACATATATTTGGTCCCTCAATGTAGCTTTCTTTAAATTCCATAGATTTACACACTACATTGAAATCAAGGGACATCTACAAGGAAATTCATTACGTTTATAAAAACCCTACTATCAAGAATCATCATCACAATCATCATGCTTCCTATTTACATTGATGGAATTTTCCCCACCACTGGGAGGGGAAGAAACTCCAAAAAACCATGACATTCCATCCTAGTCTTTTTAGACTATGCATGATCCATCCAACACTTCACCATAAGATAGAATCATTAAAAAGAAAACCTGACAATGAATATCATGTTGATATCCCAACTCGAACCATCGAGCCTTTATATTCTAATTCAATAATATATTAGGAACAAACTACATAAGCTCATAAAAATGGTATTTCATATACATTCATTATAAGGACCCCACCTTAAAACACTACATAATCTTGAATTAAACAAATAATTCACATTGAGGATCATTTCAGGTTTAGAGTTTTAGAGAATTAGGACATAACTATTACATTTCATTTCAAATAAAAAGTAGACACATCTACACAATTTACAATTTTTTTTCATAAAATATAAACTCTTGAAAAAAAGAGTCATTTCTAGTTCCATGTTTTAGACATCATGACTTTTCCTTGATCTCATCCCTGACCCTATTCATCTTTAAATCCTGTGAAAAATTTCAAAACTTGGGATGATCATAAAAATATCATTAAGGGTTATAAAACAATGAATGAATTTTTTTTTTCAAAAATTAATACAAAACATGAAATCTTTTACTTACCACCTGAAATCATACGATTTATGAAAGACATATAGAAATGAACCAAAGGAATGTAACTATTATTATTAGAAAATTCAACCAAATAATGATGTTGGTCCCAATTTCCCAGGTAATCCATCGAGCAAGAACGTAACACATCCTCCATGGTGTAAATTGTTTGTTCTAACTGCCCATCTGATTGAGAATAAAAAGTTGTACTAAAATTAAATTCAGTACCCAATGACTTCTGAAGGCCTTTCAAAAAGTTAGAAGTAATCCTGGGATCAAGATTAGATATGATAGAGAGAGGAACCCCATGAAACCTAACTATATTTTTAATATACAACTGAGAAAGTTAATCTAAAGATAGAGTATCTCAAATAGAAAGGAAATGAGTAGGTTTGGTCAATAGATAAACTATAACCTAGAGTTCATTATTACCTCGAGATGTCTTCGGTAATCCCACAACAAAGACCATGGATATATATTCCCATTTCCACTCTGGCACCAGAAAAGGGTGAAGTGTTCTTTTCGGAAGCTGTTGCTCTGCTTTAACCTGCTGACAAGTCAAACACTTCACAGTAAAATCAGCAATATCTCTTTCCATTCCATCCCACCAGTAATACACACGGAGATCTCTATACATATTAGTACTTCCAGGATGAACTGAAAATGGAGAACTATGAGCTTCACATAACAAATCATTCTTAAAATTTGAATCACAAAGTACACATAATATCTTCCCAATCCTCAATACATAGTCATTATCAAGATTAAAATCAGGCAACTTACCCTTCTGAACGAACTCTACATTTTTCTTCAACTCACTGTCTTCTTTCTGCGATTTCTTTATTTTGTCTGATAGAGATGATCTCTCTAACACCTGATACAAAACCAATGAATTTCCTGCAACAACAACTTCTATTCCAAAGTTCATCAAATAAAAAACCAAAGGATCTCGTTCAAAACATAACATGGTTAATGAAGCATTACTTTTTCGACTCAAATCATCGAACACTTTATTTGATTTTCCCAGTTGGTAATGGATATTGCAATCATAATCCTTGATTAATTTCAACCATCTCCTCTGTCCCATGTTAAAATATTTCTAAGTGAATATATACATAAAATTATTTTTATCATTATATATTTCACACTTTTCCCCATAAAAATGATGCCTCCAAATTTTTAAATAAAAAACAACAGCAACTAATTCCAAATCATTTTAGGGTAATTTAACTCATGAAGTTTCAACTAACGTGAAGCATAAGAAATTACCTGATCATTCTGCATTAGGACACATCCAAGTACCTTCAATGAAGCATCACTGTAGATAACAAACTCACCATTTCTAGATGGCAGTGCAAAAACTGGAGAATCCACCAATATCCTTTTCAAATCCTGAAAACAATCATCACATTCATTTGTCCGGATGAACTTAACACCTTTTCGAGTTACCTTAGTCATTGGACTAGATAACCATGAAAAATTTTCAACAACCCTCTGGTAATAAACTAACAAACCAAGAAAACTATGAATCTCTATTATATTTGGGGGTCTTGTCCATTTTTCATCAACTATTGTTTTAGGAGGATCAATAGTTATGCCATTGTTTGAAACAATGTGACCAATGAAAGAAATTGGCTGTAACCAAAACTCAAACTTGGTGAATTTCCCAAAAAAATTATTTTCTTTTAAGGATTTCAAGACAACCCTTAAATTAATTTCATGATCCTCTTTACTTTTAGAATAAAACAAAATATCATCAATGAACACATACTCAAACTTATCCAAGAACTCACAGAAAATTCTATTCATAAGATCCATGAATACCGCAAGTGAACTGGTTAACCCAAAAGGCATAACTACAAATTCACAATGGCTATATCTAGTAAAAAATGTGGTCTTCAGAATGTCTGCTTCCTTTACATTCAACTGATGGACCCCGAAATCAAATCAATCTTCAAAAAATACTGAGCTCCCTGGAGATGATCAATCAAATCATTGATATGAGGCAAATAATACTTATTCATAAATGTGATGTTATTCAATGCTTTATAATCAATGAAAAGTCTCATTGAAACATCTTTATTTTTAACAAAAAAGATAGGAGAACCCCATGGTGATGTGGTAGGTCGAATGAAACCATTATCTAATAACTCTTGAAATTTCCTATGTACCTCTAAAAGTTCAATTTGATCCATTCGATAATGTGGTTTTAAAATTGGATTAGCATTATGAACTAAGTCAATAGTAAATTCAACTTCCCAATCCGGTATAATACTAGCTAACTCATCAGGAATAACATCAAGGTAAACATTTACCACTGGGACATCATTAATCAGAATAGTTCCTTTGTTTTCAACAATATGTGCAATGTAACATTCATTTGCAACTATTACTAGTTTCTCAGCTTCTTGATATGGTATCAACAGTAAGGGTTCATTTTTTATACAAACTAAAAAACATTCTGAAAATAAACCTCTTTAGATCTTCGTTCAATCTTAGCATGATAAATAGAAATCCAATCCATGCCCAATATAACATCAAACTCTACTAGAGGAAAAACAATAAGGTTTGTAGGTATATTCTTTCCGCACACAAGGACAAGAATGTTCCTATATTTTCTTTTTATCTCTACATTTCCTCCATGTGATTTTACCGTATGTTCAATATTCATATCATGAGATGGAATTCCTAATTTAGTTGAAAAATTCTCATAAATTAAAGAGTGTGTAGACCCTAAAACTAACAACACATTGGCATAATCTGAACAAACAAACAGTGTACCTGATACAACTTTATTTGATGGCCCAACATATGCTGAAGTATTTTCAAAGGATTTAACCACCCCTTTTTGCTTGTAGTCTGGCAGCTTTCCCTCAGTTTTGTTCTTTGTTGGACACTCATTTGCATAATGACCCATTTTATTGCACTTAAAACATTTTACTGACTATAAATAAGATTTTTTCTTACCATTATCGTAAACTTTTTTAGTTCAATTACGAGCCTTATATCCTATTTTACCACATCGGTAGCACTTACGAGAATTCAAAAGACATTACCCATCATGATTTTTACCACAATTTTCACAAACTGTAAACATAAGTTTCTTACCATGAGACTTTTTTGAAGTGTTCTTCCCTTTCGCCTACCACCTCGACCTCTTATTCTGTTGTTTTTCAAATAATACATGATCATCAGCAAACTCTATTTACACCTTCTATGCACAACGAACAAGTTTTTCATAACTTTTGAACTCAC
This sequence comes from Viscum album, assembly GCA_963277665.1. Classification (NCBI taxonomy): domain Eukaryota; kingdom Viridiplantae; phylum Streptophyta; class Magnoliopsida; order Santalales; family Viscaceae; genus Viscum; species Viscum album. The sequence goes on along the minus strand of OY728156.1, from coordinate 184,901,720 downwards.
GAGAAGCTAAATACCTTCTATACTTTGGCATTAATCATGATTAAAAATGGTTGATTTTACTATCAAGATCTCATATGAAATTTGGAGCATAATTTTCCAGTAGAGTTAATTTTTCTTCATAAGCAGCCACTGAGTCATCCTCCTGGCTCAATTCTAGGAATAGTTTTTCCATCCTAATATGAACCACCTTAGGAAAATATTTCTCAAGAAACATACCTTAGAATTTATCCCAATCAAGATCAACAATCTCATCACTATCCCTGATATTTTTCACTATCGACCACCACTGATCAGCTTCACCATCAAAATGGTAAACAACGAGACTAACCTTTTGATGTTTTGAATAACCCATGACATCAAACATAATCTCTAGTTCTTTCATCCACCCTTTATCTAGCACAGGGTTAGATGATCCACTAAATGATGGGGGATGTTGCCTCATGAAATGCTCCCCTACTGTCATGTTCCTCTGTGGTTGATATAAATAATCTCATGCATGGATACCACCACCATATATAGCCTGAGTCAACAATGCCATCACTGCAACAAACTGTTCAGTTCCAACTCGAACCATCTGAGGTACTGATTTGGAAGGTTGTCTTCCTCCTGATGTAGTCCCAATATAGCTGCCCTGTTTCCTCTGCGGAAAACCATTCTGAACACAGAAATATATTAGGCGAAGAAACATGTTAATCTATAAATGATATATGATTTAAATATTAACATAAATTACGTTATGGATTTTAATTTAACAATACCCAAACTCCTAAATTTATATAAATTGACCTCTGATACAAACAAAAAGGACTCGACCTTAAAACACTACATAATCTTGTATTAAACGAATAATTCACATTGAGGATCTTTCAGGTTTAGAGTTTTAGAGAATTAGGAAATAACTATTACATTTCATTTCAAATACAATGTAGATACTTCAACAAAATTTACATTTTTTTCATCAAATATAAAGTCTTGAAAAAAAGAGTCATGTCTAGTTCCATGTTTTAGACAGCATGACTTTTCCTTGATCCCATCCTTGACCCTATTCATCTTTATGTCCTATGAAAACATTTCAAAACATGGGATGAGCATAAAAATCCCAGTAAAGGTTATAAATAAAATAATGAAAACATTTGTTCAAAAATACATACAAAACATGAAATATTTTACTTACCTCATGAAATCATATGATTTATAAAAGACATATAGAAATCATAAATCATAAAGGTAACTTTTGGCATCAATATCATACATTCATTGTTGCTATCACAGCTACATAGGATGTTACTTTGGAATACCCATCATAGAATATTCCCTAAATCTCTTAGGAGAAACATTAATGTTTACCTCAGTCATGTTACCAAATGCATTGGAGAGCTATATCGGGCTCACCTGCCCTAGGTTTATCACAGAACCACCCGTATATGTAAATAATTCCAAAGAAACATAACATGATCATAACACATAACATAAGAATAAATGAAAGATAAAATTTTCACATTGCAATAATAAAATAACATTTCAAGATATTGAAAAAATAAATCCATTATCAAAATCATTTTCAATACCAAAATATGTAAAAAGAGTATATGGTATTTATTTTTTTCCTTTTAAAAACATTCCGGCTTGTTATGGAAGCCAAAGATCAAATAATACTCGTGGCGGTGGAAAGGTCGTTGTCACCTCATACGTAAAAAAGAACATTATTTTTTGTCGTTTAGTAAACTGCTTCATATAAAAAGATTCCCTTTGAAGGAAATAAAAATTCAAAGGTTTTTATTACAACATATAAAAGAAAATCGTGTATTAAAATACTATATGCCTCAATTAATGGAGACTGAGATGAAGTCCCTTACCTCGTGTCTGACTTGACTTGTTTATTATTTAATCTCCTAAAAAATAAACTAAAGTTAATTTATACTTTCTTAATAACCTTTTTCAAGTTTATTATTCCTTTTATATCACTTATTACCATGTTATAAACATTATGTAATCATTTAAGTTAATAATGTTCATTTTGTCGATATTTGGTAATTGTGTAAAAAATGAACACCTTATATTTAGAAGTTGTCCATGTGATAAATAGTCCATCATATCCAGAATTAAAATCATTATTTACATATCATATATATCATATATATCCATTATATACATGTATTTATTATATTACATAACATTTGGAGGTAAGAAACGAAATGCACCATTCATGGAGACGGTAAGTCGTATGTACGCATGAACGCTACTTTCATTTCTATTTCTTATTTTAATAGAAATAAAACATAATTATACATTGGTATATTATAATTCTATTTTAATATCATATATAATATCATTAACTCCATCCTTTATAGATCCCACATAAGGCATTAACGAATCACATCACATTGAGGGGGCGGTAGTTCGCACTTCCTCAAATGAAATTATCGTATTTAACCACTATGGAAACCATAAAGTCATGCTATGAATGGGAAGTACAGAATCATAATGAAATCATAAACATAATATATATCATATATAAATATAGTACCATCATAATGGCCACCATGAGAGGTGGTAAGATGTAATTGAAGAATCATCGTTTCGTAAGGCGGTAGTTTTCCATCCACAGAAACATTATGTTCTTCATCCATTAGATAGAGGTGTGTGTAAGTGTAGTTATAATATTTCTCATAAAAAAATCCTAGTATATTTAAGATACTTTTTTTGTTATAAAAGAAACGAATAAAAGAGTTTAGGGTTGGAGAAGTAAAATAAAAGAAAACAATTTAAGAGAAATTGTTACCTTTAATTTGGGAAACTCCATTTGGTTTGAAACAAAGGACTTCAGAAAGTGCCTTCTGACTAAGGTAAGGCTTCTAATAGGAGGAGAGGTATGTAGGGAGATTAATTGGGCAGAGTTTGGATGAGAAAAATGGCTTGAAAGGTGTGAGGATTTGGTTAGAAGTGGTCTCCTTTTATAAGGGAGAGGAGGGGCTCTTTAGGAAAGTGTGAAACTAGTATTTTATAATATAATGATATTCGGTTTCTAATGGTCCAAAAATCATTATACCCAAAGATAAGATTAATCATGGTCGAAATAAAATCATCAAATTATAATTTTAAATGTTTTGGATAATAGTTTAATCATTTTAATCTTATTTATTTAAATGATTTATTAATGAGGTAAATACTGCATCATTATTGTGTCATAAGTAATTTAATTTATTTGACATCTAAAAATTATAAAAAAAATACCATCAAATATGATATCTTGTTATCTTCCCTAAGAATATTTATATTCTAAAATATGACTTATATAACACCATATAAAAATTTATTACTAAAATATTTCTGTTAATGTCAATTTTGTCTTCACATTAAATTAATTAATCTAAATTGTCATTGTCACTCCCAAGTGGCTCAATGGGGTCTCAAAAATGACGCAAAGATTTCCATGGTTGTAAATGAAAAAAACAATAAGTTTTGGATAAGTGTTAAGGTAATTTTGAATTATTATAATATTCTTTTAACCTTGAATTACCCTATTTACCTTTAACTGCGGTAAATAAAAGTCAAAAGTTACTATTCACCAGAAAAATATTTTCATCTTAATGAACCACATTTTACTTCTTGATAACAACCATGTATGTAATATTTTTGAAATTCAATTCACAGAATTGGTATAATATTATTTAAATGAAAAAGTCAGTTTTTTAACTACCACTATGTGGTTTCACTATTCATCAAAATTGATGTTTTTCAAAAAAAATACTAAAAATTCAGCCTATGATATTTTTGATATTACAATTTCAAAAATGATGTCTATTTTTCCAAATTAAAAACATAGAAGTGTCATTAATTAATTTTAATATTAATTTCTGTTATTAAAACAAATAGCATGTTTTTAAGAAACAATAACTATCAAAAGATTGACAGTTGTTTATGTCCACTCTCAATGTGAAATTAGTTCCAATGACCAACATTGGATTATATGGTAAAAATATATTCTAATTACACTTTAAAAACAATTAAAAATATAATCTAACCATATAAATAAATTATATTAAAAGTCACTTTTGAATTAAAATACAATATTTTTCACTATTCATTAAAAAATGAACTTTATCGGAAAAATATCAAAAAATTGCCCAAAGTAAAATTTGATGTCCCAAATCTAAAGAATAATTTTATTTGGTCAAATAGAACATATAAAGATGACAAAAACTTGATTTATTGATGGTCCTCCAATAAAAGGCGGTAAATCGACCTTTTAATATAAATTATGCTTAAAATTAGATTCGTTAACATTTTAAGCCTCTAACTTTTATTCGATAAATGTAAATACATTTAACAAACATGTATAATCATATTTTAGTTAGTTTTGTTCATTCCGTCCAATACAATGGCTAGAAGTTAACTACCGTTTAAAATAACAATATTATATTATTAGTGTGCAACGTAAGATTTCAAAGAAACCCGTTGTTGCGTATCAGGTACGCTATCAAACATAGAAACCCCATTAAAGTAAAATTAATATTTAATTCAAAAATATTAATAAATATGAAAATATATTATTCTTCATTTACCTGGGATGTTACATTCATGGTTTGGTCATCCTAATCATGTATGATAAAATCTATAGCATCATCCAATAGCAAAGAATCTTGATAGAACAAGTTGGTGAAGAAAAACAATGAAGCCTTCACACCCTCATGATTCTTCACCAAAACCATTGTGCCTGACCATATCTTTCTTGATCCATAAAACATGATGTTGGAATGTCATGACCCATCCTCGGGCCCGTGCCATGACTACCCTAATCCCGCCCTCCATAGGCCAGGGGCTGGCGACTACCACCAAAGGCATAAATCCCGATAATAAGGGAAGGCGTTGACTTTATGAAATTTAAACACACACAAACAGAGTACAAGATGAAGAAAACATTAATTAAACACTATATAACAAAATATGGGTTGAAAGTAAAGGGGCCAGAAATACAAGCCCAACAGTAAAGTACAAGGTATAGACAAAATAGCAGGATGGTGTCAAGCAGCTCCTGGATCATCCTCCGGAGTTCCTACCTGAAGGGTAGGTACAGATGGCCACATCATCTCTCCACATCTGTATGTCTCCGCTGGGTACCATTTTATCGTGAATTCCACCTCTTGGTATCGTCTCGTCGAGAAGTCCACCTCCGGGTACAGTCCAACTCTACAAGCCTCAACCACAATGGGTGTTGTCCATCGTCTACATCCAACACAACAAGGTGCGGGCATAGCCCGTGCAGGGGTGACTATAATAATAATCAGTAGGGACCCCGAGACCCTCAAGGTCTCACTAAATCCAACAAGGATAAACCAAAAATAATGATCTCAACAGATAACCTTTACTTAGGTATATGCCCATACATATACCTAAGTTATCAATTAACCCATATCAATCATGAGGTAAACACAAAGGTCATTTACTCTGATCAAACCAAGATATTCATTATCGAAACCACAACTGCTAGAGAAACTCCTACTCTTTCTAGTACAGTGGCCTTGTCATGACTCAGAGGCGCTACTCACTAACCATAGACTACTGAGGTACTCCTCCTGTCGAGTACCACAGGTCTGTTTTCAAATACCGGTCACTCCATTCGCTGAGGGTCTACCACCAAATCCCAGGCACTCTCCCGAATAGCCTATAGAGGTACTCCTCCTATCGAGTACCACGAGTCTTCTCCCAACTACCAGGAACTCCATCCACTGTGGGTCTGCCGCCAAATACCAGGTGCTCCGTCCACTGGGCTAACCGAATCACTAAAAGTCGATTCGATCAAGCAGTCGTCACGTCTACAGCTACTCGGTATACACACTCCGTACGCTCGTCTCCAGGAGGGTCCGCTCCATGAGCTACTGGTCGTTACTTTAAAGTGTCATGAAGTATCATGTAGAAGTATCACAAAGGACTGCCTCGTCATAGGGGTCTCAACTCAACAGACATCGCGTCAATCGGATGCCCAGTCTGTGAGTTATTAGCATTTCCGTTCTAGGGACCCGGCTGGATATTGGGTACAATCCAACCCGGCCATACTGCAACTGCATCCAAACCTCAAGTGAATTATGCCAAAATAACTATCTCATCAAGAGGAATCCAACGTAGTCGACAGCACATCAATCAGAAGTCCGGTCCTCAAGTTATAAGCGTTCCCGCTCCGAGGGCCCGGTTGGTTTAGAGTTCGAACAAACCCATCATTACCCAAACATTTTAGAAAACATTGTTGTAATATATTGAAATGATTGTCTCGATCCAAAGAATCCTACACAACTGGCGCTGCATCGATCGAAGGTTCGTAGCTCATGATATGTCTGTTTAACCAAAAACTGCCCGAAAATAGGGGGTCTGCGCCTGGTCCGACCGGGCCCAACACCCCCTGGGTCGGCCCGAACCTGGTTGACCCGAACCAAGTCCTTTTCTGGCCCAGTAGGGACCGGCCCAACGTGGCGCTGGTGGCCCGCCCCGGCAGGCGCGGTCTGGCTCGGCCGGCACTGCCCGGCCCGCGTGGCAAACACGGTTAGCCGCGTGGCTGGCCAATCGGGTGGGAGGGTGGCACCCAGTGGGGCCCACCCTAGCTTCTGATCGGGGAGGGGGGGGGGGTTAAAACCCCCCTAGTTTTTTGAAATGGATGGCCATGTTGGCCGGGCCTTGGGTAACCACGGGACCCCTCGGGTCTCGCCTCTTGATGGCACCGACGACTGGAAAAGCCGACGGCCACTCCGGATCTGCCGCGGCCATAGGCCGCAACTTTGTTCAACCGGCACGACGCGACGATGCCGCACCCCTCTACCATGGCCCACCCTAGCCATGACTTCTGTAGCTTCGGCGTGGTGTGAGGCTGCCAATCCCCTCTGACACGACCTGTTCCGGCCGTAGTCCAGATCTACTACACGCGGCACGATGGTGTCGCAGCTTTTCAGTGACCTGATAATCATGTCTTGTCGATCCTCTTGTGGTCGGCCCGACCCCGGACAGTTTTTCGCAGTCCACCTCCATCGTCCACAATCAACAAACGAGAGGGGAAGGGTTGGACCGTGTTCGTTCGATCTGAGCCCTTCCTCGTCAAGATGGTATCATGCAGCCAAAAAAAACACCAGAATCAAAGAACAATGATAAAAATTATTAAACCTTGAACATAACAACCCCTACCATGTAAAAATACGTTAAACGATGGCGAGTCGTGGAAGACGGGCATCGCGGAAGATAGGCGTCGTTTCGTCAACGTCGGGAAGAAAGGTGTCGAGGGTGGCGTTGGAGTTCTTCGTTCTTCGATTTTCGTTGGAGGAAGAGGAAACTCTCCAAGTGCTAGGCGATGTGCTTCACTGCTAGAGTTCCGCCACTTGAAGAAGTCGTCCAGAACTCCTTCCCCTAGCCTCTAATATATAGGAGTGGGAGGGTTCGTTGTTTCCATGAAAGTCATAAATGGAGGATTTATGACAGAGGGCCCCACCCAATTAATCTGCTGCGGTGGCACACTAAAATGGGGAGAAATTCAAAAAGGGGGTTATTGGCCTGGGTGGTCCCCATATAAGAATATCCTTCAAAGGGAGGATATTTCTTGGCGGGCCCCATCATTAATTAACCACAAATTGGAAAAGGTGGTGGTTAATTCTTGGGTGGTCCCCTCATTAAAAATGGAGGTTTCATCCTTCTCAATTAAGAGGTGGATTTAAACCTAGATTCTCTCCCTCATAAATGAGAGGGAGTCCAAGAGTTATGATTCCCCTTCCATTTATGGGAGGCCTCGTGTGGGTTCCACCACAATCAACCTCACATGGGAGGTTGGATCTCTGTGGGCCCCACCACCATAACCTCTCAGGGGGGGTTAGGGTGTGGTGGTCCCACCACCAACTCCCATGTGGAGCTTCTAACCACATTATCAGCACAACAAGTGTTTAACAAAATAAAATAAATTGGTCACATATTTTATTTTATTAACCCATGTAAAACCCCAAAAACTATATTTCTTACCTAATCATCTACCATAGAGGTGAAAGTATTATTAAATGAAAACCCACGATTTGAGTTCAACGGTGCCCTCATATTTCAATTCTGAGCATCAGTTCAAAAGATAGAATAACCAGCTCGTTCGTTTATTGAACGTACCCGAGATAAACTTCGGAAATTGATTTCAGGCACACCGGGCCTCGAAATCAAGTGCCTTCAGAAGCCACAGACACGTAAAATTCCAAAGAAATAAAGAAAAAAAATTCCTTGAAATTTATAGGTCTTTACATTACTCCAACCTCAGGGCCCTACATCCCCATAAAGATATAACACAAACTAAGGAAACTGAAGGAGGTATTGAGAACGCAAATGAGCCTCTCGCTCCCATATGATCTCCTGGAGGTTCCTGTGCTGCCAACAAAAGCACACATGAGGAATCGACCATCCTCATAGGACCCACTCCTGTCTAACCTCAACCTCTACTGGAACCCCGTGAAGGTCACCCTGTCATGGATGTCCATCTCCCCATTGATGATAATGACAGATAGGTCATGCACACATCTCCTCAGCTGAGATATGTGGATGATATCGTGCACTAGGTGAATCTAAGGTGGAAAAGATATATGAAACATGAAGATAACTTGCCGCCCCATAAAAATCTCCATAGACCCCGTCGAGGTGAGACCCGTAAGATGACATAATCATCACCCTCGTACTCCAGTGGTCTCGTCTTCTATCCGCATAGGACTTCTATCTACTCTGTGGAGTCTTCATCCACTCCTGGATGGTCTGTACCTTCTCCGTCATAACCTGAACCATCTCTGGTTCTACACATGCTAACTCCATCACTATCCACAAAGGATATATGAAACTTGGCTAGCTGCTATCTTGCCACTCTTAACAGCTGAAAGCCCGATCTCATACTAAAATCATATGCTACAACGTTCCCCTCTCTATGAGTATAAGCAATCTCGAAGTCTTAGTCCTGGAGGAATGCAAGCCATCACTAGTGTGTCAGGTTCATGTCCTTTTGAGAGAATATACACTTGAGTCTATTGAGTAGGAGAGAACCATAAATCGTTCGATCAAAGAACAATGGGTGAGACTAGCCAATTGTAAGAACTCAACTCCACCCTTCTTCGTCTACGTTCTACCAAAGAGCTGCTGAGATTTCTCTTCTTCCGAAAAAAGAAGTCTGGTCTCATCCCCTAGATGAACCATTTCTTCGCCTAATATAGTAAATCTTGACATGAATGGTACTATTTCATGCCATAGAAGACATCATAAGGCCTCGACCCCAATATATCCAACCGTTACTCTCGCCTCCAAGGGTTGAGTCACACTGTCGGCATCAGTGTGTGGTTATTGGGTCTCCTGTAGTAGAATACTCACATGTGAGGGTCAAGTCAACAGTTTTAACCAGAACCACTTAGTATCAACTACAAAAAAAGCACAGGATAACAAATGTCACAAAGATAAGTGTCTTTTATTACTACAGCTCGTTGTACAAAGACACAAAGAAAACACAACAATGACAACATCAACAAAAAGGAACCTAGAAGCACCAATAACAAAGGCCTCCAGGCCTAGAACTAGTCTTTCTCCTGTGCACCTGCTTCTGAAGCTGTATAGTGGTATGCTTCAGTTTTCTTGAAGCTGATCTCTCCAATATCTACCCATTCCATGCGCTCGGGGTGGACTTCCTAGTGGTGGTGGAAACTCCTCGAAGCTTCATACACCAAAAACTATACGGCCATCTCCTCTACCCCTGTCTAGTATGTTCCTCTACTACCTACTGTTCATCTGCTGGACAAGTCGGGAAGTCTCAAGCCATGTGACCCTTCTTGCCGCATGCATAACAATTCCTACCCCTCGTATGGATGGCTCTATTTCGTTTTCCTCGCACAACCGAACCTAAAACCCAAGGTCTCACACCTATTGGCTTGATCCTCTTGGACCTCTTCATCATCCTTCTTCTTCCTACAGATGACTCAGCTACTGACAGATAACCCTATGGTAAAGGCAGCATCTCCTGAGAACACTTAGAGTGTAGAGTAACTAGTATGAACTCCACCCTGAAGAAAGTCCCGAAATCTCTCTAGGTGAAGGTCATCTCATCACAAACCTGGAGCATATGGCTCCACCACCTCTCAGCTGCTCCTTGAAAGAGTCTATCATCTATGTACACCATCAAGTCAGTGGGTGTCCCAGCTGTGTGAAAAGACCGTGCTACAAACTCCAGCCAGTGCCCAGCTGTCTGAAAATCCAACTCGCCTCGAAATGTCCGAGGCCTCTATTGTAGGAACTCGTGCAATGTGCTCAAGCGGTGTGCAATCTTTGATAGTGTAATATCTAGAAGATGGCCTTGTACTGAGGCCTCATCGCTCAACGGAATGTCAGTACGTACAACTGTCGGGGATCTAGTTTATTGTCTGCAGGGAGGCATCCTGAAAGAACAGATTTGACACGGTCAAATAACTATACCTGGGGAGCTGACCTGGTTTGAGTTGATTTAAAATAAACTTTTAAAAACACCCACACAATCAATGTTTTTGGGTACTGAGTTGAAAATCAGAAGTTAGGGTCCTGGTGTTTGGATATGTCGGCTTCCCACACAAACACTGGACTCCCTGAACTGAATACAACACTTAGTACCCTTAACACTATTGTTTCACAGAAAGAAACTATCAGATTCCTATGTTCTGTGGTAGAACTAACTCCTCCAATACCAATTTTTCACGACCTTTCCTCAGGCCCAGTTTGTGACAACCCCAAGCTCGACTTCCATAGGCCAGGGACTAGCGACTATCACCAAAGGCATAAATCCCGATAATAAGGGAAGGAATTTTTTTTATGAAATGTAAACACACACAACTAGAGTACAAGAGGAAGCAAAAATTATGTAAACACTATATAACACAATGTGTGATGGAATGTAAAGGGACAAGAAATACAAGCCCAATAGTAAAGTACAGGGTATAAACAAAATAGCAGGATGGTGTCAAGCTGCCCCTGGATCGTCCTCCGAAGTTCCTACCTGAAGGTTAGGTACAGATGGCCACCTCAGCTCTCCATATGCGTTTGTCGCCTCCGGGTACCGTTTCATTGTGAATTCCACCTCTGGGAACCATCTCGTCGAGAAGTCCACCTCCGATTACCGTCCAACTCTACAAGCCTCAACCAAAATTAATGTTGCCCGTCGTCTGCATACAACACAACATGGTGCTGGCATAGCACGTGAAGGGGTGAGTATAAAGATACTCAGTAGGGACCCCGAGACCCTCAGGGTCTCACTAAATCCAACAAGGATAAACCGCAAATAAAAATCTCAACAGATAACCTTTACATAGGTATATGCCCATACATATACGTAAGTTATCAAGTAACTCATCTCAATCATGAGGTAACCACAAAGGTCAATGACTCAGCTCAAACCAAGATTTTCATTATTGAAACAACAAATACTGGAGAAAATCTTACTTTGTGGAGTACAGTGTCCCTGTCAGGACTCCGAGGTGAAACTCACTAACCTTAGAGAGTTGAGGTACTCTTCCAATTGAGTACTGTGGGTTAGCTGCCAAATACCAGGTGCTCCATCCGCTGATGGTCTACCGCCAAATACTGGGCGCTCTCCCTAACAGCCATTAGAGGTACTCCTCCTGTCGAGTAACGCGGGTTTGCTGCCAAATACCAGGTGCTGCGTCCGCCTTGGGTCTGCCGACAAATACCGGGCGCTCCATCCACTGGGCTAACCGAATCACTATGAGTCGATTCGGTCAAGCAGTCGTCAGGTCTACAACTACTCAGTCTCCGCACTCCATACACTCATCTCCAGGAGGGTCGTCTCCATGAGCTACTAGTCATTACTTCCAATTTTCACAAAGTCTCATGTAGAATTATTATAATGGACCGCCTCGTTATAGAGGTCTCAACTCAACAGACGACGCGTCAGATGCCCGGTCTCAGAGTAATTAGCATTTCGGTTCTAGGGGACCAGTTGGGTTTAGGGTACAATCCACCTCGGCCATACTCCCACTGCCTCCAAACCCCAGGTTAAGTATGCCAAAAGATCTGTCTCATCAATAAGAATCCAACATAGTCAATGACACGTCAATCGGATGTCTGGTCCTCAAGTTATAAGCGTTCCCGCTCCGAGGGCCCGGTTGGTTTCGAGTTCGAATCAGCCAAAACATACACAAACATCACAAAAACCTTTGGTGTAATATACCAAAATGGACGTCTTGATCCAAGGAATCATACACAATTGATGATGCATTGATCAAGGGTCTGTAACTCATGATATGTCTGTTTAACCAAAAATGGTCCGAAAATATGGGGATTGGGCCCGGTACGACCCGTCCCAACACCCCCTGGGTTGGCCCGAACTGGGTTGGCCCGAACTGGGTTGACCCAACTCGGGTCCAGGGCCGGCCCCGTAGGGCTCGTCCCAGCCCAACTGGCGCGGCCCGGCCTAGTTCGGGCGACCTGGCTTGGCGGGCGCGGTCCTGCCCGGCCGGCGCGGCCCAAGCGGTTTGCCGCGTGGCCCACGCGGTTGGCCGCATGGCGGGCCGACCAGGCAGGAAGGCGGCGCCCAATGTGGCCCACCATAGATGCTGATTGGGGGGGTTACAACCCCTTAGTTTTTTGAAATGGTTGGCCGTGTTGGTTAGCCCTTGGGTAACCACGGGACCCCTCGGGTCCCGCATCATGATGGCACCGGAGGCCGGCACAGCAGGCAGCCCCTCCGAATCCACCGCGACATTGTTCAATCGGCGCTGCACGATAGCATCGTGCCCCACCTCTGCAGCCCTCCCCGGTCGCGGCTCTTGTAGCTTCGGCAAGGTGTGGGGGCGCCGTGCCCCTCCGCTGCGGCCCGTTCCAGCCACGGTCAGGCTTTACTCCGCGTGGCACGATGGTGTCGCGCCTTTGCTGGAACCCGACAATCAGGCACTGACACTCCACTCATGGTCAGCACGATGCCAGATGGTTCTTCACAATCTTCCTCAATCTTCCACAATCCACAGAAGAGAGGGGAAGGGTCAGACCTTGTTCGTGTGGTCCTAGACCTTCCCCATCAAGATTGTATCATGCGGCCAAATGAAAGTCAAGAATTGAAGAACGATGATGAATTTTATTAAAACATGAACATAACAACCCCTACCTTGTAAAATGACATTAAATGATGGTGAGTCGCGAAAGATGGGCATCACAGAAGATAGGCGTTGTCCTGTCAACATCGGGAAGAAAGGAGCCGAGGGTGGCGTCGACGTTCTTCATTCTTAATTCTTTGTTGGAGGAAGAGGAATACTCTCCATGTGTTGGGTGTCGTGCTTCGCTGCTAGCGTTCCACCGCTTGAAGAATCCATCCAGAACTCCTTCCACTAACCTTCTTTCTATACGGGTGGGCGGGTTCATCGTTGGCATGCAAGTCATAAATGGTAGATTTTTGACAGAGGGATCCACCCAATTAATCTGTTGTGGTGGCGCATTAAAATGGTGAGGAAGTGAGAAAGGGGGTTATGGGCCCGGGTGGTCCCCATAGAAGAATATCCTCCAAAGGGAGGATATTTCCTGGTAGGCCCCACCATTAATTAACCACAAAAAGGAAAAGGGGGTGGTTAATGCATGGGTGGTCCCCTCATTAAAAATGGAGGTTTCATCCTCCTCAATTAAGAGGTGGATTTAATCCCAGAGGCTCTCCCTCATAAATGAGAGGGAGTCAAGGAGTAATGATTCCCCTCCCATTAATTTGATGCCTCGTGTGGTTTCCACTGCAATCAACCTCACATGGGAGGTTGGATCTCAGTGGGCCCCTCCACCATAACCTCTCATGGGGGGTTAGGTTGTGGCAGTCCCACCACCAACTCCCAAGTGTAGCTTATATCCACTTAATCCGCACGACACGTGTTTACCAAAATAAAATAAATAGTTCACTTATTTTATTTTATTAACCTACGTAAATCCCCATAAACTAACTTTCATACCTGATCATCTATCGTTGAGTTGAAAGTCTTCTTAAGCAAAAATCTGAGCTTCATGTTCAACGCTGCCCTCAGATTTCAATTGCGAGCACTGGTTCAAAAGATAGAAAAACCCACTCGTTCGTTCACTGAATGTACCCAAGCTAATCTTCGGAAATTGTTTTCAGGCACACCGGTCCTCAGAATCATGTGCCGTCAGAAGCCACATACTTGTAAAATTCCAAATGAATTAAGAAAAAAATTATTTGATATTTCTGGGTCTTAACATGGAACACCTCATCTTAATTTTTTCAACTGTTTCTAAGAACCCCAAAATGCGCCATCCTTCTCAACCATTCCTCGTCTTCATGAGGATAATATAATCCCTATAGGTATGTTATATTCTAGAATTTGAATTCTCTTGGAAAGATTTTTAAGATCATCCCATTGATTTTCCATAATTGAATCATGAACATGAGCTAGTACATGTGACATTCCTAGAGCTTGGATATTATGCACCATCACCTAAACCATAGTTAGGTCCACCAAAGAACATTCTCTCTGTGGTTCAACAACATCTTACCTATGGATTGGATTCATATTTATTATCTAATGGATGATACTTCACACCATCATAAAACAACAATGAATACATCATGTCACCAATCAAATTGAGTTACAAGGGAAATTAATCCCAAAAGAGTCATTAACTAGATTTTAATTTCAGTAAGTCCAAATAAATTATAGGTAAAATAATAGATATAATCTAGAATATTTATTTCTATAAAATCACCTGGTTACATAAGAGTCGTTGTGTTGAAATATGGATAGAAAAAAAAATTACATCCTTAGTCCCATTAAGATTACATAATTCACACTGACTTCAAGACACGATTCTCATCCACGTTCTGTGATACCACCTTTTTCAGGAAAAAACCTAGATACCCAGTTAACATTAGAAATCAGGTGGCATGGAAGTGGTTTTACAACCATTCGTAGCCCCCATGGGCTGGTAACTAGAACCTAGAATCAAACAAAATGAATTTGGGAATATTGTTCTAAAAGCATTGTGTAATTATTTAAATAATTCAATATTAATATTAGGAAAAATACATAGGGAGTAGTGTACCATAAGTCAATCAAGTATAAATAACTTAATGTACTATATAATTTTACTAGAAAGTTGAATAAAAACCCAAACCCTAATGGATGAAACTCTTTAATGCCATTTATCAATAGTTACCCACACCTTCTAGTGTTGGGTCACCATTACTCAAAAATAGAATAATATAATCTTCAAAATATTGAAGGAATTTGTTGGGTGTATGAAAAAAAATCCCAATAGGGTATCTCAAAAAATTAATAAAGAGATGTAAATATTTAATTAAATTAATAAAGAGATTTCAATTTTAGGTAAATGGGTTTGGAATTTTAGAATCATATTAAAAAAATTCATTTTTTACATTTCTAATAATGGAAATAATTTAAAAAATATCTTAACAATAATTTTATATAAAATAGATTATATAAATAGAAGTCATGTAAAAAAGTTTACAACAATGCCATATATTCAAAATTTTCATTTTTACAAGGAAAAACCGAATGTTTCAATCAAAAACATTTCCTGATTTTTTTCACAAATGAGAATTTGAAATGAATTCAATACTCAATTTAATAATTCAATTTCAGAATTTAAATATCAAGATTTTAATTCCTTCAAATTCAATCAATTTCAAAATTAAACCCCAATTCAATGGAATTGGGGGGTTTTCCCCAATTTCATTCTAAAATCCAATTTCCAACCCCCCCCCCCAATTCAATTGAAATGGGTTTTTAGAAATTAAATTTCAGTTGAATCAGATTCCATATATTCTATTTAATAAAATTTAATCATATCAAGAAATTTATGGTTAATTAAATTTCCTATTAAAAATGTAACCGCCAATATTTCCATGGAAATACAGAGCCCACAATAGGACTCGACAACCAGAACAATAGAATAGAATATCTAGAAAATCAAAATAGGATCAATATTCAACAACATGGATTATAGATCCATAAATCACAAGATTATATATCAAACTCTAAGGATATAGAATATGATGAAGAAATAGGGAGAGAGATAGCTCGAGAAGTCACACTGCAACTACAACAATGAACGATGACTTAAAAAAATACACAAAAGGGTTTTAGATCTAAAATATTTCTTATGTATAGATCTTGGGTCACGATAAAGTATGTATTTTGGGGAGGAAGAAGAATTTTCAGCCAATATTTCTATTTAAAACAAGACTCGAGACTTTACACGATGTGTAACCAAATTACACATTGTGTAATTATAAAATCTCGAGATCACTAAAAAAACTCATAACCTTTTATTAAAAATTTATTTATTATTTTTTTATAATTTACATCCCATGTATCCATATTAGATAGCGTGTAAATCTATATAATGATAATGTAATAATAGGTTTAATTTTGAAAATCCAAAAAAAAAATATTTGAATTCACCATTATAGGTATCCTTTCAATTTCTTATCATACCTACCTAGATAGTGGAAAAGGAAATCCATTGAAATGTTTAAAATGTACCTTGTAGATATGTAATGGGTTGTTACATTATTTATCAACAAGGTTAAAGGGTGTTAAAACTAAAATGTTAGGGTGGAAACATAGAAAAAATACCATGTCTAATAATGAATTATTTAGTTCCATCCTTATTCTATCATTGGATAAGAAATTTTTGGATTCATTTTAGTTTCAAAATTTTCTTTTATTAATTTTATAATTTTATAAAATCCATAATTTCCCCACCCCTAACATATAAAAGGGTACTTCCTCTCCTATTGTCATCACATTTAAAAATTGTTTTAGTTCATTAAATCCCTAAAAGAACCATACCTCAATTCCAAAATTCTATAGTCATTTGATTTATTAGAAATCCAAAATTAGAAGGATTTATGTATATTTATAATGGTGTTGTCTATAGAAGATCTATCTTTATTTATAAATAATTTTTTGTATTATTTATTATTCCACCTCCATAAAGTCTTATTATTCCATGATAGTATAATAAAAAAATTTCCTACCAGATATAGATATTTTTTATTTTAATATCATATCCTAAATTAATAAAATATTTCTTAAAAAGGTAAATTAATCCAACATTCATTTGTACGGTTGACTACCACCTCTAAAATAGGTATAATTCATTTACAGTCACCAACTCTCACTATTGGATATAATGGTGGATGTTATATATATATATACATGATATAAATAAAGTAAATATAATTTTGAAAAAGAAATTTATCATATATTTTCTTTCATTCTCGTTCATTGAAAATCAATTATGTTGTGTGTGTGTGTGTGCATGACAACCTCCACGAACTGATGTGATTCATTTTTTCACCATTAGCTCACATAACAGGAATTTATAAAATAATTTTAAGAAATAATATAGTATTTATGATATAATTATCCTTATGTAAGTATATAATAATACTTACCTTCTTCCCATCATTATTCTTGAAAATGGGAAATATTTCTCCTAGGTACGTATGGGCCAAAATATCCATGAGTGGTAAATAGTTCAGGTTTATTAACCATATTAATTGATTGGTTTTGAAAATATAATTTATTTATTAAAAAAAATATAATTACATTATTATTATTTTGGAGATGATGAAATAATAAATTCTTTGTCCAAATTCAACCTACTGAACTCATTTTGGAATGAGGAGGGGAATACCATTAAAACATCTAATGAGAACTTAATTGACTACGAAAATGAATATAATAAGGTAATAGAAAAATAAAAACATAAAATTAAAATATAAAAATGATCATAATAATCTTAATAATTAATATATATATTTTATTCTAGAATATATATACCATACCTTCCAAGTATGACCTACGGTAGGGGAGTCCATCTCAATTTACACTCCGTAGAGACATATTTTGTATGATTCACCTATTTATCATTATGAGATTCATATACTGGCCATTTGAAACTTTCAAAATTTATATCCATTTTCTGATTATTAATAATAATTCAATTCATGTTACTCATTCATGGTTTATGTATAAAATAAAGATTGATCATATTTATCCTTTTTATAGGATAAATTTATCTTCAATAAGTATAGTTTTCAAAATAGTTTTTTAAAAGTCATCCATATTCAGTCCAATGATTTATTAATGAAATTTTACATTATCCTTGATGTGTAAATGGTTTGAATGTAATATTTATATTGTTTCACTGAAAGGTTCGCTCTTAAATTTTTAAAAACATACAAATTGAATGTTCTATTTTAATGTATATGTGGTTAGCGAACATTCGAATTATTTTAACTATTTATTCCTTTTATGTATTTCTATATGTTTTAAATGGTTTTAAAAATAATACAAATTAATGAATACATGTTTTGAGTTTCGTATATTCCTTAAAAGAATCTATTTTACTAAAAAACTACTTTTTTGATTACCAACTCCTATATCTAGATTAATATCAATGTTATTAACATTATCTTGAGACATTCACTCTCTTGTGATAATTATAAATTACATTTCTCATAAATATTTACATTATTTATATCTTGGATCATAATATTTCATAATTTGTATAGCATTTCTTTGTAAATTTCTTTACCTTAAACGTTAATTGAATTACTGGGAAATTATTGACAACCTGTATTTTTTACATGGTATAGAAATTTGATGATATGAAAAATTTTTATGGATTTAATTTGATCATTCATTATGTAAGGATTTCATTGAAAATAAATCAATACTTTTGGTGAATAATTATTCACACCCTCAATGAAATTATAGGTCTCATGATACCAATTAGTATGCAAGCATGAAATGGATTTATTTTGTATACCTATCCATCGATTAAACCGTATTGTTACATGGATATGATGGTATATATATCATGATTTCTGAACTCATTAAAAACAATATAAATAATTTAATTTATTAAGAATTTGGCTACTTCTATCCATGATATTATTGCATTGATATTGTCCATGGATTCATTTTTAACATAAGTGAAAGATTAAATGGTAGGTTTTTTAATTATACACCATGATATATAGATTATTATTTATTTAGTTATGATAACATCTAATGTACAAAAATATTTCTGATAATCTGACATCACCATTAATTTTTTTTCATTTCCCCATGATATGTAGAAGGATATTATGAATAATATCAATGATGCCAGAATTTTTTTATGATATATATTATATATTTTTAGTGTTATATGGGAATAAATTATGTATTTAATTCTTAAAGACTAAAAAACTACTCATTCCTTCTACATTTTGTCTCGTATATATATGAAATTATATTAATTTAGACAAAATCTCTCAGAAACTAGTTTTTCAGTTTTTACAAAAAAAAACAGTAACTTAGGTCCATCAGGGGATTTAAAATATGAACCCTCGACACTATGTGCTACATTGATATACATGGAAGATATTTAAGATCACCCATCTTAGTAAATGCTACTTATTTCCATATCATATATCCTTCAATCATAAAAACTACCTTTGAGGGTAGTCATGTTGGAATATTAGTGTTTTTTTTGAAATTGATGCTTGACGGAACATAAAAAATGTTCAAGTCTCTGATCTTATAACCATATTTTTTCCCAAATATATGGTCCCATCCATGGGTGAATTTGAGTGGGATTTAAAATAAATTATTGCATTACTAACAATTAGGTTTATGAAATTGAATAATATCCACATATTAATTATAGAGACTTCACTAGAAGACTTAAGAAATAATATATGACACCTAATTTAATATTTTATGGTCATGGGATTTAGAAGTTTTTACTTATAACCATTTCGTAAAAATATTTCGATTCCATGTACCAATTCACTAAATCCTTTGTATTTTCACATTGAAAAACTGTTCATAGAAATGAAGGGGGATATAGACTATATATCACTGTTTATAAGAGAGAGATAATTATATAGTGAATAGAGTTCCAAATAGAGGATATAAAAGTAAATGTTTAAATGATTCATTATAGATAGTAAATGGAAAAGAGATAAAAGTATAGTAAACAATTACTTTTGCATTATTTTTTTGTAAAATTTATTTATTATTATCTATACATTCATTATCATATGGTATCAAATAATGATAAAATTATTTGAATTTTTAAAAGTAGACATATTTCGAAAAAATGATTTTATGTGAACAATATAATTTATCATAATAAATTGAATTAACAGCAATTTATAAATTATTTTAATTAATATTGAATATTATATATTCAATAATTATATTTAACATTAATCCATTAGTTTTTACTATGTAATTAATTATATTAAATTAGTTTTTATGAATAATGATTCATTTTTTTCAAAATGGTTTTTACACTTTTTGTGTAGACATATCAAAATTTTCTTCATACACATTTTAAAAACAAATATTATAAACTAAATTCCCTATTTCAAATCATAATTCCAAAATTAGGTTATATGATCATTGTTTTGAGTGAAAATGTATAATTTTCATAGTAAAAGTTAATTACATATGGAAAAGGTTAAAATGGGTTAAATTGGTTTAAAATAAATGATAAGGATTATAATATTAGAAGAAAAATTATATTATTGTCATTGGTGGAATTAATTTAATCATACCCTCATATTAAATTCAAAATGGGGCTCATTTGGTGCCACAATTCCTTGGAAATGACTATATAATTTTAAAGTTGAGTTAATTTATAAAGGTTTACTCCCCTCACATACATAAAGCCCCTCATCTCTACACTCATTCAATGTTTTTGAGAACCTTGTATTTAACTAGGTATGAAAACATAAATTCCAAAATATCCTCCCCATATCTTATTGGTTCTGATATCTACAAAAAACCATCATTATAAGTCTTAAGGTGTAAAAGAAATGATAAAACCCAAAGAAGTGGTAATTTTCCTTATAGTGTTCATTCAAGAATATTTATTCTTAAACTTAATCCAAATTTATTATAAAAATTCTATTTTGATAATATAATAATTATTGAAATACTAAATTTTATTTTTATTATATAATAGAAATTATCATCATCATATTGATCCAATGAAAAACTAACAAGGTAATTATGTGTGCTTTCAGATTACTGCCTCCAAGTAGCAATGCATTTAATTTTTCATCATTTTCTCTCATGGATGATAATATAGATATTTTTAATAAATATATATTATATTTTAGATTGATTTATTATTCTTAAAATAAAAAAAATTTATTTAATTTACTTATATCCAATTATTTGAAAATTAAAATGTCACTTTCGTGTATATGCAGACTTCCACCTCCAATAAGGGTGAATACCATTTCTAATCAACACAAAAACATTCTGGATAACGTTTTTTATGTAATGAATAATTATGATATTTATTACATGAATAATATTATGTATATTATGAGTCCCTCACCATGGGGTTTGTAATAGAATTCTTCAACAGAAACATTATTGTAAATAGAAAATTCAACACCTAAATATTGATTTTAATGATGAGTTGATAATAAATGGATAATGAGAAATTTTAATGGAAGGGTATATAGAAAGATAAGTGTTATAATTATTATTTTATATATTTATGGTAGATATATGTTTTAATATATTATTTTTGAGTGCATATAAATAAAGTTGGGATATGAAGTAAGGATTCGTGTTATTATCTCCCTTTTTTATTGGGATTGTTTATGTTCCAATTTACCTTATTGGAGTTGTATATTATTTATCTATTAAAAAACTATTTCCTTTTACTCTATTTATCTATGGTACTCTTATGTATTTATTCTATCTCCCCACACATTAGTACTCAAAAAAGGAAAAATACTAATTTTTGTAAAAGTCGGACTTATTTCTCTTTTTTGGTTGAAATTTTTCTCCACCATTTCATTATTCTTAGAATATTTATTTGAAAAGTAAAAATGATTTATAATGGTATATTATATTATTTTTTACTTTATTTAAAAACATTTTAAATTTATATTATTTTCATTTTCCAAGCTATTAAATTTTTAAATTCTTTATTAATGTGAGAAAATATTATTATTTTAATATTAACTGAATGAAAATATTTTCTACTCATCAAGTGCATATATTATATTGATATTATATGACATGTGTCCATTATATTTAAATGAAAATTGTATTCACATTGTTATCCAAGAGTTTTTTTTTAATATTTACCAAACGAATGGTATGTTTTCTCCTTTTTCAAATTATATTGAAAATTATTTTATAAATGTATATTTAATACTTGTAAACATCGTGTAAAGAATATTATGTTTACCTAGAGAATTTTTATAATGATATCATCCATTTTTTTTATATATATGGATTTTTACTGCTATTATTTAAGGGTGTTATCATGATGCATGATTTTTCCCATTGGTGAATTAAGTGAAGATGAAATGATAAGTGTATTTTGTAATCTCATAAAGGATATATGTATAGTTTTAATTATGTAATGGTTGGGCCATGAATTATATGTCACTCCAATACATTCGTAGAATCATGATATCTCCTAATAATATAAGAATGATAATACTCATTGAACTCATTCAAATATGGGACTTTATCTATGATGTTAATAAGATTTCTATGTGAAAAAAATAAACTATGGGACAAATTAAACATTTTTATGATGGTCTTGGTAGATATAATTGAAAAAGGAAATGATTTTAAATTATTATATATATTCTAGAAACAAATATATTGTTCATATGATATTCCCAAATAGATCAACATGATTAATTACTTTTAGGGTATATTTTGATAGATTACGATTATGTTTTCATACATTTATACTTTTTTGATTCACACTTATTATTATAAAATATTATCTCCAATGTTTACCCATACTATGCGTTTAAAGTCACCCTTTCTTATGTTTCGAAATCTTAGGTTATGATGAAATGTAATTAGTAGTATTTTTTCATGAATGGTGAAATGTGAGAACCACGTTATAGAGATTTTGGAGATCACTGAAAAGTAATTTGTTTATGTATATTTTCTCCCAGAATACTAAACCATTATATACCTTGAACATGATTTATAATGAGATATATTTGTTCTTCATCAACAATGATGGAATATATTTGTATACTATGTTTATATATCCTGATTTTATATCACTGTAGGGTTTAGTAATTTTTTGGAATTATGTTATTAAGCATAAGAGAGTAAAAAACTAAAACAAAATAGGGGGAAAGATGTATAGAATGAACCAGGAATGTCATGAATTGAATGATGGTTTCAAAATTTATATCATATTAGGAATGATTTCCATTATCATATGATTTATTACTCTGATTTATTTTTATTGATTCACACCCCAATCATTGTGGTGTTTGATAATCATGATAACATAGATAAAATGGGTATGGGTATGATTATTATGCAATAATAAACATTATATGTAATATTTTTAAAATTCCTTACCCATATATTTATATCAAAATTGGTTTTTAATTTTATCACATCATAAATTCAATGGTTATATATTGAATTATTTGAGAATAATATAAAAGTTATGATGGTGGATTATTAATTATATAGCACCCCTCTAATACAAGTATGTGGGAATGTGCTTTTTAAAATTCATAATATTTTCCCTCTAGTTATATTTTATGTGATTTTGGGAATTTATTGGATCTCTATATATGATCTTTTTTTAGTGAGAGGATTATTATTTTATCTAATGGAAATTAATTCCAATAAATGGGTCTTACTACCCATTTATTAGAGGTATTCATATCAAATGGATGCGAAGAAACAAAAAATTGAAGATAAATATACTAGGAATGAATATTATATAGTTTTTCCTAATGAATTTCATTTTAATCCACCAAATCATGAAATTGTGTTTTTATTTGAGTTCATACTTGATATTACACTTATACCAATGGATCCTTATAGAATGGTCCAATATGAGTTGCATGAATTTAACATGTAACTCTTGGAGAATCTAGAAAAGGGATACATAATCACTAGTGATTCACCATGGGTTGAATATATTCTTATATTAAATTATAAATCTAGGATAGTTCATATTTTCACTAATTATAAATAACATAATAAGATAAATATCAAGAAAAAATGTCATCTTCCATGTATTAATGACTTGTTTGATCAACTTCACTGATCTTAATACATGTAAATGTTTAATTTTTGATCAAGATATTATCAGTTAAGGGTAAATAGGGATTATATGATAAATATAAATTACCATATGTTGTAGGAAAACCATAAATTTAGAGTGATCCCATTTGGAGATACAAATTCTTCTAGTTTTATTAATGTATATAATGAATAGAGTCTTCATAGATTAACATGATCAATTTTTGGTAGTCTTGATAAATGTTATTCTAATATATTATATGAGTATATAATATCATTTTCATCATTTTAATATTGTGTTAGAGACCTTAATAAAAGAAAATATTAATGAAATTTTTTTAAAATATGAATTTTGGATACATTAAGTATCATTATTGGGTAGTATAATTACAAAATATGGTATATTTGTGGATCCATAAAAGAAAACGCTTATTTAATAATAGAATAGACAAAAAATGGTGGTTTAGATCTATATTTTTCATGGATTGGATGGATATTTTTTAATTATTTGGGAAATTTATTAATTCTATCAAATCTATTAACGAAAATTATTTAGAAGGGATTAAAGCTCCCATAGAAAAATTAATGTCATGAACATTTCAAAGAGATTAAGAGGAGTTTGGTTGGTGATAATTTTCATAAAATACCAGGTAGAGATAAGGGTTTTTGTTATATTGTGATGCATCAAAGAATGGATTTACCGGATTTCTCATAAAAAATGACATGGTAATAGTATATGATTCATCCTAATTGATAGATTGTGAGAAAAATATTCATAATAATATTTTAGATATGGAAAAGATAATTTTTTTCAATAAAAGTTTTGACTGATTATCTATGCGTTGAAAGGTGTGATATCTATACTAATTGTATAATATTAATTAATATATTATCATATTAATAGTGAAATAAGTACCAATATATATTGTTATAGTTGATTAAATACCGTGACATATCAATACAATACAACATCTGGATGGAGAACGTGGTGGAAGAGGATATGAGTCATAAGGTACATTCTATTTTTTCTATAATGTGGATTAAAAGATTTATAATACATATGGATTTGAATATTATAGATGATGAAATCATCAGATAAGTGATGAAATCATGTCATCATTAAATGAATTTTCAAAAATCCATGTATGTGTTGATTGAGGAGGTGAAGAAGGTGGATTAGGAACTCAAAAAGAAGGTAATGATTATTCTAATGTTCAACCTTGAACAAAATGGGATGTTGTGATTTAGGATCCGCCTATTTTTCCTATTCAATTCCATAAAATAAGAAGATATTGCATGAAGAACAAATTTCAACATTCTCTATCCAAATGTAAGTACATATGTGTATATATTTATCAAAGTGAATTTCTAGTGGGATAAAATGAAAATTGATATTTTAGATTGTGTATTTAGAAAACTGATATATTAGAATGTTAAGGTTGTACATTATAATTCTATGTGTATAATTAAATTTTTACCCAACATAGTACATAAATGTGAAAACATGACAATATTTTTTTGTTATACTCTTTATGAAAAATAATGTCAATAAAATCATTTGGATTGTAATACATCACCATATTAAGTTAGTTTATTTTATTTATATCTGATATGTTTTATCACTTTACCATCATTCTGAGATATACATTAATAAAGTGGAAAGGATTCCTAGAGTATCACACTCAATTAAATCTAATTGTGTTATAAGTTTCATATCAAAATTATAGAGAGGTATTCGATATGATTTGAATACATATCTTAATTTTACTACATCCTATCACCCTTGGAATAATTGAAAATATGAATGAACTATCCATACACATGAGGATATGTTGTGATAATTATTTATACTCTTGAAAGGGGGTTTGGATCAAAACCTTCCTCCAGTAAAATATAAACAGAGAAATAGTTCTGTCTTAATAATTCAGAAATATTCATATAAATATCTCTATTAAAAAAGTTCTAAATTTTAATATTTTATATTGAAATTAGTGGATGAATGATATTGGGAAATGAATCTGGTAAGGAAATGACATATAATGTTAAATTCATTTTGTATGACATCATAGTAACACATATTTGATAAAAAAGTTATGATGAAATTTTTTTAGTGGAATCTAGACTTAGAAGTTGGTGATAATGTATTAAAATTAATATATTCATTAAATGATTTTATATAATATTGATAGAAGGCTATGCTGACAAATAGATATATTGTTCTCTTCCAAATTATTTTTTGTATCATGATGGTAATTATTATATTGTCTCTATAATTGATCAACTTCCATATTCATGATGTGTTCCTTGTATTGCTTTGGAGGAAGCAGCTAATTAATCAGTGCCACAAACTAAACTCAAAGGATGTATAACTATAGAATAATTGTAATTATGAGGAACAAATGGTGGACATTAATTATTAAAGAGATATTTTTGAAAGAATAATAATCTAATAGTCAAAATTTGACGCCAAAAATTTAAATATGAGGAAGGTATGTGGGAACCAAAGGATGTAATGAGTCATAATTATACTGGTCTCATTCCATTATAGTTATCGAATTTATATGGATAAATTATTATAAGTGTTTAGAATGTAACACCCCATGATTTCATAAATTATTTTGAATTTAGATAAATTCGATATTTTTATAGCTTGTGATGAACATAACACTAAACATAAATGAGTAATTATTAATGACAAAAAAATAGGGAGAGATTTATATAAATTTAAATGATATTTATAAATAAATGACATTTTAAAATTAATGGCATCATGTTCACATGTAAAATACTTATGATTTTAAGAAGATTGTTTTAAACTATTTTTTCAAATTTCTTATTTATTATTAAAATTATTACTTCTGAGGAATGAAATCCTGAAACTTTATTGATAAAATTAAATTAATAATTAAAATAATAAATTAACACCACCCAGTAAATGGTTATGGATTACTATTTTAATAATTCACAATTAGATAGAAATTTTTTATTGCATAAAAATGTTTTATAAAAAATGCTTAATTTAAAAGTCAATCTCTCTTATTTAATTTTTTAAAATTATGAAAAAAATATCATTTACACATGCATATAAAAGAGTTTCCATTCATACAACTGATTATTAAATGGTTATAAAAAATTATAAGATAATTTTAAGGTATAAAGAGATATATTCTTTAAATAATCATATTTAGGTGAGAAATGTATATTATTTTAATAAATTAAATTAAGGATAACTAATGAATAATTTTAATTAAATATTTAGATAATGTATTCAATTAAATAATTAACATTAAAAATATGGGTTTTAATGGGAATATAATGGTAAGAAAATATATTTTACGATTCAATGTATATATTTTTCTAAAAAAAGTTTTTACATCTTTTTTGGGAGTATTAGAATTAATTTCTGCAATATTTATTAATTTAATATGATTAAATGACTTAAATATTTTTATTAATCTTTTAAAAATATATTTTCTATATTATTGTTCATTCCTAATGAATACTTATGATGGTAAATGTTAGTTCATCAAAATAATGTTTAGAATTGGATAATGGGGTTAAACTAATGGAAAAGGCTTCTATTTTACCAAAAAAACATATATTTATGTAGTTCGTTAAGAATAATTTCACATCACCCAATTTTTTATTCAAAATATAGACTATTTGTTTAAAATAATTTCTATAATGACTATACTATTTTATTATCAAGGTTGCCTATAAGGGTTCCACTACCCTCACATATAAATGGGAACCTCAACTCATAACTTATTCACACACATATAGAAACATATCTCCACTATGAAAAACCAAAATAAATTTTTAAATATCCTACCAACATCCAATATCTTTTGGTATCACTCCAATACTAACCTGATAAGGACTAATGTGTAATCAAATGGAGGATTCCCAAGGAATATGTAATAATATTAACTGATTTCCTTCAAGTTAGTTTTTTCCTCCACCTACTCTAAATATACTATATACATCCATTCATGATTCAATTGATATCATAAATATACTAAAAATTTCTATTTTTGTGGGAATATTATCTATTTCACATACATATAATTGGAATTGAATGTGTCTATAATAATAGGTGTGAACTATCACCTCTTTGAATAGAGTTAATTCAATCTTCATCACTGAATCTCATTATTTTTTATATTTATCTATATAATGCGTATATATAATTTTTAAGACATTATAGAGACTATAGAAAGATAATATAATTTATAATTTCCTTCCCTTCAATCCATTTGATAATGGAAACACCTCTTAGGTGTTCATGTGGAGTACAACCTCTAAAAATGATGTATCTCATTTTTCATCACTAATTTATAGGGATAGTTCTTAATGTGTATATAATAAGTTAATATAATATATTACTTAATAATTAATATTTTATAGATGAAGAAACCATCACCAATAATAAATGACCAGATTTTCAAAACCTAAACATACATGGAAAACAAAATAGTTAACACGTGAATATCGATTTTAATGATTGATTTTTTTGAAACAACATACATTAAAAATATAATAAAATTAAATATAGTATTATAACTATGAATATAGTCATGTTATATATTTTAAATAATAAAAAATTTATTACACATGATGTTAGATCATGTAAACATAATGTTGAAACTTCATGTAAGATTTTATGTTACAATCTCACTTTTTATCATGTTTTTTTAAATTTTAAGTTATATTGTGTGACTTGTATTTTATTTAACTATTAAACAAAAAATATATTATTATAGTATGCATATTTTTTAAAAAAAAATTATTACATTTCACCGCTCTTTGGTACTCAGAGAGTACAAAATAATGTTTTTTTTGGAAAATCTGACCTTTTATGATTTTTTTGATGAGAAAATTTTCCTGCACATATATGTATATATAATAATTATAAATGTTTTATAGTAGTTTTTATATACATTAAACTAACTTATAAAATAACTGTGATATTATATTTTACATTCATTGTAAACATTTTAATGATGTCAAACTATCATTTTCTGAAAGGGTCATTTTTTCCATTTAATAATAATGTGAAAAAAGAATGTTTTTTTAACAATTAAAGCGTAAATGGATTTTTCATTAATCATGTAATTTCTCTATAATTAGGTTTAATTTATATTTTTATCGTGGGTATTCAACTGAATAATATTAAAAATATTTTATGAATTTTTAGTTTACAAAATCTACTAAAATGAAATAACATTTTCTGTTGTTTTTCAAAGCATATTTCTAATGCTCTGATAAATGTATTTTTATCTAAATCAATATAAATTATTTAATTTTTTAATTATATAGGTAATTATATAATAATACCATACACATTATTTCAATTTATGTATTATTATGTTGATATTTTTATGATGTTTTCATGATAACCATTTCGTACCATCAAATTGACAAAGCTATGATGAAATAATGATTGTTTTTATGATATTATGAAACACATATGAATGTAATTCATTATGTGAGGGGAGGACCAATAATTAAATATCCAACAAATATATTTGGTAAATATTAATATCTATTATGGTAATATGAAATGAAATTATGGAATAGATAATTTCTATTATATAATATTTTCATTACATGGAACAAAACTCACGATCTTTTAAAGATTAGTTTCATTGAAATTAGGAATATAATACAAGAAAACATAAACCATTCTAATAATCCACCTGAAATAACTATTCCTAGGTTCTCCCTGTATTACATTTACAATATGTTATATCCTAGGGATATAAATAAAAAGAAAATAGTTGTTATAAATCCCATTAAGGTAATAAGAAAGGGAGACATTTAGTATATTATTATAAAAAATATCAGTAAAACCCGAGGCCTACCAATAAGAAAAGAATAGAAACCTAGAAACCCCTAAGAGTGGAGGGATGAATTGGGGTGTCGACATTTTCTTTTAATGAAATAGATTTTATTACCACATTGGTAGTAACTTGTTAAAATATCCTTGTGAAATCATGTCACAATTAAACATTCACATGAAAAGAGATGATACAACAATTTTACATGGTCCACCACTAAGGGGTAGTGAATAGAGAAAATTAAAAAATTGTACCAATCACACCTAAATCTACTAAAAATAACTAGTTAATATGGAATACAATATCTTATACATATTCAATCTTTTTAATGAACAATTCCTTTAGAATATTTTCTAGACAACACACAGCCTCCCTCTAAAAACTTATATCGACTACCCCTGCATCATTGATTTGGGAGAACTCATACTCTATTTAATGACATTATGTTCACTAAAATATAACAACAATGTCTTTTTCCCTAATAATCATGAGAATAATATTTCATCGATGTCATATATAGATGTTCTTGAAATCATTGTTCACTAAAACTATATGATCAATTTTACTATTCACGATGTTCCTATACATTAAAAAACCCTTTATGTTTTATGGAAATTATATCACTCACAAACAAACACACATTCTTTAATATACCTATCTTCACTAAGATCATAGCCTTATATATAGAACTTCATTTATAGAACATTATGTCTTTATGAAACTTTCTGCCTTCAAGAAACTCCCATAACCCAAAATAATTGGCTTTGGGTAATACATCACCAGTATTTTTGTGATATTCATGCTCTAATAGAAATCAAGATTTAAAAAGATCACATCCTTCATGAAATAAGATAATTTAAGTCTTTTCTTATATTTCCTTTTTTGTAAAATGATTTTTTTTGTGTCTTAATATATATAGGAACAACCTTTCATGAAGATACCACATTCCTAGTGGATGTTTCATAACCCTACAAAACATAAGCTCATTAAGATCACTTGTTACATGAAGATCTAGTGAGATTTAACCGATTATTCAAGCTTCTCATTGTATCCATGATTAACCATCTTTCCATAATCTATTTTTATGCTCAATTATGATTATACACAACATCATGAATCTCAATCTTTAAAAGTGCTGAGTCTATTCAAATCAGAATCCTTTACTATTGTTGAGATGTTTCAACCCTAGAAAACCACCTTTCAAAAATATTTCACCATCATGCTAATTTTTAGACCAAAATATTTCTAAGACAATAAAAAAATGATTCCACCTTAAAAATTGTAGCCATATTTTACTATAATATTAATAGCCTTGAAAACTCTGCGATCAAACCTGTGTGGATTTACAATAAACAAAAACTGGACTTCATTCCCATCTTTGAATGGAATCAGATCCAATAGTCTTCCCCATTGAATTTTTTTGGAAATATAAAGAGATATTATATAAAATCATTAACCATTAACAGAAATATATATGTAATGAAATAAATCATCCATCACTCTAATTCCATGGGAGAAAATATTTGTGTAGAAAAAAGGTTGGAAAAAGGAAATTTCATTACTCTCTATAACATCAATACTCAATGAATTTCACTAATACCCTCTATAGAAATAATCCCAAATATCCAATATTATTACTTATGGGTCTCAACACTATCTACCCTCGTATTTTTTATCCCCCATAATATTGAACCACAACCAGAAATAGATTTTAAATATTAAAAAAAATGGGGTAGGGGATCAACTCTAATATCCATATGCACTAGAAGGTGGTTGAACACCAAAGTTCAACAGATGTTTCTTGAAAACTTGTGTTGTCAGTGGCCTATTAAGAATGTCAACCACTTAGTCATAAATTCCAACATGATCCATTTTAATCACACCATGTTCAATGTTTACATTGAGGAGGTGATATTTGATCATAATATGTCTATTACAAGGGGACTGAACTACATTCCTCAAAAGGTCAATAATGATCTTATTATCCCATGGAATCACCATTAGTTATTCAAACTCCTCACCAATATCAGTTAATTGTTTCTTTATATAGAATACATGAGATAGATACTTTAATGTAAATGTATATTGTAATTCAACCATACAAAGATAATTTTTTTCTTGTTTCTTGCTCAAACATCCCATAACTTTTTTCAAAAGGATGATTGATCCACTAATTGTGAATTTTCTATCCACTACTTTTTTATTTTTGATCCACCACATAAACAACCCAAAAAAATTATAATATAATATTAATCCATTATATCTTCCTAATTAAAAGTATATTCGAAAATATAAAATACCTTGAATATACCTCTAGATTCATTTAAAATTTGACAAATGTTATTCCATCAGATTTCTTGGAAAGAAAGCCACTAATATTATTTCAGAGAAGTAATCTAGTCATGTTTTGGACTAGTATAATAATATTCCAATTATTATTTAGTACATGGTGGGATCCAAATATTTCCAATCCTCGTGATTCCAAAATTTTCCCTACATTTATTAGAGTCTATATCAATTGTTAGTCGTGCATGCAGAATTTAATCAGAATCTATGTTGTGTGTTTTCCATGAGAAAGGAATGTGTAATCCAATATTTGAATCACATGTAGCCCCCATTAATTTTTTGAGTCCTCCAATCATAGAAATTCCAAATTATGAATTTATGAGAATAAATATTTTTTTCACTAATCTAAGGAAACTTTCTCCAAAACTAATATCATCCATATACTGAAGAAACATAAATTGATCTTTTTGTAAATTCTTCACAATAATATTATGATCAAAACCTACCTAGTTAAATTTTAGATTTTTTAGATAAGAATAAATTGGAGAATATCACACTCATGGTGCTTTATTTTGAGTATTTATGGGTTTCATTAATATACAAACCATTGACTCATTATTTCGAATATAAAATCCCACTTGTTTTTCATCGTAGAATTCCTCTTAACTAAACCATTTATGAATGTATTTTAAGCATAAATATAATAATATTTGTACCATATTTGAATTTTAATTGAAAATAATAGTCTAATTGACTCAAGTCGAGCTACTGAATAATTTTTTGTAACATCAATACCTTCAATCTGAGCATATACTTTACACACCAACGGTTCCATGTTTCTGGTAAAAATTCAAAAATAATCCTAGTTTTTTAATTATCCACTTTGATTCAACGACATTTTTATATTAAATTTAGTTAACAAGATCCCATGTCCAGTTCTTTTCAATATTATCCATTTCTTTGTTCATGTCTATAATCAATGATTCATCCTCATCACATCATAAAATGATATTTGTTGTACAATTGATATGAATGAATAATTTTATACATTTCTTCTTCTCTTGGCCTATATAGGTGATGTCTAATATCTAATGATGTTGTATTTATAATTTTTTTCTCTATCACTTCTCCAATGTGGGTTTGATGATGTTTCTTATATAATGGTTTCTTATTCTTATTTATGATCATTATCAATAGTTTTTGTGTTCCCTTAATTCTTTGAAATCGGTCTATCATTTTTGAAATTATATATATCTATTTTCCTCTTTCATTTTTATCTTTAATCATTTAAAAATATGTTCTACTATATGTATTTATGATTTTAACCAAAATTATATTAACATCACTTCTTTCCATAATATTTAAATGTTTTTTATTATAACATTTGTAGTCTTCACACTTCATGGAATATCCCTAGAATATTCTTTTATATACATTATCACCATACTGGAAATGATTTCATTCATTGTTTTGGGTGAAACAATTACTAATAAAAACATTAAAATAAGTTATCTATTGATTAATTAAATACCATAAAATATATGGTGTCTTATATTCTCCAATTATAATCCATGTATGATTTTGAGTCTATACTAGTACTTGTACATCCTCATTATAGTAACGACGAAAAACATGAATATCAATTAGAATAGTTCTAGAAATATTGTTATCCTTTCAATTTATGCAATAAAAAATCTATTTTGTTGTGGATTTATCACTTCAGAAACCTCATGCTTTATCGAATATTTTTTTAGTTATTTTTTACATTAAAAGGATGTGTATTCTCCCCAATTTTAGGATAGTTTAATCTTGAATGTTCGACCAGTTTTATTATCATCTATTTGATGATATCTATTTATGAAATAAATCACTTTTAATTTGAACTTCATATTCATTAAACAAGAAATTATACTATAATAATCATTAAAAAGACTAAACTGACTCTCTTTATTTTTTGGCCACATTAATTGGACCTCATTCTTCTTTGTGAATATGATCAAGAATATTTGATTCCATTTTTTTCTTCAGTTTCTATGAACTCCAAACTATCTTTTATCATATGAATTAATCACAAGACTTATAAATATCAATCTTTATATTCTCAATGAGGAAATTCACCGTAAGTTTAGATAACTGTTCCATTCTATATTGATTAATGTGACAAAACCTCTGTTACTACATGTTTTTTTCTTCTTCTACAGTTATGTAACAAGTTTTCCCTTTACTCTATATAGGGTACAAATTTCCATCTAATATTTATCCTTCTATATGTGAATTATATGTATTTCCTTTGATGTTTCAACCATTCAAATTAAAAATCAAAATCAATCATTACACATGGTGTTGACTTACACTTAGGATATTTTGACACAACACATCTATATGAAGATCATCAGTTTTCCTTTTCTCATCATTTTCTAATTTTGTATTTACACTTCCTTTAATCTCAAAGAAATGTCATTTCTGATTCTCACAATTCCATCAACAATTATATTAATTTTTTTAAAAATATAAATTCCTTGTCATCTTGGATGATCATCCACTATCAATAATCCAGGTTCAACTATTATTTATTGAGTGAGAGTAATTTTTGAAAAGATGGATTTCTTAATTTTCTTCTTTTCCATCCATGAGATACATAATTGTGTGGAGGATATAGATGGAATTTTCAATATATTTCATATATTCATATATTCATCTCACTCATATTATTCTTTTAGTTCAGAATAACTATTTTCATTAGTAACACTGTTTTGTTGAAGAATATTGACCATTCTTTGATTTTTAGGTATTTCTTACTCTATTCCTATAACATGAATGGATAGATTTATGTACATAGTTAGAACAATAAAAAATTAGACATAGAAAAACATACTTATATATGACGGTCCCATTATCTTTTTTTAATTACATATTCATTCCCATTTAGGAAGATCTTTACTTATTCTCAGTTAGACATTGTATGGCCCAAAAATCCTTAGAATGGACATTTCATAAGAGGAAATGTATTATCACTTACATTATTCATCATGTACCCTATATTTGAAAAGGTATTTGACTATTGATACTATCTAGATACATGAAAACAATTTATTTTTATCTTTTCTATTTGATTGTAATATTTCTTCATTGTACATTAGGTGACTGTGTAATATATTCTACATTCTACTTCCTTATATTTTTCATCATCCTATTTCTATCCCTTGAGGTTTCCGTATCACATCCTCTTCCAAATTTTCCTATAATTTTGGATCTATAATTATTCGATACCCTATCTAATACTTAATTAAAAAGTTTTAATATTTCTAGGAGCTCTATATTAGAGAATATTTTAAACTGTAATATCTTATTTATTTACCTTAATTTGGATTTATTTTCTAGTTTACCCATTAGAGTAATATCTTCTTCTTCGATACATATAACTATTTTGGTCTTCTCTTCCATTATTTTTGTAAGACCATTGATGAATTTTTCATTATCTACAAGATTGAGTTCAAATTAAAAAACATCTTCTAAATTTGAATAGGTGTTACATTAACCTCTTCCACCACTTCCAGTTGATCATGTTATTCATTAAGCTGATCAATATACTCTGATAACTCATTTATATAATATCTCATATTTTGGTTTATATTTATTTTATTTTTAATCACATTATGTGAACCCTAAATTTCAACCATGACATCAACAATATCAAGAAAATAATTTTTTTAAATCTTTTTATGTTTTTGTATTTTCAACAATTTCCACCATGGATTCCTTACATCAAGATTTAATCTTTGGTTATGCATCCCATAATAGTTCAATGTCATCTTGGTCTTCTTTGAAGATGAATCTCTTTCTCTCAAATTCTTTTCCTGATTTGATGTTTTTTGTTAAGGAAATTACCGCAATACTTCTACATTTTTTTCTTCACATTTAACATTATCAAATTTATTTTGATATAGATACAAAATATTCAACAAATTGCCACACTAAAGAACATTCCAATTGAATATTTCCTTCAAATATCCCCTTTCTATTTTTTAAAATTTCACAAAAAAATGATAATTAAGTTATTATTAATTATCAAAACTCATTATAAAATTTTGATGCTTTCCCACGGATTGGATTTGAATTTAATTTCCATATCGAGTAGAAGAATCGTCTGGTTTGACTCTAATTTCCTAAGACACTATATAGCTAAATATATCCACAAGAGAATTATTAAAAAGCCAATACCTCAAGGGATACCAATTTTTTATTTTATAGAGTTGTAATCCTTCTATAGATTTTATTGACAATGTCAATATCATTAAATTATTCACCTAGTCCTAAACTTTATCCAAGAACATATTTAATTATTCTAAAAAACATTCAACATTTTAATATGGATGTAATTTCAGATCATCGTAAATATTTTACAAAATTTGGTTTGGCCTCCTTCAATTTATTATTTCTAAATATATATTTTTTAGTTTCTAACACATAACATTTCTTAACGTAAAACTCATGAACATAAAATAGATTTGATCAGATAGAGCTTTAGAAAGTGTTTTTTGTTATTTTGTATCTATATCAAGCATTTTACTATCTATTTGAGTCATATTAAAAAAGTAACATCTATTACCTAAATACTATATACAGTACAAAAATATAACATATGTACTAAAGGATCTCAGTGGAGATCATAACCTATTCTTCCAAATATAGATGATTCCTCCATCAAATATGGGGAATCCCCTAATATTAACTGAATTATCCTTGAAAATAATAGTTGATATATTTATATCTATCATCTTGCATATAATGATACCACATTTAGAACCCAAGAACATCCTGAGATGGGAGGGTGAATCAGGGTGTAAAATTTTTCTTTTAAATCTATTGATATTGTTACCAAATGTGTAAGAACTTATTAAACATGTTTAATGGAGTTGTGAGGTAAATAACATTCACATAAAGAGATACAACATCGTAGATTTATATGGTTCACCACAAAAGGTTAGTCAAATGATAAAACAATGAAAGTATTTTGGTCACAAAAAATTCTAATAATCCTCTCTAGTTATTGAGAAATATGTATGTTTAGAACCATTCAATCTATGTTTGGCACACTGCATCCCTAAAAACACTTCTAATACTACCCAGAACACACTACTTTGTGATATGTATTACTTAATATAATGACATAAATGTGGCCTTAGTAAAATGGAATTGAAGACTTTCTCCCTAACTATCACAAAACTCCTCTTTCATGGATGTTATATATTGATTCATGTCAAATAACTATTCAATTAAACATGATGTTCAGCACTAATGTTCTTGAAACATCCAGCCTTTGTGAAACCCACGTTACAATTCAATGAATTTACAACACTCACGAACCAACACACCTTTATAAAGATCTATTTATTAAGGAAACTACTATACTTTTTAGAGAACACTACCTTCTCAAGCCTCACTACATTCATGGAACACAATGTATTCACAAAAACTTCTGGTCTTCATGAAAATCACATACTCAAACGAATTGGAATCAATTAAGACATCACCATTCCATTTAGGATTCTTAAGATCACATAGAATTTTAGATTCTTGATACTTATAGCCTTCAGAAATTCAGTGTGATTCAGCCTTTTTTCTAATTATTTCTGTGTTAATTTTTTTTATGTCACAACCAATTAATAATCAAATCTATTAAAAAAAATCCCACAACCCCAATATCCTTTTCATATACCTCCAAAACCATTCTTGTGAAGCACCTTTATTCGCGAAGCACTTTTTAATCTTAACCAGTTCAAAAATATTCTCAATGATTCTAGGATTCACCATCGTTCTACCAAGTCTTTGTGATTCTCTTTCATGATTCTCCACATATTCACTAAGTTAAACCTTTATGAAACCTAATCATTTATAAACTCATTTCTTAACCATATTTCTAAAGATCCAATCCTAGAAAACAACCTTTTTTTAATCATTCAACTTCATTAGGACGTTTAGATTAAAAATTGGGTAGAAACTGATAAATTATTCCACCTTCAATATTGTATACATCTTGTACTATAAGATCACTTTCCTCAAAAACTCCCAGATCAAACTAGTTTGGATTGACAATAAACAAAAACAAGACATTGTTCCCACCTATGAATTACCTTGGATTCATCAACATGAAATAGATAACATGAGTAATATCATGAATAATAGAACATGAGTCATAACATGGATATGTGGATATTGCCTGAAAAAGAGGAATTCATAATCATATCACAGTGTTTTATCACCATGGGGTACTAAATAAAAACTAAAAACGTTATTCACCACTGTATTGAGAATCATGAAATCTATAGAGATTACAATTTTAATGTCCTAATAATTCCATGTAATTTTTTTCAAATTATTTGTGATTGTTAAGAGTTGGTGAAAATTGATAGTGCCTAATTATGAGGCCCGGTGTGCCCAGAATTAATTTCTAAACTTTTTTTTATGATACATTCAGTAAATCAGCGGGATTCATATTCTATCTTTTGAGCTGGTGCTTGGATTAAAAATATGAGGGAAGCATTGAATTTTCAGCCATGGGATGCGCTTAAGGGAAGCTTCACTTCAACCACAATAGATTGGGTGAAAAAGTAAAATTTTGGACTTTATAGAAAAATAATTAAATAACACAACAAGTTGATTCATTTCTTTTTCTCAAGCGGATGAGTGGTGGTGGTGTGGACTGATGGGTCGGAACAAAACGGAGAAACGATGGCAAGAGGGGGGTGAATTGCCTTTTAAAAAAAGATTAACAAATTAAAATCAAAGTTGAAATGGAGCGGAAAATAAAGAGGCAAGACACACGAAATTGATAACGGAGTTCGGCCAAAACCCGACCTACGTCTCCGCTCCCAACTCAACCGTTGAGAGATTCCTACTGCTTGCTTTTCAATGGTTTTAGCAAGAAACCCACTAGGCTTTGAGGTAGCACTAGGACCTATTACAGCTTGCTTTTAGTGGTTAAGCAAGAACCCACTTACTTTTAATGGTTAAGTAAGAACCCACTAGCCTTTTTAACAGGTGAAGGCTAGCTCACCGGTGACACAAGCCTTTTAAAAGGAAAGGCTTGAAGAAACCTCTTCACACCTTAATAGTGATGTGAAACCCAAAAGAAAGGGGGATGAAGAAAGAGTTTGGGGTTTGTAGTCACAAACCCAATTTTAAGCTCAAAATAAATAAAACACTAAAAACCGTAATTGGGAGAAGCCTTGGGCGCCTTTGATTGATTGGAGATGTTGAAGGCTGCTTCCAAGCTTTTTTGGTGGAGCTCCTTGGATGTGGAAGTTGTTGGAGCACTTGAGGTTCCTTTGAAGGAAGTCGCCGGATGTTGGCCAAATGATCAACAAGGTGTCCGTGGGCTTCCGTATAGTTCCGGTTAGTGTCCGGGGCTTCCTTGGCCTTTATTTATAGGCATGGAACCCTTGGGGAGGCTTCGGAGCCGTTGGAGAGCCTAAAAGAGCCGTTGGGAGCCAAGTAGGCCAGCCTGGTCAAACTGCAACGGCTAGTTTGACTGGCTCCACCGGCTGGCCGGTACAGTCCTACCGGCTGGCCGGTGTGTGCAAAAAGGCATAGGATTCGGGCTCAGCCTCCACCGGCTGGCCGGTGCTGAGGCCACCGGTTGGCCGGTGTGGAGACAGTAGCTCCCACTGTTCTGCTGGGTGCCACCGGCTGGCCGGTGCTGAGGCCACCGGTTGGCCGGTGCTGAGGCAGTGGCTGAGACTGTTTGGAGAGGGTGCCACCGACTGGCCGCTGGTGTGACACCGGTTGGCCGGTGGTCTGGAAATCAGTCCACTTTGAGATGCTTTCTTGGGCCATTCCTTTGCCAATCTCTTGCCTATCATCCACAACACTTAAAAACAAGGTTAGACAAAAAATAAAGTGATTGTGATCATGAAAATCAAACAACGAGGGGAACGAGATGTACAACAATCTCCCCCTATTTTGATGATCACAATCACCAAAACAATTAATGAAAAATACTGAAATTGAAAGGAAATGCTAAGAATGATGAAAAGGATTCTCCCCCAATCAATCAAGAAATTTCTCCCCCTTTGTGATTATCAAAATAGAATGGGGCATAAAACTTGATTGAGGGAAAGTTGAAAATCAAGATCAATTGGAAATTGAAAGATTGAAATTTGAAAATCAATTGAAATTTTTGAAATTGAGAGTTTTGAATCAAAAATGAATTGAAAGAGATTTTTGAATTAAAAATTCGAATTGAATATTTTGAAATGAAAATTTTGATACCAAGTGTTGAAATTGAAAGTTGGAATCGAAAATTTTGAAATTGAAGTCAAAAGGGCTTAATTTGAAATTGAAAGTTTGAATTGAAACAAAAAGCTTAAACAAACCTAACTCCCCCTAAATAAAAACAATGAATCACCGGGGAGAGGGATTTTGAAAAGAGACAATTTTAGGCCCGGAGCGACTCGCTAAGAGGGATTTTTCAATCCACACTTTCCTTGTAGCGGGTCTTCTCCTATAGAATTCATCCGAATAAAAAATCGATTTGGGCCTACCATACTGGGCGTTTTTACAATTACATTCATAAATACGGTGCTCGGGTTTCTTGCAATAATTACAAAATTTAAAACTAGAGCTCCCCCTTACAAAAACAGTGGGTGCATGGGAGGAGGAAGCTTGCTTGGAATAGCCAAGCCCTTGGGTGGTCCTAGATATGCGTTGGGAACCTAGCAAATTGTTTAAATTTTGTTCCCCTTGGGTGAACTTAGCTAAGGATTCTCTAAGGTCCTTGATGGTTGATTCCATGGAATCAACATTTGGAAAATTTTGGATTTTAAGGGACAACTCTTCCTTCTCTTTGAGAAGTTGTTCATTTTCGGAAGAGAGTTTTTTGAAATTCTTTTTTAAAGCAACAAATTTTGAAGA
Source organism: Viscum album (assembly GCA_963277665.1). Classification (NCBI taxonomy): domain Eukaryota; kingdom Viridiplantae; phylum Streptophyta; class Magnoliopsida; order Santalales; family Viscaceae; genus Viscum; species Viscum album. The sequence goes on along the minus strand of OY728156.1, from coordinate 184,860,598 downwards.
AAGCTCATGAAAACCATTTTCTAATTGGTCTCTAGCATGTTGGAGTTATTCATATGATAGATGATTAAATGAATTTGAAGAACTAGAAGACGAGGAAGAAGAGTCGGAAGATGATACCTCATGATTTGCCATTAGGCATTTTTTACCTTGGTCGCTCGAGGAGAAGGAGGAGAATGAAGAGGTGGAGCTATCACTCCATGTTTTCTTTAAAGCCTTCTTCTTCTTCTTCTTGGCCCTTTTCTTGTGGAGTGGGCAATTGGGCACGGATTTTTCATCGGGTTCTTGCTTGTTGTTGGGTTCTTGCTTTTGAGCCTTCTTAGTGCCTTCATGGGTAAGTTCTAAAAATTTCCAAATATCATGTGAAGTAGAGCAAGAAGAAATATGATCAAAAACATTACGATCTAACCCACAATGTAGAGCATTCCTGGCTTTGCCATCAAGCTCGAAATTTGCAATGTCTACGGTGGTCCATTGAGATTCATCTTTACTAGAGAGAGTATAACCATGCATGAAAATTTTAAAAATAGGATATCCAATACTTTTAAGAAATGTGGTCATGCGGGTTTTCCAAAAACTATAATCGGTTCCATCAAAGAATGGAGCACGATCCAAAGAATGTCCTTCGAGGGTTTGAGAAGAAGAAGCGGTAGAAGCCATCAAAAAGGATCTTTAATTTGAAACCGGTTTAGGGAATTATTCAAATACGTCCTCTGATACCAATTGATGGGTCGGAACAAAACGGAGAAACGATGGAAAGAGGGGGGGTGAATTGCCTTTTAAAAAAAGATTAACAAATTAAAATCAAAGTTGAAATGCAGCGGAAAATAAAGAGGCAAGACACACGAAATTGATAACGGAGTTCGGCCAAAACCCGGCCTACGTCTCCGCTCCCAACTCAACCGTTGAGAGATTCCTACTGCTTGCTTTTCAATGGTTTTATCAAGAAACCCACTAGGCTTTGAGGTAGCACTAGGACCTATTACAGCTTGCTTTTAGTGGTTAAGCAAGAACCCACTTACTTTTAATGGTTAAGTAAGAACCCACTAGCCTTTTTAACAGGTGAAGGCTAGCTCACCGGTGACACAAGCCTTTTAAAAGGAAAGGCTTGAAGAAACCTCTTCACACCTTAATGGTGATGTGAAACCCAAAAGAAAGGGGGATGAAGAAAGAGTTTGGGGTTTGTAGGCACAAACCCAATTTTAAGCTCAAAATAAATAAAAAACTAAAAACCGTAATTGGGAGAAGCCTTGGGCGCCTTTGATTGATTGGAGATGTTGAAGGCTGCTTCCAAGCTTCTTTGGTAGAGCTCCTTGGATGTGGAAGTTGTTGGAGCACTTGAGGTTCCTTTGAAGGAAGTCGCCGGATGTTGGCCAAATGATCAACAAGGTGTCTGTGGGCTTCCGTATAGTTCCGGTTAGTGTCCGGGGCTTCCTTGGCCTTTATTTATAGGCATGGAACCCTTAGGGAGGCTTCGGAGCCGTTGGAGAGGCTAAAAGAGCTGTTGGGAGCCAAGTGGGCCAGCCTGGTCAAACTGCAACGGCTAGTTTGACTGGCTCCACCGGCTGGCCGGTACAGTCCCACCGGCTGGCCGGTGTGTGCAAAAAGGCATAGGATTCGGGCTCAGCCTCCACCGGCTGGCCGGTGCTGAGGCCACCGGTTGGCCGGTGCTGAGGCAGTGGCTGAGACTGTTTGGAGAGGGTGCCACCGGCTGGCCGCTGGTGTGACACCGGTTGGCCGGTGGTCTGGAAATCAGTCCACTTTGAGATGCTTTCTTGGGCCATTCCTTTGGAAGTCAATTGCCTATCATCCACAACACTTAAAAACAAGGTTAGACAAAAAATAAAGTGATTGTGATCATGAAAATCAAACAACGAGGGGAACGAGATGTACAACAGGGACTAGTGACTTTTCAAGCCAATTAATGGATTTACTCTCCTTTTTTTGTAACTTCCCCATTGGAGAATTAAGAGGCTCATTCATTTAATAAACCTCATTAATTCCTTGGTGTGTAACTCACCTTTTCCCCCTCTATTAAAGTGAGGCTCGGGGTAGAGTTTTAACACAGCTTCACCAAGCAAGGATCCTCTGGAAAAGTGACATGATATCTTCTATAGACATAGAATGGAAGATTGGGAGGCAGAGATCCAGGATCAATGAACACCAGTGAACTCACTTTGAAGGGGAATCTCCTTCTCCCAGTGACCGTGATACCTCTTAAGGTTCATGATACATGGGTTTCCATTTAATTCAATAAATTCCCATGTCTTTTATCCTCATTCTTGGATTTTATGTTTATAGATGCGGGGGATTTAAATGGGGAATATCCTTATTTTTTTAATGTGATGTATAATTTAACCCCACTTTTTATAATGCTAACGTAGAGGGATCACACCGAACAAACAAGGGCCAAACACCTTGTCACTTGTTTTTTAGGGTTTTCTTCAAAGGTGGGTTGTTCCAACTTGATGAAAACATGAAACCGAGAGGCATGAAATGAAAGTGGCATCTTGAGAGGACCATAGGCAAGTATATAAGGATGAACGGACAACCAGAGATATCGTGGTGGCCCGTGGAAGAAGTGTCGGCGTGGCATTGGTATGGCAGTGCCGACGGACAAGGGCGGAAGCCGGAAACTGCCAAGTGCGGTGTAAGAGCATTGTCACTCGGTGCTACAGTGGTCGGACAAACGGCTGATAGGGGCCAGCCATGGAGGTGGAGGCGGCTGGGAGTCACGCACTGTACTGAAGGGAGTCATGACTTAGTGCTACGACGATGCAGGTGACCCGCTCCTTATGGGTCTCGTGGGTGATGAGGTAGCGCCACCTGGTGCCACCAATAATGGACTTGATCATCTCATTTGAGTCGTTCAGGTGTATCAAGATTGCACGACCCCATGTGGGTCGCGCCAACAGGTGGGCAGAACCTCCGCGGCCCAACCCATAAAGTTCAGGTTAGACCCAGACTAGGTTGGGTCGACCTGAGATGTGTCTGGTCAGCCGAAGATGGGTCGGGTTGGCCCAAGACGAGTCGGGTTAGACCATGCCCAATCGGACCCTGATACGCATAAGTGACCCTCTCATACAAACCAGACGTACGTTTGATGAACCATCAGCGGTGATAGAATCCTTGGAGTTAGATTTTCCTTTTCAAATACTCTGTGAGAGTTTTGGAAATTGTTGGAGTATAGATGGGTTTGATCGACTCTGAATCCAACCGGTCCCTAGGCACTAAAATGCCAATAACATTAAGACCGGAAGTCTGTTTGACACACCATCCATTGCATTGGAACCCTCATGACATGATGAATCATTGAGTTACTTCTCTCTGGGACTTTGTTCCAGTTGAAATTTGACTAAAGTCTTGAGAATTCGTTCTCCTAGAATCAAGCATACTATGAGCAGGGATCCAATGGCTGGCAGTGAGGTGAAGGATGGAGACAGATCATCCAGAGGTTGGTATCGAGTGAGGCTGTGTGGGTCAGAACCTAGAGATCATGTGTGGATCAGCACCCAATGATCCTATAAGGTTCAATATTACACAACCCAATGAGGACCATCATTAGAACACCCCCTTGGGGATCAATGACATACCAATCTTGTTTGGTTCAATGCTCAACAATCTTGTGTGGTTCAGTGCATACTGATCTTGTGTGGGTCTTGTAGGGGTTAGTACCTATCAACTCTGGGAAGGTCAAATCCTGTGTGGGTTTTTCGGGGGTTATTACCTACTGATCCTGTGTGGGTCAGACATTATATGTTCAGCATCAGTGCCTCTCGAGAGAATAAGATGATCTAGCTTCTCGACTAATCATCTATACATTGGTGCTTTACTTATACCTGGTTTGAGATATGTATATTGAATTACGCTTTGTTGTTTATATCATTATTTGTAGTTTTCCTTTGATGAATTATGTGAAACCATCGGGGGTCTCAGGGTCCCTACTGGGTATTGTTATACTCACCCCTACACAGGCTTCGCATGCACCTTATTGTGTCTTTTCCAGAAGATGAGTAGCTTGGCTGAGACTTGTGGTAGCGAGGACCATGCAGTACATAAAGAAGATTGGGTGAAGTGGAGAGTAGTGGAGATGATTTATACCAACCCTTCGGGTAGGATCCTCGGTGGATGATTCTATAATATTTTTCTGTTTTTAAGTTGTAGTAGTACCTTTTTTTTGGGCTTGTATTCCGGTCCCTTTTACATTCATTACACACCTTCTCAACTATGGTTTTACTTATTGGATGCATCTTGTTATGTTCTTGGACTGTGTGTTTATAAGGTTTAAAAGAAACTTCCTTTCCATTTTATAGATACTACTTCCTGGTGGTTGTCGCCAACCCCTAACCTATGGAAGGGGTTCGTGGAGTAGTGACGACATGGGCCCTAGGGGACAGGTCATGACGAAGTGGTATCAGTGGAGTCAGTTATACCTAAAAACTAGGACTCTAAAATTTTTATGGAGTAATAATATTATGTGTTTTGAGTATGGTTGTCATTTTGGGGAGTCTAGTGTTGGTGCGGTGGCCGACGTATCCATACACGAGGACCCTGAATTCTGATTTTTGAGTCGGTGCATGAAAACACAAATTGCGTGTGTTTTGAAATTTTATTTACTTTGATCCCTTTTGAGTCAGCTCACCAGGTATAGCATATTGATCATGGCATGCCTATTTCTTTTTAGGATTCCACCATGTAGACAGCCATCTAGGATTCTCAAGAGTGTTCATGATGATGGCCCACCGAGCGACGGGCTTCAGTGCAGGGCCCTCTTACTATGGTAGCACCTTTGGGTGGTGCACTAGCAACAACACCACCCAATGGGCAGAACATTCCACTAGCCCCACCAGAAGACTATGCACACCAACTGAGAGCATTGTACAAGTTCCAGATATAGAGTCCTTTGAGGTTTCGAGGTATGATAGATCCCCAGGAAACTATGAACTGGATGGAGACTGTGGCTAGATTTTTTCTCTTGGTTAAGATACTAGTAGAGAAGATGGTTAACCTTGATGCTAGCCTTTTCCAGGGAATAGAAAGGAGATTGTGGAACCTAACACCCAAGACACATTATGACATGTTCCTCACCTGGATGGAATTTGAGAGCCTCTTCAGGGTAGAGTTTGATCCAACGACACTACACTCAGTCTGTACCTAGGAGCTACTATACTTAGAGCAGGGAAACTTATCAATGGCCCAGTACTCTGCGAGATTCATTGACCTCTCACGGTACTCCAATGACATGGTACGAGACCCATTATTCAGGGCCCATACATTTTAGTAGGGTCTCTTGCGGGAGATTCGAGCATTGATGATGTCACTAAATATCCCGACGCAATATGGAATTCTTGAAGGAGAATTATTGGGGTAGAGATTCATAGCTGATCAGACACAAATGGTGAGAGCCACCACTAGACAAAAGGTAGACGAGTCATCTGTAAGAGGCAGTAGAGAGATGATGCAGAGGTCAAAGTAGGCCAGACCCACTGGTGGACAACCTCGGAATGCAGGGTCAGAAGTTCAGAGCTCGTGAGGCAGAAAAGGTCATCAGGGAGGCATATTGTGTTTCATGTGCCATTGTTATATCTGCATGGCTAGCGAATGCTAGACCTATCGTACCATGATCAGCAGATGGTCAAGGGACTGCAGAGGCAGAGGTAGAGATTTGAGCGAGGAGGCATGCATTGTGGTGGAATAGGTAGATGAGTAGGTCGTGCAGTAGGCGGTAGGGGGTGACTGGAGGTTATACCGCCACCACCACCAGGAGGTCCACCCCGTCCATTGGGAGCAGGTGGATTGGTGTGACCACAACATTACGTAGCTAAGGCCTATGACGATGGTTCTATAGAGATGATTAGAGGTACGATCTATGTCTATTACTCCCTATCAGTAGTACTAATAGACATAGATTCCAGTCACTCTTTCATTTCAACGACACTCATTCGGAGCTCAAAAATCCGATGGAGCTGTTGGCTCGATCCTTACAATTATATATTACTATGAAAAAGGATTAGACTATTACACATTAGTTACGATAGTGTGAGATTACTTTAGGAGGCAAGAGATTCGAATAAAATCTCCAAGTAGCAGCATCAAGGTCTTACGACATCATCTTGGAATGGACTAGCTATCCACATTCCATGCTCAAATTGACTATTTTTTGCGCAAAGTGTAGTGTGTCCGTGAGGATGGGATCATGTTTACCTTCACCAGTGATAAGGATACCTTTAAAGCATAGGATGTACTATCTCGGAGGAGGGTGTAACCGATTACTCATTGTTTGGATAGCCTCACCCTCAGAGTATTTGATGTGAGGAGTCCAGGTTATCCTTTAGTGGTGGACCAGTATGCTGATATCTTCCCTGATGATGTTCTGGGACTACCTTTATGTAAATATGCAGACATTTACATCGACATGTACCCTGGGACAACACTGATACATTCACTATCATATATGATGGAACCTGTGGAGCTTCGAGAATTACAGGTACAGATGGAGGACTTTCGGGGAAAGGGGATCATAAGGCCTAGTGTTTCTCTATAAGAATCCCTGATCATGTTCGCTAAGAAGGAAGATGGGAGCTGGAGGCTTTGTGTGGAATATAGATGCCTGAACCTGGTCACGATGAAGAAAAAGTATTCACTCATGAAGATCAATGATCTCCTCAACCAACTGAAGGGATCTTAATGGTTTTTCAAGATAGACCTCAGATCAGGCTATCATCAACTCAAAGTATGGGACAAGAACATACCGGATAAAGACTTTCGATGTCGGTATGGTGATTAGGAGTTCTTGATTATGCATTTACACATGGCCAATGCTCTAGTAGTTTTCATGGGGCTCATTAAATGGATCTTCCAGCCATACCTCGATTGCTTTTTTTGTGGTCATCATCATTTATATATTGGTTTAATTAGCATTAGATGAGGAGCACGCCATGCGCCTATAGATAGTTCTGGATACACTTTGTGATCACTATCATTTTGGAAATCTCTTGAAGTGGTAGTTCTCGATACGGGAAGTCCACTTCCTAGGTCATGTTATATTGGAGTCTAGAATCACAGTGGATCAAGATATTATAGAGGTATTTCTTGCTTGGGAATGACCTCTAATTTTGGCCAATGTATAGAGTTTCCTGGGATTGGATGGGTACTACGGGAGATTTGTACCAAACTTCTCCAAGGTAGCGGCACCCTTGTCAGCATTGATGAAGAAGAGGCAACCATTATTGTGGACAGATAAGTATCAATATAGTTTCTATGAGATGATGAAAAGACTGAAGAGCGATCCTATTTTGAGGCTACCAGATAGGGCATTGGGTATGTAGTTTACTACGACACATCTTAGACCGGACAGGGTTGCGTCCTAATGCAGGAGCGAGTGGTGATCGCTTATGACTCATGTATGTTGAGACATCTTGAGAAGAACTACACTACATGTGACCTAGATTTAGCGGTAGTGTTCTTTGCAGTGAAGATGTGGAGACACTACTTTAGGGGTGAACAATTTACTATTTACTCTGATCACATGAGTCTCGGCTATATCTTCTCATAGAAGGACCTCAACCTGATACTTCAATTATGGCTAGAGTTCCTCCAGGACTATGACTTTGAGAAATTCAATACTCTACGGATGAGGAATGTTATAGCAGACATACTCAGTTGGAGGTCTAGCCTACAGTTGCTGAGTGAGGCAACAGAGCAGGTAGCTGTGTTGCAGATATCCCTTTTGGATAGAGATAGAGCCACTTACCTCTAGTCTATGACTGTCAGTACCCCACTTCATCAATGAGATCAGGAGGCATATCTTGGGGACCTAAATTGCAAGGCTCGACATGATCAGATATCCTTACGATCGTCTCTTGGTAGATTTTATGTATGAGAGGATCATGTTGTCCCATTTAGAGGACACACAATGGTACTAGTGACACTTCAAGAGGATGTGTTGAGGGACTTCCACACAACCCCTTTGGCGGTACATCTAGGAGTAGCGATGTTGTTCCAGGACCTCTAGTGTTAATACTGGTGGCCAAGGATGAATAAATCAGTGGCATAGTTTGTATCTGGATGCCTCACTTGTCAGCAAGTGGGGGTTGAGCGTCAAGTACCAGCAGGCTTTCCTCAGTCACTTAAGGTATTTAAGGTGAAATGGGATGGTATCTCCATGGACTTCGTGACAGAGAAAACATGTACATATAGGGTCCATGATTCCATCTGGGTGATCATTGACTGACTCAACATGTCAGACCACTTCCTACCCATCCAAAAGTTTGGATCACTAGAGGTCTTGGGATGCCTCTACTTGTGGGAGATAGTGCAGCTTCACAGTGTGTCATCGATGATCATCTTAGATCATGACACACATTTTACATCCTTCTAGTGGAAATTATTGCAGGAGGTGTTCGGAACTCAACAGTTCTTGAGCACCTCCTTTCACCGTTAGATAGATGGATAGATGGAGCATACCATATAGACACTCGAGGAAATGCTTCATGCTTGTGTCCTCAATTTGGGTCGCAGTTGGGAGGACCACCAACCACTGGTGGAGTTTTCATATAAAAAATATCACTCCACCAATGAAATGGAACTGTTCGAGGACATTTATGGGTGACCATGCAGATCCCCTCTTGCTAGACAGACCCAGGGGAGTCTGCAGTTATTGGTAGAGAGTTGGTACATGCTACCGTAGAAAAGGTGCAGGTCATCTAGGAGTAGATGAAGACTGCATAGAGTCAGTACAAGTATTCTGCTAAAAGGATAAAGATACCCATGGGGTTTGTGTTGGAAGAACATGTGTTCCTATGGTTCTCACTCTGATGAGGATTATGGAGGTTTGGCTGGGGTGAAAAGCTATCTCCGAGGTTCATCGGAAGTTTCTAGATCCTTAACAGAGTAAGCTGGTAGAGTACCATCTAGATTTTCCCCCACAGATGCACCAGGTGCCTAATTTATTCCATGTGTCATAGATGAGGAGGTACATTAATGATCCTTTGCACATTATTGACTTGGGTGAGCTAGACATTGACAATGGGGTGACGTTTGTGGAGTTCCAAGTGTAGATAGAGGATTGATAGGAGTGGGTCCTTAATGGGTGGTTGATTCCTTTGGTGCAAGTTCATTGGTAGCATGAGAATCTCCAAGAGATCACATGGGAGCGGGAGGCTCATATGTGTGCTCAGTACCCCCATTTGTTGCCCTAGTTTTTTTTGTAGCTTTTGAGGATGAAAATCCCTAAGTTGGGGAGACTGTAAAGCCCATAAATTTACATGTAATTTTTTTTTTAAATTATTTTGGAATATTACAAGTCTGAAAAAATTTATTGCGTGTGATTCTGAGGACCAGTGTGTTTGGAATGAATTTTTGATCTTTTTAAGGTACATTCAGTAAAAGTGTGAGAAGAATTTTATATCTTTTGAACCGGTGATCGGATTAAAAAACCGAGGGTACCGTTGAATCTATAGTTCTTGGATTCGCCAAAGGGAAGCTTCACATCAACAATAGTAGGTTGGGAGAAAAAGTCAAATTTTGGACATTATATAAAAATAATAAAATAACATAAAATGTTATTTTGTTTTCTCAAGGAGAAGAGCATTGGTGGTGGGGACTAGTGACTTTTAAATCCTATTAATGGCTTGAATCACTTTTATTTTTATCTACGCCTTTGGGGAATTATGAGGATCAATAATTAAATTAACCTCATTAATTCCTCAGTACATTGATCACCTTTCCCCACTCTATTTAAGGGATGATCATGGTATGGTTTTGACACTACTTCACTAAGCAAGGAACATCTTGTCAGGTGATGTGAGGTATTCCACCGATGGAGGATGGAAGCTTGGGTGATGAAAATCTGGGATCGACAAATGCTGATGAACTCACTCTGATGTGGAATCTCCTTTCGCAAATGACCATGATACCTTTAAAGGTTCACGAGGTATAGATTGTCATTTAATTCAATAAATTACCACGTTTCTTCTCATCATTGTTCAATTTGAGGGTGGTCGATGCGGGGGATTTGAATGGAGTTTGTCATAAATTTTTTAAATGTGATGTATAATTTACACCCACTTGTTATAATACTGATGCGGAGGGATCATGAAAAACAAACAAGGCTCAAACCCTCACACACATTATGTTCATTATGTTCCTCAGAGGTGGGTTGTTCCTACTTAATAGATCCTTGAAACCGAGAGGCACACAATGATGAAGGAATCCCGAGAGGACCATAGGTGTGTCCGAAAGGAAAAGAAGACCATATGAGCTCACCCAGTGGCCTGTGGAAGAAGCGTCGGTGCCAGCAGATGAGGGCGATGAAAGGGAACCGTCGGCCATGGTGGAAGAGTGGCGCCGCTCAGCACCACGGTGGTCGGACAAGCGACCAGCCGCAGAGGTGGATGAGGAACGTCATGACGGGGCCTCGTTGAAGGGAGATGTAGCTCAAAGATGATGTGATTCAAGGGAACCGCTCCCTTTGGGTCCCATGGGTGATGATGTGGCGCCACTAGGCACCTTCAATAAATGATCCTAACATGTCCTTTGATCCGTTTGGGTGCAGCATACTACATGACCCTCGTGGTTCGTACCAGCAAGTGGGCTGATCTGCCACGGCCTAGCAGGCCGAGCCCATTGCGGCCCTGCCCAACCGGACCGGGGAAGACCCGGACCAGGTCTAGTTGACCCGATCCGGGTTTGATCGGACTCGGACCCCGCTCGGTCCCATGTACGCATAAGTGAATGTCTATTGCGAACCAAACATCTGTTTGGAGAACCGTCTATGACATTGGGATCATTGGACGAAGATGGTCCTTTTATGATAATCCACGATAAGTTTAGATAATGTTGGAGTGTGGCAGGGTTAGATCGACTCTGAATCCAACTGGGCCCTCTGTACTAAAATTCCAATAACTAAAAGACTAGGATTCCGGTTGATGGGTTTTCTATTCCGTTGAAACCCTTATGACTTGAAGAATAATCGATGTAATTTATCATGGGACTTCGTTCCGGTTTAAATATGACTTATGGATTGAGGAGAGAATCTCATAGAAACAAGCATACTATGAGCAGGGATGCAGTGGCTGGCAGTGAGGCGGAGGCTGGAGACAGATCATATAGAGTAGGTATCGAGCGATCATGTGTGGGTCCACACCTAGATATCCTCTGTGGATCAACACTTAGTGATCGTATGTTTATCAGAAGTATGTGACCTGATGTGGACTAGACTTAGATAATCCCTTCATGGATCGGTGATATACTGATCCTATGTGGGTTAGATCCTATGTGCGTTAGCGCTCAATGATCCTGTGTGGGTCACCACAAACCAATACTTTGTGGGTTAGATCCTATGTGGGTATTTTGGGGGTTATTACCTATCGACTCCAATTGGTTCGGATCCTATGTGGTCCTGCGGTGGCAGTTACCTACTAATAATGTGTGGGTTGGACTCCGTATGTTCAATTGTTGGGTGTCTCGATAGAATAAGATGCTCTAACTTCTTGACTAATCATCTTGTACTTATGTGATTTTCTTATACCTAGTTTTAGCATTGTCTATTGCTTTGTGCATTGATATTGAAATATTTCTTTGTGGTTTTCCTTTGTGAAATTCTGTGAGACCTTCAGGGGTCTTAGAGTGCCCACTGGGTATTGTAGCACTCACCCTTGAACGGGCTTTGCCTGAACATTGTTGTGTCTTTTGCAGATGACAAGCATCTTGGATGAGACTTGAGAGAGGCAGGACTAGGAAATACATAGTGGAGATTAACTAAGGTGTAGATCATTAGAAATGAGATATACCTACCCATCAGGTCGGATCCTCCGTGGATGATTCCATGAGCTTTTTTTTATTTTTCAGTTGTAGTTATACCTTTTAGTTGGACTTGTATTCTGGACACTTTTATATTCAGTACAAAACTTTACTACTACAGTTTTACTTTGTGGTTTCATCTTGTTATGTTAATAGATTGTGTATTTGTAAATTTTTATAGACATTTCATCCTCACATTAGTGATATGCATTTCCGGTGCTAGTCGCCAACCCATGGCCTATGGAAGGCGAGATTGGGATAGTCATGACTCGGGCCCTGGGGTATGAGTTGTGACAAAATTCATTACCTAATGAATTGGACCATTATCAGTGGACACCCTTCATATGGATTAATCTCATGTGATACATAATTGATCATAATAAATAATTTTATATATTACATGATCAATATAAAATAAGAGTTTCATATAAACTCATTGAGTATGTAAGTGATTAAATGCATGACAAAAACATCATTTTTCACGCACAGAAAGGGAATGAGAGTTTCACATATGTAAATATCCTAATAACTAAATTATATTAATATCCAAGTGAATAACCGTGGGTAAAGAAATGGTTTTGTGTTTTATAATAAAATAATTTCTTATGTAAAACAATGTAATTTGATAAGTAATTACGACATCATGGCATGCATAAAACATGGATTTAGAAAAGTGTAAGATGATAGAGAAAGATGTCCTCCCATTGATGAAAAAGGTATTTTTATAGTATGTGTATGATAAAAATAAAAACAAATGAATAAAACATACCTTTTATATTATGTACAAAAAAAGAATTAGATAAATTGAAAAGATTGTGACACGATTTCCATTTCCATGAATAGTTTCTCATAAATATATAGGATGTAACCTTGGGTGATTAAGGACCCATTGGAGAGAATATTTGGGAGTGAAAGTGACCATAAATCCATGGAGGATGGTATGGTATTGAATGTTAATGAAGAAATGGGTGTGTATATATATAAAATGTGGAGGTAAAGTTTTATAATTTCTAAATATGGGTTTGGAAATCTTGGTTGTCAAAAATGAATAACCATTAGTTTTCACTAGGCATTTTCTCATATTTTTGGAATGTTTAGTAACATTTTATAATATAGTAATCCACTAGAACTGGAAAAACATTATTTAATACTTCTTTGGACAAGGAATGTTAATTTTTCAACAAAATATTCTTTTTTAATTCTATTTAATCCTTTGGAATGTAAGTTGTAGGGTTATAAACTAATAATAAGATTCTAAAATACTTAATATAACTAAAATAAGATGTTTTAGTATGTATATTTTTTTTAATAAATTTTGAAATTGATTGTACATAAATATGATGTAATAAAACAACTGGATACCCGAAAACTATATTTTTACAATTAAACAAAAAATTTATTTTATTTTAGAAAATAAAAAAATTAATTAAACTAATCATACATGATGATTTAAAATATTATATTTATTTATTAAAATAATAATATAATTATAATAATTCTATCATCTAAATATAAACATATTTATTTGTTGAAAACTATTCATTTTTGCGACCTAGTCACATTTCTGACACTTATAAAAGTCTCCTAGGATATTATAAAATAATTTTACCATTTATAATTAAGTAAGATAGTTTTATAATGCTATTTAATTGAGAAAAATATGAGCCAAAATACTAAATATTATTATAAAATTGTATATATTTTCTAAAAAAAATGTGTTCTATTTAATCCCAACAATTAATTTATCTAATTGGTCTAACATAAAAATAATTTTTTTAAAAAAATATACTCAAAATGGGATTGATGGAATAATTTTTTTTATAAAAATAAAATTAAACATTATGTGACATATCCTTGGGAACTTAATCCCTTATTGAACCAACTTACACCCAAAGGGTATGGCTTCTGATATTGGTAGTTTCATGGTGTGTCTCTGCTAACAATGACCAAGTGCTGATCTCTACAAACATTAACATCTCCCATATATGATTTACATCAAGCCTCACTTATTAAAGCTCATAATTTTTTTTCCAAGGGATAACCCTAGGGATTCTACCTCCATCCCATGATCTAAAAATTGGGATTTAAATGGAGTGATCATAGGTTAAGTCCTTCCTTTCAACTATCTATATCAATGATCCTTTGTGATTAATACTTATAAAAACTAATTATAATGGAAAAATTATTAAAAATGGGGTATCACCAAAAGATCATGTTCACAGATGTTTGTATTTCCTTTTAGTCATATCAATATTACATTAGAAAGATTACTATACTACTAGTAACATTTCTACTCATAAATACTACTTCATTATTTCACTCAATATTCACTAAAATTCCCCATAAGGTTATTGTTTATTTTTCTATATTGTTCATTAGTTTACTAATATTTCACTTCAATTATATTTTGTTGGTCATGGGGTATATGGTTATAGATGATTACGATGATCCATATTTTCCCATTTTATATATTTTATTTTCTATTTTTTGTCCAATTGTAATGTTTTTCATTTTCATTGATTTAATATATGAAAAATGTAATGATAATTATTAATGAGATTAGGATTTTTGGTTCCTCTATATTTTTACAATTATATTATTATATAAAATAACATAGAACTGATTTGGAATAAATATCATTTAAAAACCCTAACTCATTACATCTTCCCCTTATGAAATTTTATACCTAAAGTTTCAACTCATATTATCAATTTACAATATGTATGGGTCCTTTTTTTCTTTATTTCTATAGTTCCCATGACACCTATTCATAATTTTGGTTCTTCCATAACAATTTGACATGGTGGTATTCTTTTTTGCATAGAAGTTGTCTCCACGGTTCATGATCTCCCACATATGATCCTCACAAGAGTGGTTATCTTCTAAATATAAAACATTTGGAATCATTACATGTGAGGGATTGGTTATATACATTCAATAACGAGATATTTGAATACATCATGATGCTGATCTAGATTTAGTGAAAGATCTAGACGCTATGAAATTAATGATTTATAATGGGGGAATGTACCTAGTTTTAGGCTTACCTTTCATCCAAAATTTCATGAATCTCTTACATCGTGATATCAAAAAGGAAAAATGTCTCAAAAATACCACCCATGTCCCTTTAATGTTTATCAGTATAAATATTTGGCTGACATTGAGAAGATTTTATATTTTATCAGATGTATAGAACATTTTTTGTCATCTATTCTATAAGAGTGGACCCAAATAGCTTTAACTCACCAACTTTAACATAAAATTGTGAGTTCTAAATCACATCTAATATATATCTTCAAAGGGAGACATTTTAAAACACATGTGGAAGATGATTTTGTATGTCAACTCAGCTAATGGGTGGTTTTGATCTTATGGAAATTTAAATTCATTTTACCATGTTCTCACCATATCCACAAGTGTCTAAATACTCATTTCTAATTTCCCATCAATTTGGGGGTGATAGTCCATATTGAAATTCAATCTAGTGTTCATGTAATGTTAATGAATTATCTAAAATTTTAATGTAAATCATATATCATGATTAAAAACATTTGAAGTCGGTTCCCATAAAGCCCCACCAAATCACATACATGTATCTTCAGAAGTTTTATAAGTGAGAAATATTTCTAAATAGTAATGAAATTGGTAATCTTGGTGAGCTGATCTAATATAACCCATATCACATTATTTAGTTTTTATATTATTTAGTGACCAATGATGAAATCAATTGGGATATTATCCCACATCAATTATGGTATGTGTAGTGGTTTCAATACTACATTAAGATTATGTCGACCCACCTTCACTTGTTGACACATTGAGTACCATTTAGTGTATCTATAAAAATCACCATTCATATTACCCCACCATCAATTATAATGAAGGTCCATCACCAATTTATTGATTCTATAATTTATATAAAATATTGAGATATGACATTAATGAATTATCTCCATTTTTTTATTTTACAGATGAGACACACAACCTAGTAGGAAAATTCAATACACAATCTTAAGAAATATTAAATTTAGGAAACAACCCATTCTTAACAACCTTTATCTTCTTTGTATGAAAGTACCATTTCTTTGTGAACCTGGGATCATCTCTATTGATGATGGTTAGAAAATAATTTGAGATAGTATTGATGATTTCCCTTCCCTTATGATTCCCATGTACAACCGTACTGGGTCATTAATATATGGATCTTCTTGAACTCTTATCTTTTCATGCACAATAGGGTATTTCTTAATTAATGAATTACATACATTGTTTTCTCTTCTAGTATGTTAATGAATCGAATATTCAAAATCCTTATGAATATCCCACCATATCCTTTTTATTTTTTTCAATTACATTTTCATCAATGTATACTTAAATATCTAGTATTCCATTTATATATCACATTTTTCAACATAAATAGTAAGCCTCTATATGTTTATAGATAAATTACTACTTCTAACTCCATGTCATGCATGGATATATTTCTCATGATTCCTTTCCTTTCGAGATGTATAAGTGATTAAATTTTAATTTTCCAAAAGGATTGACTGAAGTCCTTTCAGATATGCATGACTATAAATTAAAACACAATATTTGATAGAATTTGGAGTAAAAAATGGTTGAATAACCAATATGTTATTTATTTATTTTAATATTACTGGAAACTCTATTGTCTAGATGATCATAGAACATTTTTAGGTTAATTTATTTAGTAGATTTTAATATACATAAAATAATTTCATAAATATTCTATAATATACTGATAATCCAAAGAAACTATGAATCACATTTACTAATGAATGATGAGTCCACTCCTCTATTGAATTTTTCACGAAATATCCAATTGAGATTTCTTCAATGGGTATAATATTCCCTATGAATACAACTTCATGTCAACATATTTAAATTTTTTTCATTTTTTCAAATAGGTTCTACTTGCACATATTTTTCAGTATAACACTTATATGATCATCATGGTCCTCATGAATTTAAAAATATTTCAAAATATCATTAAAAAACTACCATGATTTTTTAATGTAGTTCATAAATACTATATTCATCATATCCATAAATATACGAGGATATTTATTCAAGATGTATGGTGTAATAAAAAAACTTATAATTCTCTTATCTTTTTTAGAAGGATTCCTTTGGAATATCTTCTTTCTTCACCCTCAACCAATAATACCTAAATCAGATGTCAATCGCGTAGTATAATATCAATACTATAAGCTGGTGAAATAAATTATAAATCCTTAATAATGTGTCATTTTTCTTTGATGTGATATACTTATGTTCACAATACTCATTCTATAATCCCATTGATCCATCATTGTTCCTCACCAAGTAAATAGTTTCTCAATAAGGAGATAAACTTGGTAAAAGAAATCTATTCTCTAAAAGGTATTTAATTTTTCTCTTTTAATTATTTGAAATATATATTTTTAATTCCATACAAGGTCTTTGATGTCGCATCAAATCCATGTAAGAGTTCAGTGGAGAACTATAACTTACTTTCTAGGGAGAGGTCCGAGAAACTCTTTAATAATTAAATCAATATACTCCTGAACAATGGGGAAATTTTCTTTCCTTATTTATTAATTTAATTTTCCCTCTTCACTAATTATCTCTATAAAAAAGTTTATGGGTAGTTCTTCTATACAAAGATCAGGCTTGTATATCTCTCATTTTAAAATAATTATAGTTTTTATATTTAAGAAAAAATAAAGATACTTACTCCTACAGTTGACCAAATAATTATACATTGATATCCACTCCTTCTCCAATATATATTGAAATTCAACCATGGGAAAGACAAATATATTTATGATCTAATTAAACTCTCCAAAGTAAATACTAGAGTTTCTATACCCCAATAATTAATGAATTATCCCTCCAAGAGTGTTGAATGATAACTCAACTATTACTAGCTCATGGATATATTAAATATTCATTTAAATCATGGATGAAATAATGAAATGTGTAAAATAATAATCAATCAATGTACTTACAAGATTTGTGAGAAATATGACAGAACCTTCCACCATAATATTTAGAACCTATACTTCATCAACCATGATAGAAAAAACCAAAACTTTCTCTTTTGTAAAATGTTATTTTTTTGTGTGGTTTTCCTCCCTTATCTTCTGATTTGGACTTTGATTGGAATTGTTCCCAAGCTAGGAACACTTGATGCATTGAACATTAGGTTAGGTCTGGAAATTCTTCCATTTTTTGTTAGTGTTGAGAAGTTGATGCTTTAACTCACAACAATAGTCCCAAACAACATTCTTATATCTTCCACACATATATCAAAATCCTCTCCCAATAAAGTAGTTACTCAAATACTTATTCCAACATTTTTTTTCACACGGAAATTTTCACTTTATTTCCTTTACATCCATCGAAAAAATAATTCCCTATGTTTATCTCTATATTCATCTCATTTTTTAGACCTATGTGACTAGTGTGTCTCTCATAATACCAATTTAACCTTTATATCACTCATCATTCTCTACTCATAGCATTCATTATCTCGATTTTCAAAATTCCAATGCATGTGAGGTCTCATATCAATGAATAATCTATTAATTGTTCCCTTAGGGTCCATAAAAAATCTAGAGTTGTGTCAAGGATGACAATTAAGGTTCTTTTCTTAGCTTCTCACTTATTTATTTTGTAAAATTGATCATCTTTATAACATAAATGTTTTATTACAATGAACAAATTACATTATCGTTAATGTTTTCTTTCGTTGAGGTTAGTGACATAATAAACCAAAACAAACATCGTTCTAATAAATGTATAAGGATTTATCATTGGTTCTCCCAAATATAATTATACTATATCTTATATCCTGCGAACATACATTGAAGTAAATTTTTGAGAATGTTCCGAGTAATTGAATAAGAAGGTGAGTTATTTAGTATATGAACATGAGGCATATCAATAAGAACACCAGATATAGAAATATAACATGATAAAGAGAAAATTAATTGTATCATAATAAATATAAAAAGGAATCAAAGAATGAAAATACATATAAAATATTTTAATGAGGCATTTATAAGAATATCATTATGGTTTATCACTATGGTGTTAGAAAACATAATTACCAAGGTTATTAAAAATTGCATCATAAAACATGTCATAACTAGAGACACATTCTTTATCAATGAATTGGATCACTATAAGGGAACATACATCATATTTCATAATTAATTTTAACTATATGAATAATAATATTTCATTTCTTTATTAACTGATGGAGAATAAATAATCAGATTCTTATCAAAACCATGGAATAGAAAAATACATAAAGACATGAACATAGAATGATTCATAAACAATGAAAAGGATATATGGGTTTCATATATGAAAATAAAGAAATTAATAAAAAAATTTCACATCTGGGTGATTTCCCATGGTGAAAGGAATAGTTTTTTGTATTTACAAATAGAAAAAAATGAGAATTTTTCATGTATAATATAAAAATAAAATGAGATGCATGATGGAAATAAAACGTAGATTATATAATGAGAAAATGAGCAGTAAAAATAATATCCCATTTATAATATAATATTATTATATTAATGGGTCAATATAAATTTGAAAAAAGAAATTATTTTAGAAACTAAAATATATAACACAAAAGGTAACTTGAATGGAAAAGAGAAGTGGAAACTTCCCTTACCATGAAATTATTCTCCGAACTCTTGATCATGGAACATTAGGGGATTAAAGACACCTTAGGGGACTCTCTTGGTGTCAAAATAATAATAATATCATGGATTATGGATTATAAGTGATGGTGAAGGAGAAATTGGTGATTTATATACCAAAAGTAGAGGAATTGTTTAATAATTTCCAGACATAGGTCTTGGAAATCAAGGTTGTTAAAAATAAAAAACCATTTCCTTACCCATTATTTCTAATCATGGTATTGGACATTTGAGTTTCATTTCATGATATTTTAATCCATTAGAAACCATCACCATTTATAATAATTCATTGGACATGTAAAAGTAAATTTTCTTCTAAGATAATGTTTTTAAAAAAAAAATTCTATTTTAGTTTTTAAAAAATCACTTCTAGGTCTGAAAATTGTTTAAGAGATATTAATATAATTAATATGACTAAAATAAAATATTTTAGGCAATTTATTGTTGTTAATTACTTATTAAAACATTATTAAATAAATATGAAGCAATAAAATAATCCAAAAACCTGGAAAAAGTATTTTTATTATTCATATAAAATTAAACAATTTTATAAAATTATCAAAAAATTACAATAACATAACTTTGACAAGATGATTTCAAAAATTATATTTATTTTTTAAAAATATATCCATGAATATTATAATTTTAACTCATACTTATAAACATCCCTTTTTATTAAAAAATAGCATTTTTAGGACACTATAATATTTTGGACTCCATAAATATTTTCTTGGACATTATACAATTATTTAATCATCTCAATTTAAATAATTGTGTATTTAAAGTACAACATAATTAAAAAAATATATTTATCAATACAATAGTTTATAATAAAATATTAAATATTATTTCTAAATAAAATGATGTTTTATTTCCATCAAATAATAAAATTATCTTGTTGGTCTTACATAAACATATATTTTATTTTATGGAATTATTCTCAAAATGGGATCAATAGAATATCCATTTTATTTATACAAATTAAATTAAACTTTATGTTACTAAGTCCAAGACATGTAAATCATTAATACACCCATGTACACCTTATGGGAAATGAGTGTGGTGGTGGTAGATTTTCAGGGAGGCCCGACTAAAATTGACCTAGTGGTAATCTCCTCTAACATGAAATTGTCATGTGGTAAATTTCATTCAAGATTGAATTATTTAATATTATCTTGGGATTGGTCAGGGGAGTACCCCAATGTTGTTACCTCCTCCCGTGGTTCGATAAATGGTCTTCAAATAGAAGTTCTTTACTAGTTGAGGATATCATTTCTCCTTTCTATTTCAATTATCCCTTTTTAATTATTAAATATAATCAATAATTATAATGGAAAATTTATTACCAATGGTTATAGTTCACAATTTTCAAATTGGCCAACAATAAAATTAACCAATGACCAATTTTTACCAATGACCATATTATTATTCAATCAATCACATTTCTCCTTATAAATACAATGCCATTCTTTCATAAAAAACTCATTATAATTCCTCATATGTTTATTTATACATATTCCATTATTTAAATTGGTTTACTATTATTTTTTTTACTTATATAGTGGTTCAAATGGGGGTGATGATTCTAGAAGATAGTGGGGATCAATATTTACCTATTTTATATTTTTATATGATATACTATTGTCCAATTTTAATGTTTTGAATTTTTAATGTTTTTTAGGTCACTAAAGTAAGGTTATTTGTTAATAAGATATGTTTTGGTTTATTACACTATATTTTTGATATATTTAAAAATACATAATATATCACTCATATTCTATTGAAATAAATATAATTTAAGAAAAAAAATTCATTATTGTATTTTCCCTATATAAATATTGTATTCTAAATTTCAACTCATATTATCTACTGAAAATATGTGTGTGTTCTTCTACTTCATTGTTTCCTTTGGTTCCCATGTGCCCTCCTCATACATCTTTATCCTCCATAAAATATTTACAAGATGAGTTGAATTATTTTTTAAATGTGAATTTCTACGTTCCAATATCTCCACCAGATATTCCTCATAAGATAGGTCTTATTCAAGTTTTCCACCTCCATTTTCATAACATGTGATAGATCAGTTAGGTACTTACTCTAGAGAGATATGTGGAATACATGTTTAACATGAGCTTTATTTTGTTGTACGTCTTATTGACATGACACTTTTTCTATTCGTTGAAGGATTTCATAGATGATAATATACCAAGGGATAAGTTTCCCTTTCATTTCAAACCACATGACGTGATTCCATGGTGATATCCCAAGGAAATAGTTTCATCCAACATCAACATTTATTTCCCATTTATGGTTTTCAACATATCTCTTATTACAACTCGGTGAAAATTTTATATGTTGCTGGATGGAATGATCCTTTTCTGTTATCACTTTCATAACTTCAGATCCAAATATCTTTCTCTCACCAAAATCATCCCAACAAGTTGGAGTTCTACATCTCTTATCATATAACGATTTATAGTGTTCTATTTTAATAGTCAAGTGGATGTTATTGTTTTATGAGAAATCAACTAATGGTAGGTTTCGATCCCATCTAACATTAAATTCCATTGAGCATGTTTTCAATATGTCCTTATGTGTTTGAATAGTTCATTCATATTGGTCCTTATTTTGGGGGTGATAGGATGTAGTAAATTCAATTTAGTGTTTTGAACCTCTTGGAGACTTCTCTAGAATTTAGATATGAACCATGTTCATGATCTAAAACTACTTATTTTGGATCTACATAGAGCCTCACAAATCCATTATTTATATCTTGTAAATATTATTAAGAGAGAAATATTCTCAAATAGAAATGAAATTGGATGTATTGGAGATTTTATCTATGATTATTTATATTAATTTTTTTCTTTTGGATGTTCTTGGGAGACCGGTGATAAATTATATTGTGATATTATCCAACTTAAAAATTGGTATGGGTAGTAGTAGCAATACCACTTTAAAATTTTATCACTTCTTACCATGATGACACACAAAATACCTTGTACTGTAGTTAGAAATCACAATTTTCATATTATACCACAAATTGTGATCATGTGTGTATCTATAAATTTTAGCGCTTCTGTTATTTATAGAGAATACAAATATATGAGTTTTATTTATCAAATCCTTATTTATCTCTAGGATATATTTGACATAAATCCTTGTACAAACATTAATATACTATCATACTCAATATTGAACTCAGTAAGCTTCCAAATATTCACAACCTCTATCTTATTTTTTATAAAATGGTATATTCTTTGAGACACCTTGATCTTCCAATTTAATTATGGGTGATAAATCATTTGGTATTGGATTTATGATGTCCCATCCTTAATGATTCTCATTTCCAACTTTATTAGGTCATTGATCAATGGATATCCTTATACAAAATCATTTACATCACAACAGGGCATCTTTTACATAATGCATCAGGGACTTTTTTTATCTTAAAGGGTGATAATGAACTTAATATCCATCATATTTATGAAGAAAAAACCATCTCCATTTTTTTTATTTAAATTCATTTTTAATGAATATATACATAACACCTTGGTGGTCACTTTATTTATCACATTTTTTCTATAAAGATACTACCTCCATAAATGCAATGAGAAAATAACTATATATAACCCTAGGTCATGTGTAGAGTAATTATTCTGAAGAGGATTTATCTATAGAGATTCATAATAAATAACAAAATCATGTTTCATGAGGAAACATCCTTTCCAATTTTTATTTATATCAAGGAAAATAACAAATACTTCTCTGATAGATGCTCAAGTTAATATAGGTGCAGTAAATAATATCTTTTTTAGTTCATAGAAAAAAATTTAACATTCCTATTTTCATATTATCTTATAACCCTTTTCAGTTAACATTTTTAGTGGATTATAAATTTATTAATGTTTTCCCAAAATCCTCTTAAAACATCCTACTAAACCTAGGAAACATTGAACCTCCGTTACTATTGTAGGATAAGACCACTCCCATATTGTATATTTCATGGAATATTCATCTAAGACTCCTTCATTGGGAACATTGTTCCCTAAGAATGAATCTTGTTATAACTAGAAATAAATTTTTTTGAATTTTCAAAAAAATAATCTCTTTCCTCTTAGTTCTCAATATAACCCTTCTATGATCTTTATCCTCCGCATAAATTTTATAATATAACATAATTTCATCAATAAAAAATACCATGAATTTATCAAGGTATTACTTATAGAATTTATTCATAAATCAAGTTAATATATCATGAGTATTAATCAAGACAAAAGTCATAAAAACAAAATCATAATTACTGTATCATGTTCAAAAGGTAGTCATTGGAATATCTTCTTTCATCGCCCACAGTTGATGTTACCCAAATATAAGTTTTATAATGGACAATAATTGAGGTGTAATAATATGTTAAAATAAATATTCAGTCCTTGGGAAAGGGTAATTTTTCTTTAATATGATCATATTAAATTCTCTATAATCAATTCAAATTTGCATTTATACATTATTCTTTTATAAAAAAGGTAATATATTCTCTCCAAGGGGACTCACATAGTCAGATAAATACCTTATCTAAAATATATTGATGTTGTTTTTTTAATTCCACTAACTCCACGTTTTATATTAAATATTTTTTCTTCGATATCGTCTTTGTTACATGAATGATTTTAATAGAGATCTATGCCTCTATATCAAGAGGATGTTCAGTTATATCTTCAAGAAATATATTAATGTATTCTTGATTGATGGGGAAATTTTTTTATCCGTATTCATTCATTTCATAGTCCCTCTTAAATGATTACAATGTATCATGCCATGATATATCTATTTTGAAAATAATTCACCGTTTTCCATTCATGACTAATGAAATTTCCTATATCTTATAGTTGATCTTACCATTATACATTGAGATCCAATCCATCCCTAGTATATTTTCATATATAACAATTTTAATACTATTATTTATATAAACTTTTTATTTTTGGATAATCCATCAATCATTTTTGACTCATGGATATTCTTATAGAATTTTGAGGATTGATTTTATATTCCTTGAAATCAATGATGAAATAATGGAATACAAAAAACCTAAATAAAATAATGTACTTGATATATTTGAGAGAAAAAATCCATCACATCATTTAGAACCACTAATTAATCATTAGTGATATACAATTTTGAACCATTGTTCCTTGGTATATACTGAGTTCTATGGGTATTTCTCTCCAATATCTTATGATTCATACATTTATTATCAATGTTCTCAAGATTTTTGCACATGAATCCTTAATATTTTTAATTTTCCTCCAAAATATGACTTTTTTTGTTAGTTTAGAGAATATGTGGTCAATGCCACCATGATATTACCTAGAAATATGGCCATAACATTTTCTCATATAAAACATTCCACTCCTAATAAATTAATTCCATGAATTATTCTTCTAATATATTTTTCATTTGAAAAGTTACATGTTCTACCCAAAACATCCATGAAACAAAATTATTCCCTTATTTTGGCTCACTTTGTCTTTTCTTTTCAACATATATGTGATAAATTTATATCAACAAATTTGATTTCAATAATTATATAAATCCTCATTTTCTTATCATAGCATTCATAGTATCACTATTCTAAATTCCTCCATATATGGGGTCTCTATCCACTAAATAATCTATTAATAATTCCTATAAAATACATATAAAACCTATATGTGTATTTTTAATGTCTTATAAATTTAATTTCATGAATTTAAACTATTTATTTATCCTTCTTTTTCATCTCTATGAATCTGTTGTCCTTTTTTAAATCAAATAAAATGGGGAGAATATTCTTTGAAAATTTTTACATTAATCTCTTCCAAATTTATCATAACAATATCCACTATTGGATTCCTATTTATAAGTTTTTTCCATTACTGATAAACATATTATTCTATTTAGTATACATCTAGGGTGGGTTTCTCTATCTCTAAATAGTGGAGTTTTGAAAATGTATTTTCTATAGTGGTAATCCATTATTCAAAAATAAATGTGTTGGAAAATCCTCTAAAATAAGGTGACCATTTACACATGAAGGACAAAAAATAAATTGTTTCCCTTCTATGTGAATTTTGTTTTTAATATTCATTCTAGTTGTTATTCATAACTTGATATAGTTGATTCATCATCCCCATTATGTTTTCCAAACTATATTGCATCAGTATGCCTTCAGTGAATCATTTATTTCACTCATAATTTATGTTGTTCCATCTATTTCCTAGGATCTTACTAACAAAAGAAAATCGTAGTGATAATCATGTTACCTATAAGAATATTACAATTTTAAAGGGATTATATATCCTAAAATATCATAATTATATATTTTATTCTTTTATTATATTACATTTTATATATATCCTACATAATGGTTCATATAAATATTCTGATTAAACCAAGAAATCCTTCATGAGTGTAAAATCATGTGTTTAGTAATTCCCATTTTTATGCAGTACATTCCAATAATGTTTTCCTTAATATGGTGTTTTTGGGGAATTATCCATCAAAACATCTGTTCCAGACACATGTCCACATGTATTATCCATATAGGGAATTCATTTCTTGGAAACCACTCACATAATACTTCATCAAATTTCTATGATTTTGTTCAAATATTAAGACTTATTCCGGTTGTTATTAATATTTCATTCAATTCCTAGTTTCTACGAATATAAAAACAATCCTCTCATACTATATATGGTATCCATCATTTTTATTTCAAAATATTATCATTAAATTAAACAAAATAAATTATCTTTTCACGTTTAGTTTCTTGAAATTTCAGAAAATAATATATGAAATCCTAAGAACTTATTCTTCTCCATGTTAATGGATTCGCCATTCTTTCACCCAATGTTACTTCAATTACATCTCATATCATGTTGATATAAATAAAATTAAATGGGTGAGCATGAGCTCAGTACAAGAATAAAAAAGGGAGACATTTACCATGTCATCACGAGTAACAACAATAAGAAAATGAGGCGTAACAATATAACATGATCAACAGTACATGATGTATATAATTATAAAAGAACATGAATCATAACATGTTTATATGACTAAAACATTTAAAAGAGTCATTTATAAACATATCAACATGGTTTATCACCAAGGTTTTATAAATCATTTTTACTATGGTTATTAACCATGGTATCATAAAACATGTCAGCTCTAGAGAATGATTCATTACAAAATTCATTAGATAATTCTCAAGACAAACCATCCATATGTCATAAATGATGTGAGACATATGGACCATAATAAATCATTCTATTTATAAACCATGGAAAATAAAGAATGGGTTTCTTTTAAAAATCATGGTGTATTAAAGTTTATAAACATATTACCATAAAAACATTCTTATCCTAAGAAAATGGAATATGGGTTTTGAAAATATAATACCTGATTCAGTAAATAGTTTTAACATTTAGGTTAATAATCATGAAAAAATAATAGTTTTTTGTATTTATAAAAACAAATTAAATGATAATTTCTCAAGTAAAATATAGAAATAAATTCAGTAGCATGATGGGTATAAAACATGGATTTAGAAAAGGGACAACGAGGAGTTACAAGTGTCTACCATTTATAAAAGACTAATCATACATTAATGGTATAATATAATGTGAAAAAGAAATTATCTTTCAAATTAAAATACATAATAAAAAGAGGAACATAATTAAAAGGGAGAAGTGAATATTTCTCTTACCTTGAAGAGCTCCTACTAAATCCTGATAATGAAAACAATGAGGGAATAATGAAAATGTGAGTAAACTATTTGGAATTCAATGTTAATAGAAATATATGAAGAATGAATTGGTAAAGAAGTGGAAAATGTTAAATTCATATGTAATTATAGAAAAAATTGAGGAATTGTTTAATAATTTCCAAATATGGGTCTTTGAAATCTAGGTTGTGGACAGTGTCGAACTATTGCCTAACACATGGTTATTTCCCATTATTTTGGACATTCATGTCACCTTTTATGATATTTTAATACATGATAAATGAAAACTATCATTTAATACTTATATTTATATTGATATGTATATTTTAAATAAAATAATGTTTTCAAAATATGATTTCCCATTTCGTAGTTTGGAATAACACTTATAGGTTAGAAAAATCATTAGATATTTAATTACTTAATATTAATAATATAACATATTTTAGGTCATATATTGTGGTTCATTAATTATTACATCATTATGCCTTAAATATGAAGTCATAAAACATACTAAAAACAAAAAATTGTATTTTTACTAATCATTGAAAAATATTGTATTTTAAAATATTCTCCCAAATTCTCCTAAGCATAATTTCAACAATATAATTTTATAAAATAAATTTATAAATATAATTACCTAAATATGATAATTATAAATTATAAATATAAATATCATTATTTATTGAAAAAATAATTTTTTAAGACATAATGAAATATCTAACACTAAGGAAATTTATTAGGACATTAAGGAAATTATTTGAGAAAATATATTTAAATAAAACAGTTTTTAAAATAAATTTCCCTTAAAAAATTAATATTAAAATTAACTACTTTTATTATAAATGTGTATTTTTTTTATAAAGATAATTATTATTTATTTGTTTCCAACAATAAAACCTTTAAATTTGTCTTACATAAATATATTTTTTTAAGAAATAATTATTCTCACAATAGGATTGATGAAATAATCATTTTATTTATAATATAAAATAATACTTTATCTAACTAATTCTAATAAATGTTACCCCTTATTAAACTCATGTGTGTCATAAGGTTAAGGTATAACATGGTTCTACTTTTAGGGGGTGGATCAACTAACATTGATCAAGAAGTAATCTACACTAAATATATCTTCCCCAATAGGATAATTATATAAAGATTCTATTGTGGAAGATTCGCTTGGGCTTGGTCATGGGTGAACTCGAGTGACCCTACCTTCCACTAATGTTATGATAAATGGTATTTAAATAGAATGACTCAATTTTTGAAGGCCATTTTTTCTCTATTCTATAATAATTATACCTTCTCATTAATACAAAAAAACTAATTATAATGTTTAAACTATTACTAATTTTCATTGTTATGAAAGGTAAAAAACCAGTGGATAAATTTAACAACAGTCATATTTGACCAATGATCATATTATTATTTCAATGGTCACATTTCTTGTTATAAATAAAACCTTATTATTTCACTAAAAATTCACTAGAATTTCTCATAATGTTATATATTCATTTTTTAAAATATTGATTGGTTTAATTAAAAATTTACTTATAGAGTGTTATCTATGAGGACAATGATTCTAGAAGAACTATATGATCTATATTTCCTTATTTTATCTCTTTTATTTTCTTCTTTTTATCTAATTTTTATTTTTCGAATTTACATTTGTTTCATATATTACTAAGGTAACGATATTTATAAATGATATAAGGTCTTACTGGTTCTTCTATATTTTGTATGAGTATAATATTATATAAAATATCAAAAAATTTCATAGAAAAAATATATATTTTGGAATAAATTGTATGTTAAAAATTTTCCATCATCTTTATTACGATGAATTCAATCTTTATTTTTGTTCGATCGAATGGAGAAACTATTTATTGAAAAGGAATATCATAAAAAATTCTCACTCCCTTGTATTAATATATCTTCTCATATTCATATTTTAAATGAGTTTCCACCATTTATAAACATATATTTCTATGCATTGAACTATCACGGTTACTTTCTCTATCTTTTAATAAAAGGGTACAGAATTATTCATTTCTATAGAGGTAATCCATTATTCAGTAATCAATGGTTTAGTAGATCCACTAAAACACATTTATTAATGACATTTGTAGGACTCAAGGACATGCTTTTGACATCAAGGTGAATCCATTCTGTAACATACCATGTATGTAATGAATAATAGATATAGTTATCTATGTCTATTTATGAATTAGATAGTGTTTTAGAGGCTTAAAATGAGAATAAATCCAACCAAAAGCATGAAATACTCTAATATTTTTAAAAGATTGTTTTACCGCCTTTTGATGGAGAACCATTTTTAAATCCATATTTTGACAAATTTTACAAGCTATATTTGTCTAAATAAACATATTCTTTATGATTGGGATATTGAAATTTACTTAGGATAAATTTTTGGTATTTTTCCGATAATGTTCATTTTTTAATGAATAGTGAAAAATGTTGTATTTTAATTCAAAACCTCTTTTTAATCTAATTTATTTAAATGATTATATTATATTTTTAATTGGATTTAAAGTGAAATTAGAATATATTTTTACCATTTAATCCAATAGTGGTCATTGCAATTAATTTCACTTTGAAATTGGACTTAAACTAGTGTCAATCTTTTGATATTTATTGTTTCATAAAAACATGCTATTTGTTCTGATAGTAGTAATTAATTATTAAATTAATTATTTTAACTTATAGGTTTTGAATTTTGTAAAAAGGACATCATTTTTTAATTTGGAATATCAAATATATCTTAGGGTGAAGTTTTGGTATTTTTCTGAAAAACATCATTTTTTGATGAATAGTGAAACCACTAAGTGGTACGTAAAAAACTGATTTTTCATTTAAATGAAATTTTACCACCTCTATGTTTTGAATTTCAAAAAACTGACATACATGGTTTTCATTAGGATGTAAAATGTGGTTTATTTGGATTACAATAATTTTTTGGTGAATAGTAACTTTTAAGTTTTTAATCACGATTAGAGGTAATTAGTGTAGTTTAAGGTAAAAATAATGTTTTAATAATATGATGTGACCTTCGCACATTTCCTACTCTTATTGGATGTTTCATGGCCGACCAGGACAACCCATTGGTAGATTTTTGGGACCCCATGGAGCCACTTGGGTAAGATAATGACATTAGTGCCTTTTATTTAAAGTAAAAGTAAAATTTACACAAACATGTATTGTTTTACTAAAACAATTTTTACATGGGGTTATAAAAGTCAGATTTTTTACTATAAATATTAATTGGAAAAATAAAAATATTTCCTAAATCATAGTATTTTCATATAATTTTTAGACAATAAATAAATTAAATTATTTATGACATCATGATGATGTAGTGATTACCTCATTATTTAACGATTTAAATAAAATGAAAAGATAATGTAAAATCTAAGACTTAAAAATGTAAAAAACTTATTGTATGACTATATTACGAACCCTTATCACCTTATCTTCAAAATACATAAATGTAGGACCTTTAAAATCCGAATCTCATTTGAAAATAATGTAACATTTTATACCTTTCCAAGAGTGCCCCTCCTCTCCTCTTATAAAAGGCCCCCACCTCTACCTCCTTACCCACACCCCTCAAGCATTTTTCTCAGCCCAGCTTTGATCATTTTGTCTCTCCAAATCCCTCTCCTAATCCTATAAGCCTTAACATAGGTAGGAATCTCTTAAAGAAACCCTTTTGGTTCAAACCAAAGGGAGTTACCCGATTTTAAGGTAATGTCTTCTCTTGTGTTCTTATATTTTATTTTGCTTCTCCAACCCCCTAAACTATTTTTATTCATTTATTTTGTTACAACTGCAGTATCTTAAATATACTAGGATGTTGTTATAAAAATAATTAGAGCTACACTTACACACACCTACATCTAATGGTAAAAGAACATACTATTTCTGTGGATGGTGAATTTCTGCCTCACAAAATGATGATTGTTCAGTATTCATTTAAAACCTTCAAAGGTGGCCATTAAGTTGTCACTATATTTATATAAGATATATATTATGTTTATGTTTACCTTAAGCTTCTGTATTTTTCATTTATGGCATACCTTTATGGTTTCCATTATGGGTAAACGCGATATCTTCATTTTAGGAAGTGCGGACTACCGCCCCCTCAAAGTGATTTGATTCGTTAATACCATATGTAAAACGTATAAAGGATAGATTTAATGATATTATATATGATAAAATACTGGAATTATAATACTATTATGTATCATTATGTTTTAATTCCATTAAATATGAAATAGAAATGGAAGTAGCATTCATGCGTACGTACTACTTACCGTCTCCATGAACGGTGCATTTCATTTCATACCTCTAAATGTCATGTAATATTATAAATTCATGTATATAATGGATATATATTATATATATGATATCTACATAATGAATATAATTTTGGATAAAATTGATATTTTACCCCATGAACAAATTGTAATTACAAGAAGTTTATTTTTTACTCAAGTGCCCAGGGTTGACAAAACGACCATTGTTATCCTAAATAATTACATAGTGTTCATGACATGGTAATAAGTGATATAAAAGGAATAATGAACTTGAAGATGGTTCTTAAGCAAGTAGAAATAAACTTAATTTTATTATTCATGAGGTTAAAGAACGATCGAGTCAAGTCAGACACGAGGTAAGGGAATCTGTCTCAATCTCCTTTCATTGAGGCATATTTTGTTTTATACACAACTTTCTTTTATATGGTGTATAAACCCCTTGGACTTTTATGATTATTCAAAAGGAATATTTTTATACAAATCATTCACTACGTGACAAAAGGGAATGTTATTTTTGTCGTACGTATGGGGAGACAATGACTTCTCCGCCTCCATGACCATTATTTGAGTTTCGGATTCCTCTACAAGCCATAACTTTTATTGAATGAAAAATAAATACCATGTTTTACTTTGGTATTTAAATGGTTCTCATAATGTTTTTATATCAATGTGTTTTATTGATATCTTATGAATGAAAGGTGGAAATTTTATGTTTCCTTTATGCATGTATTATGTGATACGATCATGTTATGGTTCTTGGGAATTTTTATGAAGACGGGTGGTTCTGTGGCAAACTAAGGGTGGGTGAGCCCGATATAGCTCTCCAATGCATTGGGTAACGTGAATGAGTTAAACATTATGGTTTCTCTGAAGCTATTTAGGGAATATACTTTAATGGGTATTCCAAATGTAACCAAGAGTGTTACTCCGAACGTAAGAACGTTATGAATGCCTCAAGTTACCTTTATGTCTTACAATTTCTATTATTTATTCATGATTTGATGAGGTATCTTAATGTTCGTAAGTTTTATGGGTAAACTATGATTTCATTCTTATGTATATATGAAGTCATGTTTACTTTCCATATTTTTCATAACCCTTACTGAGATTTTTATGTTCAACCCATGTTTTTGAAATATTTTTCACAGGTCAAGGGAATGGTACATGATATGATGACAGTGTCAAGGAAATGTCAAAAAGAATCCAGGTTTTATTTTAAATATGTTTCCGTTGATGGGAAAAATGAATACTATATTTTATGTGACCACTTTGTTTAAATGTGGAATGTAATTCAAGTTTTATGATCTAATTCTCTAAAACTCTAAACCTGAAAAGACCCTCAATGTGTAATCTTGTAATAACTCATGATTAAGTAAGGTTTAAGACTGGGTCCTTATAGTTGGTATCAGAGGTCGGTTTAGATAACTTTAGGAGTTAGAATTCTACTAAATGATTATCCAAAAATATTTTTTTATTGTCAAATTAAAATGATATAGCATTTGAAGATTACCATGTTGCTTCATCTAAGACATGTTTGTTCAGAATGGTTTTTCCCAGAGGAAACAGGGAAGCAATGCTAGGAATTCATACAGAAGGAAATGACCTTCCGAATCAGTATCTTGAGATGGTCAGAATTGGAACTGAATAGTTTGTTGCAGAAATGGCACAATTGACTCAAGCGATAAATGGTGGTGGTATCCATGCACGAGATTAGCCAGATCAACCGCAGAGGAACATTTCAGTGGTGGAACATTTCATGAGGCAACATCCCCCATAATTCAGAGGATCATCTTACATTGTGCTAGCTGAAGGGTGGATTAAATCACTGGAGAAGATTTTCGATGTCATCGGGTGTTCAGAAAATCAAAAGGTTTGTCTTGTTATTTACGATTTGGAGGGTGAATCAGATCAGTGGTGGTCGATGGTTAATAATATCAGGGATGCTGATGAGATTGATCCTCTTGACTGGTATGAATTCAAATGTATGTTTCTTGAAAAGTATTTTCCTAAGGATGTTCAACTTAGGATGGAAAAAAAATTCATGGAATTGAGGCAAGAGGAAGACTCAGTGGATGCCTATGAAGAAAGGTTCACTCGATTGGCAAGGTATTCTCCAAATTTTATCTGATTCCTTGATAGTAAAATGAATCGTTTGTACTCAGGATTAAAGCCAAAATATCAAAGGGAATTATCTTCTCATGAGTTCAAAAGTTATGTAAAGCTTGTTCGATATGCTGAGAATGTGGAGATGGAGTTTGTCGATGATCAAGTGTTCTATAACAACCAATAGAAGAAGAGACCGAGGTGGCAGGAGAAAGGGAAGAATTCTTCAAAAACGTCTGATGGTAAAAAAATGAAGTTTCTAGTTTTTGATAAATGTGGAAAAAGGCATGTTGGGGAATGCCTTTTGAATTCTTGAAAGTGCTACTGATGTGGTATGATGGGACATAAGTCTTGTGATTGCACTGAAAAAGATCAGGGTGATGGTAAGACCAAATTTGATTTATAGTTAGTGAAATGTTTTAAGTGTAATGAGATGGGCC
Source organism: Viscum album (assembly GCA_963277665.1). Classification (NCBI taxonomy): domain Eukaryota; kingdom Viridiplantae; phylum Streptophyta; class Magnoliopsida; order Santalales; family Viscaceae; genus Viscum; species Viscum album. The sequence goes on along the minus strand of OY728156.1, from coordinate 184,826,430 downwards.
ACTACGCAAACGAGTGTCTAACAAAGAGCTTGAGTGATCGGAAATTGTTAGACTACAAGCAGAAAAGGTGTGGTGAAATCCATTGCAACTACTTCAGTAGATGTTGGGTCATCAAATGAAGTGGTATTAGGTACTTTGTTTGTTTTTTCAGATTATGCCAGTGTGTTGTTTGATTCGGGGTTTATAAATTCTTTCATATCTGAAATATTTTCTAGTAAAATGGGAATACCATATCAAGAAATGACTCCTGAACATGTGGTAAAAACACCTAGGGGAAATGTTGAGGAAAAAAAAATTTATAAGAATCTTCTTATCCTTAACCGTGGAAAGAACCTACTTACAATCCTTAATGTTTTACCTCTAGTAGAGCTTGATTTTATCTTGGGTATGGATTGGCTCTCTATTTACCATGCTAAGATTGACATTAGAGATAAAGAAGTTTGTTTTCAAAAATTATTTCAGTTTTTGTACAAGAATGAACCATTACTGTTGATAACATATCAAGAGGCCGAGAAACTGGTAAAAGATAGAAATAAATGTTACCTTGCACACATCGTTGAAAACAAAGGAACTATTCAGATTAATTATGTGCCAGTGGTAAATGAGTATCCTAATGTTTTTCCTAATGAGTATCCTAGAATAATACCAAATCGGGAAGTTAAATTTACTATTGACTTAGTTCTTGATGCTATTCCAATTTCAAAACCCCCTTATCGAATGGCTCAAACTGAACTTTTAGATTTGAAGGAGGAATTTCATGATTTATGAGAGAAATGTTTCATTTGACCTAGCACATCACCATGGGGTGCTCCTGTTTTATTTGTTAAAAAGAAAGATGGTTCAATGAGACTTTGCATTGATTATAGAGCCTTGAATAACATCACTGTTTAGAACAAATATCCTTTGCCTCATATCAATGATTTGTTTGATCAGCTCCAGGGAGCTCAGTATTTTTCAAATATTGACCTGAGATCGGGGTACCATCAGTTGAATGTAAAGGAAGAAGATGTTCCAAAGACCACGTTTCATACAAGATATGGTCATTATGAATTTGTAGTAATGCCTTTTGGGCTATCCAATGCACCTGCTGTATTCATGGACTTAATGAATAGAATTTTCCATGAGTTCTTGGATAATTTTGTGTTTGTTTTAATTGATGATATTTTGGGGTTTTCTACAAGTAAAGAGGAGCATGAAAGACATTTAAGGTTTATTTCGAAAACCTTGAAAGAAAATAAATCGTATGGTAAATTCAGAAAGTGTGAGTTTTGGTTGCAACAAATTTCATTCCTTGGTCACATTGTTTCTAAAGATGGGATAACTGTTGATCCTTCAAAAACAAAGGTTGTTGAAGAATGGCCAAGACCCACAAATGTAACTGAGATTCGTAGATTCCTTGTTTTTTCAGGCTATTACTGAAGGGTTGATAGAAATTTTCCACTGTTATCTTGTCCGATGACTAAGCAACTCGGAAGGGTGTTAAGTTTATCTGGACAAAATAATGTGATGATTGTTTTCAGGATTTGAAAAGAATATTGGTGAATGCTCCAGTTTTGGCAATACCTTCCAGGAATAGTGAGTTTGTAGTCTACAGTGATGCATCATTGAAAGGACTTGGTTGTGTCCTAATGCAGAATGATCAGATAATTGCTTATGCTTCCTGTCTGTTGAAAACTCATGAGGTAAATTACCCCACACATGATTTGGAATTAGCTGCTATTTTTTTCACATTAAAAATTTGGAGGCATCATTTGTATGGAGTAAAGTGTGAAATATATACCAATCACAAAAGTTTAAAGTATATATTCACTCAGAAAGAATTGAACATGAGACAGAGGAGATTTCTATAATTAATTAAAGATTATGATTGTACAATTCATTACCATCTGGGAAAAGTAAATAAAGTGGATGATGCTTTGAGTCGAAAAAGTAATGCTTCATTAACAATGTCAAGTTTGGAACGTGATCCTTTGGCTAAGGATTTGATGAACTTTGGAATAGAAGTTGTTGGTGCAAGATTTTCTTCTATTTTGTTTCAGGTATTAGTGAGATCATCTCTATCAGATAGAATTAAGAAATCACGGAAGAAAGACAACGAGTTGTAGAAAAAGGTAGAGCTGGTTCAGAAGGGTATGTTTCCTGAATTCAACATTGATAATGATTGTGTTTTGAGATTTGGGAAGAGATTGTGTGTGCCTTGTGATTCACAGTTGAAGAGAGAGTTGTTATGTAAATCTCATAGTTCTCCATTTTCCGTTCATCTAGGAATTACTAAGATGTATAGAGATCTTAGGAAGTATTACTGGTGGGACGGAATGAAAAGGGATATTGATGATTTTACTGTGAAGTGTTTGACATGTCAATAGGTTAATGTAGAGCGGAAGTTACCAAAAGGGATGCATCAGCCTCTACCAGTGCCAGAGTGGAAATGGGAAAATATATCCATGGACTTCGTTGTGGGATTGTCGAAGACACCTTGAGGTAATATTGCAATCTGGGTTATTATTGATCGCTTGACTAAATCATCTCATTTCCTTGCTATACGAGATACTTTTTCCCTAGATCAACTTTCTCGTTTGTATCTTAAAGAGATAGTCAGGTTACATGGAGTTCCCCTCTCCATTGTATCTGATCATGATCCCAGGTTTACTTCTAACATTTGGAAAGGCCTTCAGAAGTTGTTGGGTACTGAATTAAATTTTAGTACAGCTTTTCATCCTCAATTAGATGGGCAGTCAGAATGAACAATTCAGACATTGGAAGATATGCTACATGCTTGTTCGATGGATTATCAGGAATGTTGGGACCAACATATTTCTTTGGTTGAGTTTTCTTATAATAATAGTTTTCATTCCAGCATACAGATGACACCATTTGAGGCGTTATATGGTAAGCGGTGTCGAACTCCAGCTTTCTGGGATGAAGTGGGTGAAAGGAAGCTGATGGGATGAGAATTGGTAGAAGAGATGGCATAAAATGTTCATTTGATTCAGAAACACCTGAGAACATCTCAGAGTAGGCAGAAGAGTTAGGCGGATAAACGGAGGAAGGATCTATCTTTTGAGGTAGGTGATCATGTTTTTCTCAAAGTTTTACCGTGGAAAAGTGTGATGCAATTTAGTAAGAAAGGAAAGTTGAGTCCAAGGTTCATTGGACCATATGAAATTCTGGAGAGAGTTGCATCAGCTGCTTACCAAGTGGCTTTACCTCTGAGTTTATCTCAAGTACACAATGTTTTTCATGTTTCAATGTTGAAAATGTATATGCCAGATCCATATCATGTTTTGAGCCCAGAGGTAGTTCAGTTGGAAGAGAATCTCTCTTATGAAGAACAACAAGTCTAGATTCTTGACCAAAGGGAGAAAGTGTTCTGAAATAAGGTAATTCACATGGTAAAGGTTTCTTGGAAAAACCATATGGTTGAAGAAGCAACGTGGGAATCTGAAAATGCTATGAGGGATAAATACCCCCACTTATTCAATAAGTTAATAAATTGTGTGGACGAAATTTTCTAAAGGGGGGAAGGATGTAACATCCCATGTAAGAAATGATTAATTAATATAGTTATGTATGTCTATTTGTGAATTAGATAGTTTTTAGAGGCGTAAAATTAGAATAAATCCAACCTAAAGCATGAAATACTCTAATATTTTTAAAAGATTGTATTACCACCTTTTGATGGTGAACCATTTTTAAATATATCTTTTGAAAATTTTATAAGCTATATTTTTCAAAATAAAAATATTTTTTATGATTGGGACATTGAAATGTACTTGGGATAAAATGTTGGTATTTTTCTGATAAAGTTCATTTTTAATGAATAGTGAAAAATGTTGTATTTTAATTCAAAACCTCTTTTTAATATAATTTATTTATATGATTAGATTATCTTTTGAATTGGTTTTAAAGTGAAATTAGAATATATTTTTACCATTTAATCCAATAGTGGTCATTGGAATTAATTTCACTTTGAAATTGGACTTAAACTAGTGTCAATGTTTTGATATATATTGTTTCATAAAAACACGCTATGTGGTCTGATAGTGGGAATTAATTGATAAATTAATTATTGTAACTTATATGTTTTGAATTTTTTAAAATGGACATCATTTTTGAATTCGGAATATCAAATATAGATTAGGGTGACGTTTTGGTATTTTTCTGAAAAACTTCAATTTTTATGAATAGTGACACACTAAGTGGTACTTAAAAAACTAATTTTTCGTTAAAATGAAATTTCACCACCACTGTGTTTTGAATTTAAAAAATCTGACATACACGGTTTTCATTAGGAAGTAAAATTTGGTTCAATGAAATTAAAATAATTTTTTGGGGAATAGTAACATTTAAGTTTTTAATCGCAATTAGAGGTAATTAGTGTAGTTTAAGGTAAAAATAATGTTTTAATAATACTAAATGACCTTTACACATGTCTTACCTTTATTGGTTGTGTCATGGCCCACCAAGACAACCCATGGGTCGATTTTTTGGACCTCAAGGATCCACTTGGGTAAGATAATGACATTAATGCCTTTTATTTAATGTAAAAGTTAAAATGACACAAACATGTATTGTTTTACTAAAACAATTTTTAAATGGGGTTATAAAAGTCAGATTTTTTACTATAAATAGTCATTGTAAATATAAAAATATTTCCTACATCATAGTATTTTTTTATAGTTTTTAGACTTTAAATAAATTAAATTATTTATGACATCATGATGGTGCAGCGATTACCTCATTATTTAATAATTTAAATAAAATGAAAAGATAATGTAAAATCGAAGACCTACACAAGTCAAAAACCTATTTGATGAGTATATTTAGAACCCTTACCATCTTATCCTCAAAATAAATCAATGTGGGACCTTTAAAATCCGAAACTCATTTGAAAATAAAGTAACATTTTATACCTTTCCAAGAGTGCCCCTCCTCTCCTCTTATAAAAGGCCCCAACATCTACCTCCTTACCCACACCTGTCAAGTCTTTGTCTCGGCCAAAATATGATAATTTTGTCACTTCACATCCCTCTCCACATCCTAGAATCCTTACCTTAGGCAGGAAGTTCTCCAAGAATCCCTTTTGGTTCAAACCAAAGGGAGTTACATGATTTTAAGGTAATGTCTTCTCTTGTGTTCTTATGTTTTATTCTTTTCACAAACCACGTAAACTCTTTTTATTCATTTATTTTGTAAGAACTCCAGTATCTTCAATATACTAGGATGTTGTTATAAGAATTATTTGAGCTACACTTACACAAACCTACATCTAATGGTTAAAGAACATACTGTTTCTGTGGATGGTGAATTTCTGCCTCACAAAACAATGATTGTTCAATATTCTTTTAACACCTCCAAAGGTGGCCATTAAGATGTCACTATATTTATATATGATATATACTATGTTTATTTTTTTTAAGATTTATTATTTCTAATTTATGTCATACCTTTATGTTTTCTATTATGGGTAAACGTGATACCTTCATTTTAGGAAGTGCGGACTACCGCCCCTCAAAGTGATTTGATTCGTTAATACCATATGTGGTACGTATAAAGGAGAGATTTTATGATATTATATATGACACCAAACTATAATTATAATACTATTATGTATCATTATGTTTTAATTCAATTAAATATGAAATAGAAATGGAAGTAGCATTCATGTGTATGTACGGCTTACCATCTCCATGAACAATGCATTTCATTTCTTACCTCTAAATCTTATGTATTATTATAAATGAATGTATATAATGTATATATATTATATCTATATAATGAATATAATTCTGGATATAATGGATATTTTACCAAATGAAAAACTTTTAATTATAAGAAGTTTACTTTTGACTCAAGTGCCCAGGGTCGACAAAACGACCATTATTATCCTAAATAATTACATAGTGTTCATGACATGGTAATATGTGATATAAAAGGAATATTGAACATGAAAAATATTCTTAAGAAAGTATAAATTAACTCAAGATTATTATTCAGGAGGTTAAAGAAAGATCGAGTCATGTCGGACACAAGTAAGTTAATCCGTCTCAATCTCCTTTCATTGAGGCATATTTTGTTTTATACACAACTTTCTTTTATACGGTGTATATGCCCCTTTGAATTTTACGATTATTTAAAAGGAATATTTTTATATGAAGCGTTTACTAAATGATGAAAGGGAATGTATTTTTTTGTGGTATGTATCCGGCGACAACAACTTCTCCGCCGCCGTGACCATTATTTGAGTTTTGGCTTCCTCTACAAGCCATAACTTTTTTGGAATGAAAATTAAATACCATGTTTTACATTGGTATTGAAAATGGTTTTCATAATGTTTTAATATTAATGTGTTTTATTGATATCATGTGATTGAAAGGTGGAAATTTTATGTTTACTTTATGCATGTTTTATGTGATTCGATTATGTTATGGTTCTTGGGCATTGTTATGAAGACGGGTGGTTCCGTGATAAAATAACGGCGATTGAGACCGATATAGCTCTACAATGCATTGGGTAACGTGAAAGAGTTAAAATTTAAGGTTTCTCTGAAGAGATTTAGGGAATATACTGTGATTGGTATTCTAAACGTAACCAAGAGGGTTACTCCCTATGTAAGAATGTTATGAATACCTCAAATTACCTTTATGTCTTATGATTTTTATGTTTTATTCATGATTTGATGAGGTATGTTAAAGTGATTATGTTTTATGGGTAAATCATGATTTCATTCTTATGTATATATGAACTCATTTTTCCTTTCTATATTTTCATAACCCTTACTAAGCTTTTTATACTCATCCCATGTTTTTGAAATATTTTTCACAGGTCAAGGGAATGATACATGATATGATGATAGTGTCAAGGAAGTGTCAAGAAAGAATCCATGTTTTATTTTAAATATGTTTCCATTAATGGGAAAAATTAATACTATCTTTTATGTAACCACTTTGTTTAAATGTGGAATGTAATGCAAGTTTTATGATCTAATTCTCTAAAACTCTAAACCTGAAAAGATCCTCAATTTGTAATCTTGAAATAACACAAGATTAAGTAAGGTTTAAGGATAGGGCATTATACATTCACTCAACCAGATTCACGTTATTATTCATTGCTCAAGAAATTTGATTAATCATCCTCTTAAATCATTACATTCCATCTTCTATCATGTCTGGATGTCTATTAGGGCATCAATTGTTTTGATCATCATTTATTATGTTCCTCCCATTTCTTGCCATTTTTGTAATAGAATAAATACTTAATGATACAAATGTTACTAATAGGAATTGTATGATTCATAAGGGATTTTATGTCTTAAATCATCGTGATTAAATATGTTATTAACCTCCTCTAATAACAATTTCATTTTTTATATATCATTCATAATGGTTCATAAAAATCTTGAGATTAACCAAATATATCCCATTGTAGTGTCAATATAGGTGTGAATTAGGCCCCATTTTCAGGCACTTGTTATTTATCAAGTCTATCCTAATATAATGTTTTAGGGGTGTTTTACACCTACTTAGATATGTTCTAGATCCACATAGACATGTAGTATCTAGACGCATAATTCATTTCTTAGAAACAACTCTATTAATAATCACCCTGTTTGTAGGATTTTTTAAAATATTTATACATATACCTATGGATAGTAATAATTTTATCAAGTCCTAATTTTCCAAAATAACTAAACCATACTTTTATACTCACTATGGTCTCCAAATTTTTTATTATATAAAATTTTAATCACATAGAAAAAAATATATGTGATTTTAAAAAATTTATCTTAGAAATTATGAACACAATAAAATAAAAAATAGAATATTATTCCAATCAACTTTAATAGATTATTCATGGCTTCAATTTGAGTTAATATTCCAACTTCTCATATACCAAATATATAGATCCATGGAAAGGGGTGGTCATGAATCCATTCAAGGGAATAAGCATGAGATACATTTTGAATTTTCATATAAGACATATGAATAAGAACACGATTCAAAGAAATATAGATTGAAAAAGTGAACATGAGTAATATCATAATATCATGTGCATGGGTCATAAAATGAAAATATTCTTTAAATATAATAATTTGTCTTTTATAAAAATATCACCATGGATTACCCCAAGGTGTCGTAAATTAAAATATTATTGTTATTCACAATGGTATCATAAAATATATCATTTATAAAGATTATATTCATCACCCATTACATTGGAGTGTTATCACGGTGCACCCTTCATATGAATTAATTTAATGTGATATACATTGATCATAATATATCATTTTTTCAATAACTTGATGTTAATAAGATACATGCCTCGTATAATAACATTGAGTATGTAAGTGATTGAATAATTCAAAATAACATCATTTTTACCCCCCAAAAAATTAGAATGTTAGTTTTTTATATGTAAATAGAAAAATAAATAAATGTTATTAACAACTTGGAAAGTACCCATGTATAATGAAATGCTTTTTATATTCACAATATAATAACTTAATATGAAACAAGTATAAATTTGAGAATTAAATTTTTCATCATGACGGGTATAAAACATCGATCTAGAAAAGGGTAAAATAAAATATAATAAAGGGATCTGATTTATATAAAATTATTTTACCATTGAGTTTATGATCAAAACCATATGAAAATAATGTAACATAACCCTTATAATATATAAATAAAAATAATTACTTCAATGGAAATGAGAATGAAGATAAATCCATAGCTTTGAAGTGTTTCTCCAAAACTAGGAGGATGAAACCATGTGGGATTTTTAAAATCATGGGGGGACTCATTGGGATGAATAATGATCATAAAATCATTGAGGAAGGATTATTAGTGAATGGGAATGGTGAAATGGGTTTGTATTTGTATCAAATATAGAGGAATTTTTTAATAATTTCCAAAATATAGATCTTGGAAATCATGGTTATGGAAATTGAAAACCCAATGGCTTACCCATGGGTTTTTCTCATGTTTTAAGAAATATGAGTAAATTTTTTGTTTATATTAGTCCATTATAATAGTAGTCCATTATTTAATACATCTTGAGACATGGGAAAGTAAAATTTCCACAAAATAATGATTTTAAAATCAAAATTTCTATTTCAGATAGTGGAAAGTCACATATAGGTTCATAAATTGATTAAAATAAATTAAAGTACATTATAATAATAATATGACACATTTTAGGTTGTATATTATGGTTAATTATTTATAAAATAACTATTAGAAAAATTAGATTCCAAAAAAAGTATGGAAAATTCACAGAGTATTTTTACTATTTGAATAGAAAAGTTATTCTAATAAATTATAAAAATAAATCCTAAACTAATTATAATGGATAGATTTAAAATATATTAATAATTTTTTAAAACTAATTCTATAAATCTTATAATTTTTAATTTCAAATATAAAATATTTTATTTATAATTTTTTTTCTATACATAGTCAAATTTTGAAACTAAAATAATTTCATAAGTGATTATAAAACTATTTTTTCATTTATATGTCGAGAAGAGCATTTTAAAATAATACCACATTAAAAAAATATTATTCAAAATACAATAAATTATTATAAAATTATATATATTTTCAAAAAATATATTTTTTTTACCAACAATAAAATTATCAAATTGGCCATAATACAAGCTATATTTTATTAAACTAATTTATTATAAAAATAAAATTGATTGAATAAAAAATTTTATTAAATGGAAATTACACATTATATGAATAAGGCTTTTACATGTAACCCTTTAGTACACCCACATACCAATAAAGGTAAGGTGTCCAATGTTTATTATTTCATGCGGTGGATCAGCTATCATTGACTGAGTGGTAATCTCCACTAAGTTGAACTTCTCCCATTCAAAATTTCATTCATGCCTATCTTATTGAATCTTGACCTCGGATTAGTCAAGGGTGAACCCCCATGTCACTACCTCCCTCCTATTTCTTGATAAATGGGATTCAAATGATATGACTCAACATGGTGAGGCTATCATTTAACCTTTATATATCTATTATCCTTTTAGATTACTACTTATAATCATAAATTATAATTCTAAATTTATTACCAGTGGGAATAGTTTCAATTGTTCAAACATAACAATTGTTATATCAACCAATGATTATATTTCTATTCCAATTTTATCATTTATCCCTATAAATACCAATTAATTCATTCCCTTAATATTCAGAACAATTCATCCCAATGTTATATTTTAATTCTCTGTGATATTGATTATTTTACTAATATCATGTTTCTTTTTTCCTATTGTCTGTCATGGGGGTTATTATTCTATCATTTTAGGGAGATTAATATTTTTAATTTTTTTCTATTTTATATGTTTTTTCAATTATAATGTTTGGAATTTTCATTAGTTTCATAGATGACTAATGTAACGATCCATACTAATACACCACGGTTTTTTGGAACTTTTGTATTTTGTAACAGTATAATATTATATAATATAAAAAAAATGTTCAAGAAAAAATTTCTTTTAAAACCCATGGGATTTTAAAAAAATAAGGAGTAAACTCAATCCTTTATAATACATTTTCCACTATATTTTTGGGAATGAGGACTTAACAAAATCCAATATGAAACCCTATCCACTATGTTATGATGTTCATGGAAGTTATATTTGAAAATGGAAAGTATTTAACATGTTTCTGTGTATTTTTAAAACTTTTTCATATGATTATTATATAATCTCTTGGCCCTTGATTGATTATTGATGATTCTGATCTCTCATGAATCTTGTCTTTTTTTTTTATGAAAAATATTTTTTCCATGACCCATAATGTATCATCTATGAAATTTATGTATTTTTTCATAACTTATAATCATATTCTCAAACAATTATCTTATCTTATTATAATATATGATCATGGATTTGTATCTCCCATTTTATCCCTTACATTGTTTTTTATCTCTCCCTTTGTTATGATTCCATTTCACATGAATTAAAGAAAGGTAATTTGTAGTATATGTATAAGAATGATAATATATGGAATAAAAATTATAGTATATATTGAATATTATTCATAAATAATTTCATAATTAATATAGTACTCAAAAACACTAAACTATTATAGTTCTTGGGTGTGAATGTTTACATGATGTATTATTTTTTCATCTAAATGATGGAATATATATGTATGTTATTATTGTTTCACCTTACGATGACATCTTGATGAAACTATGATGTGTTTTATGGGACATTAATTTTCCCATATACAATATAAGAGAACAAAAAATGCAATCCATCATTATAAAAATATTATAAAACCACAATACCACATTTTCCATAATTTTTATCTTTAATAATAGTGAGTTTAATCCTAATACATTTGAAAAAACCAAGAATTATTACCTAAAAAATTATCCACTACTGACTAGAATCATTAAATACATTGGTATAACCTATTTACCAAAATAATACATTATAAACTCATTCTAAAAATATAGATGGAATGAAATAAGAGATATATTATAATAATAGAGAATAAACTCTTCAATGTTATTAATGAGGATCAAAAGATAAATTATATTACTCCTTCATTGAAAAAAGGATCCTACTAAAGTTATAAGGTTTCATAAATATTGTAAAAACCAATTCATTTGGTTTCCAACTATATAAAAATCCTTATTTTAAAACTCCTTCAATAATATTTTATCTTCTCATCAGAATATGATGTGTCAATAATCTAAAAACAAAAGAAAATCAATATTGGATATAGAAATTATTGATATCTTATATCATTCTACATGATCACTTCAACATTTTAAAAAATAATGTAAGAAGACAGAGACCATAGTGTGGAAAATATAACTATTTCATGGTCAATGATTTAGTACATAATACTTACCAATCTCCCACTTACACTAAATCTACAAAATCATTATGTGAAATTTTATAACTCTTTTTAAATTTGTCAAAACATTTGGGGATAATATTTTCATAATCTATCTTAAATATTTTACTGACCCTTTTTACCAATATAAAAAAAAATTTATGACCTTATATTTAACTTTATCAGCATCTGTATCATTATTAACAATAATGAACTTTGTAAGAAATAATTTTTATCAAATAGTGACCTCTAGAAAAATATCATTTACACTCAGGTTATAAATATATTAGAAATTTTATTAATAAAAAAAATTATATTTATATATGATCATGTCCTCCAAAAATTGAATCATTATACCTTTAATAAATTATAATATAATCCATTTTTCCTAGTAAATATATTGACTTTTAGATATGAATTATGTCAATAGAGTATGAAATATCTTGTACGTTCATAATTATCTCAAATGGACTAAACAACATAAATTAATAACTCACATATCTTTCATTTATGTTTTTTAGCATGTTACATGTCACTTTACAACTAATGGATAAGAATTTTTTTTATATAATTCAATCAGGGGCCAATGTTTTATACTTTTAACACAAGAAGAATAATGCCAAATTCGTTAAACTCAACTAATGACATGATAAATAATGTTCCAAACCACTCTCTGATTAGATCATCCTTAAGTATATCATAACAAAGGTATCAAATTATGAAGTTATACATTATAATAACCTTATCAAACTTGAGTAATGGGGAATCATAATTTTCTTAAAACAATATGTATATTAATGACCATATAGAATTCGCTCTGATAAAATTTCAAGGGTTATTCTAGATAATAAGTCACCACTTATTATGTATTTAGTCTAAACTATATTACATATAAGTTGGTACTCATGCTAATATTATCATACTTTAATACCTAATGATACTGCATGATTCTCATTGATTAAGGGAAATTAGAATTCTCTATTGGAGGGGATTTTATTATCCTAGTCTTCATGTAATATATTCATCACACATATAAGAATGAAAAATAGATGATTACATTAATATAGAACCATGATAAAACCCCATAGACAATAATAAATAAACTAAATCTCTCATATATATAACACATAGAAACATTTCATATCCCACAGGCTTCCACTATTTTAAAATCATCGTTAATGGATTTGATATATTTTCTTGTACATCCACCCAGCAAATATTTGCATCACCCATATGAAAAATTTATCAAATTTAGATGTATTTGTGGATGTATTTTTACTCTTTTGTTGATTCATCCATAATGGGCTGTTTTGAATTATTCTAAATTAAAAATTATTTATTGATGAAAAAAATGAAGTTATATTAATACCAATTATAAAAATTATTTATTTAAAAACTAGAATTTGTTTTCCCCTTAAAATGTGATCATCCACACTTCCAATAATCGAGAACATATTATTAATTAGTCTCAAGTACTTAAGAATATTTTTCATAGAAATATAGTGACACCTAGAATAATTAGACTTGTAGATACATGTCTTTTCAAGAGAGTATGAGAAATTAGGATAATTAAGTATTATCGAATAAATTGTAGATCCGTTGAAAAAGCATAAGGAATATAATTTATATTTTTTATATAAACATAAGAATCTTGAATATTCTTAATATTCTTGACATAAAACAATGGTAAAAATATATTCATGGAGTTCTCCATGAAAATTTGATTTAAAAATATACCAAAATATATTCTCTAACTCTGTCCAAGAAACCTCTATGAAATATTCTTGTAAATTAATGTTACCAAATGTGTAGGCTTCTTCACATATGTATTAAATAGGGAAGAACATTCTGAAATATGAATTTAAAGATTGTAATGTTGGGAAATCATTTTCTAGGATTAATATGGAATCCAAATAAACCCCATAAATACAAAAAAAATCCCTATAAAATTCTTTTATATACAAGAATAATACACTTTATTTTTGAAAAAATGAGTGCATTGAACATATCGTCAAAACAATTTCTCTAACTATTAAAACCTTTCTGCAATACATAGGCGGACCATTGAAAATATCAAAACATACACTATTAATTTAGAATTGAAAACCTTTTTTATCATAGACATGACTCCGAATATATTCCCATTAATATAATTTTGTTTATTATCTATTTGGTGTAACACCAAAATCCTAGAATCCCATAGTTTTTGTCAAGAATTATTACATTAGCCGGATTACAAGGAATCAAATCCATTAGTATCGACCATTTTAGATCATTGGGAAACTATATCACATTCTCGATATCAATTTTACATTTGGAAAACAAAATAAAATATAATACATAACCTATAAAAATAAACTATTTTCTTGAAACTCATTCAAATAAATCATCTTCATTCCCTGGGGAAAGGAAATAAAATATGAGTGAGCTCAAATGCTTAGTATGGGTAAGTATACAATAGAAACAATAATTAATTAAGAAAAACAATCAATATAGAATAGTAAATAACTGAACAATCATACCACATAATTAATAATCTATTATGGGGTGCCTATAGAAAATGTAAAGTTAAATTATTGAACACACATTCCATTTAAATAAAGTGGATAAGTAGTAATAAATATGTTAAGGTAAATGACTAAAAACCATTACATTTAATTAATAAAATTATAATGAAATAAATCTATTTATTTTTTCATATTGAAAATCTCATTGATAATTATAACTAAATCAAAATTAATTAAATTGTCAATTATTGGACACCGTGTATCTTAGGTATGCAATACCATTACCGTTAATACCTTCAAAAAGATTGTTTAAAACATTAAGTTTGAAAAAATAAAGTAAATCTAGTAACCTGAATTATCCTATGAGACTACCAATGCATCGAAGGTTTATCAATAACCAGGATAAACCCAGGTCCCACCTATCCAAATCATTTATCCTATATCTAATAACCTATTTAATTCATGAAAAATATTCCTTATCAATTATCTATATTGAGTAAAAGATATAATTTTATCAATATTTCCTTAGTCAATCAAATAACATCCAACGTGGAAACCTTATATATAAAAATTTATATGGTTTTGGAAACAACAATAGCCATGATAAATAATATGTATATTTATGTAGAATTTAATTTTTAATTTTTACTAGTAGGTAAATAACTCCAGGGGAATTTAGTGACTACAAATATTTTTCAAGGAAGTGCCTGTCAACAAAATCCATGGAGAAAGAAATCATATACCAAAAATAGGATGAATAAGAATGGTATCAATAAAATATATCACAATTTTTTAAGGATAATTTGTATTTTAATTTATGATATATATATTCCATACATATATATTTAAAAATATTTATTATGAAAATAATATTTAACATTTTGAAGTGTTACATACCACTTTGAAACATCTGAAACATTTTACCTATGAAGAAATAAAATAAAATAAAACATATGATATTAAGGTAATAATTATATTCATGTTATAATATTTAATAGGTTAGTATATACAACACATTAAAGAAACAAGAGGTGAATATGTAATCAGTATCAGAGAAATAAAAGCCATACTATAAACCCCCTTACAATTGAGGTGACATCTAAATTAGAAGCCCATAAGTAATAAACATTAAAGTTTTCATTTAAAAATATGAAGATAAAATAATTAATGACATAATATATCAAAATTTGTAGTACATTCACCACAAAAAATAATTAAGTGTTGAATATGACATTTATCTCATAGATGTAAAAAGTTAGATTAAAAAACCTTACCTTGCATTTCCTTTTGTATAAATGTCCTTAACCTCCACTATAATGGGTTTAAGAATGAAAAAAACTTACTCTAGAACCATATTAAGATTTATAATGTCATATATGATCTTATTAAAATATATTAATAACCATTTGTTAGTAATATTTCATTATTTTCCATATCTTGTGTTTTAATTAGCTACTTTCTAGAGAATGTTTTGACTTGTTAATTGTTGTTCCAATTACATTGATCATGATTTTATAATTTAAATTTTGTAAAACCTGATTAAATTATCACATATATTCATTAAATATTTATTTATATAAATCCTTAGTGTTTTGAGATTAGAAATAAAATGCACCGATCAAGGAGATGGTAGGATATACGTACACAAGAACCATACATCAATTTTTTTGTTATATTTAAAAGAATTAAAAAAATATATTTATATTATAATTAATATATAATTTTTTAATATATTTAAAATATCATTTCATATCATTCTTAATAAATTATATGTATAGAATGAATGAATCACATCACTATGAGGAGGTAGTAGTCCACACATCCACAAATGATGCTATCGTATTCCCACAAAATGGAAAGAATGGTGTTATATGTTATATAAAAATTAAATTAGTATAATTAAATCAATAATATCACATATATAATATTAAAACATTTTTTCAATTATATTTAAGAATCATGAGATGTGGTAAAAGAAAAATAAACTAAATCGTTTTGTGAGGTTGTAGTCTGTTGTACACAAAACGATAATTTTGATTCCAATTTGATGTAATTTTGTGTAGGAGTAAGTAAAACTAATAAAACAAAAAATAAACAATAAAATTTTGAATAATTATTATATTATATAACCATTTATATGAATAATTTAATAGTTTTGGAGATAAATGAAAACAAAAGTGATCATTGAAGAATGTTACCTCTTTTCAGGTAACTCTTTTTGGTTTTCACCGATGCACTTCCTTGGATTTCATTTTTTCCAAATTATGGATTCTTGGATTAGGGTAGGAATATATGGATATTATTTGGGTATATTTTTGATGATCCTAATGGGTTTATAGGAGTGAATACACTTAAGGGTTGAGTGCCTTTTTATAGTAGAAGAGGAGTGACATTCTTGTTAATATAAAAAGGTAAACACTATGGGGAGGTCTCCGATACATCTTGTGCCTCAAATAATAAAAAAATTAATGAAAAGAATTTATATAGTAGAATGTTTTTCAAAAAATGAGTTTGAATCATGTTTCTATTTCTTTTTTTATATTATAAATATGGTTTAGTCCCTTGTGAAGTTAATTTTTCTCTAAATAGATGCAATCAATTTTAATTATTTTCAATTATATTTTTATTCAAAAATAGTGTCGAACTTACTATAAATTATAAATTATTCTTTTTGTAGATATTAAATCCATTTTTCAAAATTACAATCACATAATGTGCAGAATTTAATTAATATTAATCCTATTCCTGGGATGACCAATATTGTTTTCATAGTGAAAATGTTCAAAAGTGTGAAATGTTTTCATATCTGGATTCAATGTGGAAATGATTCCAATAACCTAAATTGGATAAATTGATGTAAAATAGATCTAATATGTTTTTAAAACCAGTTAAAAATATAATTTATCTTTATAAATTGCTGAGAATAAAATACAATTTTTCAATTAAAATTCAGTATTCTACTATATTCCTCAAAAAATGAAATTTCATAGAAAAATAAAAAAAAAGAATCTAAATTTTTTTTGATATTTGGATATAAAAATTTATGTTAATTTTGAAAAAGAATATTTATAAAAGTTTCAAAATTTATTTTTAAAATAGGTGCGCTATTAAATGGTGGAAAAATGAGCTTTAGAAATATATATCTTTCTATGAGTAATTTTGTATTTGTTCGTTTTATATGTTTTTCAAACCAATTGTATAAATTTCAAATCTATTTATTGTATATATAATAAAAAATAAATATATCACAAGTTTTTAAGATAATATATAAACTACTAATATTATATTTGTGTGTCTTATATGTTATCTAATGAACTCAATATTGTGTGTAACATGAGACACCATATAGTTTAATATAGATAATGTTAGAAAAATTTTTAATTTACTCAAAAAAGAAAAATATTTCAATGCCTTATGAAGTAATCTTCACCCCATGTTATGTAAAATCCATCCTTATAATTCAATATTTATATTAGTATTCAAGGGTTTTATATTTGAAAGTATATTATTATTGAAAACCCCATATCATAAAATGTGTTAATTACACATATTCTTAATAATAGAAAAAGGGGAATACAATGTTCATGTAACTAGGTTTCCAATTATGAGAAAATAGGTGGGAAATAGAAACATTGACCGAGAATAAAAATATAAAATATAATAGGACATGGTCAAATTTAATTAAGTGATCAATTTAATGTTAAGGGCCTCAAAAAATTAAATATTTGTTGATCTAAAAGACCATTACATTCATAAGATATGAAATAAATAGTATAAATTTTTTCTTTCATGGTGATTTTATTAGATTTCATGTATTCTTTCACTAACTTATAACTAAATTAAATATACATTTTTTATTTCATAAATATAAAATTTTCCTTTGGTTATTCCTTGAACAATTCTAATTTCATTTCATAGTACAGGTTTCAACATATAGTTATGTAATACATTGACCTTTAAAACATTATCTTGAGATCAAATTAAACCATTTTATAAAAGGATAAATTGTATAAAATATTATGATCCAAAACTATAGAAATAAGGTCACTGAGGGTCTAAAATGAAAACATTAATCATAAATGAACATGAAGTAACTCTTAATTTTCAAATAAAAAACATGTGAATAACTTCATAATGTATTTTATAAAAAGACATTTAATTACCATAAAACTATATTGAAAACTTTCATGCTTCTATATTCCTTAAATAAAACAAAAATTATTAATTTTAATCATTAAATCCAAAAAAATGGGTGAACTCCAACAATTATAACGTAAAAATATTTTCTGAAAAATCATTAATCAATTGAAAGTTAGTCAGTAGTATCCAATTTACATTATCCAAATAAATCATCTCTTTATTACATCTTCCCTATCTTATTATCAGTAATGTATTAAGAGTTACCATTCCCTTAACCATGTGTTTTCCAAATTGTTCAAATTTCCACAAAATCAATTTTATTTCTACAATTAAATATACTCCCTCAAATCCTCAATGAACTAGTATTGAAGAACAATCCTTACATATTTCATAATTATTATAACCATTACATCACTTCTATATCACTTATATGACATATTTATTGAATCTAATCATAGGAACATAAATCATTCTTCTTGGTCAGTAGTAATAGCATAATATAAACCATGATCTATTATACACATTTAAGGGTATGTTTCGTTAGAATACGAGACATTGATTTGTGTATTTCTCTATCTAATTATAATATAAAATTGTTAAATTGGAAAAAAAAATCTTAACAATTAAATCCAAATCAAGGTGTCCTTTCTCTCCATAGTTATATCAAACACTCATTCCTTTTAAATAAGTATGAGGGTATTTCTTTCTATAATTAGCACATGTGGGAAAATACTTCTTTCACTTATTCACATTATTTATATTTTACTATATCTTCTTATTATTTTCATAATTCCCTTTTAGAAAATAAGACATCGTGAATACTTTTACTATCTTTTTGGCACATGATATTATGTCCTCATATGATGAGAAGTTTGGGGGGACTAGTTCCCTTTGAATAATTTTATAAAGAACAGAAATGAATTTATCATTCTTACACTTTGAATCATGTTCACTAGTAAGGTTAACATTATTTCTTCTAGGTTAATTTTCTAAATAATGACATAGACTTAGTTAAATCTTATCATGTGTAATCCCAGAACTATTTAAATAAATAAAATCAATTTTAAATTTATACGTATCTAATATAATATTCATAACAATTGTTTCTTTGGGAGGTTTTTATATATTTATCCACAAATTATATCATATCAATTTTTTTATTAATATATTTTTTTACAAAATATACTTTGAATGGTTTTTTATAATATTGTTTTTATACCAAATTAAACTCTCTAGAACTAGAATCTTAGAGTTAATTCCTTTATTTTTTATATTAACATGTATACAAAGAATCAAATCCTAGAGGAAGGACTAGTTTAGAAGTTTTTCAAAAACACATTACATGCATGGCACCCATTTTACATTGGAAAACAAATAAAACACAATACATAACAAAGAATAATATACTACATCCTTGAAACTCATTCCATGAATTCATCATCCTTTACTAGGAATGGAAAAAAATTAGGGTGAGATCAAATGATCAGTTTGGGTATGTGTATATCAGAAATAATATAGAATCCATTAAAAAAATAAATATGCAAAAGTAAATAGATATACTAAAATTTCATGTAAAGAATAAAATATGATAGAGTTCATAAACAATAAAAAATGTAAATAACTACACAGACATTTAATTTAAAATAATAGGATAATGCATAATCAATATGGAAAGATAAACAACTGAATCCCATTCCAATTAATCCCTAAAATGAGAATGAAATACATCCTTATATTTTTTCATAGTGAAAAATAGTGGATAATTATAGCAAAATCAAAATAAAGGAAATACTTAATTATTGGATGTCTTGTTATATAAGTACATGATAAATATACCTTTAACATTCACAATACTATTCAAAATATATTAGTTGAGAACACACTATGTCTATAAAAATAACTCATCCCATTAGACTACTGATGTATGGGGACACCTATAACTGGGCCCTACCCATGTCTTACCAGTCTGAAGCATTCATCATATTTCGAATAATCGTTTTCAATCATGAACAATGTGCCATATCAAATTTCCATATTAATTACAAGATATGGATTTATAAATATTTCTCAACTAAATTAAAATATAATTAAATTTAAACACCATATATAAAATTAGTATATGTTTCAAGAAATAATTATATACATGATAAATTATATGGATATTTACGGTGAATATCAATACTATACATTGTCAAAGAAATTATAAACAATTGATAGGAAGATTAAGAATGGAATCAAAATAATATAACCAATGTTGTGTAATTATATAAGGTTTTTCTCATTTATGAAATAAAAAGAGAATAAAAATATCATTAAAAACATTCATGCTGAAATTAATTGTTAAACATTCCATAGTATCACATACCGGTTTGAAACATTTAAATAATAATCCCCATAAATTAATAACAAAAGATTAAATTTTAATATAAAGATAATAAATAAATTCATTATATAAAATTTCATACGACATTATATAAACAATGAAAAAATAAATGAGTGGTAAATACAGAATAAGACTCATGTAAATAAATGCAATATTTGAAATCCCCTTACAACTATTGTTATATATTAATTGGCAACTGCAAAAGTAATAATAAAAAAAATAACAATATAATTTCCATTAATACAAATTAATTAATTATATAATATATCTAAATTTAAATTTTACACACCACATAAAATTAGTTGGTGTTTAATATGACATTTATCTCACAGATGTAAAAAAGTGAGATAAAAATGACTTACTATGTGTTTCCTTTTGTGTGAACGTCCTTTAAACTCACTTATAATGGTTTTAAATAATTTAATAACTTATTCCAGAACCATATGAATATTTTTCATATCGTATATGATAATATTATTCTATCTTATTACCAGGTAGTTAGTAATATTTCACTATTAACACTATTTCAGATGTTAATTACCTAGTTTCTCGGGTATTTTTTTACATGTTATTTGTTGTTTTTATGAAATAAATCATTATTTAATCATATGAAGATTATAAAACATGATTTAATTATCATATATATTATACATATTATTATTTATATTAATAGATAATATTTAGAGATAAAAAAAATGAAATTCACCGTTCATGGACACGGTATGATGCACCTACGCATAAACACTACTTCCATTTCATTATCATATTTAAAATAATAAATAATACATATTATACATAACATATATATGTTATTATATAACCATTTAATTAAAATAATTGAATCATTTGATAAAGAAACAAAACAAAAGGGTGCATTCAAAAATGATACCACTTCTTCAGCAATGTCCTTTTTTGTTTCACTAAAGGACTTCAAAGGATTTATTTCATACAATGTTGATAACAACAGTTTCAGTGGAGGGAATTTGGGAGATTATTTTTTCTGATTTTTATTATAAAAATTTATTTTGAGATGTGAATAATTGGGAGGGTTGATATACTTTTTATAGTGGAGGAGTAGTAGCATTCTCATATATATAAAAAAGATAAACACTATTGAGAAGTCTCCATAAAATAATGCCCCTACAATAATGAAAAAATTAAATAAAAATGATAATATGGTATAAATATAGCTATAAATTGTTTTTTGGAAAAGTTTTATATCATTTTGGCACTTAAATTTATGTTTTCTTCCATTGTTAATCTAATTTATCTCTTAATTATAGTAATTAATTTTGATTATCTCTACTACTATTTTTGGTTGAAATCTATGTTAACTTAATTGAAATTATAAATTATAACTATTCAAAATATGGTATAAATTTTTCTATATTCCAATAACATATGTGGATGAAATTAATTTACAATTAATCCCACTGACGGGACGACAATGTGAGTTTTCAAAGATAAAATGTTCAAAAATTAGAAATGATTTTGTATCCAATTTCAATGTGAAATTTATTACAATGAATTAAATTTTTTTATTTTATGTAATGTTAATATAATTTAACTTTAAACCTAATTTAGTATATAATTTATTCTTATTCATTACTATGATCAAAAGTTATTTTTCAATTGAAATTTAGTATTTTTCACTATTCATCAAATAAGGAAACTTTAAAGAAAAATACCAAAAATTAACCTAAGGTTGATTTTGTCATTATGATTTCAAAAATTACTTTCATTTTGATAAATAAAATTTATAAATGTTTCAAAATTTATTTTTGAATATCAATTATCCATTAAAAGGCAGCAAAACTAACTTCGGAAAAATACAACGTCTTATGCATAAAATTGGATTTTTTCGTATCATATATATATCAAATCTATTTAATAGACGTAAAATTATTTATTGAATATATAATATTAAAATTAATATATAATAATGTCTCAGTATGTTATATACAATTGTAATATTGGTATTCTATGTCTTATATGCTATCGAAAGAACTGCATATTGTGTATAACACATGCCAACATGGTTTTGTGCATAAAGAAAGCATGTAAAATGATTTAATTTATTCTAAAAGAAAAATATTTTGAAGTATTTGGGGTTAAATTTTTCTTTATATTATAATAATAATTATCTGTTATGTCTATACATATCTGGATGGACTTTATCATCGTAACTGGTGACAATGTCTCCTCATTTACAATATCATGAATCTATTTATTATTTTTTTCTACTATAAAATATATATATATATGTAGAAACTCTTCCTTACATATATATTTTCTTAAAAATTTAACTTTTACCCTATGAGTCTCATCTAATCAATTCTATCCACCATGTTCCAATCATAGATAGTATTTATATAGTGTATCTCTGATTTCATAGACTATGTCTATTTATATGAATTAGAACCATCAATTGCCTCTAGCTAGGTAGTAGTTTCATCATTTCCTAAAGTAAAATCATCATCATTTCTGATAATAAATCCATATATATTTCCCTTAATTAATACTATCATATCATTATGGTTTTTGTATAAAATTATTCAGCTCTTCTTCCCCAAACTGTTTTGGATTTGGCTCTAATTCTATCTTAGGAACACTACTTTTTGTTGTTTAGGAAATTATACATGTTCATATTTATTTTTAATAACTCTTTGATTGATGTAATCCTTCTCAATAAATGTATTATAATGCACCACAAACACTATTTACTTTGAATTATTATAGAAATTATTTCCCTTATTTTCTTTAGGATAACTTGAAAAAATATGATTTCAAAAAAAAATTAAGATCTGATTTTTGAGAATCAAAATTATATTATAATCATCATGATCCCTAATTCCCATATAATAAATAATTGGATTATTCCCAAAAAAATATCAAATATTGTGTCATTATGAACACTTTATATGGATTTTAGTTAATTTTTAATGAAACAGTTTCCCTTAAATATCCTTATAATAGTATAGAAAGGTCCAAAATGTTATCACTAATTGAAACATGTCTAATAGTGTTTAATTTATCATCTCAAGAACACAATTACACTATAGTGTTTTAGGATGTAGTATATATGAAACAAGTTCAAAATATCTTAACTAATAATTAAATTGTAGGCTTTAGTATTCCCCTACCTAATCTAATTGACGTCTATATATATAAGCCTTATTGATTTTGTAATTCCGTTTTGAAACCCATAAACTTTTAAAATCATTCAAACGGATGTTTAATCATAAAAAAAATAACTATAAAAAATAATAAAGTTATTGAAATACCTATAACCACAACTTAAATTATTACACAGTGGTTCAAATAAATCACTATTTATTATATTTGATATTACACTAGACCTCTTACCATTTACACTAAATTTGTATTCAATTTTTTTTGCAAACCAAAATTTTTAATATTTTCAAATGATTCATAATTTATTTTCCAATGATACTACTATATGAATATTTTCAATGCATTTATCCTTCATATGACAAGGTAAACAATAAAAAATATTTATTTTGTTAAAATAAAACATAACCTTGTATTCGTGAACATTATAGATCACATTATCCAAAACTATAACTTATAGACCATTCATCATGTTCCCAATGGAATTCAAATTTGATTAATATATATTGAACAAAGAATATTCAAAAAAATTATTTTAAATATCTTGTTCTCTAAAATATATATATATATAATTCACATTTTTTCTTATATCAACAACATTTTCACAATTTACAAATTTTATAACTATTTTACTTTATAGACATAGATTCTATGTTTTGCCAGCTAATTATATATCCATTGATTCATTTATAATATATATATCTATTTCACCTTGAATAAAATATTTCTTATTTTACATTATTTTTTATTAACACAATTTTTAAATTCACACCTATGATATAACATCTTTGGGTAAAAATTATAGCAATTTTTTCTATAAAATTCACACCCTTATTGGAATTATCATTCTATTTAAGAACAATTCTCCACTATATACCCAAAACAAAATTATTTTACATAAAATACCTATTATATATATTAAAATGATAATCATGATTCATACCAAAATATATAATAATGGAATATTAATTGGTGAGTATCATGTTTTATAATATTTGAGTGAGGATTTTTTATGGAATCACTAACAATAAAAATTATGAAACCATATATAATATCCATTAGTAGGAAAATATACATATATCAAAATGTATTGAATCTGTTGAATAAATATCATCATCAATTTTTTATTTAGATATTCCATCATTCCAATAATATCATATATGATTCATTAATAGTTGAGTTGGAAAACCATTTTCAAATCCATAATAAGGACAAAATAACATTTATACCTATTGTATCTTATCTCATATGGTTTAGAAAGTATGTTTGATGAAAATGTTGCCATATATTTTCTATCTAACTCTTAGGGTTATCAATTTACACTATTCCTTGATTAATATAATCCATGTGTGTCTTATTTTGGAATAACATACCTCTTTGAAAAATTGATGTCTTCAAATGTATTTACATTAGAAGGGATATCATATTTGTTTTCCCAATTTTATCATTATCTATCATATAAATCCTATGAATATTTTGTCTTAAAATTATTTATATAATTTAATCTTAATTACCTCTTGTTTAATTCCTTCATTCTTGTATACTTCTAGTGATTTTTTTTTGGTAATTCATATTTCTCCCCACAAATTATTATGTTCAATGCATACTAAAATTTAATTATTTTCTCAACACATAGTATATGCTACTAAAATAAATTAAAAATCAAATAAATATACACATATCCAAATTCATTCCACATATATGGTATATGGAACACTTTAATGTAATTTTTTAGAATCATATAAATCTGAAAAAACCCAATAAGTGTAAGCATTTTGTGACAGTTGTAAAACCGCCATATTTCATGATAAGGAATAAACCTATAAGATAGTTAGTATTTAGACCAAACGTTCCTATACCCATGGTTCTATACTATGGATAAACATTAATTTAATTGTAATTGTAAAACCCAAATTTTACAAACATTAAATAACCAAAAAAAATAAAGATCATTACTATATCAAAAAGTAATTTCAATTTTTAAAAAACCAAATATTATGTATTTATAACTATCATGAAATTATTATATGCTTGTTATGAAAATTTATAATAATAATTTTAACCGAATTAAAACTAATCATAAAATTCATCATTAAATAAATAATGTATATACATTATTATTTAAACCGGTATATCATAAATTTATTATCAATAAAAAATTTTATATCTAATAAATTCATAAAATCATCAAAATCAAAACTAGTTCATATAGAGGATAAATTCATTTGTATTTGGATTCGTCCCTTTTATACAATGTCAACAAATGTACTTCTAAAAAATATATAAGATTTTATGGAGACCATAAATTAAAAAAATAGTGTTCTGAATTTTGCAATCCATTTGGATAAAGAAAAATTAAAAAGAACCACTATATAGTACATTACAATAATTTGTTCGAGATCTAAATTTTTTCCATGGGAAACAAAAATTTCACAATGATTATAACATTTTTAATCCTTATAGTCCCTCTAACCATTATATAGTATTCATCCAAAATTTTCATAAAGGCATTGAAAATCGTATCATGTTATATAGTTTGTACAACGATGGTCTTTATCTAAAAAACCATAACAATATTATTTTAAATTTAATCATAATCTAGTAGGACAGTTATAATACCAAACTATTTTTTTGTAATTACAATTATCATGGTACTAGAAAAAATCCCAATAATATCATTCAATTTCGATTTTCATCCTATAGATTCATTACTATAAAATTAATATAAACCCAAAAAAGTGTTTCCTTGGAAAAAATCCACGTAATATTAAGATAATGAAAACAAAAAATAAATTCCAAAATCAATTGAGAGTGTAATCGGTATTATAATATAAGAAAACTGTTAAACTAGAACTCTTCAAAATCCATGATTTTTATTTTCAAAGGAAGAGACTTTCATGAATCTCCATTTGTAACAACATATGGTTTCTTTCATTTTATGGTCTTCACCATCCTTTAGAATCAATAAATTCTTCTATAGGACCTCTTACCTGAAATAATCTTCTAGAAACATCCCCGATTATAGAAATTATCAGGAAGAAAAATCATGATAGATTTAGATAATAATAATAAACTCTTATTAATTATTAATGAGGACCCTGAATATCTATTTTATTGGCCTTGAACATTGATTGAAGAATCCTCTTGGAGTTTTAACATCTTATATGCTATGAAACTTCCAAAAAAATTATATTTCACCGCATTTATTATTCTGATGGTAAAACCGCTTTAATATTAAATATTTTACCAAAATATAAACTATATGGTGTCTCAATAAGATAAAAAAAAATGATATAAATAGTTTAATTGGGTCAGATATCATTTCATATCAGTACCTTCACATACTAATAAATATAGTTTATAAAACAACAAAGCATGGTGAATTCTTCCATGACTTTGTATAAGATTTAATGTACAATATTCAACCCATGACATCGAAATATGAACATGTTTGAATGTAGGGAATACCTGGATAAGGACATTATAGCTAGTAATAAATTATATTTTCCATTAAATAGTATATATTATGAATTCAAAGGAGTACTTCTTTAGCCAATTATGATCAATATTTTCATAAAAACATTTTAATTGGAAATATTCATTTGAGAACCTCAATACTATTGATGTACCTACTCTTTTCACAAAACAATGAAAATGAGTACTTTTTTAAATAATATATTTATTATCATGAATGAATAAAAAACAATTTAATTATTGAGCTGGATGGATCACGAGATATTATATGTCTTAGTGTAGAATATATTTTATCCATTTCATTTCATCTAATGAGGAAAATATTTGTGATTAAATAACTAAATTTACCATAGCGTCATGTAAAAATGCATAGGGAACTACCATGAATGTTACTAAACCCACGTAAACAAGAGCATAAGTGGTATTTGAAAATTATTATTTAGTAATATTAAATATGGTATGCATGGAGGGTTGTGTGATCAATTATATTTTAGAAGGTTACACTCAAACAGTAATATGTTTTCCTTAAATGGGGAATAAGTGAAATTGTTGTATATTGATATTTGTAGACAATAAAAGGATGAATTTATAATTTAATCTAGATGTATTCACCTCAATGGGAATTGGATCATAATTTATTCATGTGCCTTAACCGGAAACAAGAGTTTACCTATTTTTATATTAAATAGAATGTCGAGTTCGGGGACATGCGTACACGGATGGGTGTATATGGTTTGTAAAGGAGGTGTATGTGACATAATTGTAAGACAAGGTAATATCCTTGGACATGAAAATTTTTACAGGCATCATGTTAATAAGATCAAGATATGATATTGGTTTAATGAAGGGTTTTTTCATGTGTGGTTAGGGTTTCTTGGGGTGTTATCTCAAACCCTTTTTTTCAAATCTTCAATGTTATCACATATGGGGACTAATGAATTTATATTATATCATCCAAAAATAAATATAATTGGTTACTATAGTTAAAATATTATATGTTTTTTCAATTATTTCCATAATATGTTTTCTTTTCTATCTTCTACAATAACTTACTTCTAATATATATGTTTTTTTCAATAAGCAATAAATGGCTCAAATACATCACTGATCACGCATTGT
Organism: Viscum album; assembly: GCA_963277665.1. Lineage (NCBI taxonomy): Eukaryota > Viridiplantae > Streptophyta > Magnoliopsida > Santalales > Viscaceae > Viscum > Viscum album. The sequence goes on along the minus strand of OY728156.1, from coordinate 184,797,805 downwards.
TTTTTTAATATAAAAAATTTTGTTTCATTTATATAATATTGTTATAGTCATGTAATTTAGACAAAGTTGATAAATTTTTATAGGATTACATATATTTTACAGGTTAGTGTCTCATACATAAATATGATGGTGTTTGGACAAAATTGTTTGTGCTTAAATTTTATGGTTGTACAACTTTGATCAAAATGATTATAAATTTTAAGGAAATACCACTTTAATTAAAAGAAGGTTTATGTTTATCTTCATTGAAATCTGTAAAAAATAAGTTAATTTTTATATCATATGTATAGAAAATCCAAAAAGTGTATATAACCAAACACAAGTTCACAATAACATAGTAGCATTATGTAATGTTATAGTGTTTTTACAAAGGATATTCTTGTCAAATATGAATAGAACCATGGTGATTTTATTTGTTTTAGGAATCTTATTGGTGTTTTTAGGTGATGAAGGATAATAAGGGTCAATTTTTAATGAGTTCTCCTACTTTTGAGTTAAAATTATACTATTGGATGAACACCGAGTTGAAATATTGGTAATTGTGTTGTGGTGATGTGATATATGTGATTAAGTTTTTTATTTACGAATGATAATGTTGCAGATCATTCCTTATGAAATGAGTGGTGGAAAATGAGTTTTTTATTACACTATAATGGTTGTATGATTCACTTCAAATCCTTGGATATATCACTGAAAAATATATTTTAAAGGAATAATAATCTCGGTAGCTTGTTTACCACAGAACATCATGCTTTATGGGAACTACAATATTATATAAATTTTACCATTATAGACGAGATATTAAATTATATATATGAATAGTAAAATTTAAATTATGAAAAATACATCAAATGGTTTTATACAAAGAAATATTATTGATTAATTTATAATAAATATGTACTTAATTTTTTGTAAAGTCATTTTATGCTTCAAAAATATGATTTCAACAAAAATGGATTTATTTTCAGTTTTTGTATATATATTTTAATTAATTTATCATAGATTTCGAAATTGTATTTAAGGAAATAAATATCATTTTTTAAAATCATTATGTGATAATTAGATTAGGGAAATTTAATGGTGAATTTACAAAAAAAAAATTAAATAAATTGTAAAAAATACACGTTTTTATAAAAATGTTTTTTCACTTCAAGGATTTAAATAAACTAATATTTTTTATTAGTTTATAAATAAAAATAGTTATTTTATAAATATTTATAATTAAATTTATTTCAATATATTTTATATAATACTTGAATTTTCATATAATAACACTTTTATACTAAAAACATATTTTTCTGGAAAATGGTTGTTCATTTGGTTTTATGAGATTTCTAGTAAAGTAATTTCTACAAATTTTAGAATTCAAATTCATTAAAATGGAATAAGTAAATATAATGATAATTTCATAATTTTCTAATGAGGTAACCTTTAGTTTCTATCATTAAGAATAATAACTTTTATAAAATTCAGGTTACAATTATATGAGTTAAAATGAGTTACAAAGGTTAAAACTGAAATGATTAGTTTTAGAATTACCATAAACATTTAAAAATTATATTTTATATTCCATTGTATAACCTATATCATCTTATATTTTATTTTGAGTTATTTTGGATCAACTTTAATGGAGAAATACATTTTTATATTTTTATATTTTGAAAAATTCTATGTGTGTCATCTCCCACACTAATAAAAGAAAACCACCTCCCCTCTACTATTAAAACACTATTAGACTCATATATTAGAAAATAAATACCTATATTCCTTCTTAATATCCATCTATATTACCTTAATTCCTTTATTGATTAAAATAACAACCTTATATTTATCTCTCTGTAAGACAATAGAGCTTTTCAAAAGTACTCGTAAAACATTTAACTGAGTGTCTTCAGAATATTTAATCACATACATTATTCCACATTTTTCTAACCATAATTATAAAATTACAAAAGTATCTCCCATATTAAAATATTTTATTATTTTTATTTATAAATCTGTATTCATCTCTTTCTATATCTAATGGAAAATGAAAGCATTCTTTGTGCGTATGTGTGGACAATAACCTAATGGAGTAATGTATTTCATTTTTCAACACCACTACTCAAGTATTTTTATTATGATCCATATAATTTTAATATTAGACATTTATGAAATAATTATGACTCTAAAATTAATATAAATCATTTACCTTCTTATCCTTTATCTTTGTGAAAATCATAATGTCGCTCGTGCAAATGTGTGGACTATCACTTCCAAAAATCAATGTGATTCATTTTTTATAGCCTCGTTTCCAGAGTGATTATATATTTTTATATAATTAATATATATGATATTTAAATTATTATTAACATTATTTATACAATAGAACCATGATTAATATTCGAGGAATGAAACTAATGAACAAATTATTATACAAAAAATGGAATGACTTACAACAAAAGCAATGATTTTAAAACAAAATTATTGAAAAAGTGGTGTTAAAATGTTATAAGTGGATCATAAATGATATTTTAATTATTTATATTGTTATATTATTATAATAAATTTAAAATTAAAAATATATAATTTCCAAATCACATATGAATCAAATCATAGAGTATATAAGGGTTTATTTTACAATCTCATCCTTATTCAGGATTGTTCATGCATAAGTTTACATCGATAGAGTTATACGAGATTTATATCATAAAAAATTTATATTTTATTAACCTATTTTAATCTCTATAAATTATAAGATTTAATTTTATTTTCTTCTCTCTATATAATAAAAACACCATAATAATAACTTTAAGAAAAAGTGACTTTCTCTATTCATTCGGTAATCATTTTCTTCTATGATCAAATATTCAATAAAATTTGTTTAAAATTTTCATAATATTATAAAATTATTTATTATTTTTATTTTTATCCATTTATCAATTAATATAAAAATGCTATAACGAAATATTTTTTTCATTTTATAAATGAGGCGCTGCATACAAAATATGTGAATGGAATATTTTTTTAGCATACACTACATGAATGGGTATTCCCTAGACCATGACTACTATTTTATTTGAATATTAATTTACATGATTCCATTGTTATTTTTAAATAATTTTTTTCCTAAATACATTGTAAATTTTTAGAATTTAAGTAATTTAAAATGAAAAAGGGTATCTTCCTCATGAAATGTTCCATTAATATATAAAATTAATTTCCCTTCTATTCATGTTCATTTTATGAATCCTTTGATTTAATGAGGATATACTAAACTGATACCATCATTTATATTCCTCTTGATGTATTTTGATCATTTTGACTGGGAAATAATTTTAAATTCTATATGATAGTTCTTAGATACATATAGTTATTTATTATTAAGGCATGTTTATTAAGTTGTATTGTTTATTCATTTGTTGAGTGAATTTCAATTTTTAAGTGATGGGTAGGGACTATAATTAAATATCCCCTCAATGAATTAATGGGTGTGACGAGACCAAATATATAAGGTATTTTTCATATTTCTTACCCATTTATATATGATGAGTTGGAATTAGGTTTCAGTAGAATGTTAGAGATCCCCATTAATTTCATGTACATCCTTATGAAATCATTTATTGATATCCGTATGATTATTAAAATATTTATGTTATCCAAAAATAAGATTAAATATTATTTGAATATTTAAATGGAATTATTTTATCATAATTTATCAATTCTATATTATCAATGTATTAATTATTCTATTATATCTTTCATTATACATATTCCCTTACTGAGCAACTACTCTCACTGTTACACCCCGAGATTTTATGAGATATATTAATTTTAATTTCATTTATATCTTCTGTTGTATGCTACACCAAGATTATCTTGTGATATATGCAATACTGTATTATCATGAAGTATACATAACAATATATTTTGATTGTGTTACACGCAAGAGCGACCTTCCTCGATTTTGTTGTATGGTACGAAACACCGAGTTTCACTAAACAATGATATATTATTAATATATTATTATTAACCGGCCATTATGAATATTTTTAACTACATTTTAAAATTTATAACATTATAATTAATCTTACACATATTCTAGAATGAGGTATGAGATCAAAATCAATTTTTCAGATAAAGATGTTTTTTAAATAAAAAGTAGTTTTGCCACCTTTTGATGGGGCACCCATTTTAAATCTAGTTTTTGACATGTTTATAAGTTCAATTTAACAAATTAAATTTCTTATTTGGAATCAGGATATAAAAATTTACTTGGGATAAATTTTTGATATTATTCTGATAACTTTCATATTTTAATAAATAGTAAAAACATGCTAAATTTTAATTAAAAAAATCATTTTTCATCAAGATAATTTATATTGTTAAATTATAATGTTTAATGGTTTTAAAGTATAAATATAATATATTTTTACTATTTAATATAATTTATGTCATCAGAATTAATTTTACATTGAATACATAGGTAGAAACATTTCAATCCTTTGCAATGCTTTTACTTTTAAAACACATTTTCTCAACAGTGGGATTAATCTTAAATTAAATACTGCTTTATCTATGTTTTTAATTGGAAAAAATGTATTCCATATTTGGAATCATTAGGTCCAAATTATGTTCATAGGATACTTTTTTATTTTTAGGCATTATGAATAGTAAATACAGTAAATTTTATTTTGAATAATTAAAGGTAAATCAGGTAATTAAGGGTAAAAATTAATATTATAAAATTACCCTAACACTTTTATTATTATAATTCGATGATTATATTTCATTCTAAAATATAATTGGGTCGAAATGGTATCTTTCGAAACCCACTTGGTTGTGATGAGAGAGATTTATTTTATTTTATTTAGTGAAAGTGAAATATGTCTCACTCAAACATTAATAATTAATGTATTTTTAATATAAGGTTATAAAGAATATAAATTTGATTATAAATACTCAGGTGAATGATAAAATATTTTTTTTCATCATGGTAATTTATTTGTGTGTTTTAAGAAATATATAATTACCATAATAGCTTATACATTAGTGATGCCGAAATTATTTATTTAGTGAAGGATCAATAATATAGTTTTTATTAAAATAATAATACCCTTAAAAAGGACCATAAATTTGACCAAACCTTATTGGTCAAATATATATACCCTAATCATCTAAGGGTCGACTTGTGGATCATTTGGATCCTTATCAAACATATTATGACATTTATATTATTTTATTATATATTATGTCAAAGTGGTCACCTTCATAATTTAATAAATATAACTCTTTTAAATATGGGTGTTTTAAACGATAAATTCAGCTAAAAATATTATTATGATATATATTAGATTTATCTTTATCATGGTATTTTATTTTTAATTTTTATTCAGAAAATCTGTATATTAAATAATCATACAAAAATGTAGTTGTAATAATTTTATTAAGAGAAATATAAAATAAATGGTTTTAAAAATACTAAAATAAATATTATATGAAATAATTAATGTGCTCCACAAATTTTATTGAATAATATGACATGTTTTGAATCTATTAAATATTTTTTTCAAATATATCCTCTGTGTGGTTATTATTTAAATTCAAATAAATGAATAGTGTCAAAATTGACACTATTGATATTTTATAAAAATAACATATTATTAAATTTTAAAAAAATCACAAAAATATTTAAAAATTATAAATTTAAATTCATATGGTCTAAAATGTCATAAAGTATCTAATTATAGACAATTGACAACATAAAAGAAATTATTTTAACAATATAAAATTTTTAATATTATTACCACAAATATGTTTAAATAGATTAAATAAGGATAAATCAAAATGATAAGGTTTAAAATATTTTCCAACATGTATAAATTTTATTGGATGATGAGATTACAACCCTGTCTCATCTCATCTTAGAATTTGAGTCATTTTATAGGGTTTTAGTTGGGATTTGAGTTTATTATATATTAATATTTTGGAGGTTTCCAAAAGTGCCCCTCTCCTCTCTTATAAAAGGGATCTTCCTCCCTCCTCTCTTCACTCAATTTTAAGCCTTCAAACTCGGCCAACCCCTACCCATTACTCTTCTCAACATCTCAGGTAACATTATATAGTTTTGTTTCTTCTCAAAAGACCAACTCTAGTGCCCTAAGAGGATGTTTAAAAGAGGCACATTGAGGAAGAGGAGTCTCGGACACATATGGAAGAAATTATACATAAGGTAAGGGAAAATCTCACAGTCTCATTTTTATCCGAGATTTTTTATACTTTAGTATATACTAGTGAGTATTTATCATCCACATCCATGTTTCCTCGACATTTAATATTATATATATCCTCATAAAAGTTTTTAAATCTAATTTTACCTATAGTTGATGTTTTAGTAAAATAAATGAAGGGAATCCTTTTTCATTTTCAGTACGAGACAATTTATGACTTTTCTGGTAAAAGTACATGAAGAGTTTTTTTCTATATGGAATGAATGGATTTTTACGATTTCATAACACTTAATTTCCATGAATATTACTCTACAAGATTTCATGATCATTTTTATCAAAATTATTTTTTGTTAAAATAGCATGTCATTTTGAGAAAAGAAAATGATTTTGAAGAAGAAAGCATATTTTCCTCAAGAACTGAGTTCAAGTGTTTTATCAAAATTATTTTACATCTAAGATTATATAGGGTTATGTTTCTGTCACTATTATTACATTGATTTCATTATGTTATGATGGCATTATTTTTACGAAGTACTTTTATCTTTTATGGATTATGTTATGATGGAATGATGTTTAAGAATCCCTTTTTTATTACATGGGTTTTGCTATGATGTATGATTTATGATTTTGGGGCAGATATAAGAGTGGTTTCATTATGATATGGGTGAGACCTATATCTCCCTCCAATGCATTGGGTAACAATTTATATCTCATTAGATTGACATGGCTTAAATGGCAAGTAAAATCTGGTTCAGTAATACAGGGCTGGAACAACTGGTAAACAAAGTTCAGTACAAGAGGTTTTCCACTATGATGGTCTTAGAAGCAATGACTCATCTAATATGGAAATCATATCATGTGATTAATGGTTTTCTATAATTACATGCTTTATTCCCATGTTATTTTATCATGATTAAAGTTCATTTGTGATATATTTTTTATGTACTACTAATATTTATGTCATGTTCATGATTTTACATTCAAATGTTTTTGGATTGTGGTATGTCCTCCATGCTTACCCTTAATGAGAATTTGAGCTCACCCATTTTGTGTTTTATGTTCCCCATGATATAAAGAAAGGTTTCAGGTAAGAAAAAAAGGGTAATATCTTTATGGGAGATGTTGAAAATCATTCACTACAATTAGAAGATTATGTTCCGAGTTTCCAAATATAGTAAACTAATACGTTCTTTGGGCGTCTATTTTTTTCATGTATTAAGTATTCCACAAAAGTAATGTAATGTCCATGTACATCAAGATTGGTTCTCTACAGTTGGTATCAGAGCATAGGTTTAGTCTACCATTGGAAATTAGGATGCGAAAAATTTAGTGAGATCCCTAGAGATATATCTAAGGTATGTCTAGGGATGTCCCTAATGTTAATATAAGTATAGGTTATAGTCCTAGAATTACGATAACGATCTTATAATTAAACCTATGATGTTAGTATTGAAGGTACTCCCCTTTATTATGTTTTATTCCTGGCATGATTTTTGCCTCTCACACTATAATTTTTGGGTTTTAGACGATGGCTGGAACCCGAAGGAACCGTGTTGATCATTGTAATAGACAATGCATTGATTTTCCTCCTGAACAAACCAATGTTATTGGAGATAGAGTGAAAAATATTATTGCTATACTTACATAATCTTTGAATCATTCTGGACTTCCCAATGAGAAGATAAGGGAAAAATATTCTATTGAGTCCTTCAGGAGGCAACGTCCTCCTTCTTTGAATGGCTGTTCTGATCCACTTATTGCTGAACAATGGATCTGTACCATGGAGAACATATTTTACATACTTAGATGTTCAGAAATTGAAAAAGACACTTTGGATGTTTACCATTTAGAAGGTGAATTAGACCAGTGGTGGACTCTAATTAACAATACCAGGCCCCAAGATGAAATTGAATCCTTGGAATGGGACAAGTTCAGGAACATGTTTTTCAATAGGTACATCCCTCGTATTCTTCAAAAAAATATGGAAACGAGTCCCATTATCTAATGAAAAAAGAAGATGAATCTGTTGGTATATAAGAGGAGAATTTTACAAGGCTTTCAAGGTATGCATTAGGCTTTATCATCCATCCAGAAAGTAAATTGATCAATTCTTCAATAGTTTAAAACCAAGTCTTCGATGGGAATTAGCGATAAGAGAATTCAGTAGTTATGAAGAAATTGTATGTTGTGCAATCAATGTAGAATTTAAATATGGTGTTAAATATCCATCTCATTGGTTCTTACAAGAAACAAAATATTGAATTCTAGGAAAAAGCTAAAATCAATTGTGAAAAAAGGCGAATTTTTCATTATGCTCAATGTTTGGAAAGAAGCATTGTGGAGATTGTATTAAAGGCACTAGAAAATGTTTTAAGGGTGGAAAATAAGGTCATCGTGCAGTGAAGTGTCGAATTAATTGGAAAATGGTATCTAGTGATATGAATAGAGAAAAGACTATAGAGAATTCACCACCAACACTTCAATGCTTCAAGTGCAAGGAAATGAGGCATTATGCAAACCAATTCCCTAATCAAAGGGTTAATAACAATAAACATCAATAACAACTTAAATAAAAAGAAAAAAACGGAAGTCACATGTGATCACTATTGGTGATGTTGAATATGTCAATGAAGTGGTGGAATGGGTACATTTTTTTGTAACAAGATTCCAAAATAATTTTGTGGAATCTCATTTATAGTATCATTGAATATTGGATTATTTATGTATTGGTCTTCAATAATTGTATGGTACCGATCACCATGAAAAGTGATTTAAATTTTTTTGAAAATAAGATGATAAGTGTAAAATGAAGGGATAAGGAGAAAATAATATATTTGATATTATTAATGAGATCATGACTGATATAAGGAAAAAGTGACATTAGGGTTTGAGTATATAGAAATTTTGGGATGTGGAAAGAGGTAACTTTTTACAGAATTCATATTTTCACTAAGGATATATGGTAACTAATGTTCCAAGAGAATACATTATTAATGTATTAAATTTTTTTGAATGTGACCAACAATATATATCTTATGATATATGGGGGATTGTTAATGTTATTCACATGCTTGGTAGATGACCTCTCTAGTAATCTTTTTCTTTATACTATGAGATTGGACAGAAGTATTTTTTATATTTTGAAAGATTGTAATGGATTATGTTAGACATCAGATAGTATTGTTTAAGGCTATAACTTTATTATATTATTTCTGAAATGTTATAGTAGTATAGTTTTAGAAAAAGGACAACATGTCGCGTCGGACATGTCTGCAGGAATCGAACCCACAACCGAAGTGCGACAGGCCTTTATTTTCTACCACTATCCTACAATAAGTCCATGGTTTGTAGAAATTAGTTTTATTTTACTAAGCAGTATGATAGATGAAGTATATGTCCATTTTTGGAACCATATATGATTAACTACACAATAGATGGACTTACGTATATTTCATATCTTGTGCTAATATTTTTTGTGATGGAGACATATGAAATGACCTATCATTCTATTGCATAATCTTCTAATACTTCAAGAATGAAAAATTAAACTTCATTTCATTAAATAATAAATGAATTGGAAATTTTTCATTTAAAGATCAATAGTGATATTACACTAAAATCAAGTAAGTATTTATCCTTATGCAAAAATTCATCAACATTGGGGAAATGATCTCGAAAAAAGAATGTTGTCCTAGTACCCTCATATCCAATGAATCAAATGGTACCATTTATCATCAAAAAATTATGGCTTTGTGATTATGGGCATTTTTATAGCCATGTTCTCTACTACTCTCCATCACAACATGATGGTTATATTTCTCTTCCAAATCCATGTTTTCACCTGTGTTATCCTATGTGGAAACCCAATGATCGGTTACATTGGGTATCCATTATTGTCCCACATTCTTTTTTAAAATAACATTTTAGTATTCCTTTTTATGATGTGGGTTTATTTAAAAGAATCTTTAATGTAGTAAACCATTTATAACAACAATCAATTTCTAGGGAGAAATTCATTTTAAGGGGGGTAGAGGGTAACTCCCCAAGATTTTATGAGGTATATTCTTTTTAATTACTTCAATATCTTATGTTGTATGTTACACTATGATTATCTTGCACTATACAAAACACTGTATTATCTTGCAGTATATGCAACAATTTACTTGTCTTGTGTTACACGCAAGAGCGGCCTTTCTCGATTTCTTGTATGGTACGCAATACCGAGTTTTTTACTAAATAATGATATATTATTATAGTATTATTATAAACTAGCTATTATCAAAATTATTAACCTAATTATAAATTTTATAACATTATAATTCATCTTACAAATTTTCTAGAATGAGGAATGATAACAAAATCAATTTTTTGTATAAAAGAATTATTTTTCAAAAAATGTAGTTTGGCCACCATTTAACGGCGCACCCATTTTAAATCTATTGTCTGAAATGTTTATCAGTTCAATTTGAAAAAATAAATTTATTCCTTGAAATCAGGATAAAAATATTTACATTGGATAAATTTTAGATATTTTTCCGATAACATTCATATTTTAATGAATAGTAAAAACACTGTAAATTTTAATTAAAAACAACTTTTATTCATCGAGATAATTTATATGGTTAAATTATAATATTTAATTTTTTTAATGTATAAATATAATATATTTTTACTATTTAATATAATTTATGTCATTGGCATTAATTTTACATTGAATTCATAGGTAGAAACATTTCAATCTTTTACAATGTTTCAACTTTTAAAACATGTTTTCTCAACAGCGGGATTACTTTTAAATTTTATACAACAACTTCTGTGTTTTGAATTTGGAAATATTGATTCCATATTTGGAATAATTATATCCAAATTATGTTAATATGATACTTTTTTATTTGTAGGCATTATGAATATTTACTATGGTAATTTTTATTTACAATAGTTAAAGGTAAATCAGGTAATTAAGGGTAAAAATAAAATTATAAAATTACCCTAACACTTGTATTAAAATAATTTGATGATTATATTTTGCTCTAAAATATAATTGGGTTGAAATGGTATCTTTAGGAACACACTTGGTTGTGATTAAGACCATTAATTTATTTTATTTAAATGTCTCACTCAAACCTTAATAATTAAAGTATTTTTAATATAAGGATATACAAAATATAAATTTGATTATAAATACTCATTTGAAATATGAAATATTTTTATTCATCATGGAAATTTATTTTTTATTTTTAAGAAATATATAATTACCTTAATAGATTATACATTAATGATGAAGATATTATTTATCTATTGAAAAATCTATAATATAGTTTTTATTAAAATAATAATTCCTATAAAAAGGACAAGAAACTTGACCAAAAATTATTGGTATAGTAAATATATACCATAAGAATCGAAGGGTAACCTTTTGGACCTTTTGGAGCCTTATAAAATAGATTATGACATTTATATTATTTAATTTTAAATGATATCAATGTTGTCACCTTAATAATATAACAAAGATAACATTTTAAAATTAGGTTTTTTTAAAAGATAAATTCTCTAAAAGTATTATTATGAAATATATTATATTTATATTTGTCATGGAATTTTATTTTTAATTTTTATGCATCAAATCACGATATTAAATAATCATACAAAAATATGGTAGTAATTATTTTATTAAGAGAAGTATAAAATAAATGGTTTAAAAAATATTAAAATAAATATTATATGAACTAATTAATGTGATCCACAAATTTTCATGATGAATATGAAATGTTAGTAATCTATTAAATATTTTCGTTCAAATATATCCCTTGTTTGTATTTTAGTTAAATTCAAATAAATGAATAGTGTCAAAATAGACAATATTGATATTTAATAAAAATAACATATTATTAAACTATTTAAAAATAACAATGATGTTTAAAAATTATAAATTGAAATTTATATGGTCTAAAATGTCATAAAATATCCAATTATGCACAATTCACAACAGATAAGTAGGTATTTATAACAATTTAAAATTCAGATTATTATTACCACACAATGATTAAATATATTAAATAAGGATAAATCAAATTGATATGGTTTAAAATAAATTTCCAACATGTATAAATATTATTGGATGATGAGATTACATCCCTATTTCATCTCATCATATAATTTGAGTCATTTTTAAGGTTTTTAGGTTGGGTTTATGTTAATTATAAATTAATATTTTTGAGGTTTTCGAAAGTTCCCCTCTCCTCTCTTATAAAAGGGCACCTTCTCCCGCTTCTCTTCACTCTATTTTAAGCCTTCAAACTAGGCCAACCCCTGCCCATTAATCTTCCCAAATTCCCTAGTAACATTAGGGAGGATATGGTCTTCTCAAAATACCAACTCTAATTCCCTAAGAAGAAGTTTAAAATAGGCATGTCTTGGAAGAGGAGTCTCAGACACATAAATAAGAAACTGGACATAAGGTAAGGGAAAATATCGAAATCTCATTTTTATCCGAGATTTATTATACTTAAGTATTTACTAGGGAATATTTATCATCCACATCCATGTTTCATTAATTTTTATTATTATTTCTATCCTCCTACAATTGTTTAAGACTAATTTTACCTATTGGTGAATTTTTAGTAAAATTAATGAAGGGAGAATTTTTTCGTTTTTCGTACAAGACACTTTTTGACTTTTCCGGCCAAAGTACAAGAAGAATGTTTTATATATAGCATGAATGGATTTTTTAGGTTTTATAACTACTTTTTTCCATGTAGATTCCTCTATAAGATTTCATGATCATTTTCAAAAAAATTATTTTCTTTTAAAATTGCATCTCATTTTTAGAAAAGAAAATAATTTTGAAGAAGAAATGATATTTTCATCAAGAACTATGTTCAAGTGTTTTATCAAAATTATTTCCCATATAAGATTATATAGGGTTATGATTTTATCCCTATTATAACAATGATTTTATTATATTGTGATAGAAGTATTTTTATGTAGTACTTTTATCTTATATGGATTATGTTATGATGGCATGATGTTTAAGAATACCATATTTATCACATGGGTTATGATATGATGTATGATTTATTATTTTGTGGCATACATAATAATGGTCTCATTATGAGATGGGTGGGACCTATATCTCCATCCCATGCATTGGGTAATGATTTATATCACATGGGATATACATGGTTGGAATGGAATGTAAAATCCGGTTCAGTAATGCATGGATGTAACGGCTGGTAAACCCAATTCAGTAATGGAATTTTTCAAATCTGATGGTCTTGGAAGAAATTCCTTGGCTACTATGGAAATTACATCATGTTATTAATGTTTTTCAACAATTACATGCTTTATTCCCATGATATTTTATCATGATAAATGTCCCATTATGATCTATGCCTTATGTATTGCTAATATTTATGTCATCTTTATGTTTTTACATTCAATTGATTATGGATTATTGTATTTTCTCCATGATTACCCTTACTGAGCATTTGAGCTCAACCTTTATAAGTTTTCTTTTACACAGGATATAAATAAATGTTTTAGGTTTGAAAAAAGGGGAATATGTTTATGGGAGATGTTGAAGATCTTTCACCATGATTAGAAGATTATGATTCAAGCATCTAAAGACACTTAACTAATACGGTATTTGGTTGTCTGTTTTTGTCTTGTATAAAGTATTCCGCAAATATAATGTATTGTACATGTACGTCAAGCTTGGGTCTATACACTCGCCATTTTATTTTTTCCCTTTCCACAAGACTTCATTAAGTGTATTGTGATTTATATATAAGGATATGTGAGAGTGAATAATAATTTTCTCATATAAAATAATATTCATTATTTTATGTTTTCATTTAGAATTTGAGATTCATGGATGTATCAAAATTGTAAACACCACTAAATTTTTTTATCCCGCAATACGTGATCACTAAAATCTAGTGTCTATGTAAAAAGTTAACAATATTCTATTATATGATAGAGTAGAATTTTTTATTTGGAATCAAAGTAACTTTAGAATAAGTATAAAAAATAGATTTTCGAAAACATAACTTACAAAAAAAATCCAATGAAAATATATTCGGATAAGTGAATGTATAAGATAACATCATTATGTTTTTCGAAGGAAGAGAATGTGTGGTTTCATATAAAATACATCATAATATATATACTATAAATTGGTTGTGACTATGGCATTGATTATACTTAGAGTAATAAATATGAGTGGTGTGGATTCAGTATAAACTAGATCACCACTAGTGTATGATTAGTGGGCCTAATACAGTGAACCCAATGTGTCAGTATAAATGCATATGACTTAATAAATTCACACACACTTTAAAAACCATTATGAAACGATTGAAAATATTATTATGACATTAAACTGTTATAAATGATATAGAGCTTATTATTCTAATATTATCAACGCATAATATTTAATTTAATATTTGGTATTGCCCCAAATCGGTAATTATATGTAATGATTCACTATTTAATGAGCTAATATAGTATTTTAAATTATTTATAAATGGTTCCTAATAAAAATAATGTATACTCTTGAAACACATGAAATCATTGTAATAATTTTATTCCTAATTAAGTCTATAAGTGTAAGTTTTTATGTAATTATATGATAAAAATACCTGGGAAAATTATTATTATTAATATTGGTTATATGTAGAGTTAGGTTTTTTACCACATGATAATACAACATTGTACTAATTTTTATAGAAAAAAACTTCATCCTTTAATGAAACTACTAATCTGTTTTTGGGTGAATAATTATTTGAGTACCCTGATGAGATATTTTATTCATTGGGAGATACTAAAAGGGAAATGTTTATACTTGTTTTGTTTTAATTAAATAGAGATTCTAATCAATGATGAAATTTGATTCACAATACAAAGGAGGTTTTGGAAATATATGGACTCGAATAAGAAACCATTAAAGATATATTCATGGAAAAATAAATTCCTCATGAGTAGAGAGTTTATTTTGAAAGGAAATTTTTAATTTTGGTCAATGGTCAGAGATAAGTATTGTTATATATTAATAAGACATTAAAACATTAGTAAGGTATTCTATAGAACACGTATTTCATATAGAGAGTAAGAATTACTATTTCTTTTTTGGGATAAATATAGGTCTTCTTTGAGTGTTACTCTAACAAAACATTTCATTATATGATGATATCGTATCATGTTACCTCAAGGAATAGAAATAATTCCCAATTCCTATATATTCAAAGGAAACCATAAAAAATTGAGAAAAGTTGATTTTTTTATAAATGGAAATGTGGAAGAATGAAATTTGAGATATTATAATATGAAACATGTAATAATTATGGAATGAAACACCATTTTTCATGATTTGTGGAAATTAGAGTTTACATCATATGTTTTGAAAATTGAAATCAAGTGCATGAGTGTAAGTGAATCCAACCAGCCCTCAAGGTTTAGTAATTCAACAGTAAGAAGATGGGGCACTACACAAACAAATTCTTAATATATCAATACCATTTACTAGAAACGTTTACAGTATAAAATATTGTGTATAACTAACATCCTTTAGGGGATAAATTCATTGTTTGATAATGATTCAATAGATCTCAAGTCAATGCATTATTTTATGTTTGACAAGAATGATAAATTATACCCTAACATCCTGATGAATGATTTAAGAATCAAAACTTGTAGGGGGAATATTTTTTTATATGAATATAATATATATTGTATATAATTAGATACAAAATTATTCTATATTTGAAGTGATTGTTTTTATACTCGTGATTGAATTACAAAAAAACCCTATTAATGGGGGTTAAATTAGTTTTCGGTATACAATATTATATTGATGTGGTATAAAATATTATCTATTCAACTAGTGGTAATATAATTTATTTTTTATTTTTTTTTCTTTTTTATGGGTTGTAGTATTGATATTGTGAGAATTAATTTATTCCATATTCATAAGAAGGTTTATTCACATTGATTAATATCTTAACTATTTATTATATTTTTTATAATAATAAACTAACAAGTTACTATTTAATGGATCATATGATCTATTAAAAAATTATTATTTTCTTCTATCATAAGAAATTCATCCAAGCCATTAATCTTTTGAATTATATCTCTTATCCAATTAAAATAGTTTATAAAAACAAATATGTTAAGATATTGAAGAAATTCTTTAAATATTGTTTAAACAAGTTCTACCTTTATATACCTATAGAATCCCTAAATCTATAATATTATCTTGAAATGAAAATTTTATCCTCTTTCCTTCATTTGAATGAATTTATTTTCCTCTTTATCCTTTATGGATTTATGGGATTTTTGTTATAAACAATGTCATGATATTTCTCTCTATCACTCTATATTATTTCTTAAATTTTATTATTTATCCTCCATATCCATATCTATAAATCCCAATTATATTATCCTTATCTAGGATACCAATTATGTTTATTTTTTGGTATCCTGTAAATTTCACACTTCAACTTTTCATAGGAAAGTTTATTATTCCTTCTATAAATGTTGTTTTTCAACATAAATATTTAAAAATGTTTAAACCCTAAATATGTACATTTTTAAAATATTAAGGAAAAAATTTATTTACTACATGGATACTATAAAACCATATTAATTTTTTTAGAATCATAATAATATAGATATCTTTCTTAACACAGACTATCGAGCTTCAAGGGAACAATATTATATTATAATGTGAAAATTATAAAATAGTTGTTAAATTATAGGTATGAATATGGGTAATAAAATTATAAAAACTATGTATAATTTTTTAATATAAGATAAAATATATTGATTAATCCATAATAATTAAGTACTCAAATTTTAGTAAAGTCATTTCAGTTCTCAAAAATAAGGTTTCATCAATAATGATTTTATTGCATTTTATACATGAAAAATATGAATAATTTCTACAATTTTTTAATTTTGTCTATGATATTAATATAATTTTTTAAATTATGATATAAATAGTATTTTTGGTTTAATTTTAGAGTTATTTTTTAAAAAAAATAAAAATTTTAGGTAAATAGTGAAAATATCGATATTTATGAAAATTATCATTTTTTTCAAGTATTTAGAATGTCTCATTTTGTTTTGGATTATTCTAAAAATTAAATTAGTCCTTTTAATGATTAATAATTGAATTATTCAAATTAGTATAACATATATACTTGAATTTGTAATGAAATTTTTTTATACATAAAAGGGAATCGTTATGAAACCCATTTTTATCATTTTAATGGTTTTTTAATTGATTTATGACACATATTGAAATTTAATTTTATAAAATTCAATCTACATAAGGAATCATCATATAAATATTTTTTAATGAATCAAATTCCATTTTTGGTTATTATGATTTGGAACTTTGTTAATATATATTATTTACCATAGTAAGAGTTATAACTGATTAAATGGATTAAAACTAAAATGATAAAGGTATAAAAACTCTTCTATAGTATTATTTATTACCTAAAACATATCATATTAAAAGATGATACATTTTTGATACATTTTTACTGATTTTTAAATAAATAAATTATTATATTTTGCAAACATCCAAGTGTATCCCCCTCACTAATAAAATGACACCACCTATCCTCACTTATACACACTAACTAAACCATTTATCATATAAAATATCAACTAAAATACTTTACTAAAATCAATCATTGCGGGTCTTTTTTCATAGAAAATCCTTATGGGTCTTAATGATTAAACCTAAGGAGTTTTTTCAAAGAATATTTATTTCTTTTAACGTCATGTTTTCATCTCATTTCTTATTTTACCTACTTTAATTTTTAGATGACCAATATGATACTATATATTTAATATTTCCCATTTAATATGATTTTATTTTTTATTTTGAGGGAAAAAAATTTCATCGTTTTCCCTATAAAATGGGAAACAAAAGCTTTATTCTAACATTCGTGCGGACTATATCCCCACGAAACTGTGTATTTCATTTTCCATCAATAATATTCATGGATTGTAATTATAATGTGTATAATGTTAATATTTTATATTTATGAAATAATTATTATTATTTAAATAATATATATTGTTATGTTTTTAACCTTTCACCCATAAATAAAAGAAAACATTTTGCGTCCATACGTGTGGACCACCAACTCTACGAAGTGATGTGATTCATTATTCTTATATTCCATCCATGATTGATTTAAAATATTTATACAATGTGTTCGTAATAATTAAATTTAATGATTAAAATTATTATTTTTATTTAACCATGAGAAATATTAAAGGACCAAAACTAATTAAATAAAACAAACATGAAAAATGAAACAATTAACAGTTGAAAAAGATGATTTATGAAGCAATTGAAAATATGTAAGCTTTGAAATGTTACAAGTGTGTGGCATAAGATATTGAATTTATTTATTTGTTTATATTCTAGATTATTGATAAAAATAGATATCCTATACATGAGGTAGAAATCACATATAAAGAATTTATGACCTTATGTAATGGTTTATTTTACAGTCTCATAATTATTCAGGATGGTTTACATACAAGTTTCCTCTATGTAATTATATGATATTTATATCTAATTGCACATATATTTTTTTTCTTTTAATAATATATAGTTAAAAAATTATTTCCTTTAATTTCCAATTCTCCCAATACTTAAATATATGATGGAATGATATTAAGGAAAGCCTACTTTTTCCGGTATGGTTGGGAATCTTTTACTTCTATACACATATTTTTACTAAAAATATATTAATTTTATCGAATTATTTTTAATAGAGATTTAAACTCATGAATTATATTTTATTAAAACAATAAATGGAATCATTGTTTCATTTTCTAAATGAGAAACATTTTACAAAAGATGTGAACAGAATATTTGTTTTAATGTACATTACAAGAACAGATTCTACTACTATCAATACTACTATTTGATTTTAATACTTCATTACATTTTTACAATTTTATTTCCCAATAAAATGTTTTTATTAATAATATAATATATTTTTATATTATAAATAACTAATTTTAACATGAGTATGACATTATCCCCAAGAAATATTTCCATTTTGTTATAAAAATAAGTTAATCTTCATAAATATCCATTGATAAATCATATTATTTATGATGATATACTCTAATGATACCATACATCATATTTTTATAGATCTTTTATGATCATTTTGACAAGAGAAATTATTGAAATTCCATATAGTATTTCTTCATGTGCATGTAGTTTTTGATTATTAAGTCATGTTGATTATATTCTATTATTTATTCATATAATAAATTCATTTGGAATATTTAGTGATGTGAAAGGGAAAAAATTAAATATTTCATAAATAAATATTTATGTATCATGTGTCAAAACAGGTTGAAAATTTGGAATATTCCTTACCCATTTCTTTTCAATTTTTATGACCTAGGCCTTGATTATATGTTTAATAAGTTTGAAATTATGCATTTTATCATTATGATTTTAATTTTTAGTATCCATGTGATTATTCTTACTTTTATTTTATCCATTTATATGTTTTAATCCCATAACATTTTTTATATGGAATTATTTTATCTAAATATATTCATGATTTACTAATTTTATTATTGCAACTTATATACCCTTAATGACCATATAAGAATTTAATTTGATGTTTTTCATTTCTACAAGATGATAATAATTGTACTATGATTTATACTGAAGGATATGTTAGAGGGAATAATAATATTATCATATAAACTACTATGTTATATTTTATATTTTCAAATTTAATGTGTGATCGAAGCATGTTTCTAGTTTCCCAACACTACTAAAATACGTAATCCCTCATGATGTGAATACTTTCCTCTAGTGGAAAGGTAACAATGTAATAATAAAATCGTGAATACTAGAGTCAAAGTTGTTGAAGTAGTTTTAAAAGTAATATTCACATGATTTATAAGTTCATGTTTAAATATATCCTTGTGATGGGATGGCCTAGTTTAATAGATCTTCTTTAGAATAGGGACTTAGATCATGACATGAAGGTCCAAATAATGATGTAACCCTAGTATAAGGGTGTTTCAAAGTTTCCAATGAGTTAATACTCCAATGAACCCCCTTAGTAACCTTTTTAAAATTTATTTAATTAATTTAATTTATATTAAATTTTTAAAAAATAAGCAGTTTATTCATTATCCGGGAATTATCTGTTCAGTATATCCCTCTCCATCCCCGTCACTTCTCCTCCAAGGTGAATATTTGGTTCATTTTTTTTAAATTTCTATGTTTTATTTCCTTTGGGAACTCAATTGGTAATAAGTATGGTTATGTTATGTCTATTATCCCATTATAGCATTTTTTATTAATTCATCGTCAATTATTAAATAGATTTGGATTTTTTTGGTTTTACGATTACCTTTTACAAGAGATTAATAAACTGGTGATCAATGATATACAAGTTATTGTTAGTTCTATGTAAGTGGAACTTATATTTCTTCCATTATTATATATTCGTTTCAAATAAAATATAATGGTGGGTAGATGCATATTTTTTGGATAAAAATAAAATTTAATAAATAATCAGTTATGTGGATCCTAAGAGGTCTCAATTTATAGTTTTGATTTTTAATTGATCAATGGATGTTTATGGGGTCCTTAGGGACACTAATAGAGAATTTTTTAAAAAAAATTCATTTCGGTAATGGATAATTCTATTTTGGTGTTCCATAATCGAGGAAATAATTATAAGAATACACTTATAGTCTTTATTTAGTGTATCATGAGTTGGTGGTGACTAGTGTTTGGGTGTTTTGGTCATGTAAGGTGGGAGAACGACAATATGTAGTAGGAAAATAGTTGTTCTTGGGTTGGTATAAGGGTAAACAATTCTGGTATGTGTGTTAGGGGTAACTGAGTTCATACATGGGAATTACATGGATTTAAATCCTATGGGATGTGATATTTCCTTATAAATTAGTTTAGGTACTAATATAATGGTTTATATGGGGAGAATTAATTATGAGTTCTATGGGTATTTACCTATAGTTTTGGTTCAAGGATTATGGAATTAAGAATGGATGCAAAAACTGGTGACCAATATATCACCAATACATGAGCCTTGTGATTCCATGATTATAGGGTAACAACTTTTCTAATAATATTCTGATATTAATACCCCATGTATATTGGATGTGAAAATTATGTTACACCCACCATGTCATGGTAGGGTAACTAAATTAAATTTATTTCATTATTTTCATTCATTTTTTGTTCTAGATATTTTTTAGGAGGATTATTTTCAAATCATTTTATAAGTAAAGTTATCATACATGGTTATCGGTAAACGTTCACCAATTGTGCATGGCGTCTTATAAACAAATATTGTGATTATTCACATGTCTTGGGCATGGATAGTTCGACCATGTTAAATCATAACGAGTAATTGTGTAAATTTACAATTCTTGTCTTGTATGGACAACATATTTTGTGAATATCATGGTAAACCATTCATCCTATATCGATTAAAAATATATATTTTTATTCCCTTTTTTCCTTTTTCAGTCATATATTTGATTTCCCCCACTACCTCTTCCCTTGTGTTATGCAATGACCCATCACAGTGCCCACCCCCACCTTCCTCCATAGCCATCAAAAAGACCCTATAAAAACTTCCCTACTCCATGGATATTTCTCTATGATTTCAAGGGGATTTAATATCTCCCAAGGATAGGCCTCTACTTCCTTTCTTCATCCTCTTTTAAGTGTTTTTATTTCTCATGTCTCCCCCTTGTTTGGTCAAAACGTTGGTTTCCATGCAGGTTGATGTTTGATTTCACCCTTATTCCTAGGGTGTTCTATGGGTCTCTTATGATATAATCATGCATGTTTTTTCAACCTAATATAAATGAAATGTGGTTTGGTTTATTTTTTTTCTCTCTCCAATGATTGAGTAGGTGATTCTATGGAACCTCATTATATTGAATGTTATAAATTTTAGGACTGATTTTAAATTCATTTCTATAAATTTTAAATCCAATTCAATTTTTTTAGTCATTAAATGATTTTTTATTGGTTTAGGCACATTCCATGGGCCTTCTTAGCGTGATAATGATTTTTGAAAATCCCATGAAGACATTTAAAAAAGATTCATTCAGTAATGTTTTTCATGGATTTAAATGGGTGTGGAAACACTAATTGTTTCACATGGCCTTTAAAAATATTTCAAGGATTTTCATGGACCTTGGTCACATGTTAAGGATTGGATTAAATTCCATTTACCATTTACTAAAGATATTTATAGGTTTTAAAAAAATATTTGGAAATCATGTTTAATACTGGTTCCCTTTTATTTAAAGGGTAGATTCCCATATCAGAGATATTTTTATGAGATGTTGGATGTTTACCCCTTTTTAAAATATAATGGTGATACCTTTTGCTTGTTCTTTTTGGGTTTTTCATGATGGTTGTGATTTAGTTTAGCTAATATTTTGTTTCCCAATATTTCCTAATTGTATTTCCAAATGTATATATATATATATATTATAAGCAATAACTGAAGGCCTTCTTCAAACTCTGTAATGTGATTTATTAATAATTTTTTATTATTTCATAATTGAACTACATTTTTTAGTGATTATTTTCAGTTATTCCATGTGATTTATGTCATTAATATTTCTCCTAGTTTTCTTATGGATTGGAGAACTTTTCTATGTTTTTGTGTGATGTTGAAAGAATGTGATTGTGGTGTTATCTTATGTTTAGTTGTTATTATCTTGTGATGAAATTTTTTCCATGGACATACTGTATATATTATTTCATTTGGATACCAAGGTTTCTAGGTGGGAACTCATGGACATTGATATGGATAGTTGAGATTAAACACCAGATAGTGGCCCCTAGTTGAGATTCACATGTTGGCTAGTGGGTTCTCACCGATGATGATAGTTGTGAGTGATTCGAATAATAGATGTTTTTTTATCATATTTCATTCAATAATGTTGGTCCACCTATTAATGTATTTTTCTTTATTATTATCTATGATGGTGTTTTCTCAAGATATGTCTGGTATTCTGTTCTTTAATTATTCTATATTTGGCATAGTAGTTTATTAATTTTTATTATATGGATGTGTTCAATTTTTCATTCTTTTATGATTGAGATTTTACATTCTATGACTTTTTTTCAATTTCTATTTTTATTTATTATAAAATATATAGAATCAAAAAATATTTATTACCTTTAAATATTTTTTATGATATGGTATGATAGTAAATTTGAATGTCAATTTTTTGGGTATTTCATTAAGGGTTTCGCATAAATAGACCCTTCATTCAAACGGATAATGAGTATGATATTTTCATGGTATGTCATGGAGAAATGAGATTTTTTTTATTTTTTTCCACATTTAAAAATTATAATTTAAAATTTTTAATTATCTTTTATTTATTTATAATAATAATAGTTGTTTAGAAATTGTAATTTTTTATTATTTTTATAAATATCGTGAAAAACATATTATGAAACGTTTTTTCAAACAATAAATTTATAAACTTATTTTATAAGTCATTTTTATAGATTATGTGGGTATAATTATCCTACTAAGTGCATTTGTGATCATTTTTATATTATCTCAATTTTAGTTTACTAGTTTTTCTTATTCGAGACTCTCCTAAGAGCATTGATCTATTGAGGTTTGTATTTATGTTATTATGTTCAACTATTGGTACCCATTCTATGATTTTGTAAGACCTTTATTTAATTCCATATAATGAATAAAAACAATCTTTTATTAATTCATATCAGATTAGTATTTTGCATAGTCTAATTGAGAAGGGTACTAATATTATATTAAGGGGAACATAGGGGAATGGGTGGTGTCTATTGTTTTCATAACATCAAGGGGAAAGGGGTAGTGGAGGGTTTAACAATTATGTTTCTTTTATTTTTAGGTCTATTTATTTTTTTTTCTATGTGGATTTGATAAGTATGGATGCATCATGATGATATTTTATATTCATGTTGTATGTTTTTCTCATATTAGAATATAAGAATATTCTTAGATATGATCCTATGGTTCCCATGAACTAATTTATATCCCATGGGGATTGGAAAATTACATCGGGTGTCAGACAGGCCAGTTCGAATGTCCATCAGAGGGATGTCTTAGATCATTACCTTAGAAAATTTAATCACATTATATTTGGGTTTTTTATTTTTTATAGATTCATTTGAAATTAGAATGGCCTCATTTATTTGGGGTGTTTGTATATCTGAATAAAGGTAATAAAAACTCTAGATATTGGATCAGGGAGAGTTTTGTGTACTCTTTCTCACACTGAGCCTCAAGAATACATGGGTATTTGGGATTTTTCCATGAGTATGGTGTGTTTTTATTGTGTTATTTGATCACAATTTCTTCCTATATAATTGTTATTTTAACCCACATATATATGAGTTTAGTTTCATTGGGTTCGTATGTGATGTTTTGCAAAGAATGAATTTAATATCTGTGGTTAGTTCATAGGGCTTTACAAGACATAAGAAAACCATTTGCTTGATTCTAGACACTCTTTAGGAACCAATGTAGGGTTGTAATGTTTACATCAACGATGTCTCCAATTCTGACACAATTTAACTTATCAGTTTCATTTTTTATTTATACTTCTTGGTCATTATATTTCCAAGAGTGAGTAAGGAACACAAGATAGGGTTTATGGTCATTCATGTGAATTTTTGGCATGATTGAATTTATTTATATTGAATATAATGATATTAATTTTTATGTTATTGGGCATGTGTTGTGAAAATCATTTGTGTGTGTGAATAAAATTCAGTTCATGATTTTTTTTACAATTTTACAACATTTTTATAGGGATTTTTTGTAAAGATTTCTTGGATTCATTAAATGTTTTCAAATAGTTGATTATACATAAAAATTGGAAAATGGTTTACATGTGATTGGTTTCTATAAATAAGTGAATGGTGATTTAAAATCTAGGTTTTCCCTTTTAAGGGGTCTAATATTTTAAAAATTATATATTTACCCTTAACAAGTGTTTTTCATCGGGGTGTGTGATTTAAAAAAAAATTTAAAGGAAAAATTTATCTTTTACTTTTAAAACTAGAAAAATGTTTTTTTAATAATATATGGTGGTTCATTTGAAAATAATTTTATAATCACTTCAAAACTAAAATATTTTGTTTGGAATATCTGGTATGAGTTTCTAAAATGGTGTTTGTTCATATTTGAAATAAAAATTCAAATTATAGATGGACCAATGTTTTTTAAAATTTGATTTTGGAAAAATATTGGCTTATTTATTAAAGATTGTGTTTTTTTGGTTCCTTATGTGTTTTAGTACAAGTTGATGTGATTTTGGGGATATTTTCATTTGAGGTTATATGTCTCATGTTGTTTGATATGGCTCCCCTCAATTCTAGAATAGTCTAATGTGAAAGAGTATCATTCATATTATGTTTCCTTCCCCCTCTATTTTACATTTTCTAGTGTCCTAATGGAGTAATATGTGTTGTTCCTTATATAATTTAGCTACCTTAAATTTTTCATATGTTTTTTTTAATTAGTGACTCGATTGGTGCATTTTGGTTCCATTGGTTTTGACTTGTGTGTTTTGGTTCACAGATGGATTGGTATGGATCAATATTTCCCAAAATTATTCATATGATATCATCTTTTTTTCCATCTCTTTTATTGGTATAAAATAGTTAAAATTAGTTCTCATTGCATTTAGAATAGTTCCATCTTGATTAATCCTTATCCTAATATTTGTTGGGTATTTATTTTCATTCCCATTTACTATGGAGTTTCTTTTAGGGATATTTTCTATATTGCTTGATGTTTTTTGAGGAACACATGTTATTTCTGGTTATAAGAGATGGTTGTTTCTTTGGAAATGAGAATAACCTTGTGTGAATTTCTGGATAATTGGGTGTACTATTTTTTCCTTTGAGTCTATAGATTCCCTCAGGATGAAATTTATATTGATATTACCATGATATTTTATTTCTCGGATTTTGATCTAGACACCTTAAAATTTTGGATATGGCCCTTATGTTAAAGGCAAATCATTTCTCAATGAGTCATGTCTCTTATTCTTGTACATCTTATTTTTTATACACCATGAGTATTGATGATCCATTTTTTGATCCCTTAGTTTGTTATTAGGAAGAGTGCTCTCTTTATGGTATGGGACTACTTACCATTATTTAGCATCATCTGTTAAATTTTTTTTTCTTCTATTTAGATATCTTGAGAACTTGGTTTCTCAGTGATGTTCTTGTATTCGACTGTATGCAGATTCAATTTATTCCACCATTTTAGTTCATTTATAGTTGGTTTCGAGACTGATTCTTGGTATCTATTTCTTTTCATTGATTCTAGTTGATGATTTGGTTTTTCTATGAATCTTTGGTTACTTTAGGATTTCATTATTTTGTTGGAGTTGAGTTAAAAAATATTTCCCCTTTCAAATATGCATGGACCTATGTCCTTCATGGTGGATAATGTGGTATGTTGAAGAGTTTTTGACACTAACCATATCATGTGGGTGTTAATTAATTAATTTTGATTCGTTGAGACTTTTTGATTGGTTGTAGATTTAATGTTTATTAAAAAAAATCATTAATGGTGTTGTGAATTTTTCGTTCATAGTTAGGTGTAACCATTTTTTGACCGTGCATGGGGGTCCATCATCAAGATAGATCCAATTCACATTCCCATATCATTATAAGATCATTGACATATTAGTGGAACTTCACTATTTTAATTTTTACTTAAATCCATTTAATTTTGTTAATTTAATTTATATTAGGTATATGTGGAGGCTCGAGGGTGTTTCAGGGGATTGGGACACAAAATAAGGGGAAAGACGTCCTTCCATTGTATGTTTCATGGTTGGTTTATGATTAACAAAAATCATGAAGCATGCACTCCATGTCCATATTTTCCATTATTTGGTGTTGAAACCCATGTGGAAACACACCCCTCTTAGGAAGATTCAAGAGTAGGGTTCACAGATGGTTTATAAAATCGTGTAACGAAGTTATGAGCCACATTATAAATTGGGAATTTACCATTTTCCCCCTTGTGAGTTTATGTTTTTAACATGATTTTGATCCCCAATATTGCTCCTCTATCCCTAGGGATGAACTTAAACCCCCAAATCTTCCCATGGATCGATCTCTATTAATTCAAGTCCATATGGAGAACCGTTATTTGTAGATAAAATATGTGGGTGAGTCTAACACCTACCATTACCCTCTTTACAATACTAGGGCTTGTATATTTTTTATTCTTCTTATGAATCTCTAAAATCAATTTTTCTATTGGATAATAGGTTGGGACATCAAAGGATATTTGAATCTGAGTCAAATGTCAAGATTAAGTGTGTTTTCATCATCCTAATCATGGTTACTTGTCTAAAAGTTATATCTCATGGTCTTGAAGTTGATTTTGGAATGTTTAATTGTTTCAATAGTTCTCTATTGTTGTGAATTTGATTCCCTGGGAGATATTTGGTAAAATTGTTTGAAAAATGATTAATTGAACCCCTCATTATAGTAGTGGGATGCATTAAGATTTAATATATTGACTTGGGGTCAATAATGGGTTGTGAAAACATTTCTGAATGTAAAAATTCTTTATGATAAAAATATAAATGACTTATGAAAAATTAAGGCCATGGATGAAATTATTTATATATCAGTTGAGTTGAGAAAGAAATATTGATAGATGAAACTATAATTCGATAATGTCATAAGGTATTGTTTGTATAGTTATGGAATAGGTTAGAATAAATTATGTGATTATGCTAAATAAATTATCAATTATACTTTTAGTGCATAAGTGTGTTAATTCATGAGGAATGACGAACATGTTGAAAAAAGTTAATTATTGTGAATTGATTAATTTGTTAAATGGGATAACATATGATAATTAATGAATATCATAAATAGGGAAATGTATTATAATTCTTGAAATTTGTTAATATATTTTGGCACAAGACTCAAAAATCGGTTAAATGTGCTTCGAAATTTCAATGGGTGTTATTCTAATGGTTTAAGTCTTGATAGTTCACATGAGGAATAGTTATGAAATTTGAATCTTATTTGTATAGAATGTGTATATATTATGATACAGTGTATATGGTAAATCGATATATGATAATATTCACATGTCATGGTTATGTTTGGGATAATGGACTAAGGTTCCTCCCATGGGTGTTTTTTGACTGAGGCTCTAAACACCACTCTTAGAATTCATTGGTTATAGAGTCGGACTAAGGCTCTAGGCATCTAACTGAGGCATTTTATGAGACAACTAGTACTAAGGATCCTAGTAAAGTGTGATTTAATTTTTATGAAATGTTTATCTTTAGTGAGATAGGGAAATTTTATTATCATCTATTCCATGGTAATTGGCCATCTTATGCCAATGTTTAAATGAAATAAATTTTCATCTCATGGGAAAAATGATGAAAATTGTTAATTTGAATATTATAAACTAATGGTACCCATGTTTTATTTTTTTATTAAGTCACTTATTTAATACTTTAATGCAGTATCTATTTAGACTGTATATTTGTATACACCATTGGTGGTCACCTACAAAGTCATACACACACCATATTTGGGCCCTCATTAGGTACCCAAGCAGATTTATTAGTTGTATGTCTGGATAAGGGAAAATAACCTATTCTATAGAGTTGATATAAGCTTGGGATGTGTGTGGATGAGGATCCATACTTAGAGTCAAGACCCATTTTGGGTATTCAACTACATATCTCAATTTTGGGTTTTCTTCACATTTTACCATGCTAGCATGACATTCCAGATTTGTTGTTTTTGTGTGGTTTGTTCCTAGTTTTGGGAAATAGTTATAAAGAAAGTTTTTTGTTTTTTGATTTTTTTAATTATATTTCATGGGTAATCTACTATTTCATACTCTTGTAAATAGGTTATAGTCTCCCAAAATGAAACATTAGACCCTCGTAGATGTTTGAAACCTCTAGCATTTGGGGAAGCATGCTTGAGATCATGTTACGACCATGATCAAGGAACCAATTTAGTGGCTTCCTAGTCTAGGATAGTAAAAGGTGGTACGATAAGAGTTATTTTATTTTATTTATTATTTGGTAAAGGTATATGGGTGATTAGGATGTGTCGGGCCTTGGAAATGTGCTCTTTCTTGGGTGCAGTTAACCCATGTATGGGGGAAAACACATGTTAACATTTAAGGATTATTGTACTTGGTGATTCTTATTATAGTTAATTTATATTTCACCAATGAGAGATGAATTTTTAGTGTGATGTGACTATTCTATGAAATTTTAGTCATGGAATAAATGTCATGGGATTGTGTATTCATGCATCATTATTGACACTAAGGTATATAGGTGGCTTTCATCATGGTACAAATACACATGAAGGATATGTGGGACATGAAGGGTAGAATGAATCTTAATTTCTTGAAAAACTAAAAAAAAAGAGCCTAATAAAGAGAAATCAAATGGTAAAAATTGGAATGAATTTTAAATAACAGTTCAATAATTATGCTTAAATGAAAGGTGGTAAATGAGTTAAAATACATGTTGTAATTAGTTGTGAAATAAGAGGTGTGCCTAACGGAGAAATATTTACATTGTGGAAGTTGAAATATTTAAAATGATATGTATAATAAATTGGGATTATGGTTGTGTGAGTATGTTTTTTCCTTGTTCACCAAGACCTATGGTAGGGATAGTTGAGGGTAGTGTTTTATGTGTGACTTTGTTCATTGGGATTGTGTTTTCAAACTAGGATGATTATGGATAGTTGATATCCTTCTCTTGGGTAGACTGAGGAATCATGATGTTATGTGGTCTAATAATCATGTTTTAAACTATAGTGAAATTACACTATAGTGATGTGTTTTGGTTGGTAGAAAAGACAATTTCAATAATAATTTTCCTCCAGAAGTAGATATAGATACCTTGGGGGTCCAGGGAGACTAATGATAAGAGAATTTCAATGATAAATTTTCTCATTTTATGTAGATGATGGAACAAGACCCACAGAGGCTCATGCCATGCATGTTAAACATAAAAATGGAATTTTAGTTGTAACATCCTCCAATGTTTGTGGGAGAGGGTAGACTTGAGTGCCTAAAATATAGTGGTTTGGAACTTGAAGGGACACGGGATTTGGGTATCCCATGTATTGTGAACATACTCTGTTTATTGGTTTTTTAGGTAATGTGAGTTCCTTAGATTGGAGACCTTTGCAAGACTGATGTGTTATGTTCAGTGGTGGAACTCATTGTACAATTGGATACATTCTATAATTGAGGTTGTGGGGTATCTTATGATAGCATCGATGTTGTAACTACTATTGGTTGTGATCAGGTAGGTTGATTTAGTTTTTGAAATGAATATCTTGGTTTCTGGTACTGTTAATGGGTGTTGTGTTTTTTTGGGTCTAGAAACATCATTAATTTCCTTCCATTCTATATTGGTTGCAGTGTTCCATGAAGTGGGAAGGAGATCCACCTATGAGTGGTCACTTTTCAAAAAATTTATATAGATGTCCAGGAGAGGTTTCTTTGATACTTGTTACCCCTAACAAACATTTTTTAATTTAGTCTCGTTCAACCCTCGAGAGTAACCCATGAGATTGGTTATATTTTTTTAGTACTCTTGGGTACGTGAGGCACAAATGGATATTTTTTATTTGGACAGTTATGGGTTTTTCCTAGTTAGATAAGTGGCAATGTCAATGAATTTGGGATAAATCACATGAGTTGTTATAATGAGATAATAGTCTTGTAAAAATTAAGGGTTACTTTTAGGAATTTTATCCTATTATTTCAGATTCTTTAGAATGTGAATCATAGCTAGGTGATTTAGAAGATGAATTAGTGAATAGTGGGTGTCAACAAGATACATTAAAAATATCATGACTATGCCTATATTTCTCTCATAAAGAAACACTTGAGTATTGGGGGATGATCATAAGTAGAGTTTCAAGGAACAATATAGTTACAGTTCCTAAATAGAGATTTATAACATTTTATGGGGGAAGTGAGTTTAATTCATTGGATGCAGCTTGGATACCAGAGGCATAGATGGTCTGTTTTGATATGAGAGTTACACCTAGGGTGAGGGGTGGTCATGTAGTTGGTCTTATTGCATGAAATGATTCTTTTCGGGTGAGAATGTTGAGGATGATTCTATTATTATGAGGCTGACACACCTAGAGTCATTGTTTTTGGGGTAGGTGGTTTTTTGGTTCTATTTATGTATTTCTCATGAATTTTTGATTTGGGATTAGTGTTTTCTCATGGGAAGGTGTGGTACCAGGATGGATCATTTGAATTTCATATTTGGGCATGTGCTAGTAAGGACTGATGTAATTTGGGATGGGTGACATGGTGGCTTAGGATAAGTTAATGTACATCTCAACGAAACCAATGTGAGAATCATGAAAATACGATTAATCATTATTTTCCTATTGATGTGTTGGTCCATTTTTTTTCGGTTCATAAATTTCTATTGTTGTGCAAAAATAACATGACAGATGTGGTGGATATAGTGTCATGGGAAGCACTAGTTCATGGCTACTTTATAGTGAGATGGGAAGTGGTGTTGAGTTTGGTTAGAAACCCCATTTGAGTGGTGGTGAATGGGTATTCAAGAGGTATTTTCAAAAAATAAAACTAGAGGATTTAAAGAGGTCAAAGTGATCGGGTAGTGGGAGGTTGTATCGATGATGGATAGTAGTTGAATTTTTCATTGACAACATCTTAGTAAACATATTTATAGTCAGGATCATTTCAAATATCCTAAAATCATTATAGGTACGATGGGATACCTCAAGATTCATTCCAATATGATTATAGATAACTTGAGAAGAGTAGTGGAAACAACACTACTAAGATAGAGAGTAGTAAATTAGTCATCGATTTGTGTATAAAACCATTTTTTGGATGTTGTGGGATCTGGATGACAATAATAAACCTGTGAGGATTGAGTTTGGGTTCTTTGGGGTAGACTATTTTGTCATAGTATGTGGTGATTGATTGAGAAACATTTTGGCTATGGGCTCAGGGTGGTACTATAGAGAATCTGATTTTCCAATTCTAGAATCATTTGTGGGCCTAAAAGTGGTGGTTTGGTGCTAAAACATCTTCATAATTTGGGTATTGCCTCAATATGTGGGTATGGGTGACCTCGGCACATCTATTCGGGTAAAGGAGTGTTGAATATCTGATGTAATTTCATTTAAACAGTGAATCTGGGTGTTTCATGATGAGTTTGTTGGGGAAGGCTCAACTTGGTTAGGAAAGAGATTGAAGATGGTGGGTTGTCAACCACCTTTGGATGATATATCAGAATTTATAATTCATTTTCAAATTAGAATGTGTTTGGGAGGAGATTCATGTTTCTCATTGTCTATATATGAGTGGTGTAGTTGTTTGTGTTAGGAATACTAATGGGTGCTGGGAAGCTCATTGGTATTTTGGGATGGTAGTGGTTTCCTTAATGGTAGCGTTAATTAGGTGTCGAGAAATAACAAGGGAACGTGTTTCAGTTTATGGTGGTATTCCTTTTATGATTAGTTACCATGGGAAGGTGTAGGGAATAACATGTCAATAGTGGAAATGGGTTTTCTAGACCTACCATCTAGAATGGGAAAAATGTTATGAGTAAAGGGATCAAAAATGGTAATTTATAATAAACCACCAATTTGATGTTTTATAGAATGTGTAGTAAGAAAATTAAGGGGAAAACTATTGAGGTTAACTTTTTATTGTTCTAAAATGGATGAGGATGAATTTTCATTTATGGTTTTTTTATTGAATAGTTGATTACAATTTTTTTTAGAGTCCTCATGGATTCATGGGCATGGTAGGTTTAGAAGCATCAAGGATTTGTTTTGAAGTTTGAGTTGGTGGAACAATGATTCTTTTAATATGATGGTGGTTCAAAGAATCATAATATGTTGGTTGTGAGATAATGAGGAATTTGGTGAGAATGATAGCAAGTAGTGGTCGATGATGTGACTGAGGTTTCAAATTTGACATATTGGGGTAAATGACATCTTGGTGTTCATTTTGGCAGTGAGTGAACAATTCGTTCTTGATTTACTGAGTAATTAGAGATGAATTTTAAGTTTTTTTGTGATTTAGATGTTTAGATATGGAATGGGACTATAGGGAATCAAATTTTTTTTATCGATGTTGTTTAGGATATGTGGTTCGGAGAATCATGTGTTTCTTCTAGTGGTTATAACGCCCAGACCCCAGCTACCCAGAGTCGGTGCGTTATTGCGTAACATTGGCATGATCACAATTGATCACGTCTCGAAAGACCGATTAGTTTAGTGGCCTTGGAAACACTAGATACATTCGTAAATGTTACATTACATCATAATGTAAAAAATCACAATAACATAGTCTCCATAGTCCACACTTCTATCCTCTTCTGACTATCCTTGCAGTTCATTCATAAAATATTTCTTCACATCCGGGAAAATATTATAACATTGAAAGGGGTGAGCTCAGATGCTCAGTAAGGATAACAATATTGCGGAAACTTTCATAAATAAACATTAACATTTAAGGGAATGCCTAACTAAAACAAAAGCCTTTTTGAACTTGAACCTCAGCAAAATATGGCAAAAATAAAATTAAATAATTCCATTTACTTACTCACATGGATGTTTTACTAGTAGAATAATCACATGTAATATCAATAACCACTTTCATAATGATGGAATGCATAATTCTAGACTATCATTACCACGTAGCCAAGGCCTTGTGCCAAGTCTACAAATAAGATTTTGTCAAGGCCTCGTGCCAAGACACTAGTTTGTCTCATGAGACCTTTCCATGCATCGAGGAGCTATAGCGGGCTCCACCCGTCACATATTAAGTCCAATGCATTCCTCATATAAATAGGTTTAAACATATCATAAAACATAACGTAATCGTATAACATAAAACATGCATAAATGAAACCTAAAATTTCCACATTTCAATCAAAAGATATCAATAAAACACATTGATATAATAAAAACACTTGCAAATCCATTTTCAATAGCAAAAGAAAAGAAAATTAAAACATTGTATTTATTTTTCATTTAAGAAAAGTTATGGCTTGTAGAGGAAGCCGAAACTCAAATAATAGTCACGGCGGTGGAGAAGTCTTTGTCACCACATACGTAAGAAAAAACATTCCTTTTTTCGTTTAGTAAAAACACTTCGTATAAAAAGATTACTTTTGAATCAAAGTAAAAGTCAAAGGGGTTTATACACCATATAAAAGAAAGCTGTGTATAAAATAAAATATGCCTCAATGAAAGGATATTGAGATGAAGTCCTTACCAAGATGAATTTTTTTAAATAAAATAGATCTATTATGTGTATTAAACATAAGTAAACATAAAGAAAGTACAAATACAAGATAGTACATAATAATATCATGACACAATTTGAAAGTAGGAGATTAACAGAAAGAATGGAAATTGGGTTAAGAAGTTCCCTTACCTCGTGTCCGACATGACTCGATCGTTCTTTAATCTCCTGAATAATTAACTAGAGTTAATTCCTATTTGCTTAAGAACCTTTTTCATCTTCATTATTCCTTTTATATCACTTATTACCATGTTATGAACATTATGTAATTATTTAAGTTAATAACGGTCATTTTGTCGATCTTAGGTACTTGAGCCAAAAATAAACTTCTTATAATTACACGTTGTTCATGTGGTAATATATCCATTATATCCAAAATTATATTCATGATTTAGATATCATATATATCCTATATATATAGTATATAAATTCATTTATAATATTACATAACATTTAGAGGTAAGAAATGAAATGCACCGTTCATGGAGACGGTAAGCCGTACATACGCAGGAACGCTACCTTCATTTCTATTTTTTATTTAATGGATTGAAATTGTAATGATATAAAGGTATATTATAATTCCATTATAATATCTTGTATAATATCATTTACTCCATCCTTTATACATCCCACATATGGCATTAACGATTGAAATCACTTTGAGGGGGTGGTAGTCTGCGCTTCCTAAAATGAAATTATCGCATTTACCCATAATGGAAATCATAAAGGTGTGCCATAAATGAAAAATACAGAAGCATAAGTAAAACATAAACATAATATATATCATATATAAAAAATAGTGTCATAATTATGGCCACCTTTGAATGTGTTATATGAGTGTTGAACAATCATCGTTTCGTGAGGCGGAAATTTGCCATCCACAGAAAGAATATGTTCTTTAACCATTAGATGTAGGTGTGTGTAAGTGGAGCTTGAATGCATCTTATAACAAAATCCAATGATATTGAAGATACTGGTTTTGTTACAAAATAAAGGAATAAAAAGATTTTAAGGGGTTGGAGAAGAAAAATAAAACAAAATAACATAAGAGAAGACATTACCTTAAAATCAGGTAACTCTTTTTGATTTGAGCCAAATGCTTCCGTGGAAAGAATTCTTCCCAAAGTGAGGCTTCTAGGAGTAAGAGAGGTAAGTTGAGAGAGTATTTGGGTAGATTTTTGCCAAGCCAAAAGGCATTGAAGGTGTGAATAAGGTGGTAGTGGTGGGGGCCTTTTATAAGAGGAGAGAAGGGGCACTCTTGGAAATATTGAAATGTTACTTTATTATGAAATGCTTTTCGGATTCTAAAGGTCCCACAATGATATATTCCGAGGCTAAGGTGATAAGGGTTCTAAATCCACTCAACCAATAGGTTTTTTATAAGTGTAAGCCTTGTATTTTACATTATCTTTTCATTTTATTTAAATCATTAATTAATGAGGTAATCACTCCATCATCATGGTGTCATAAATAATTTAATTTATTTAATGTCTAAAAATTATAAAAAAATATCATGATGTAGGAAATATTTTTATATTTTTAATTAATATTTATATTCAAAAATATGACTTGTATAACCCCATTTAAAAATAGTTTTAGTAAAACAACTCATGTTTGTGACATTTTTATATTAACATTAAAAAAAAGTTTTTAATGTCATTTTCCAACCAAAGTGGCTCCATGGGGTCCCCAACATGACCCATGGATTGTCTTGGTTGGCCATGATACATCCAATAGGGGTTGAAAAATTTTAAAGGCATTACCATATTTTTATAATATCATTTTTACCTTAAATTTCACTAATTACCTACAATCGCGATTAATTAAACTTAAAAGTTACTATTCACCAAAAAAATTATTTTTATCCCATTGAAACGCATTTTAATTCCTAATGAAAACCATGTATATTGTATTTTTGAAAATCAAATCACATAAGTGGTAATGTTTTATTTAAACAAAAAATCAGTTTTTTAACTACCACTTAGTGGTTTCACTATTCATCAAAATTTGAAGTTTTTCAGAACAATGCCAAAATTTCACCCTAAGATATAATTGATATTCAGAATTCAAAAATGATGTATATTTTACAAAATTAAAAACATATAATTTGAATTAATTAATTTTATAATTAACTCCCGCTGTCACAATAAATAGCGTGTTTTAAAAAAAACAATATATATCAAAAGATTGACAATTGTTTATGTCCAATTTCAAAGTGAAATTAATTATAATAAACACCATTGGATAAAATGGTAAAAATATATTATAATTATACTTTAAACCCACTCAATAGTGTAACTTATCACTATAAATTATTTTGATTAAAAAAGTTGTTTTAAGTATTTTTCACTGTTCATAAAAAAATGGAAGTTCTCAGAAAATTACAAAAAATTCAACTTAGAATAATTTTGATATTACGAATACAAAAATGAATTCCATTTTGAAAAATAAAATTTCAATAATTTTAAAAAGTGGGTATTACTATTCATAATGGTTACTTTGATTATTCACGGTGTGTTAGAACTCGAACTTGCATACAATGCAAGCAATTGCATTATTGAAAGAGAAGCGTATCGTGAAAGCTTGGGGTGTTACATTCTCCCCTCCATCAATAAATTGGGTCCTCGCAATTTGAAAATGATCTTCGAAAATAAAAGGTTGAAAATATAAAATACCTTTGTGGAAAACCCACATCAGAAATAATGTTAATAAAATTTAGCCTTAATAAGAGGGAATGGGAAATGAAAAAGTCACCACCAAATTATGATCTCGATAAGGAGAACATTGGTGGCAATTAAAGACATATAATTGGAAGAAAAAAGTAAATATTTGTAGGGAGTGATTGAGGTCATCAATCACAAACAAGTGTAAAATTGAGGGCCTCAAATCCTTCAATATATGTTGATTTAAAATATTATCAGTTCAATAAGACATAAGGTATTAGGATAACACATTTTTTGTTTTAATATCCATCTACTAAAGTTTAAGAATTAATTTATTCGTAGAATAACAGATAGGTATATATATATTAAAGCTTGAAAAGTAGAGTTTCATCCTTCAACTAATTTCAACCACAAACTCATCTTTCAATCAAAAAGATAACAGAACTCAAAAATATTATATTTATCCTAATCTTACAAGGTTCAAAATATTAACACATACCATTTAGATGAGGAAAACTATTTTGTAATAACCAGGGACTTCCTGTAGGATAGTGTTAGGTAATAAAGGCCTGTCGCACTATGGTTGTGGGTTCGATTCCTATAGCTTTGTCTGATGCGATGGGTTATCCCCCCAACCTACAGGTTGTCCTTTTCCAAAAACTATAGAATTATAATATTCCAAAAAAATAATATTCAGAAATGTTTTAACTGTAAGCAATACTATCCAAAGTTCAACTTAATCCATTCCAACCTTTATAGTTATCCAAAATACCTCTATTCAGGCATTTTCTAAATGTTCTTTAAATTCCAAAATCAATTTTATCATAAGATTCTTCAAACAAATTAAAGTTTCTCTTATTGTAACATACAAAAATATGATTACCTTCATCATATTAAAACCTTAATGAAAACAACAAGTACTGTAGTTCAATCCTTATATATATCACATTATTCTTATAACCAAAATATAATCCTTGAGTCCAAAAGCACCAATACATTAATTATTCCACTTCAACTGTAGTAACAACATAAGATTGTCTTTGATCCCTTGGATTATTCTAAGGTAAGTTTCCCTGATGCTTAGGACATTTATTTGAATAAAGCCTCATTTCCCTACAATTGTAGCATTCCACATTGATAGCCTCTTTCCTTCCCTTGCAATCATGATCCTGGTGAACTCTTTCTCTACATTTATAACAAACTCCCATTCCTTTTAGGCAAGTACCGGGGTGATTCATCCTACAAATATCGCATAATGGAAAATCCTTCTTTCCCTTTTTCCCTTTATCTGTCTCTTGTTCCACCATTCTCTTCTTCTCTTGCTTTACTTTGTTGTCATAAGACTTAGAGAATTCATTTTCAGTCTTGATAGCACACGAGACTATATCTTCATACGACGAGAACGATTGTGAGACTAAGGCTCGACGGAGAAATGGTTTTAACCCATCAAAAAAATGATCAATTTTATTTCCTTGGTAACTTATATAATCTGCAGCATGTCTTTCTAACCTTGTAAATTTAGCCTCATACTTTGCGACATTCTCATCCTCCTCCTGCCTCAGACTCAGAAATTTCCTTTCCATATCTGCTCGATGGTCATGTGGAATTAATTTTTCTAAGAAAATTTCCTTAAACTCCCTCCATTCCATACTTGATACTTCGTCATCTTCCTTTGTGTTTTGAATCAGCGCCCACCATTGATCGGCATCTCCATTGAGGTGGTAGACTGCCATGACAACCTTCTCCCTTTCGCTATTCCCCAAGGCATGGAATAATTTATCTAAGGATTTTATCCATTGCTCAGCTACAAATGGATTTGTACCCCCATTAAATGTTGGCGATTGTTGCCTCATGAATCCGTCTAACATTGATCCTCCACATTATGGATTAGGGTGCTCCATACGAGTAAGGTTATTATTCAAAACCTAAGTGAGTTGTCCCAGTATGGTAATAAGTTGATTAGCACCAGTTGTATCTGTAACATCAGAATTATTATCTTGAGTAGGAGAGAAATCCCAACATGGATTGTGTGCATTTATACGGTTTCCATTCCTCCCACTAGGAGCCATTTCTAAACATTGGCATACACTAGATTAGTTTATGAATCAAAATACATAATTCCATACTTGTAAAACACTTAACATAAATTGAACTATTATGGATATAATCAACAATCATATAAGAAAATTTTTTCATTGAGGAAGTATATACTCATAAACCCTTCATAATGGTTTGTAAATAAAATGATAATTATCCTAAGCATATCCCCCGAGAGTGTCATAACCAAGAGTGCAGCAAGGCAGTTGTCGTGCACCAGTCCCTATTCGAGTCTAGATCAAAGCGGTGTTTTCAGGTTTTACCCCTAGGTACATCTGCGCTAGAGCCGCCTCTACCTTCTCATATCCAAATAGGGATGTATATCTCAGAAAACTCAAAAAATCCCTATAATACCAAAATTCTAGGAATTTATTCTATACTAATCCTCAAAGTCTACCTTCAGGCTATGTGCTCTAATCAGAGTTTATCTAAATCTAGGTTCCAAGGTTAGTACTAAACTTCCTCTGATACCAACTGTAACGCCCCAACCCCAGCTACCCAGAGTCAATACGTTATTGCATAACATTGTCATGATCACAATTGATCAAGTCTCGAAAGACCGATTAGTTTAGTGGCCTTGGAAACACTAGATAATTCATAAATGTTACATTACATCATAATGTGAAATTTCACAATAACATAGTCTCCATAGTCCACACTTCTATCCTCTTCTGACTATCCCTGCATGTCATTCATAAAATACTTCTTCACATCCTGGAAAATATTAAAACATTAAAAGGGGTGAGCTCAGATGCTCAGTAAGGATAATAATATTGCGGAAGCTTTCAAAAATAAACATTAACATTTAAGGCAATGTATAACTAAAACAAAATCCTTTTTAATATTGAAATTCAGCATAATATGGTGAAAATTAAATTAAATAATTCCATTTACTTACTCACATGGATATTCTACTAGTCGAATAATCACATGCAATATCAATAACCACTTTCATAATGATGGAATGCATAATGCCAGACTATCATAACCACGTAGCCAAGGCCTCATGCCGAGACTAAAAATAATATTTTTTCAAGTCCTCGTGCCAAGACAGTATTTTATCTCATGAGACCTGTAGATGCATCGAAGAGCTATAGCGGGCTCCACCCGTCACTTATTAAGTCCAATGCATTCCTCATATGAACAAGTTTTAAAAATATCATAAACCATAACATAATCGTTTCAAATAAAACATGCATAAAGGAAACATAACATTTCCACATTTCAATCAAAAGATATCAATACAACGCATTAATATAATAATAACACATTCAAACCCATTTTCAATACCAAAATAAAAGAAAATTAAAACTTGGTATTTATTTTTCCTTTAAAAAATGTTATGACTTGTAGAGGAAGCCGAAACTCAAATAATAGTCATGGCAGCGGAAAAGTCATTGTCGCAGCATATGTAAGAAAAAACATTCCTATTGTCGTTTATTAGGAACACTTCCTATAAAAAGATTCCTTTTGAATAAAGTAAAAGTCAAAGGGGTTTATACACCGTATAAAAGAAAGTTGTGTATAAAATAAAATATGCCTCAATGAAAGGAGATTGAGACGAAGTCTTTACCAAGATCATTTTTTTAAATAAAATAGATCTATTATGTGTATTCAACATAAGTACACATAAACAAAGTACAAACACAAGATAGGATATAATAATATCATGACATAATTTGAAAGTACAAGATTAACCCAAAGAATGGAAATTGGGTTAAGAAGTTCCCTTACCTCGTGTCTGACTTGACTCGATCGTTCTTTAATGTCATGAATAATAAATTAGAGTTAATTCCTATTTGCTTAAGAATCATTTTAATGTTAATTATTCCTTTTATATCACTTATTACCATGTTATTAACATTATATAATTATTTAAGTTAATAACGGTCATTTTTTCGATCTTAGGTACTTGAGTCAAAAATAATCTTCTATAATTACATGTTGTTCCTGTGGTAAAATATGCATTATATCCAGAATTATATTCATGTAGTAGATATCATATATATCCTATATATCGAGTATATAAATGCATTTATAATATTACATAACATTTAGAGGTAAGAAATGAAATGCACCGTTCATGGAGACGGTAAGCCGGACGTACGCATGAACTCTACTTTCATTTCTATTTTGTATTTAATGGAATGAAATAATAATTATATAAAGGTATATTATAATTCCCATATAATATCTTGTATAATATCATTTACTCCATCCTTTATACATCCCACATATGTCATTAATGATTCAAATCACATTGAGGGGGCGGTAGTCCGCACTTCCTAAAATGAAATTATCGCGTTTACCCATAATGGAAATCATAAAGGTGTGTCATAAATGAAAAATAAAGAAGCATAAGGAAAACATAAACATAATATATATCATATATAAAAAATAGTTTCATCATAATGGCCACCATTGAAAGTGTTATATGAGTGTTGAACAATCATCATATCGTGAGGCAGAAATTCACCATCCACAGAAACAGTATGTTCTTTAACCA
This sequence comes from Viscum album, assembly GCA_963277665.1. Classification (NCBI taxonomy): domain Eukaryota; kingdom Viridiplantae; phylum Streptophyta; class Magnoliopsida; order Santalales; family Viscaceae; genus Viscum; species Viscum album. Next base: position 184,755,918 of record OY728156.1, on the reverse strand, counting down.
TTAGATGTAGGTGTGTGTAAGTGTAGCTAGAATCCTTCTTATAACAACATTATAGTATATTTAAAATGCCAGTTTTGTTACAAAATAAAGGAATAAAAAGATTTTAAGGTGTTGGAGAAGCAAAATAAAACAAAATAACATAAGAGAAGACATTACCTTAAAATCGGGTAACTCTTTTTTATTTGAGCCAAAGGCTTCCTTGGAAAGAATTCTGCCCAAAGTGAGGCTTCTAAGAGTAAGAGAGGGAAGTTGAGAGAGTATTTTGGATGATTTTGGCCGAGCCAAAAGGCTTTGATGGTGTGAATAAGGTGGTAGTGGTGGGGGCCTTTTATAAGAGGAGAGAAGGGGCACTCTTGGAAAGATTGAAATGTTACTTTATTATGAAATGATTTTCGGATTCTAAAGGCCCCAAAATGATATATTTCGAGGATAAAGTGACAAGGGTGTGAAATATACTAAACCAATAGGTTTTTGACAAGTTAATGCCTTTTATTTTACATTATATTTTCATTTTATTTAAATCGTTAATTAATGAGGTAATCATTGCATCATCATGGTGTCATAAATAATTTAATTTATTTAATGTCTAAATATTATAAAAAATATATAATGAGGTAGGAAATATTTTTATATTTATAATTAATATTTATAGTCAAAAATAGGACTTGTATAACCCCATTTAAAAATTGTTTTAGTAAAACAACTCTTGTTTGTGTTATTTTTATTTTAATATTAAATAAAACGTTTTTAATGTCATTTTCCGACCACAGTGGCTCCATGGGGACCCCAAGTTGACCCATGGAATGTCTTGGTCTTCCATGACTCGTCAAATATGGGTAGGACAATTGTAAAGGTATTTTCATATTTTTATAATATCATTTTTACCTTAAATTTCACTAATTACCTTTAATCGTGATTAATTAAACTTAAAAGTTACTATTCACAAAAAAATTATTTTAATATCATTGAACCAAATTTTATTACCTAATGACAGCCATGTATATTGGTTTTTTGAAAATCAAATCACACCAATGGTAATGTTTTATTTAAATGAAAAATCGGTTTTTATATTACCACTTAGTGGTTTCCCTATTCATCAAAAATTGAAGTTTTTCAGAACAATGCCAAAATTTCACCCTAAGATATAAGTGATATTTCGAATTCAAAAATTATTTCTATTTTAAAAAATTCCAAACATATAAGTTTCATTAATTAATTTTATAATTAACTCCCGCTGTCACAATAAAAAGCGTGTTTTTAAGAAACAATATATATCAAAATATTGTCAATTGTTTGTGCCCAATTTTAAAGTGAAATTAATTATAATGAACACCATTGGATAAAATGGTAAAAATATATTCTAATTATTCTTTAAAACCACTCAATTGTATAAGTTATCACTATAAATTATTTTGATTAAAAAAGTTTTTTTAAGTATTTTTCACTATTCATAAAAAAATGGAAGTTCTCAGAAAATTACAAAAAAAATCAAATTAAGTTAATTTTGATATTACGAAAATTAACTCCATTTTGAAATATAAAATTTATATAATTTCAAAAATTGGGTATTACTATTCATAACGGCTACGTTGATTAGTTGCGGTGTGTTAGAACTCGAACTTGCATACAATGCAAACTATTGCATTATTGAAAGAGAAGTGTATTGTGAAAGCTTGGGTTGTTACAGTGGTGTTGAGTCTCGGTCACTTTAAAAGTTTTGAAAATAGTGAATTAATGGATCTAAGTGATTTGCGCCATAAATTACAGATCATATCGGGTTTATGGGGTGGTGAATAGATCTTCCACAATGATATGATGATGTTTGTGATGCATAATTTTGTAGTAATTTACGAAAATGTTTTTTAGGATTCCCTATGTAGTTCTTAGAGCTAATGATTGGAATGTGGTGGAAGATTCCTTTGAGGAGCATTTGGTTCCTACTTTGGATCACAGTGAGAAATTATTTTGGGGTATGACCATGGATTTGGTTCATGTGTTTTTGAATCATGGAAATGTTCATGTAGTGACTTAAGAGAGGGAGAAAGATATATGGGCCTATTGGCTGGATTATTTTGATTCATAAGCTCAACGATTCTTTTAAATATGGCTGGAAGATGATCCATTATAAGTTGGGGAGTTTTTAAGACCACAAACCTCATAGGGTATGACCGTATTTAAATTTGGACATAAATACCTTAAAATTGGTTAACACATTGTTTATCGGGTGTATGAGGAGGATCAATGGTGTTCTCGATGTTCGGGAAATGAAAAAACTAGAAATATGGTCATATAGTGTATGTTGTATGGTTTTCACAAGATTAGAGGAAACTGTGTGCCCAAACCATTCTAACCACGAAGAGGGGTGCATGGTTAAGTAAAGCAAACAAGGGGGAAATACATAACATGTTTATTGAGATAGGAGAATTATGTATAGTTGGCACATAGTTTTCCAAACTCTTTGGAATCCCAAAGAAAGTGTCTGACATCACGCCTCTTTGATAGAGGAAAGTGCATGGCTGGCACACCGTTTTGGGAACCGTGTGACCAAACCTTGTTCTCAATAAAAAAGTGATACTATTCTATTTTTACCCATCATGAGTTTAATTATTTTAGCTAATTTTCTTTCCCATTATTTCTACTCTAACCCTAATGATGAACCTAAACACCAAAATCATCCTATGGATCAATCTCCTTCTATTCTTGGTTGTTTGGAGTGTTGTTGGTTGCGGACTGAAGCTTCACATGAGTATAACACTTATATTTGATCTATTTTCATATTTATAATTTGTCATTATGTTCACCATCATCTGAATCGCTAAAGACCTAGTTTTCCAGTGGATCATAGGATGTGACATTAAAGGGTGTTTAACCCCAAGTTAAAGGCCTATGATAAGGGTGTGTTCATATTTGAAATCGAGGATGGTGGTCTAAAAGTTATATCCTATTCTCCTAATGTTTATTTTTTCTTACATAATTTTTTTAATGATTATGTTATTTTTTTCATTTCATTCCCTTAGATTTATTTGGTAAAATGGTTGTATAAATGATGAATTGACCCTCTCATATTCGTCGTCTGATGAATTGAGCTTATCCAGACTGATTTGAGGCCACCCTTGTATTGAACTAACTTTTTTTAACATGTAAAATTATTTTTTTATTCATATAAATGACTTTGAATATTTTAGAGCCTCTAATAAACATGTTGATATGTTACATTATTTGAAAATATAATATTGATAGTCATGGATATACATAGATAATGTCATAAGGGATTTTTTAGATTATTATGGAATGTGTTAGATGAAAACATGTGATTGTTATAAATGAATAATGAATTTTACATGGACTGAATAAGTGGGTCAATGCATGTAGAATGATAAACATGTTGAAAATAGTAAATTATTATGAACTGATGAATGTGTTAAATGAGATAACATATAGAAGTTTATTAAAATGTTAAATAATACAACCTACAAGAATTTTTTAATATTCCTAATAGGTTAATGCATGATAAAGTAAAGTGGGATAAATGAGATATAAATTGTAAATGGTAATTATTATAATCGATTAAGGCTTGTTGCTAATTCAAAAGTAAAATAGTTATGAAATTTGAATGTTTTTTTAGTGAATGAATATAGTTTATGATTTGGTTTATATGGTAAAATTATAAATAAGAATACAAACATGGCTTGCTGGTGTGTAGGATAATGGGCTGAGGATCCTCCAATGGGTTAGGTCAGACTCAGGTTCTAAACCCCACCCCTAGAAATCATGGGTTAGGGAGTTAGAATGTGCCTCTAGCACCCAAATAGATTCATTGGATGAGACTACATAGAATAAGGCCCCAAAGTACATATGATGTTGGGTTTTTAAGAAATTTATATCCCAACTAAGATAAGGAACATCAATTATCCACTTATGCAAGGTAATTGGGAATCATAAGTAGAATTTTAAATGATTTAAATTCCAATCCCATGGAAAAAATAAAGAAAATGGTTAATGTTAATATTGTTAACTTGGTAATCTGAGTTTTTTATTATTCATTTATTTAAAAATTTCATGAACAATCTATTTGGGATTGAAATTTTATTGACACCGTTAGTGGGAGCATATTGGGTTTTACTCACACCCTACTCAAGCCACCACTAGGAACTTGAGATGATTTTTTGGTTGATGGTCAAGAGCAGGAAAGGGGTCATATTCTAAGGAGTTGATTATGTATTCGGGTATGAATGGATTAGGATCTATACATCGATTCATGACCCATCATTGGGATTTTCCTATTTATATTTATTTTTGGTTTTCATCAATTTCTTCAACATGAGCATGACATTTTGGATATGTTTTTTGGTTGTGGTTTTAACCCCGTTTTATGAAATGGTTAGAGAGGAATTTTTCTAGTTATTTTTTATATTTCCATTATTTCATATGTAATCTGATATGGCTTACTCTAGTAAATATGGTATAATCTATCCATTTGATCCTTTAGACTCTTAATTTTATTTGGCAACATCAGGTGTTTGGGGAGGTGTTCTTGAGGTCATGTGGTAACATGACTTGGGGCACCAATTTTTTGGATTCTAGATCGACGATGTTCTAAGAATGGTAAGATAAACTATGTAGCATTTCTAGGGGTAAATGTGTGGTTTACCGTTTTTTGTTGAGTAAGGTTGGTACAGTTTTCACATGATTTTCTAAACTAAGCGTCTATACCATGCCCCACTTTAAAATTCATAAAAATTAGTATTTTTTCTTCACTATTTTTCCTCATTTATTTCTATTCCCCCAATATCTCATCCATTTTGTAACATTATTTCACATCCCACCATCCTCTATAGCTTCACACCACCCCCTCTCTCAAGAAACCCTCTCCATGGATATTTCTCATGGATTTATTAGGGATTTGTGGTACATCACCTAAGGTAATGCCTCATCTTCCTTTCTTCCACCTCCTTAAAGAATTATTCTCTCTCATATAAACCCACTTATCTAGAATAACCCTTGGGTTCCCAGTGGTATGATATCAAATGTCTTTATTCCTCCTATTTCATGGTATGGGTTTCTTGAGATTCCTCCATGATTGTTTTGGAATCCTCTTCTATATGAGAAGTGTTTTAGTTTGATTTGGTATCCTGCACCAATTTAACTATTTTTTTTTGGAAACCCATTATTTTTCATTTCATTAATTTATTATGTATTTTTAAATTAATTTTGATAAATTTTAAAGCCACTTATAAGCCTTTTTATGCGTAAAATTATTATGGATTGATTTTAGCACTTGGAATTGGCCTCGGCTAAATTCAATGTATTTGTAAATCTACATGTGTCTCTCTTTAAAAATATTTCATTCAGTTTAAATGTTTTCACATGGTTTTAAATAGGAGTGGTAAAGCTTGATGGTTTTCATTGGTTTTCAAAATGAAATAAATACTTGGCATAGACCTTGGTCGCATGCCAAGAGTTGGATTAAATTAATGTTTGGATTTGTTAATGGGATCTAACAGTTTTATCTAAATCTTTTGAATCCATATTTAATATAAGTTCTATTTTCATTAAATGTGTTTATTTTCATTCAAGTTATTTATATATAAAATTCAGGGTTTCCCAATTTTTTAAATTTAATGGTGATCCCCTTTCATTGTGTAGGTTAGGTTTTGGTGTCAGTTATAATTTTCATTGGGTGTTTTTTGGTTTCCAAACCATATGTAAAGGGTTTTAAAAATTTATATGTATTATATGTGGTAAAATATGGATCATTTAAGACATTGGAAAGTAATTTTATTTTATTATTATTTTTCCATCACTAATACCAATTTATTTATTGATGATGTTATGTTTATCCATGAGATATATGTCATGATTTTATTGAATGATGGGTTTACTGATTTTGGATCATTTCAATGGACATTATGGAGCTAGTAATGACGCGATTATGGTGTTTGAAAGTGGGACATTGTTATTTCCATCTGATGACATGGGTTTTTTGTCACACCTAAATATATTATTCCATGAGGAGATTGAGGTTACAAGTTTGGATGTTGTCAGAATCTAATAAGGAATGTTTAGATTACACATTGGATAGTCACCTCTCATTGAAAGTAACACATTGGTTTGTGGGTTGTTTCTAACAAGGCTAATTGATAGTGATTTGGATGATGGATTCACATGATTGTATTGTGTTATAGATGTTAGTTCCACTTTTTCATTTCTTATTTTGTCCTGTTAGTCTGTATGGTGCAAACTCTCTATGGTATTTCATGTATTTTCTAATATATATTGATCATTTGAGTTTATTACATGTTATTTTATTCATGTCTTGACATTTTGGATTTATTTTTGTTGAGAATTCGCATTATGTGAATTACCTTAAGTTGTTTTTGGATTCTTTTATAACTTATTATAATCATCATATAATTATAATTTTTTATATATCTTTTTATTTATTTGATAAGAAGAACAACTGTTTAGAAATTTTCTTTTTATTTTTGGTTTTATAAAGAGTTTATAAAGTAATCTTTGACATTTCATGTTATAACTATCAATTTTTAAAACTACTTTCTAAGGGATTTCTATAGATTTTCTGGGTAGTGGTGTCCTACTTTGTGATTTTGTGCTCACACCTATATTATCTCAGTTGCAGGTTCTCGGTTATTCTTCATCGGGGTGTTCTTGAAATAATTGAGCTATTGATATCAATATTTATGTTACTTTATTTTTCCTCTAATTCCCATTATATGATTTACTAAGACCTACATTAACATTCATAGAATATCTGGAATATTCCAATTACTTTTTTCATGGAAAATTTGGTTTTATTTGATATCTACGGATAGAGTGTAGTTATATTTTTCAAATGGGGTCACAAGAGAATGGGTGGATCCATTGGCCTTCTTTTTAAGGGAAGAAGACTGGTATAACGACCCATACTTTACATAAATTGTTTTTACTTCAAAATTGAAGCGCTCTTATTACAATATATAACAAAACCAGGATAGGACCGTATAGGTATAGTGTCTTTAGAAACTAGGAAACATAAACAACTGGTTCATAAAGCATCTACTTTGCCTCCCATTTATTTCATCAAATCTAGAGTCCCTTTTTGGAATATCCTACTTAATAACCTTCTTCTTGACCTGGGGAAATAAAACATACAAAAGGGTGAGCTCAAATTATCATTAATGGTAAACAAAAGGAATATCAATCACATCATATACATAAGCACATAACTTTTTGAAATCTTAACCTGCAAAAGAGATTACAATTTCATAACATGGGATAAATCATAGTAGTGAAATGTAATCCCAATAATAATAACTTAAAACATGAAACATTGTGTCATACACACATAATCATAGAGAATCATTTCTTATTAGTCAAGACTCATTTCCAAGACTATCTTAGTGGACAAAGTCCATTTCTGAACCGAGTTCACTCCTCGTTTCAGTCTTGTTTCACTGAACCGGTATAACCTACCATTCCAGCCATGTCTATCTCATGAGATATAAAATCTTTACCCAATGCATTGGAGGGAGATATAGGTCCCACCCATCTCATAATGATACTATTCTTATGTTTGCCACAAAATCATAAACCATACATCATAGCATAACCCATGTAACAAAAATGGGAATCTTAAACATCGTGACATCATAAAACAATTCATATAAGATAAAGGAATTCCTAAAAATAATTCCATCACAACATAATCAAATCAATGTAATAATAGGGATAGAAATAGAACCCTTTATTATCTTAGATGGAAAATAATTTTGATAAATCACTTGAACTACATTCTTGAGGAAAATATACTTTCTACTTCAAAAACATTTTCCTTTCTTAACATGTCTTACAATTTTAAACTAAAAGAAGTTGATTAAAAATAAACTTGAAAACTTGTAAAGTATGCTTCTTATAAATAATGTTTTAAAAATCCATTCATGCTGTATAAGATAAAGAAACATTCTTCTCATACTTTTGTCGGAAAAGTCAAAAAGTACCTCGTACGAAAAACGACAAAAGATTCCTTTCATATCCTTTAAAAAAACTCACCGAAGGGTAAAATTGGGTATAAACTATTGTAGAAGTATATAAATATTACAAATTAAGGAAACATGGATGTGGATGATAAAATACTCCCCAGTAAATACCAAAGTATAAACAATCTCGGATAAAAATGAGATTGTGATATTTTCCATTACCTTAGGTCCGATTTTCCTCGTAAGTGTCTGAACCTCCTGTATAATGATTTAAATAATGTTATTGACTTATTACAGAATCATAATTATTGTTATGATATCATATATGGTCATATTCTTAGCTTCTTGGTAGTAATATTTCATTGCTACTTGTTATTCGGGTGTTTATAAATTTTTGTTCTTATGCGTGTTTTGTAGAACCAATTCTTATTCTTCTTTTTAGGTTATACATACATCATTTCCAGAATGGTATTAATGTACTATATATTATATTTATTCATTCAATTCATTTATATAATCATTATGCAATGAAGATCATGTAGAACGAATCGCATCACATCGTGGAGACGATATTCCGTACGTACGCACGAGCGATGATATCGTTCCCATGTTCATGGAATTGTATTGGAGTTTATGTATACTATTTCAGAATCAATATCAATTTACAATAATCATATATAGTCATTATTTACCCCATTATACCCATCCAAGTAAGGTGGTGGTGGAAAATAGATTACAGCACGGCGTAGAGACGGTATTCCGTACGTACCCACGCGCGGTGATTTCATTTTCCATAGGATGGATAGATGGTGAAATAGGGTTGTTTTGTACTTATAATAACATATATGTATATGACTGATACTGATGTTATTACTTCATGATGAAACAACTAAATAAGAATAAGTGGAAGAAGAAATAATAATGAAATAATCGGTAACGGGCATTACCTCTTCTTTGAAGCGCCTCTTTGAGACCTCCTTTTAGGGCACTAAAATTGGTCACTGAAAAAGAATAAGAATTCTAGGATGTCTCTAGGGAAGTGTAGAGAAGAAATTGGTAGGGGGTGTCCTAGCTTGAAGGCTCAAAGTGGTGTGAGGAAGAGAGGGAGGAGGTGCCCTTTTATAAGGGAGGAGAGGGGCACCTTTGAAATAACTAAAAATATTATTTTATTATAAATCCAGATTCGGTTTTAAATAGCTCAAAATTGATTAATTTCGAAGATAAGGTGGGGATGGGTCGAAATACTCTCATCCAATAGAATTTAGACAAGTTTAGGTTTCTATTTTAACCTTATCATTTAGATTTAACATTAAATTAAATAATTTTACTTTTACCGTGTCTTCTTGTGTTCTTATACTATAAGGCTAATAAACTTATTATAAGCAGAAAAACGAACCCCAAATTGTTTATTATTAATATATATAACCTTATCTAAGTCATTTGGGCAAACCTTAGATTTTTAGGAATAACATAACAATTACTAATATAATATTTGTTTTAAAAACTATTTTATGTTAATTTTGACACTATTTAGTAATTGATTTTTGTGAAAATCATAACAGAATGATACGTTAGAACAAAGTTAATTAAATCAATAATAACATGTCATATTAACCTATAAAATTAGTTTAATTCATAAAAAGTTTCAAATTATATTTATTTGGGTATTTATAAAATCAATTATGTCAATATTTTATTAATAAGATAATTACTACATCATCTTTGTGTCATAAATAAATTAAATTATTTAAAGTCTAAAAATTACAAATAAAATATCATTATGTAGGAAATAGTTTTATCTTTCTAATGAATATTTATAGCCGAATTTATCTTATGAATAACCCCATATTAAAAATTATTTACTTATTAAACATTGATTTTAACTATTTTAACCCTTCTTTAAATAAATTAATAATAAATGTCCTAATCTAATCCAAGTGGGCCTAAATGGTCATATTTTATTCCTAAGTTTGTTTTTGGTCGAATAACACTTGTCCAATAGAATTAGGACATTTTTAGGGGAATAATAATATCATTTTTACCCTTAATTACCCTATTTACTTTTAACCGTGGTAAAAAAGGTAAAAGTTACTATTCACCAAAAATTATTTTCATCTCATTGAACCACATTTTAGTCCTTGATATTAACCGTGGGTCTCAGATTTTTGAAATTCCACTCACAGAAGTGGTAAAATTATGTTTTATGAAAAATTCAGTTTTTTTAACGACCACTTAGTGGTTTCACTATTCATGAAAAATTGAACGTTTTCAGAAAAATACCAAAATTTCACCCTAGGCTAATTTTGATATTCCAAATACAAAAATGAATTCCATTTTAAAAAAAATTATAAAATTTCAAAAAGTGGTTATTACTATTCATAACGGCTAGTTTTAATAATATTTTATTAGTATATCATTGTTTAGTGAAACTCGTTATTGCGTACGAAGGAAGCTATCGAGGAAGGTTGTGATTTCGTGTAAAGAAAGCCAAGCAAGTGTTGTGTGTAGAAAAAGATTCCTTTGATGATTTATATAACATTAAAGTCTCGGGTGTTACATTCTACCCCCTTAAAATGAATTTCGCCCTCAATATTCGTCACTTTGTAACAAACAGATGAGGATACCAATCCCTCATCATATCCTCAAGCTCCCATGTAGCTTCTTCTAATTGGTGGTTCCTCCATAAAACATTCACCAATCGAGTGGTCTTGTTTCGTAGGAATTTTTCGCTACGATCCAGAATCTCTATCGACTGTTCTTTATAAGAAAGATCTTACTCCAGCAGTACAACTTCTGAGCTGAGTACATGTGAAGGATCAGGTATGTACATTCTCAGGAGAGATACATGGAACATATCGTGAACTTGAGATAGATTCGGTGGAAGCGCCAATCGGTAAGCTACCTTCCCAACACGATCCAGTATTTCGAAAAGACCGATATATCTAGGGCTCAACTTCCCCTTCTTTCCAATTCTCATAACCCTCTTCTAGGGAGATATTCGTAAGAACACTTTATCACCCACTTCAAACTCTAGGTCTTTTTTTCGGTTGTCGGCATAACTTTTCTGTCGACTCTGAGCTGCTCTTATGTGTTGTTGAATAGATCTGACCTTTTCTGCCATTTCATCAATGAGATCAGGTCCTAATAGCTTTCTTTCCACAACTTCATCCCAGCAAGTTGGAGTCCTGCATTTCATTCTATAGGGAGCTTCATAAGGAGCCATCTGAATACTGGAGTGAAAGCTATTATTATAAAAAAAATTCCACCAAAGGTAGGTGTTGATCCCAACCACCTTTGAAATCCATAGAGCAAGCTCTCAACATATCTTCTAGAGTTTGAATTGTTCTCTCAGACTGACCGTCTGTCTAAGGATGATAAGCAGTGCTGAAACTCAACTCTGTATACAGAGTATGCTGAAGAATTTGCCAGAACATCGAGGTAAATCTTGGATCTCGATCAGATATAATATAAAGTGGTACTCCATGCAATATTACTACTTCCTTTACATATTTCCTGGCAAGCTAATCCAGAGAGAAATCCTCTCTAATAGCAATGAAGTGTGCAGATTTTGTAAGATGATCAACTATGACCCAGATAATATTATTGCCTTTGGATGATTTAGGAAGTCCTGTGACAATGTCCATAGTGATGTTTTCCTATTTCCATTCGGGTATGGGAAATGGTTGCAACATCCCCTTAGAATTCTGTCTCTCAGCTTTAACTTGTTGACAAACCAAGCATCGAGAGACATATTCAGCAACATGTATTTTCATTCCATCCCACCAGATGTACTCTTTCAGGTCCCTATACATCTTCGTGCTACCAGGATGAATAGAGAATGAAGAACTATGAGCCTCATCTAGCAGCTCCTTCTTTAATTTGGGGATGGGAGGAACACAAACCCGATTCCTGAAATTTATTATCCCATCACAATCAAGGTTGAATTCAGGAACATTTCTCACCTTCTTTTGTAATTTGACATCTTCTTTTTGTGCCTCTTTAATCTTCACATGTATAGATGGTTGAACATTCATTTGAGAAAGATACGATTTTTCCCCTTTCATTATAATTCCAAGATCCATCCTTTGTAAATCCATAAATATTGGATCTTTTGTGATCCTCATCATTGATAAACTAGCATGGTCTTGTCGACTTAATGCATCTGCCACCTTGTTTGCTTTCCCAGGGTGGTAATGGATTGAGAAGTCGTAATCCTTAATCAACTCCAACCATCTTCTTTGGCACATATTCAGCTCCTTTTGTGTGAAAATATAGTTTAATATTTTATGATCAGTATAAATGTCACACCTTTCCCCATAAAGATAATGCCTCCAAATCTTTAATGCAATGATTACCGTAGCTAACTCCAAATCATTAGATGGGTAGTTTTTCTCATGTATTTTCAACTGTCATGAGGCATAAGCTATCACCATATAATTTTGCGTGAGAACACATCCCAGTCCCTTCTTGGATGCATCACTGTAGATCACAGACCTTTATCCACTACAAGGAAGTGTGAGTACAGGTGCACTGGATAACCTTCTCTTCAACTCCTTGAAATTCTCTTCACATTCCTAAGTCCAAACAAACTTAACTCCTTTCCGAGTAAACTTAGTGAGGGGATTAGATAATTGTGAAAAATCTTTCACAAAACGTCGATAATATCCAGCCAAACCAAGAAAACTTCGGATCTCAGTTACTGTTGTTGGTCTCGACCATCTTTCGATAACCTCTGTTTTTGCTGGATCCATATATATCCCCTCTTTTGAGATTATGTGACCCAAAAATGCAACTTTTTGATGCCAAAATTCACACTTGGTAAATTTGGCATAAAGCTTCTCCTTTCTCAGGGTCTTCAATATAATTCTCAAGTGATCTTCATGTTCTTCCTTGCTCTTTGAATAGAAAATAATATCGTCTATAAAGACTACGAAAAACAGATCAAGATAGTCTCTAAAGACTCTATTCATTAGATCCATGAAGATAGCAAGGGAATTAGTAAGACCAAATGGCATCACTATAAATTCATAGTGTCCATACCTTGTACGGAAATTCGTCTTTGGTATATCCTCCATTTTGACCCGTAATTAATGATACCCTGAACGAAGATCAATCTTGAAAAAGTATAGAGCTTCACGTAATTGTTCAAATAGGTCATCAATGCATAGGAGAGGATATTTTATCTTGATAGTGATCTTGTTATGTTCTCGATAATCAATGCAGAGTCTCATTGATCCATCTTTTTTCTTAACAAACAGAACAGGTGCTCCCCAAGGTGACGCACTAGGGTGTATGAACCCCTTATCAAGATTCTCTTGGAGTTGCTTCTTCAATTCCTGCAACTAAATTGGGGCTATTCTATAAGGTGTCTTTGAAATAGGCAAAGCACCCGGTACAAGTTCTATTGAAAACTCAACTTCACGATTCGGTGGAAGACCCGGTAATTCCTCCGAAAAGACATCATAAAACTCCCATACAATGGGCATATTCTTAATCGTGAGTTTCTCACCAACCATTTGAGATAAATAACCTTCATTTAGTGGAATCAATACCCATAAAATCGAAAAAATTCCCACTGGAAGGTTATGTTCATCCTTGCATCGATAGACGATCATAGATTGATCTGGAATATGAAATATGACTTCTCTTCTTTCGAAATTGATATGAGATCCATGTAGAGAAAGCTAATCCATGCCAAGAATCACATCAAATTCCACTATAGGAAGGATCACAAGATTTGCAAGAAGCACTTTCCCACAAACTTCAATCGGAGAAGAATTATAAGCTTTTTATGCGACTGTTGTGCCATTAGGGGTTGTCACAGCTAACTCAACATCTAACCGTTGAGGTAATACGGTGATATCCTTAGAAAATTCTTCAGAAATAAAGGAGTGGGTGGATCCAGAATCAAATAAAACATTTTCTACATTAGAGTGGATGGTAAGTGTACCTTTCCCCACATCGTTATCGTACTCCACATTGCTGATAGAAATTGCATGTGACTTTCCTTTTTCTTTATCCTTAAGAGTTTGTTGACGTCGACCATCATCATCAACCCTTGGATTTGGGCATTGATTGGCATAATGCCCCATCTCCTTGCACTTGAAACATTGAAGTGTAGTAGGTTCATTATGTGCATCCCATCCTTTTTTTGCATCATTAGACGTCTTCTTCCCATCATCGCGGCATTCAAATGCCCGATGACCTTCCTTCCCACATTTAAAACATTTACTTGTCCCTTTAAGACTACTTACTCCATGTTTCATTCCACACTTTGAGCATAAGAGAAAGCTCATCTTCTTTTTAGTGTGCTCTTTAGATTTTCCTTTGAATTCCATTTCCCTCTTCTTATCAAACCCATATGACTGATGGGTTACCCCAGTCTACATCTCAACATTGAGAGCACATCGAACGATTTCCTCGTAGCTATTGAAGTCCCTTATGTCTAAGGCCCTTTGAAGACTTGGTTTTAAGCCACTAAAGAATCGATCGATCTTACTCTCAGGTTGGATAATAATACCAGAAGCGTACCTTGCAAGTCTTGTAAAATTTGTTTCATAGGTACCAACAGATTCATCATCCTTTTGCTTCAGTTCAAGAAACTATTTCTCCATCTTTGTTCAGAGAATGCGAGGGAAGTACTTATTGAAAAATAAGTTCTTGAACTCGTCCCATTCCATGGACTCAATTTCATCCCTTTGCCTTGTATTCTTAATAAGATTCCACCATTGATCAGCATCACCTTCCAAACGATACAATACTAAGAGGACTTTATCATGTTCAGAACATTGAAGAACTAAAAATATCTTTTCAGTAGTACATATCCATTTTTCAGTAACTAATGGATCAGTAGACCCACTGAAAGGAGGTGGACGCTGCCTCATGAAGGATTCAACAGAATTTTGCTCCTTCCTTTGATCGTTCGGAAGTCCTGCATGATTCATAGCTTGAGAAAGTTGTGTGAGCATGGCTACAAGATTTTTCATTCCAGTTCCCATAACGTTTGGTTGCTCAGGGGGACAATCATTGCATTTCCCGTCGCATTCTGCATTAACACGGTTCCTTCAGGTTCAATCCATTGACTAAAACCAAGAAGAATAGTGTGAGCAACACTAATTATAATAGGAAAACCACATAATCAAGAATAAAATTTCACACTTAAGGTCTTATCCTATGTTATTCATTGTCATTTCTAAAACACTAAGATTGTGTTCTATGCTTAGACTTATCCTTAGGGTTCTTACTAAGGCTTTCACATCCTAGTTTCCAAAGTTTGACTATACCTTTCCTCTGATACCAACTATAACGACCCATACTTTACATACATTGTTATTACTTCAAAATTGAAGCGCTCTTATTACAACATATAACAAAACCAGGAAGGGACCATATAGGTATAGTGTCTTTAGAAACTGGGAAACTCAAACAACTGGTTCATAAAGCATCTACTTTGCCTCCCATTTATTTCATCATATCTAGAGTCCCTTTTTGGCATATCCTACTTAATAACCTTCTTCCTGACCTGGGGAAATAATACATACAAAAGGGTGAGCTCAAATGCTCAGTAAGGGTAAACAAATGAAATATCAATCACATCATATACATAAGCACATAACTTGTGGAAATCTTAATCTGCAAAAGAGATTATAATTTCATAACATGGGATAAATCATAGTAGTGAAATGTATTCCCAATAATCATATCTTAAAACATGAAACTTTGTGGCATACACACAAAATCATAGAGAATAATTTCTTATTAGTCAAGACTCATTGCCAAGACTATCTTAGTAGACAAAGTCCATTTCTGAACCGAGTTCACTCCTCGTTTCAGTCCTGTTTCACTGAACCGGTATAACCTACCGTTCCAGACATGTCTATCTCATGACATATAAAATCTTTACCCAATGCATTAGAGGGAGATATAGGTCCCACACATCTCATAATGATACCATTATTTTGTGTGCCAGAAAATCATAAACCATACATCATAGCATAACCCATGTAACAAAAATGGGAATCTTAAACATCGTGACATCATAAAATAATTCATATAAGATAAAGGAATTCCTAAGAATAATTACATCACAACATAATCAAATCAATTTAATAATAGTGATAGAAAAATAACCCTTTATTATCTTCGATGGAAAATAATTTTGATAAATCACTTGAACTCCATTCTTGAGGAAAATATCCTTTCTACTTCAAAAACATTTTCCTTTCTTAACATGTCTTAAAATTTTAAACTAAAATAAGTTGATTAAAAATAAACTTGAAAACTTGTAAAGTAATCTTCTTAGAAATAATGTTTTAAAAATCCATTCATGCCGTATAAGTTAAAAAAACATTCTTCTCATACTTTTGTCGGAAAAGTCAAAAAGTAACTCGTACGAAAAACGACAAAAGTTTCCTTTCATATCCTTTACAAAAAACTCACCGAAGGGTAAAATTGGGTATAAACTATAGTATAAATATATAAATATTACAAATTAAGGAAACATCGATGTGGATGATAAAATACTCCCCAGTAAATAACAAAGTATAAACAATCTCGGATAAAAATGAGATTGTGATATTTTCCCTTACCTTAGGTCCGATTTGCCTCGTAAGTGACCGAACCTCCTGTATAATGATTTAAATAATGTTATTGACTTATTAAAGAATCATAATTATTGTTATGATATCATATATGGTCATATTATTAGCTTCTTGGTAGTAATATTTCATTTGCTACTTGTTATTCGCGTGTTTATAACTTTTTGTTCTTATGTGTGTTTTGTCGAATAAATTCTTATTCTTCTCTTTAGGTTATGGATAAATCATTTCCAGAATTTTATTAATGTACTATATATCATATTTATTTATTCTATTCATTTATATATTCATTATGAAATGAAAATCATGTAGAACGAATCGCATCACATCATGGAGACGGTATTCCGTACGTACGCACGAGCGATGATATCATTCCCATGTTCCTGGAATTGTATTGGAGTGTATATATAATATTTAAGAATCAATATCAATTTACTATAATCATATATAGTCATTATTTACACTATTATACCCATCCATGTAAGGTGGTGGTGGAAAATAGATTACACCACGGCGTGGAGACGGTATTCTGTACGTACGCACGCACGGTGATTTCATTTTCCGTAGGATGGATAGATGGTGAAATAGGGATGTTTCATACTTATAATAACATATCAGTATTTTAGTGATACTGATGTTATTACGTAATGATGAAACAACTAAAGAATAAGAAGTGGAAGAAGAAATAAAGATGAAAGAATCGGTAACGGGCATTACCTCTTCTTTGAAGGGCCTCTTTGAGACCGCATTTTAGGGAACTAAAATTGGTCTTTGAAGAAGACCAGGACCTCTATGATGTCTCTAGGGAAGTGTAGAGAATAAATTTTCAGGGTTTTGCCGAGCTTTAAGGCTCAAAGTGGTGTGAGGAAGAGCGGGAGGAGGTTCCCTTTTATAAGGGAGGAGAGGGGCACCTTTGGAATAACAAAAAATATTATTTTATTATAAATCCAAATTCTGTTTTAAATAGCTCAAAATTGATTTACTTAGAATCTAAGGTGGGGACAGGTAGAAATACTCTCATCCAATATAATTTATACAAGTTTAGGTTCCTATTTTAACCTTATCATTTAGATTTAACATTAAACTAAATAATTTTACTTTTACCGTGTCTTCTTGTGTTCTTATACTATAAGGTTAATAAACTTACTATAAGCAGACAAAAGAACCCCAAGTTGTTTATTATTAATATATATAACCTTATATAAGTAATTTGTCTGAACCTTATATTTTTAGGAATAAAATAACAATTACTAATATAATATTTGTTTTAAAAACTATTTTATGTCAATTTTGACACTATTTAGTAATTGATTTTTGTGAAACTCATAACAGAATGATAATTTCAAAAAAAGTTAATTAAATCAATACAAACATGTCATGCTAACCTATAAAATTTGTGTAATTCATAAAAAGTCTCAAATTATATTTATTTTTCTATTTATAACATCAATTATGTCAATATTTCATTAATAAGATAATTATTGCATCATCATTGTGTCATAAATGAATTAAATTATTTAAAGTCTAAAAATTACAAATAAAATATCCTTATGTAGGAAATCTTTTTAGCTTTCTAATGAATATTTATAGCCGAATTTATATTATGTATAACACCATATTAAAAATTATTTACTTATTAAACATTGATTTTATCTATTTTAACCCTTCTTTAAATAAATTAATAATAAATGTCCTAATCTAATCCATGTGGGCCTAAGTGGTCATATTTTATTCCGAAGTTTGTTTTTAGTCGAATTACACTTGTCCAATAGAATTAGGATATGTGTTAGGGTAATAATAATATCATTTTTACCCTTAATTACCCTATTTACTTTTAACCGTGGTAAAAAAAGTAAAAAGTTACTATTCACCAAAAATTATTTTCATCTCATTGAACCACATTTTAGTCCTTGATATTAACCGTGTCTCTAAGATTTTCGAAATTCCACTCACAGAAGCGTTAAAATTATGTTTTATGAAAAATTCAGTTTTTTTAACTACCAGTTAGTGGTTTCACTATTCATCAAAGATTGAAAGTTTTCAGAAAAATACCAAAATTTCACCCTAGGCTAATTTAGATATTCCGAATCAAAAAAATGATATCCATTTTGAAAAATAAATTTTATAAAATTTCAAAAAGTGGTTATTACTATTCATAACGGCTAGTTTTAATAATATTTTATTAATATATCATTGTTCAGTGAAACTCGGTATTGCGTACGACGCAAGCTATCAAGGAAGGCTGCGATTTAGTGTAAAGAAAGCCAGGCAAGTGTTGTGTGTAGAAAAAGATTCCTTTGATGATTTATATAACATAAAAGTCTAAGGTGTTACAACTGGACTAGTAGTGGGTTCAGCTAGCAAGTTTCCCTTGTTTTTTTCATCTTTTTTTAAATTTATTTTGGTTTCATAATGGACATTAAAGTATGGATAGCAGGTAAAAAAATTTATTAAATTTATATGGTCCATTTTACAAATATTATTATGTGAAACCACTTCCATGTGTGTTTCTTTGATGACCAAGTTGTAGTTCCTAGCTTGTGTGGATCAGGAAAACCCCTGGAAATGTGGCAAGCTAGTTTGAGAATCCATTAGAGGGATGGCCCAAACTAGTTCATTAAAAATTATAACTATATGTTGTGGTGGTTGTGGCTACATGTTATTATGGTTATAGAATATTGGTTTCATCTCAAATAATTGGGGGATAATTAAATTTGATAGTGTTCGCATTGGGATAGGGGTGGGGAATACCCTAATTATACTAGTTGGGTACATCGAAAATGAATAATATAGGGTGATGATGTCGATCATGAGACTTGAGGAATGATATGTCTTTTATTTTCCTAGGTATTGAGGTATTGTTTTTTCGCCAAGAACATGGGTCGTGTGGGCTGGTTATGTAAAGAACAGTTACTTGCCTTTATTGGGCTAAATGTGTGGGGGCCATATTCCAATGGTGGTGATGTGAGCTTAATGGTATTAGAAAATATTATGGTGGATGGTAGTCTTTCCTATAATGTGTACCGACTATGGGTCTATCATTCCACTCAATTACTGATCATGTAGAATGTTTGATTCATAAGTGTGATGGTATAATACCCAATGTATTAAAAGATTTTGAGGCTATTTATGTTTTTTTATTTAATTTTATATGTGAACTATATACTATTGTATCTATTTAAGGGAACAATTGTGGTGGCCTAATATGTTTCATACACATACCATGAACAAGAATATTGGTTTGTATAAAATTTGTATGATTTTTTTACACATTAGGTAATATACTTGAGGTAGGAGTTCAAGTATGTCAATGTTGGGTTATGATACAATATAGTTACCAATATGGTATTGAAGATAAAACTGACAAGATTTTCTATGTATTATGATGTTGTCTCTAATTTTATTTATGTTAGGTTCTATTGTATTATATTTACACACAATGGAAAATATTTTATGAGATGATCATTGTATGAATGTATTGAATTTTTTTTGAAATACCATGGAATGTTATGTTTTAATTATTTTTTCATGTGGGTCATGTTGTCTAGGTATTTTCACTATGTGTTTAATTTATAAATTAGGGTATAGAATCCCAAGTATAATTCCATTCTCATTTCCCATTTCCTTGAGAAAAGAATGAGTCATTATTGGACCTTAAAATACATACCCAAGATTACAATGGAAGGAAATAAATTCCAAAGGGTATCAAAGAATATTGAGGGATAATCTAACCTTTTAAATATAAAATATAAACGAACCAACCACAATATATAGTAGCAATATGATGCATAAACAAACGAATTACAATCCCAAGAATCTGTTATACCAAAGTGAGACTAAACAAGAGTGATACATTGGAAGAAAACTAGATATCAACCTAACATTTTAAGATAACTCAATAATACACCAAAATAACCCAAAGACATCAGGTTCCACTGGCTCTGTGATAAACCACCAAAAATCTCAATACCTCAAGAAGTAGTTCTAAAAACCTATTGCATCGTACCCTTTACCATATCATGGTAGATCACATCTATAAAATCACGAAACATCCCAAAAAGTGGTAAGTATAAAACTAAGTGTGCTTTCTCTAGTGACTTACATACTCACACCCCTATGATAGAAGATTTAGCTACATTTATCTAAAAAATATTATATAAAACAATTCCTAAAAATAGTTTATAACAAAATATAAACTA
Source organism: Viscum album (assembly GCA_963277665.1). Classification (NCBI taxonomy): domain Eukaryota; kingdom Viridiplantae; phylum Streptophyta; class Magnoliopsida; order Santalales; family Viscaceae; genus Viscum; species Viscum album. Next base: position 184,735,146 of record OY728156.1, on the reverse strand, counting down.
AAACCATGTGCAGCAATTTTACAGAAAGTTATACTCTAGGTATTACCATAGTAATTACTTAAAACTCTTTCTAAAATCTAATTTATCAAAAAAAATAAACTCCACACAACAACTACTACAAAAAATGCATGCATTGTTATGAGAATTACATACTCATGGGAAATTTATCATCAATCTACCAATTCATCACAAGGTAATTATTCACCATGATCCAATCAACCTTAGGCACTAGGAACATGATTATATTTCAACTATGCCCTATAATTCAATATGATACACACACCATATCTTCCAAAAATCCAAAAAGAACTTCAAACAATTTCACCTGTTTCAGAAAAACAATCGTTTATTCAAAAACACATTCCAACCATCCAATTTCAAAATATATAATTATTTAAAAAACCAATATATCTAACAATAAGTTCGATATAAATCAATTTTACCAATTTTTCAAATATCCATACATTAAAAATCCCCATTATAAATAAACAACTAGGGTTTTTTCAGAAAACATCCAATTTTCCATGTTTTCCACCACCCACCACAAAAAAGGGTTTAACAATTATATTGAAGAAAAAACACAACTTAACATGCATCAAAAACTAAATTTTAATTCATTATAATCAATTCCAGCAAGGTAAGATCAGATTGAGGCCACATACCTCACACGTTTAGATGAAAACCAACAATGAACGGAGAACGCTCTAGAATCTGGGTCATTATTCCAAGAACCTACTATAGATCTCATCCCCTATCATTAATAACAACGTATATAAATATACTTGTCCTCAAAGCTCTTATATATTTCAATAGGGGGTGTATATTTATGAAAAAGAGTTGAATGGTAGAGTATATCTAAGAAACAGTGAAGAAAAGGATAAAGAATAGGAACTTACCACGAGAATCTACATTCGATTCAAAAAGGAATATGTTTATATCACATCCAAATCAATGGAGGGACCTTATTTTTTCATTCATGGAAGAAACAATTCTTCTTAGGGTTGTTTTGGATCGAAATAGATCACACTGATGGCCAAGCCTAATTTGATCCCCAAAGATATGGAATTAGTTTTGGCCTTGCACGGTTTGGACACAAGGTTTGGACAAAACATATGTTGACCATGTAACCCTCTTTTATTTACCCAAAACCCACCATAATCACTCGAAATTCTACCCCAAATTTTCAAATAACCATTAAACATCTGAAAATAATAAGGGAAGGTTTACATAATAGAAACCAGGGGTTCTACATTTACCCCACCATTGGCCATTCTATACTCAAAAAGGTGAAAGCATTTGCTACCCTAAAGGAGTTCTGGACATAGCTCTTTTGTTTCCTTTTTTCATTCCAAAATATCTTCTTTAATATGAACATGTTTCTATAAAACCTACACTAGGCCATTTCTTTTTCCCATGAAATACATTCTCTTTCCTTTCCACAATTTGCACTAGGATATGTACCCATGAAGCATCCAGATCTACATCAACATGATCCCATCTAATCACTTGGTCAGGATCATGCTGATACTTTTTCAACTGAGATACATAGAGAATATTGTGCACCTAACTGAAATATGGTGGAAATTACCACTGATATGTAGCCTCTCCAACCCATTCCAATTTCTCTAAAGGTTCAATGTATCCTGGTGACAATTTTCCATGCTTCCCAAAATGGTGATGTCCAAGTCTTGGATAGAACTTGAAGAATGCATGATCACTCTCTAAAAACACCAATGGTCTTCAAAAATGATATGCATAAGATATTTGATGACGTTGACCCATCTCCATTCTCATTCTGATCAACTGAAACTTCTATGCCATTTCATGGACAAGTTTCAACCCAACTAATGTGGTCTCAACTATTTCTATACAACATAGTTGTGAATGACATGGACGCCCATACAATGGTTCAAATGGGGCCATACGTATCGAATCATGATAATTGTTATTGTATGATAACTACAAAAATGACAATTGCTCTTCCCTTGAGGAACCAAAATTTATTACTGAATCCAACAACATTTCTTCAATCATCTTTATTATCCTTTTGGATTTCCCATCTATATGAGGATGATACACTATACTCATACTAAACTGAGTTTCTATGGGTTTTGGTAAGGATTTATAGAAATTATATTTTAAACATGTATCTCTATCGCCGACTATCGAAACTGACATGCCATGTCTTTTTACCACTTATTAGATATAGATTTTGGATATATCTTCCACTATATGAGTTTCGAAAATTATAATTAAATGGGCTGACTTGGTGGGACATTCCACTATCACCCATATAATACCATGATTCTAGGCCAATCTTGGGAGCCCTGTAACAAAATCCATAGCTACTTTCTCCCATTTCCACACTAGAATAGCTAAATTATTTAACATACCCACTGGCCACGTCTGTTTTTTCTTTAACTTGCAAACATGTTAAGCCCTTTGAAATAAAATCAGAAACCTTTCACTTTATAGAATTCCACAAAAATTATTTCTTCAATGCCTTATACATCTTATGTATCCCTGGATGAACAAATCATCTTGAATGTTGGTAGGATTGAAGAATTTTTTCCTAACAAGTCATAGTTACTGCACTATGATTAATGGTCCACAAAACTAAAGTCCCATTTTGTTGTATTTGTGGCATTAATGAGGTTCTTTCATATACTATTTCTTGATTTTGTCAAATAACCCACACTTTTAACATCCCGGCTAGACCATTCGTTTAGGTGGAAGATTTAATAATCTAGTTGTTCAATGTTGATTCCCTTTACCACCCTGGAAATATATTTCCCTCTTCCTTTTGCTTCTAGAAGTTATGTTGCCTCTATATCCTATCAATATCATCATGCTTCCTCCTCCAATGGCTCGAAAGATATCCCAATAAGCCATAGACCCCATTATTACCATCTCCATATAATTTGTGATACAAAGAACCACAATCTTTGACTGAATCTGATGTCTGAGTCCCGACATGAAGATGTGTTCCTTCAAGAACCCACTAGCCACAAATTCTTCTGCAAAGAGTACTAAATAAATAAATTTAGCTGCATATTCAGTATTAGATAGACTCTCCTACTTTTGTATGAAAATGTCTATTTTTTAATGGATTCTGAAACTCTGATGATAGAATTATTGGTTAAACAATTATTCAAAATCCTCACAACTCAACACTTGATCCAATATATCATGAAATAAAAAATCCTACTACTAGAGTGCATGATCATCCCATATGTAAGTAACTAGTTTGACCTTGATATCCATTTCTCCAACAATTAACTCTAAGATTCCATTCATCATGTTCATCCAACCCTCCTCCCTCTCTGGTTCCAAATCCCCTCAGAAGATGGGTGGATTCTACTTCTGAAACTGGATGGAGTGGTCCACCTGTCAGGGATCCTCCCATCAGATCCCCATGTCCACATATTGGAATAATTGGAATATAAATTTCACTAGCTCTTGGTTCACCAGTGGCTGAGGTGAAACCACATTTTCAGTAGCTTCTTCCATTTGGTTTGTATGCAGCATATTGGGTTCCATTTCTAAACAAACAACAGATTTTTTAAGTATCACTCTTCTATAAATTTATTTTCATGGGATTTCAAGTTCAATGACATCCATATCGCAACATTGATTTCAAAATCTAAACATTTTTTTAAAACAAACCACATTTGATTTTGAAAATCAAAACATTTTTTAAATATATCAACTATTTCCTTCTCAAAGTCAATAAGTTGATAACAAATTTCTTCATTTTTTTCAAATATAAAACCATGATCTGAATCATATTTCATTACTCAAAATGATATATGCAATCCATGTGGGAAGTAAATCATCTATAATGCATGTGATGCTGGTCTCATTTGCTAAACCCGTGACAATGAGACTCCAACATCCTACGAGTGTTTTTAAAACACATACGTAACCATCTCACTATCAACATGATGATCAGTATAAAAAGGTTATATACATGTTTTATGAAAAGACCCGTAAAATTAAAGGGAAATTTTTTCTTAATTTTCTTTAGAATTTTACAAGAGCGCGGTTTCTGACGGCACCTGATTCCGAGGCTCGGAGTGCCCGGAATCAATTTCTGAAGTTTGGCTCGGGTACGTTCAGTGAACGAACGAGCGGGATTTCCTAACTTTTGATCTGGTGCTCGGAATTGAAATCCTAGGGCACCGATGAACTCGCAGCGCCCATATTCGCTTAAAGAGACCTTTTCGGAAGTTGCGTTTGTTGCGGGTTGAAAGTTAGTTTTTGGGAGATTTATAAAAAGTTGAATAAAAAAATGTGGATTCTTTTTATTTCACTTTTGTAGGTTAACTCCTCTCAAAAGGAGTTAGGGGTGGGAACCACACCCACTTAACCTCCCTTGAGAGGATTAAGTGTGGTGGGACCCACACGAACCTAAACCTCTAAACTTCCCCCTTAAACTCCCCTCTCTCCCTCTTAAATGTTTGTAAACTTAACATCTAATTAATTACACATGACATGTTAATTAATTAAGTGTTATGTTTTTGAATTTGATGTTTTGAATTCCTAGGCTTGGTAAATAAAATAAGGAGGGACCTTATTTTATTTTGTTATCCAATTTGTGTGGATTTCATTTTGAGAGCCCCTCCTCCATCTTCTTCATCTTGACGAAGAACGCTCATCTTGACGAAGAACGCTCACGCTCCGATGAAGAACGCCGCTCCGCTATTCTTCGTATTCCGTGTCAACGAGAGGGAACTCCGCTTCCTCCTCGGATTCCCTTCGTCGACATAAGAGGTTTCTCCAACGACGTATCACATCGGACGCATCTCTTCGTCAATGGAATTGACGAACGACGACCTCGACGCCCGATCTCCGCGACGTCGACTTTCGCGGACGTTGGAAAATCCTCGAACTTATACTCAAGGTAGGGGTTTTTGTTTATTGTTTAATTATTATATTCTTTCTCGTGGATCGCATGACTAACGTGAGGAATTTTGAATATTTTCTGTTGTGTTGTTATTTAACGTGAGGGGGGCCGGACCGCACGAACACGGCCGAACCCCCCTCCATCGTTCTTGTTGAATTGCTTGCGGGTGGATGAATCAAGGTGGCGTGGTGCCGACGCACCACGCGGATATTCGCCCAATCCTTATTGCGCGACGCCGTCGCGCCGCGCCATGGAAGAAACATCAAGAACGCGACGCCGTCGCGCCGCGTTGAAGAAATCAAGATGCGGCGGAGGGGCGCGGTGCCGTCGCACCGCGCCGGATGACGAAAACCGCGGCCGGTTCCGGGCCGCGGCGGAAGAGAACACCGGCGGCCGGGCCGCCGGCGTCGGAAGCCGAAGGGGGGACCGGAATTTCCGGTCCCGTTGGAGAAAACCGGCCGGCCAGCTGGCCGGCCGGATGGCATTAAACCGGGGGAATTAATCCCCCGGCCAGCACTTAAAAACCCCCCTCTTTATGAGGGTGGGCGTTTTCCTTGAGGGGGGCAGGAGGCCCCCCGTTTCCTTCCAATCAAGCCCCCCACGTGGGGGGGGGGGGGGCGGTTTGCAAAAAGGGCGCGGCTATATGCCGCGCCGCCCCTCAATCAGCGGGGGCTTTGTCCCCCCGCATGCCGCCGTGCCGCCCCGCCTGCCGCCAGGCCGCCCCACCTGCCGCCGGGCCGCCGCGCTCCCGCCGGGCCGCCGCGCTCCCGCCGGGCTGCCGCGCTCCCGCCGGGCCGCCGCGCTACCACCGGGCCGCCGCGCCGCCGGCCGGCCGGTCAGCCGGGCCGGGTCGGGTTGACCCGGTTCGGGCTGACCCGGTTCGGGCCGACCCAGGGGGGGTCGGGCCGGGTCGACCCGGACCCGGACCCCCCGTTTCGGATCAGATTCGGTCTTTTGGCCATAACTTGAGCCTCGGACCTCCGATTGACGAACCGTCTGCGGCAACGTGATCCTTGGATTGAGACGGTCGTTTCGGTATATCGCACTAAAGGTTTCGGATTACTTTGAGTTCGGCCGGGTTGGTTCGTTCACGAAACCAACCGGGCCATCGGAGCGGAAACGCTCATATCTAGAGCTACGGACGTCCGATTGACGTGCCGTCAGCCGTGTTGTGTTCCTCTTAGTGAGACGGATCTTTTGGCGTACTCCGCCCGAGGTTTGGACGCAGGTGGAGTACGGTCGGGTTGGTTTTGCCTTAAAAACCAACCGGGCCCCGGGGACGAAAATGCCAATAACTCTCAGACCGGACGTCCGATCGACGCACCGTCTGTTGCGTTGAGTTCCTGTTGACGATACGGAACTTTTGGATACATCAACTCTGGTCTTCGTGACAGTGGATGTATCAGCCTCTCGGCTCGTGGAGCGGACTCTCCGAACGAGCTTGCTGTGTGCGGGAACCCTAGTGCTGGCTGCGACTGTTACTGTGACTGCTACTGCTACTACTGCTACTGTGACTGCGACGACGAAAGTACAGAGATCCTGTGTGGATTCGACGACGACGACTACAGCACTCAGCGATCCTACATGGATCAGTGCTACAGGTCCTGTGTGGGCCTGATCCTGTGTGGGTCTGATCCTGTGTGGGTCCTTGCGCTCAGCGGTCCTGTGTGAACTAGCGCATACAGGTCCTGTGTGGGCCCGATCCTGTGTGGGTCTTTGCGGGGGTTAGTTACCTATCGATCCTTCGTGGGTCCGACGACTTAGATGGATCAGTGATCATCTTTATCGTCCTTTGAAGAAGTATACATGTGTGAGCTGAATCCTGTTGCTTTCCTGTGTGGATTGTGTTGTCCAATCCTGTGTGGATTACGTTTTGATTTCCTGTGTGGAATACGTTTACTTTCCTGTGTGGACTGAGTTGTACTTGGGCTCGGAGGTTGGAGCGTATTTGAATTGATGACTTAGGTATATGTATGGGCATATACCTAAGCAGTGTCGGTTGTTACTTCGTGATTATACCTTTCTTCGTGGTTTATCCTTTGTGGATTTGAGAGACCTTCAGGGGTCTCAGGGTCCCTACTGAGTAGCTTATACTCACCCCTGCACGGGCTTTGCCCGCACTACATTGTGTTGGTTGCAGACGACGGACAGCGTTGACCTTAGCTGAGGCTTGCAGAGCGGGACGGTACCCGGAGGAGGACCACTGGGCGGGACGTGCACGGAGCAGACGGCGGGACCTGTGGAGCAGAGGAGCTATCTGTACCCACCCTTCAGGTGGGATTTCCAGTGGACAGCTCGGTGTAGCGGCATTTACTTTTCAGTTGCTGCTTTCCCTTTCGAGTTGTACTTTACTTTCAGTTTTGGGATTGTATTCTGGCCCATTTACTTTTCCGCACTTTCAGTTGTACTCTGCTTTTGTTTAGTGTTTACTTTCCGCTTGCTTACTCTGTGGTGTTTTTTTACCTTACAAAGGCAATGCCTTCCCTTTTTATCGGGATTTACGCCTTGGTGCTAGTCGCCAGCCCCTGGCCTATGGAAGGCGGGCTTGGGGTAGTCACGACACGGACCCCGAGGGCGGGTCGTGACTAATTGGTATCAGAGGAGTTCGATTCTACCGCAAACTCTGATCTTTTCTATGTGAAGCAATAATGTTTAGCGTATTGAGTGTGGTTATCAGTCCAGGGAGTCCAGTGTTGGTGCGGCGGCCGACGTATCCGTACACCAGGACCCTGACTTCTGATTTCCGACTTAATGCACGAAAACATTGATTGCGTGTGTGTTTCAAAGTTTTCTTTGTGATTACTTATATCAGCTCACCAGGTATACTGTTCTGACCGTGGCGCACCTGTTTCCTTTTCAGGATGGCCCCACGACGGCAGCCAGCTAGGGTTCCGAGAGTCGAGCGAGACGACAGCCCACCGAGCGACGAGGCCTCGGTGCAGGGCCCTTTGCCAGTAGTGGCACCGGCGGTATCTTTACCCGCCGAGCCCCCGATGCTTCCAGCAGCAGCCGCTGACGATGCACGTCGCCTCAGCGCACTGCATGAGTTTCAGCGCCAGCGACCGCCCAGGTTTCGCGGGGAGACGGATCCCCAGGCAGCAGAGGACTGGCTGGAGGCAGTAGTACGAGTGTTTAGGCTAGTAAGGACACCAGCAGACCTCATGGTGATCCTCGCTGCGAGCCTACTACACGCAGCAGCAGGACGATGGTGGAGCCTGATGCTCCAGGTGCACGATGAGGCATCTCTTCTTTGGACGGACTTTTAGAGCCTCTTCCTCTCGGAGTTCGTCCCAGCCACCCTTCGTGCGGTGCGTATCCAGGAGCTTCTACAGCTGCGGCAGGGCAGCATGACGGTCGCACAGTACTCGGCGAGATTTACTGATCTCTCGCGCTACTCGACCGACATGGTACGGGACCCATTCTTCCGGGCCCGGACCTTCGAGCAGGGTTTGAGACACGAGATTAGGGCATCGCTGATCTCCCTCAGCATACCGACTCAGACAGGAGTACTGGAGCGGGCCCTTCTGATCGAGAGCTTCCTTGCTGAGTCTACACCAGCACAGCGACCCACCGCAGGGCGGCACGTGGCAGAGTCATCTGAAGCAGGCAGTCGACGGATGACTCAGGGGTCCAGACAGACCAGACCTTCGGGCAGACGACCTCAGGACACTGGCTCAGCAGTGCGGGGCACACAGTGCGGAGCCAGTCTTACGAGAGGCAGACAGTGCTACTCGTGCGGCGGGCAGGGCCACATGGCTCGTGACTGCCCGACCCGCCGTGCCGAGGAGCAGCAGACAGTTGATGGACCACCGAGGCAGAGGCAGAGGGTCGACCGTGGCGGTCCGCAGGGAGGAGGCGGATGAGGCAGAGGAGCTGGACGAGCAGCCGGTGGTGGCCGACGCTTTGAGGCACTACCACCACCACCACCCGGAGGTCCACCCCGACCACAGGGAGCTGGCGGGCAGCGACAGGCACAGCTCCAGGCAGCAGAGGCCTATGACCACGGCGCACCCGAGATGATTCAAGGTACTATCTGTGTCTATTCCACCCTTGCTGCAGTTCTTTTAGACACAGGAGCGAGTCACTCTTTCATAGTCGCTGCCCTTGTTCGGAGCTCGGAGATTCCGACAGAGCCGTTGACTCGATCCTTACGGCTAGAGACTCCCACGGGAGCAGACTCGATGATTACGCACTGGTGCCGGCAGTGTGAGCTTACTCTAGGAGGCGAGAGCTTCGGCTGGTATCTTCTTGTAGCAGCGTCGAGGCCTTACGACGTCATCTTGGGTATGGATTGGTTATCTACGGTCCATGCACAGATTGACTGTTTTAGGCGCAAGGTGCGATGTGTACGCACCGACGGGAGCAGGTTCACCTTCACCGGCGAGAAGGGATCCTTAGCAGCATAGGATGGACTTCCGCGGAGGAGAGGACAGCCCATCACTCATCAGTTGGCTAGCCTTATCCTTGGAGCAGTTGACGTGCGGAGTCCTGGTTTTTCTGTAGTGGTGGATCAGTTTGCGGACGTTTTTCCCGACGATGTTCCAGGGCTACCTCCTCGCAGAGAGGTAGACTTTTATATTGACTTGTACCCCGGGACAGCCCCGATATCCACTCCAGCATATCGGATGGCCCCCGCCGAGCTTCGAGAGCTACGTGTACAGTTGGAGGACTTGCAGGGCAAGGGGTTCATCCGACCAAGTGTTTCACCCTGGGCTTCCCCGATATTGTTCGCCAAGAAGGCGGACAGGAGCTTGCGACTTTGTGTTGACTATCGTCGCCTGAACCAGGTGACAGTGAGGAACAAGTATCCGCTACCGAGGATTGATGACCTCATTGATCAGCTCAAGGGAGCACGGTGGTTCTCGAAGATAGACCTCAGGTCAGGCTATCATCAGCTCAGAGTCAGAGATGAGGATGTGCAGAAGACGGCTTTCAGATGTCGGTATGGCCACTATGAATTCTTGGTTATGCCATTCGGTGTAACCAATGCTCCAGCAGTGTTCATGGCTCTCATGAACAGGATCTTTCAGCCATACCTCGATCGGTTTGTCGTGGTCTTCATCGACGACATTCTGATTTACTCTACGACAGAGGAGGAGCATGCCTATCACTTGCGAGTTATACTAGACACACTCCGAGAGCACCAGCTTTATGGTAAGCTCTCGAAGTGCCAGTTCTGGATACGTGAGGTCCACTTCTTGGGACACGTTATCTCTGAGGCGGGAGTTGCAGTGGATCCCGCGAAGATTGAGGCTGTGTTAGCATGGGAGCCACCCAGGAGCGTGACTGAGGTTCGGAGTTTCTTGGGACTAGCTGGATACTATCGGAGATTCGTGCCAGACTTCTCTAGAGTTGCGGCATCACTAACAGCTTTGACGAAGAAGGGGAAACCCTTCGTGTGGTCAGACAGATGTCAGCAGAGCTTCCAGGAGCTGAGACAGAGATTGACTAGCGCACCTATCTTGAGGTTTCCTGAGGAGGGAGTAGGGTACGTAGTCTACTGTGATGCATCAGGGACCGGACTCGGATGTGTTCTGATGCAGGATCGGGCCATGATCGCCTATGGATCACGTCAGTTGAGGCCGCATGAGCAGAACTACGCTACCCATGACCTGGAGCTAGCAGCAGTGGTCTTCGCTCTGAAGACATGGCGACACTATCTGATGGGCGAGCGCTTTACAGTCTTTTCCGATCATCAGAGCCTCAGGTATATCTTTTCGCAGAAGGACCTGAACCTGAGACAGCGGCGATGGCTCGAGTTCCTCCAGGACTATGACTTTGAGATAGTCTATACTCCTGGGAAGGGGAACCTAGTAGCCGATGCCCTCAGCAGGAGGACGGGCATTCAGCTACTTGAAGAGGCGATGGAGCAGCTAGCCTCTTTGCAGATATCCTTCGTGGATAGAGATGGAGCAGCCTTCCTCCAGTCTCTCACAGTCACCCCTACACTACTGCAACGAGTCAGGGAGGCACAGCGTGAGGACGCTGACTGTGAGACACGGCGTGCACAGATATCCTCAGGACAGGCACCTGATGGTTTCTCCCTTGGAGCAGAGCACGACATCCTTTTCAGAGGACGTACCATGGTACCAGTAGCTTTGCGAGAGGAAGTGCTGAGAGAGTTTCACACTTCTCCTTTGGCGGTACATCCTGGAGTGGCGAAGATGTACCAGGACCTCAGACGACAGCACTGGTGGCCGGGCATGAAGAATGCTATAGCAGAGTTCGTTTCTCGATGCCTCACCTGTCAGCAGGTGAAGGCAGAGCATTAGGTACCAGCAGGCTTGGTACAGCCCTTGGAGGTTCCGGAGTGGAAGTGGGACGGCATATCTATGGATTTCGTGACTGGACTTCCACGCACTTCCAGAGGTCACGACTCCATCTGGGTGATTGTTGACCGACTCACCAAGTCGGCACACTTCTTACCCATCAGAGAGCAGGGCTCAGTGGAGAGCTTGGGACGTCTCTACGTTCAGGAGATTTTGCGGCTCCACGGCGTGCCATCATCTATCGTCTCCGATCGAGATGCTCGCTTTACTTCCCGGCTTTGGAAGGGGTTACATGAGGTGTTCGGGACGCAGCTACGTCTGAGCACAGCCTTTCATCCTCGGACGGATGGTCAGACGGAGAGGACCATTCAGACACTCGAGGACATGCTCCGCGCATGTGTCCTCGACTTTGGTCGTAGCTGGGAGGACCACCTACCCTTGGTGGAGTTTGCGTACAACAATAGCTACCACTCCACCATCGGGATGGCACCGTACGAGGCGTTGTACGACCGACCTTGTAGATCTCCTTTGTGCTGGACAGACCCTGGAGAGTCAGCACTGGTGGGACCGGAGATGGTCCAGGCCATGACAGAGAAGGTCCAGGTCATCCAGGAGCGGATGAGGACAGCTCAGAGCCGGCAGAAGTCATATGCTGACAGGAGGAGGAGGCCACTAGAGTTCGAGGATGGCGACCACGTCTTCTTGCGGGTCTCACCTCGACGTGGTATTCGGAGATTTGTCCGAGGCGGCAAGTTATCTCCGCGCTTCATTGGACCCTTCCAGATTCTCAGCAGGATTGGTGAGGTGGCTTATCGCCTGGCTCTACCACCTCAGTTGCACCGGGTGCACGACGTCTTCCACGTATCTCAGCTGAGGAGATACGTGCACGACCCGACGCACATCATTGACCATGGGGAGCTTGATGTTGACGATGGGGCGACTTTTACGGAGGTCCCAGTGGAGATAGAGGATCGACAGGAGCGGGTCCTACGTGGGCGATCGATACCTCTTGTGCGCATCAGATGGCAGCACGGGAATCTCCAGGAGAACACATGGGAGCGGGAGGCTCAGATGCGTGCTCAGTACCCTCATTTGTTTCCCTAGTTTTGATGTATCTTTACGGGGACGTAAAGCCCTGAGGTGGGAGTAATGTAAAGACCCGTAAAATTCAAGGGAAATTTTTTCTTAATTTTCATTAGAATTTTACAAGAGCACGGTTTCTGACGGCACCTGATTCCGAGGCCCGGAGTTCCCGGAATCAATTTCTGAAGTTTGGCTCGGGTACATTCAGTGAACGAACGAGCGGGATTTCCTAACTTTTGATCCGGTGCTCGGAATTGAAATCCGAGGGCACTGATGAACTCGCAGCGCCAATATTCGCTTAAAGAGACCTTTTCGGAAGTTGCGTTTGTTGCGGGTTGAAAGTTAGTTTTTGGGAGATTTATAAAAAGTTGAATAATAAAATGTGGATTCTTTTTATTTCACTTTTGTAGGTTAACTCCTCTCAAAAGGATTTAGGGGTGGGACCCACACCCACTTAACCTCCCTTGAGAGGATTAAGTGTGGTGGGACCCACACGAACCTAAACCTCTCAACTTCCCCCTTAAACTCCCCTCTCTCCCTCTTAAATGTTTGTAAACTTAACATCTAATTAATTACACATGACATGTTAATTAATTAAGTGTTATGTTTTTGAATTTGATGTTTTGAATTCCTAGGCTTGGTAAATAAAATAAGGAGGGACCTTATTTTATTTTGTTAGCCAACTTGTGTGGATTTCATTTTGAGAGATCCTCCTCCATCTTCTTCATCTTGACGAAGAACGCTCATCTTGACGAAGAACGCTCAAGCTCCGACGAAGAACGCCGCTCCGCTCTTCTTCGCCATCCGTGTCAACGAGAGGGAACGCCGCTTCCTCCTCGGATTCCTTTCGTCGACATAAGAGGTTTCGCCAACGACGTATCACATCGGACACATCTCTTCGTCAACGGAATTGGCGAACGACGACCGCGACGCCCGATCTCCGCGACGTCGACTTCCGTGGACGTTGGCAAATCCTCAAACTTATACCCAAGGTAGGGGTTTTTGTTTATTGTTTAATTATTCTATTCTTGCTCGTGGATCGCATGACTAACGTGAGGAATTTTGAATATTTTATGTTGTGTTGTTATTTAACGTGAGGGGGGCCGGACCGCACAAACACGGCCGAACCCCCCTCCATCGTTCTTGTTGAATTGCTTGCGGGTGGATGAATCAAGGTGGTGTGGTGCCGACGCACCACGCGGATATTCGTCCAATCCTTATTGCGTGACGCCGTCGCGCCAAGCCATGGAAGAAACATCAAGAACACGACGCCGTCGCGCCGCGTTGAAGAAATCAAGATGCGGCGGAGGGGCGCGGTGCCGTCGCACCGCGCCGGATGACGAAAACCGCGGCCGGATCCGGGCCGCGGCGGAAGAGAACACCGGCGGCCGGGCCGCCGGTGTCGGAAGCCGAAGGGGGGACCGGAATTTCCGGTCCCGTTGGAGAAAACCGGCCGGCCAGCTGGCCGGTCGGATGGCATTAAACCGGGGGAATTAATCCCCCGGCCAGCACTTAAAAACCCCCCTCTTTATGAGGGGGGGCGTTTTCCTTGAGGGGGGCAGGAGGCCCCCCGTTTCCTACCAATCAAGCCCCCCACGTGGGGGGGGGGGGGGCGGTTTGCAAAAAGGGCGCGGCTATATGCCGCGCCGCCCCTCAATCAGCGGGGGCTTTGTCCCCCCGCATGCCGCCGGGCCGCCCCGCCTGCCGCCAGGCCGCCCCGCCTGCCGCCGGGCCGCCGCGCTACCGCCGGGCTGCCGCACCGCCGTGCCGCCGGCCGGCCGGTCAGCCGGTCCGGGTCGGACCCGGGTCGGGTCGACCCGGTTCGGGCCGACCCAGGGGGGTCGGGCCGGGTCGACCCGGACCCGGACCCCCTGTTTCGGATCAGATTCGGTCTTTTGGCCATAACTTGAGCCTCGGACCTCCGATTGACGAACCGTCTGTGGCAACACGATCCTTGATCGAGACGGTCGTTTCGGTATATCGCACTCAAGGTTTCGGATTACTTTGAGTTCGGCCGGGTTGGTTCGTTCACGAAACCAACCGGGCCTTCGGAGCGGAAACGCTCATATCTAGAGCTACGGACGTCCGATTGACGTGCCGTCAGCCGTGTTGTGTTCCTCATAGTGAGACGGATCTTTTGGCATACTCCGCCCGAGGTTTGGACGCAGGTGGAGTACGGTCGGGTTGGTTTTGCCTTAAAAACCAACTGGTCCCCACGGACGAAAATGCCAATAACTCTCAGACCGGGCGTCCGATCGACGCACCGTCTGTTGCGTTGAGTTCATGTTGACGATACGAAACTTTTGGATACATCAACTCTGGTCTTCGTGACAGTTGATGTATCAGCCTCTCGGCTCGTGGAGCGGACTCTCCGAACGAGCTTGCTGTGTGCGGGAACCCTAGTGCTGGCTGCGACTGTTACTGTGACTGCTACTGCTACTACTGCTACTGTGGCTGCGACGACGACAGTACAGAGATCCTGTGTGGATTCGACGACGACGACTACAGCACTCAGCGATCCTACGTGGATCAGTGCTACAGGTCCTGTGTGGGCCCGATCCTGTGTGGGTCCGATCATGTGTGGGTCCTTGCGCTCAGCGGTCCTGTGTGAACCAGCGCCTACAGGTCCTGTGTGGGCCCGATCCTGTGTGGGTCTTTGCGGGGGTTAGTTACCTATCGATCCTTCGTGGGTCCGACGACTTAGATGGATCAGTGATCATCTTTATCGTCCTTTGAAGAAGTATACCTGTGTGAGCTAAATCCTGTTGCTTTCCTGTGTGGATTGTGTTGTGCAATCCTGTGTGGATTACGTTTTGATTTCCTGTGTGGAATACGTTTACTTTTCTGTGTGGACTGAGTTGTACTTGGGCTCGGAGGTTGCAGCGTATTTGAATTGATGACTTAGGTATATGTATGGGCATATACCTAAGCAGTGTCGGTTGTTACTTCGTGATTATCCCTTTCTTCGTGGTTTATCCTTTGTGGATTTGAGAGACCTTCAGGGGTCTCGGGGTCCCTACTGAGTAGCTTATACTCACCCCTGCACGGGCTTTGCCCGCACAACGTTGTGTTGGTTGCAGACGACGGACAACGTTGACCTTAGCTGAGGCTTGCAGAGCGGGACGGTACCCGGAGGTGGACCACTGGGCGGGACGTGCACGGAGCAGACGGCGGGACCTGTGGAGCAGAGGAGCTATCTGTACCCACCCTTCAGGTGAGATTTCCAGTGGACAGCTCGGTGTAGCGGCATTTACTTTTCAGTTGCTGTTTTCCCTTTCGAGTTGTACTTTACTTTCAGTTTTGGGTTTGTATTCTGGCCCATTTACTTTTCCGCACTTTCAGTTGTACTCTGCTTTTGTTTAGTGTTTACTTTCCGCTTGCTTACTCTGTGGTGTTTGTTTACCTTAAAAAGGCAATGCCTTCCCTTTTTATCGGGATTTACGCCTTGGTGCTAGTCGCCAGCCCCTGGCCTATGGAAGGCGGGCTTGGGGTAGTCACAGCACGGACCCCGAGGGCGGTTCGTGACATTTTATTCCTCTACATTTCAAGTCCCAATAATCCTAACCTTTTATATGAAGAACACACAAGGAATAGAAATGTGGATTTCAACTCCAAGACCAATAACACTCAAGACTAATTTTTCTACACAGAGGGGACCAATTTGATACCATTTGTAATGACCGACTCATTATCATCGGTTTGAGAACACATTGAGTCATTAATGGGCCTTATACAACATCTCCAATATTACAAAGGCTGTAAATAAATTCCAAATGGTATCAATGAAAAGTGGGGGATATTTTACCCTTTTAACGAGAATCTATAAACCAACCAACCAAAATCCATAGTAGTTATTTGATGCATGAACAAAATAATAAAAATCTAGATAGTATTTTATACCAATATGAGACCAAACAAAAGTGAAATGGAATAAAAATATAAATCAACCTAAAAATATATGATAACTTAAAAAGACACAAAAATAATAGAAATAATCCAGCCTTCACTAGCTCTTTACTCTACCACCACCATACAGCTCAACAACTGAGGAAGTGGTTCTAAAAACCTAGTTCACCCTACCTTTTACCACATCTCGGAATATGAAATCTGAAAATTCACCAATGTTTCAAATAAATGGTGAGTATAAAATTTATTAGTCTTTCAATAATGACTTCCCCACTCATTCTAATAGGATAGAAAAGTTATCCACATTTATATAAAATAGTTTAAATAAAACAATTTCCGAGACCAGTTTATAACTAAATATAATCTAAAACCATGTGAACCAATTTTATAGAATTCTATAAAACATGTAAAATTTTAAATAATTCTTTATAACAATTTATTGAAAATAAATTGTCAATCCAATAAACACCACACACCAACAACTACAAAAAAACATGTGTCGTTTTGAGAGTTTCGTACTCATGAGCGGTTTCTCATCAATATTACAAGACATCACAAGGTAATTATTCCCCATGTTCCATTTAAAATTTTTCACCAGCCATATGATCATATTTCTAAAATTCCTAGTTATGGAATATGATACACACACAATGTTTCCCAAAAACCAAAACCAATTTGAAACAATTTCCCATGTTTCAATAAAAATACTTGTCTATAGAAAACCTTCCAACCTTCCAATTTAAAAATAATAAATCATTTAAAAAACATATATATCTACTAGAAAACATTAAATAAACCAATTTCACTACATTACAAAGTATCCATAATTTAAAAATCCCTATTTATAATAAAAAAGTATTTTTTTAACAAAACCTCTGATGTTCAACATTTCACCACCTATCACTAAAGAGTGTTTAAGAAATGTACAGTGAGAAGAAATAAAATAAATTATAATTAAAAACTAAATATTAATACATTAAAATAAATCAAAAAAATGTGAGATGAGATTGAATCCACCTACCAAGCTAATTTAGTTTAAAACCAACAACAGACAAAGAGAGCTCAAGAATTCTAGTTAGGATTCGAAGAAACCTCCCATGATCTCCTCCCCTATCATGAGTAAAACCATATATAACCTTATATGGCGGAAAAATTATTATATATACCTATAGGGGGAATATATATACTAAAGAGATATCAAAATAGTATTATATCTATGAAACCGGGAACAAAATGATGAATAATGATCACTTACCACTAGAATATGCCCATAATACACCAAAGAACATGTATACATCACTTATAGTTTAATGGTTGAACCTCCATTTGACATTGGGGAGAATTTCGGTTTAGGGATGATTTGGGTTGAAATAGATAAAAATATTTCCAAACCAAATTATATCAAAAAATATATGGAATTAGTTTGGGCCTTTCACAGTTTGGCCACACGGTTAGGACATACTGCATGCTGACCGTGCACCCCTTTTTTCTTTACCAAAAAACCATCCAAAATAATTCCAAAGTCATAATAACATCCCAAATAACATTTCAACATATTAAAATCTTTAGGGATGGGTTGCATATCCTAAACTAGTGGTGTTACACCTTGTATAACCAAAAACAAATCTACACTTCAAGTTGCTAGAATTGGGTACATAAAGAAGTATTTAGGAGTTAATATGGATTTTCTCAACTCATAGTTGTTTAGACCAATATATTTTGGGAGAATTACAAAGATGAATCATATATTTTATTTTATTTATAATTTCTCCTATGTTATAGGGACATCTAATGATTTATTGGGACACAAAATATTGTTTAATTTATATATCTTTTTAACACTGGTATATGATGTTATCAATCTTTCTTGAGGTTATTTGTGTCCTATTTTTATTTTTCATAGTTACATTTGGGATATTATACTAGGATAAATGTGGTGTATTTATTATAATGGTTTATAGTTTTTGAAACATGGAATGTAGAGGAAATGACTAATATTAATGCATCATGATTGGCACATAGGGTTCGCATAACAAATTTATTCCTTCATGTGATTAATATTCTAGATTCATAATGATTTTTAGTTGTTTAAATTGTTAAAAAACACATATATATGGTTTTCCCTTATAATATTTTATTATTATTCTATTCAGTAATACTATGGTTATTTTTTTCTGTATGTGATGGAGGATCACTATACCATATATATGTGTGGGTTCTAAATACAGAGACAAGACTATGTGATATTTGAATTCTTATTGATGATAGAGACGTAGAGTGGGTGGAGATGTGGGTTTTGATAAGTGTATAAGTATGGGAAGTAGCAGACTCACCGTGGTATTATTATGGTGGGGTGATAGGTTTGACTGATGAATTTTTATTTCATAGGTATATGTGATGTGATCTGACATCGGTTTGAAGATAATTTGAATTTATAACAAGTTAGAGTGATCTGACATGTGGGTTGGAGGTACCATAGATACTAGAGGTCAGTTTTAATGAGATAATGATTTGTGAAAAAAAGGAGCTCATGATTTTTGTTGTAGTTAGTATGGTTTGTTTCTATCAATGTTCTGTTGATTTATAGAATTGGCCAATTTGAATTATCCGTCATGTATAAGGGAACACTTATTGTGGGTACTATTTTAAGCATGGTTTCTCATGTAATTTACTTCTTAAAGGTTATTTTTTGGATATTCTAAGGGTGATGGGTGTGGTAAGTCAAACCATAGTCTATTTTCGTTACATGTTGCTGCTATGTAGTAGGTGTTATTGAGGAGTTAGTTATTTGGTAATACCAAAAATGGGTGTTAGATGGTGATGGTTTGGAAAACTTAGCTTGATGGGAATTTATTTTATTTGGGAATAAAGATATCATTACATATTTGTGTTATTTAGATGATGGTATTCACATTGGGTCATCCACAAGGTAGTTGTAGTAGGAATTTTATATGGTGGGAGCACCCATAGTAGGTATTATCCAATATATGCCTATGGGGTGTGGTTTTTTAAAATCAAAGACGGTATTTAGTACTGCTTTAGAATTTTTTATGAGGATTACAATGGGGGCGCAAACATGGGTTTCATATCACGTTCATATTGTTAGTTTTTTTGATTCTTATGGTGTTAGAGGAATCTAAAATAATAAATCTCTTATAATTGGGAGGGTGTAACAGCCCAAGTTGTTAAGATAGGTAATTCAAATCTAATATAAGTAATTACATGTGTTTTTGTATGGTTTTAGGTCTATTTATGGTTTTAGAGGCCATACTAGAGGCTTGGGGTTCAAGAGTTAAGAGTATTCCTATAGTTATATATAAAATTAATCTTTATAAGTATGTCTATGAAATAATTATTTTTATTTTATAAAGGTGAGAGAATGCACAAGATTATGTTTTAGGATACAAGGTATGGCTATGGGGGGTTTTCCATACCTTAATGTTTTTAGGTTATTCCATAAATCCTTGATTGTAGGAGGTATTTTATCCTCATTAACCATTACACACCTTAACGTCACCATTGCATATGATTGTTTGGTTTTCTGATTTTTCTTAATAATAGTCTACTTTAACATCACATGAAGGGTCATATGCAATGTGACCATAAGCTAAGAGTCATCCACTATGAACCATGTGGTCAAGCAATAATGGACCACCTGTGTAAATATTTTTAAAAATATAATAAATTATTATGATTTACTTATGATTATATTTAGATATGGTGTTTACTCATTCTTAGGGAGGTAGTTCCTCCAGTTCTTCCTCTCCCCCATTCTCTCATTCTATAAGGAGGGTGTTTATCTTCTTCATTTTTGGTCAAATCAAATAGGAATAATTAATTAGTGGTTATAAAGGGTAACCTTTATGTCCCACTTGATTCTATTCTATATTTTTATCATTTATTTGTTATTATTCAATGGTTGTGTAAAAAATGTGGAGTTTTTCAACCTTAGTGATTTACCCTAATTAGAGATGGATCAATTTACCATTCTTAATTAATAGGTTGTTATAATATATGGTAATGTGGGACACAAAATTATGTAACCATTATATAGTTATTTATGATATGTTATATAAGGGTCATATAAAGGAAAATATGAGATTATTATAGATTCTATTTTAGGTTTTTTTTTGGATTTTGATGAGTCTCATGGTGCAGCTAAAGGTTTGAATGGTGTATAAAAGCCTTCATAAAAACTTTCAGGTTACCAACATGGATGTTATGAATGGGATTTTTATGAAATATGGTTAATATAGTTTTAGTGTGGGGAGAGGATGGAATAAACTATAAAATCCATATATGTTATTCCTTGGGTGTATTGAGAGATTCATGAATCTATTTTTTTGATGTTTCATACATGTAATATTGGTGATACTGAGTTATAATTGTGTAAAGAGATTATTTTGGGTCGTTTGATGAGTAACCACAAATACATGGGTTATATGGGTAAATAAGGTGGTATGTGTGTGTTTTGTGGATGTTTAAACTATTTTATTTTAGTTTCCTCATAAAACATTGATGGTATGTTTCATAATGGAAGGATTGGTGTATGATCTATGTGGGTAATCAGTCGTGTGTTATACAGGTACTGGCCTAGAGTTTTTATTCCATTGTATTGACATTAATACATGATATTATTATATGTGACCTAGATATCATCAACACATGCATCTTATGATGTCATGATTGTGAAGTGACTCCTTAACCAGTTATGGGTGATGTTGGCTATTTGTGAATACCCATTGTGATAATGGTCACTAGTGGTCGTATTGGTTGTGGTTTTCTATTATTGTTGTCATATGAGGTTGTTTCCATAACACACCATTAGAGGATAATCCCTACGGATTCTTTTCACAAGGGGAGAAGGGTTGTGATAACCCAAGAAAGGTCATGGAATCCTTTTTGGATGTAAATATTAGGGTAATTATACAAATCAATAGACTAGAGTATGGATAAATAATATATTTTTTCCATAGATTCCGATTTCATTTTGACATCATGCGATTTTAGCCTCTTGTTCTAGATATATTATGATCAGTAGCTTATGTTAGTCATTACAAAAGTTTATAGTTGTGTACCCAATGGTGGTGACATGATTTAAATGTAGTTTATGTGTGTTCGGTGGAGGTTCATATGGGACTCTATTATTTTTTAGAAAATGGGATCATCATCCCACTATGGAACTAAATTGAGTTGGTTGGATGATTCAAGATCGTGATAGTATAATAACGCATGAATTTATTAGTTTTATACACGGGGTTTTTATTCTAATTTAATGTTATGGAATCACTTTATACCAATGTATATGTTTAAGAGATTATTGGTAGTTTCCTAATATGTTTTATACTCACATGAAACACTATAATCTCAATGCATATATAATTGTAGACTTTTGTATTTCAAGATAGGTTGAAAGACTAAGGAATATGTAAGAGTATGTCAATTTTGAGTTATGGTATGGTCTAGTTAAATAGATGATGTTGTAGATAGATCACAGATGACTTGGTATGTCATATTATGTGGAATCTATTAGGGTTTTGTTAAGACCCTTTAATAATTAAGATTCTCTATGTCTATAAGGGGAGATTTCAGAACTCAAAAACATAATCATGGAGGAGGATTTTCATAATTTTATCAAACATATGTTGGATGGTCTGGATGTCATGCTTCATAACTATGTGTATAAGATGTTTTGTCTAGACATTTTATGTTTACAATCATTATCTCCCATAAAAGTCACTCTAATAGTGATTTCTAATTTGTATCAGGTGGTTTTAGAAATGGATATATATGAATAATCTAAGGGATGGGTGATATTGACTTGTACTAATCACCAAGAAATAGTGGTTGTGGCTGAGAACCCTATGAGAAATTGGTGGAAGGCAAGATCAGTATAGGTTCCCCATGAAATTCAGAATGTACTAAAACTTGTTGACCAGTTGGGGCCCACTATAAATGGGTGGGGTGGGACCACTTTATTGTGAGTCTTTTAGTGGCATGTTATCACCTATCATTAGTTATTAGGATTATAATCCTTACTTATCATATTAAATAAAAGGAATTCATAGTGTTATCTTGTATATTTTTCAATAAATACTATATCACATAAAATCTCTATATTCATATGTATTTTGAGGGGTATACGCTTACAAGTGAGGCTTTTAATAATATTATTTTAATAGTTTTGGAATACATAATGAATTATTAATTCTTATAGGCTCTCTAAGACATAGGTATGATTAGGATCAGTTAATTTTTTAGGTCAACAATGAAACATCGATGATAGAATATAAATTCAATCACATCTCTTGAAGTTGTATAAAAAACACTTTCAAAATAGGTAATCATTATGTTGTGAAATCATAGACTATTGAACACCACCATATGATCAAAAAGTTGATGAATTCCCTAATTTAGTTTGATTACCATTCCACATATAAAGAATTCAATTATTTTCCCTATAAATGCATTTAATATGTTTTTTATGTCCCAATAATAAGTAGATTCTGTATTTTTTTAAGAAGAATTGAATCAATAGATAGATGTATATACGTTCTTGTAGCCAAAATGATACTGAATCTTCACCCCTTTAGGCCCTTAGGATCTCCTTATATCTAAATTATCCATTAATTAAGGAAATGGATTTAAATCTAGTCATCGAGTCAATATGTAATTTCATGATTGTGACTTGACTGTTTTTCTTCAAATGTTGGGGGATAAAATCTCAAAATCCAATCTAGAATATCATTAATCCATTATTAATTTTGATTGGGGTAATTTTTTCCATATATGAATATTATTTTATTTTTAAAATGAAACATTCTTTGGTTGGTTTATTATTTCATACTAAATTTTGATTCCATGGGACTGATGTGTCCCCATGGTGTCTATATTTTTAAAATCATGGTTATTAGGAAGACTAAATGGATTAATAGAAACCTTATGTTACAATCGAACTATTTTTAAATTTTTATAGGTGAAAAAAATTTCATAATACTTAAGGAATATGATATGTGATTATCGTTCTTCAACTGAGAAAATAATGGGAATTAGCCAAGTCCTTGATCATATTCAGCTCCCTGAATCACATATTCGAGATCATCAAGAGTTGTTGAAATGTATTCTTATAAAATTATTGGATAATAATTAGACAAATATTTATTATAAACATGTGATAAGGAGGACATACATTCCATCTCAACATCAAACAATTATGTTTTATCACAATAATATTTGTCAAGGGAGTTATTATTAAGTGAAATGGAGGTCCCTTAGGATTTAACAAAATCATGTGAATGGTGTTAGAGGCACCCAATCCATGAATAGTTTGTTTCTAATATTCCATTATACCATGAAATTTCATTGGTTAGGCTGACTAAGTAGAAGATAGACCAATATTATGGTGGAAACATGTCATATTAGGGTTATATCTGTGGGTTTTATAGAGTGATCCATTTCCTCTACTAAATGAACTTGTGGTTGGAAAACTGTATATGCATTCCCTTTATATTAGATGATTTTTCTAGAGTCCCATTATATTTGACTAGCAGAACATGATAACTTTCTAGATCATGGTTTTTTCCATCAAATTAATGAAGGGATATAAGAAATACTTCCTTTACATCATTATAGACATTGGAGGGGGTGGATTTTAGTCGATTTAGACTATCCGATTGTATAGATTTATCTACATAGAGATACATTACCACTCATATATTATACTTGGTAGTGATGTTTCATGATTCAAAAGATTCAAAGGGGTATAACTAAAGACATGAGAACTTAATCTCATATTAATTAAATTTTATTACACATTAGCGGTATGAGTAGGGAGAATTTTAATTTTGTTATTATTGGGGCCTTCCAAGAAAATAATTTAATTTTATATCCAGGTTTAAAATACTGAGTTTGATGTTGAAATAATTTGTCAATATTATATATCTGATTGATGTTTCTATTCAAATATTTTTCAATTTTTCATATCCCATGATTGGAAAATGCCATTTAATTAAATATGCCTCCATAAATTCAATCTGGAAAAGGATTTTTAATGAAATTAAGTTTATCTAAGAATTATTATCTACTAAATCATAATATATACTTACATGGTTGAACTATCAAATAACATATATTTTTCAAATATCTTAATTAATCATTTCATTATTATCTAAGTCATTAAAAGAGTGGTGTAAAAGACATTATAAGGCTCTTTTATTGAGATGATATATTTGAGGGTCCCACTTTATTCCCAAAATCATACAACATTTTCATGGATCCAAATTGGGATTCATTTCATTTTTCATATGGGTGATGTGTGTTTAAAATTTATACTTACATCATTATGATGGATATGTTATTAAATTCACAATAGTTTTTGGAAATAGGAATTTATCTTTCTCCATGTACATGTTCTTGGACATGAGGCATATGGATTCTAGGTTACTATAAGGACAAAAAAAATGGGATATATTGAGATAGTTGTGTTATGTTTTGAGTAATATTGGACCTGGGTCACATGGAATTTCAAGATTAGTATAGTGATGGTGATCATAAAAACTATTTAACCAGAAAAAACCAGAGTTGAGGAATTAATGGAGGGTCTTGAATTAGACCACTACATTTTTCATGATTGTAGACCAACATTATTATCAACTTGATGGAATAAATGATGTGGTATAGAATAAATATATAAATTCTTGTAAATCATTTGGTAATTAATCCCATACATCATAGTATTATTAAATAACATTTATTATCTTACTTACATTTATAAAATTCATATCTATCAATATATAATTCCACTAGTGAAATTATATTAGCATAGGTTATCAAAATTTTAACATCAGATGAGGGATGTCTTTGGTGGGGCAGTTCCTCTATTTGGGTAATTCACCAATAACAATTAGGAGGGACCTCTTTTGAATTTTTTTTTTATTATATTCCTTTTATAAAATACTGATAATTTATTCATATTTTGGGAATTTATTACATCTTATCACATTGGAAAAAAATGTGGCATTAACTGTTCAATGGGTTATCTTTTTGAATATAATGATTTTATTTTATTGAAAATATTTTGAAAATATCCAACTCTGATTTAAGAAGAATGATTATGTTTATCCCTTGAAATAAAATAGAAATTGTTTGACTATATATTTATATCTTTATCTTGAGGATGATTTCTCCAACAAGTGAAGATATGTCCTATGAAAAATGGAGTTACCATTTCAAACCATCCTTTTATATCTGTATTCATTCAAAAAGAATTTAGTTACATGGACATATAATCTAGTTTGAAACAAATTCTCAATGTTACTAATAAGTAATATGTCCACCTATGATCCCAATCGTAGCTTGTGGCCAGCTAATATCATGGATTGTTTATGAAACTCTTGTTTTTTCTAGGAAATAAACCGTGTAACCGGATAAATTTCCTCTTATAATGGGTATATGTTTCATATTGGGGATTCCATTTTATTTAGGTATATTTTATATAACTCTATGTGATTTCAATATTCCACCACTTACAAATCAATTTCTCTATATGAAATCTCGATTTCAATTCTTGTTATTTTCACATTGGAAGTAATAAATGCAAATCATAGCTCAATATTAGTATAGCACACCTAACCAATCACCCGAACAACGTACCAAATAATTAAAAAGGTATAGTAAACATTTTATTATTCTTGAGAACCCCCATAATTATCAATTAAGTCCATGAAAAATTTCCAATTTCCCATGATGATGACATGAATAGTTTTCAACCACAAAGAAAATATTCCATCAAATTATCATTCTATTTCCGAAAATGGTCATTTACAAAATAAACTAGTCTTAATTTTAAGTAAAAAAGAATACATTGGATTTTTATTATTATTATGGAACTTCAAGGAATGAACCATGTTTGAAAATATTATGTTTGAAAAATGCTTCAAGGAAGCATTAATAAAAATCCACTTTTCATACAAAACATATCAAACTAAGGGGAATATGATTTTCGACTATTGACCTATATTATAGAAGAGGGATCCCCGAAACAATTATAGTGATTCTCTCATAACGTAATTAGATATTTTTTATTAATTTTATTTTCACTCAACTATATATCATTTTTGATGTTTTTTGTTTCTTCTTTTGAATATGACCTCTAACTCTAACTATTGTGAGAGGATAACCCAAGGGTTTTTTGTTAAGATGAAACAAAATTTCTATCAATATTAATATCATACATTATAAAATTTATTTTTAAACTATAAAAATCTTTTTAAGTTGTTAGTGGTTGGGATTGTCAAAGTGTCCCTTATCTTGTCTCCCTTTACTTTATTCCATGTGGTTCAAGTGTATTACACCTTTCAAAACACTCACGTATTCTTATATGATGGAACCAATGTTGAAGTTATGACTAGGAAGTAGTAGATGACTATAAATTTTCATGATGGACCCAACCTTAGCTATGGTGTTTCCTTCTCATTGATCATGAAGGATGTGGAATGTAGTGAACCAGTGGGTTTTAAGTGTATTTTATAAAATGAAAAAAAATAATTAATTAATTTTTTTTCAAAAAATCATATTGTTAGAATATAAATGGAATTTAAAAAAGTATGAATAATTTTTTATTTTTGCCTTGGGATTATATTCCTTTATTTTATGTGTCGGGTTTCCCTTTTTTCTAATTTTTGATTTTAATATTTCCCATGAGTCAATCATTTTTTTCCACTTGTTTCATTTTTTAGATTTTTAGAGTTCCTTTTAATTAAATAAATATATAACAATAAAGATAATTGATTGTGAGTGACTCTCCATGAGTGAAAATTATTTTATTAAATTTTACTGTATTATAGGATAATTGGAATGTTATTTTTTATGAGGTCCCTTGGTCAGTATCATTCATCATCCAATATTGAATCATTGATGAAGAGAATTTTAATCACATATTATTATTTTTTTAAAGATGAAATAACGTAAAATATATAATGAAAAAATTACAATGTTAGATTTTATGGATAATCATTCATACACCTATATAATATAATTATAATCGAATTAAAAAACTACTAAAATTTGATCATATGAAGAGATAGAGTTCCATTTGAAATTATTTTTTCTATAATTTCATTAATATTAAATTAAGAACTAACAAATAGTTTGATTATATTGTAAATTTGACCATTTATTTTATGACAATATACGATTAGGAGGTAGAATAGTAAACACATGTTGAAGAATGTATGGGTACCCTAAATTTTTTTCAAGATACTCAAGTTTGATCCAAATATGAATTAAAAGATAAATAACATTATAAATTTTCATCATATAAAATTTAAAATTGTTACAACAATGAAAAAATTAATGAGTCGGAGGTTTAAAATTACATATTATGGGAGGACCTTACTAATAAAGTGAAGAAGTTGTCTCTACAATCCATGTATACCATAATTTTTAAAGTAACTAAAATGGTAAATTTAGTTGTTTACTCTCATAAAAAACAATTGACATAATCTTATATACTAAATAGGTATCACTAATATTTTCAAAAAAATAATTATAAATATATCCTCAAATTATAGGGATAACCGATGTTCATAATTTTCTATTATATTTCTTAGATATTATATTTATATTTATTTACATATTTTTATCATTATCATTGGTTTTATGGAGAGAAAATGGCCATAAAATTTCACCAAATGATTCATTTGAACTACTATACATCCTATATAATGAAATAATGTTATTTTACTCCAGAATAATTATATAGTTTTTTTATTTTGTAATACAACAGTTACTATTACATCATATGATGAAAACCAATGTAATGAAAAATTCTACGGTTTTGGGCTGGAAAGACCTATGTTGAGACATTTATATTATGATTTTAATTTTTTTGTGTGTTTTCAATAAACTATATGTATTTTCATTTATATATAACTGAGTAAAATTTGGAATAAATACTTCAATTAAAAATATTATTATAATTTTTTATATGGTAATTAAGTATAAAATTATTTATATTATAAAATTAATTCTTGGTTATTGTGAAATAAATTTATATTTGTGATTTCCAATGAAAAAATAATAAATTGAGTGGTTTTCTATACCTTTTTTTATGTATTATTACACTTCTTTTTTATTCAATATATTGATAATTTCTATGTGATATATAACATTCTATATTTTTTTTTACAAAATAGTTCTTTCTTATTGAAATGAAAAACCTATAAATATGTTATCATGGAGATCTATTTTGGTGGATTCTATTGGAATATAATAGAATAATATTATTAAAATACATGGCTATAGAACATTTTTTTTTAATATCGAAAAGAGAGATTTTATAATTTCATTTATAATCAATGATATATGATGGTTTCTTTATATATCTCAACGAGTGAGGATATTTAAATTTCCCTTAATAATACATTTACATCCTCTAAGAATGTTGGCTCCATATCAGATAATATTTATGAATCCAAACATGTTATTTTTGAGAATATATAAATCATATTCCACTACCAAGAAGGTGATGTTGTAATGTCCATCGATGAGGAGTCCCATAACCATTTAATCATCTGTAGGGAGAGATTATCCATCCCCATATAATGTTCGCCAATCTAGAACTATTGGCCCACTTCATCATAGACGAGTCCTAATTATATCATGTATACTTTATCATATGTCCTACCAATGGAGACTATCAAACCAAAATTAAAATTCTTCCAATCCATTCGGTGGCCCTAGATTATTATAGGAGTACCTGGGTAGGTTTATGGGATCTTAATTGGGGGATTATAGGAGAATATTAAAACTCTAATTTATGAATTAAAATCATTAATTTGGAGAAGAACCTCGGATTTCATGAAAGCCATGTTATCCAAAATATCATTATGTCTATCCAAATTATGATATTCCCATAAGACCCTTCATCTAATGAAAAATTACACACTATGGGACAACCAATTGTTATAGGTGACCTTTATATTTTTATACCATGTGATGAAGTATTTTTCAATGGACCCTAGATACACTGGGAATCGTAGATCACATACAATGAAGTTCCATAAAAATCCTAACCATTCACCTCCAAAGAAACGGTACCATTTAGTTTCTCTGATGAAATGATTGTATCACTTACATTTCAATAATTGGGTGATTCTACTACATTTAATATCATTATAATTGGTGATAAATTTAAATCAAAGTATCCATACTATAAATCAATGCTTTTTAATAATTATATTAAACCACATTTCCTTATCCCGTGTATTTAAATCCTATGGAACATGGTTGATATTATGGTTGTATGAAATGTAGATCCTACTAATTCTCGATGAAGTGAAAAAAACATTTTTATTGATTGTACCCTTTTATGTTATAGAGGGTGGATTTTTGTTCATTGTTAAAAATGGAATTACGGAGCCCTAGGTGAATAATGGTCTCCGATAATTTTATAAGAAGATAGGGAACCTATAAAATAAGAGATCATTTATTTAAAAAATATCGCCCTATAATCAAATATCACACCATTATATGAACTATCTAATCTACGTGAAAAGAGTTTAGAGGGATTGTTTTAGGCTTTCATAGAGATGAGAGAGCATGTATCCCCATAAACACAATAACTTTGGGATACTTTCATACTCATCATTATTGCATTTCAACTACATGAGTTACCTCAAAAATGTATCTAATTATTTTTTTAATACATAAACATTATAAAATATTCTAATAATAAAATTATAATTCCCCCTTCCTGTGGTTTATCCAGTCATTCCCAACTTAACAAGTGAAAGTTCACTTCTTGTTTGGATTCCCATGAGAAATATTTGGCGATATTTTCTATTTTCATGATTAATATATTGGGAAAATTAAATATAAAATAAATATTAATGGTAATTAGTGTGATTGCATTGTCTATAAGAGTAATTCTCACTGTATGATATACAAAACATGTTTTTACAATATGTTATACAGCATGATATTCACTCCATCAGGCCATTGAAATTGTTAATATGGAGTCAACCAACAAATAGTGTGAGTTCTCACCTTTATTAACTTATGGCCCACAATAAATATACCAACCCTCAAAGACCATAAAATATACAAAATCCCTTAATGGTTTAAGCCCCATTAAATGTCATATATTCTCTTATATACCTACTCTTAGTTACTTTTCATGAATATGATTCATTTTATGTGTAGTGGAATTTTTTTATGGAATATATTTGGAATAAGTCTATTGTTGGGGAATATATTAAATATTTTTTCCTTTTTTTCTTATAAGTTGGTTGATAATTCAATTATCACTATAATGCCCTAACATCCCTCTTATTACCCAAAAGGAAAAAAATTATATATTGTAAAAAGATCTATAAAAATGAAAATGATTGATAAATACATGGTGATAAGGGGATTATAATTCAAAATATTTATTTATTGAAATGTGATCCAAAGAAAAATTATGGGGAAATAGTTATGATTGATACCATTGAATTTGGAAGAAAGTAAAATTTATCACTAATTGTGAACTTAAAATATGAAATATAGTATAAATATTTACTCCCACATTGAACTTAATATCATTTTCATAATTTCTTATGATTCATTACACTTATAAAAGGTCATTCAAATTCCCTCATGAATAATACGTAATTATGACCACGTTTAGTGATGAAACTAAATTATCCATATGATTATGGAAATAATGTAGGCACATAAAAAGATAATTTGAAAGTATAACACATTAAGTGAAGAGTGTTATATTTCAAAGAGTGTGGTTGATTCATTCATTTATGGATCAATAAATATGAAAAAAATATTTATCATATTAATGAAAATAGAATTTATATTCATAACATCAGAATTTTGAGTTCACAGTTTTAAATAATATGTCAACTCAACTTTTAGAAAAAATTTATAAAATATAACTTTAGTGTATATTTTTACCTAGAGTGTAAAACTATAATATTAGAGGAGTGTAGTGTTAAATATTTTAAAATATAATGTTTTTTATTGTATAGATTCCCTATATATTTTGGGAATTAATTAAATTTTTAGACATTAGATGAAATAACAGAATAAAATGTTTGATATATTAGTTTTTTGAATCTACTCGCTTTTATTAATTTTGAAATTTTTAAGAACATATTCTACTCTTATTTATTGTGTTTAAAAGTGTTAGTCCATGAATAAGAATGACGTGTTCATAATTATTAAATATTTTCATGTATTGTATATATCACCGCTTATAATAGTAGTTGATTCCCCAAAAGGTTAGTCATCATTTACAATAATCTGTGTATTCTTGTATCTATGAACATCATTATTAGTGACGTGACTATACCATCGCGTACATCACAAGAGTTTGATATCCACTATGGTAGGTAATATTTATTGATACATGTGTTCCCAATCAGAGAATATGACTGGATAATATCATGTGGTGTCTTTGACGTAATTTTTTTTAGAGAAAGAAATATTGGGTTCTTATAAATGTTTTCTTTTGATATATCAATTTCAGATCTTTCACTATACATTTTCTATTGGTAAAAATCTTATCACTCCATTAGATTCATATATTTTATCACATCGAAATCAACTATACACAATGACATAATGATTTCACTTCATGAAATTTTATCATAAGTACTGATAGCCAAATATCATTGCTCAAGCCTAGCATACCTCACATGCCCAATCACATAAAGATTTACCAAAATATTAAATAAGGGCTACATATCATTATAAAAGGATTAAGAACCCTCATTAAGGTAAATAGAGGTCATCTATGTTATTCAAATATAAAAATTTATTCTATGTATTGTGTTCAACCATAATGAAATGTCCGGTAAAACTATTATCAAATATCAATAAATGCTTTTCTAAAAACTCTTCATTTCATGATTTCGAGTAAAAAACAAATCATGGATCATTTGAAGACTAAAACATTACATCTAACTATCTATGGTCAAGGAAAATTATATTAAAGAAACCCACAATGGAGCATCATTGAACATAAACCATACATAAGGTACTCATTGGGACTAGTAGAATATGTTCGAGGACAATTAGTATTGAGTATAAAATAAGGATCCTAACATTAGTTATAAGAATTTAAACTTATATGTATTAGAGTTTTTATCTTCCATTTATTTTCATTTTAGTAAATATACATTTTTTTCATTAAATGTTTCTTATTTTGATTGTTCCCTTCAAATCTCTTTTTGTTGAGAGAGGAATCCAAGGGGGTTCTTCTAACATGATGTTAACTATTTCTTATTATAAAACATTGAGAACCATAGGGAACACAATGGTCAGGTTAGTGACATTACTTTTTATCTTGTTTCCATTTATTTCATTCATTATTTTATCATATGTCCTCTCTCCCACTTCAATCAATTATCAATATATTTCAATACAAGTTCTTAGGTCATGGCACCAATATGGTATAAAACCTTTTAGGTGTTTATTGGATTCCCATTCATTAGATGCGTTCACAACCATTAGTCCCAGAGACAGTTTCAAGCTGTGTAGTAAGTGTTCCCTGGATAATTTTGTTTTCACACAATAATTACATTAAATATTACCTTTTGAATTTTTTTTGAAAAAATTTATTATATTAATAATATTTTTTTGATTTTAAATTATAATTTTTTTAAATATGATAGTATCACCCATTCTCTTCTGTGTTGAATATTCAAATTTTTTATCTTAAATATTTTAATATCATTTTATGAATCCTTAATTTTCATCAATATTGTTTCAATTTTACAGATTTTATTATTATTATTAATTTAATTTATAAATTATAACAGATAGAATTTTATGTTTGTAACTCTGTATGATGGAACCTATGGTCTTCCACAATAGTAAATTTATAGAGAATTAGAATATTATTTTATTTATAGGCCCCTCAACAAGGTCCAATCAATATAAAATTTCTTTATTAGAATCCTGATTTCAAAGAGTGTGATTGCGTTATACACTAGTGTAGGCAAAAAGCACACAAAACAATTTTTAGTCCAAAAGTGTATATATATTTTTCTATGATTCAAATTCATTATGCCTCTAATCCCCAAGAACTTCTTTTGGGATTAGGTTTTGGTGATTGTATGGTTAATATTTTTTGAGGTATAAGTTGTTATTACAACTGATATATGATTATTTTTAGAGAAAGTGGGGGTGCCACCAATGGACTAAGAGTGAGAGTGAACATTTGTACCTTCATGTGTCTCCACCAATATGTTGGTGTTTCCTTCGAGATCATATTTATTATGATGAATGAAATCCTCTATGGATGTTTCTATTTTTAAAAAACATCTATAATCAACCTGCATACTTCTATTATATCAAAACAAAATCATATCTATTCCTTAAATATTTATCTATATATTTATATAGGCTACATTTTATAATTTATACCTAAAGGTAATATGATAAAAAAACCTATTACAAGTTATAGAAAATGAATATCTTATTTTCCTACTAAATTCTTGTGGAGAGGTTATGAATATTATTTTTATATGATATTTAACAAAACATAAAATGAATAAAAAACTATAATCCTTCTAACTAGTTACATACCCTTTCACAAAGTCCATATAATAATTTTTTATTGACTTTACAGTTTTTTGAAAATCTAATAAAATTTTTGGTCCTCCCATTGTTTAATGTCAACATGAATCCAAAAAATGGTATAAAATATAAGTAATATATTAATGTAGATCCCCTGTGATAATGAATTATAGGATATTGGGGTAGTTGGCATATGTTTTTAGAGGTTAAAATTAAACTCGTTCAAGTAATGATATATTTTTTCTGCTATAGTAGTGCACAAGTCACATTGATTAGATTGAGTCACACATTAAGGGAATCTAATATTTTAGCAAGATTTATATTTCCTTATTGAAAACATTCCCTAAATAGATTTTTAAATTTTGATACTACTTATAGCTCATGGGAAGAAACTCTTGATTATCTAAAAGTTTAGTGGATATCAAAATAAGAGAATTTATTCTAATACCTACTTGGGTAGTGGGATTTATCCTTATTGATCAGGAGTTTCCTTATTTTTTATATAGGTCAAATAGAAAGTGTGTGGATTCATACTTTAAAATATCATTACTTGGCATGTTCCATCAATAAATATTTACATTGGTTTACTAATTTATTCATTTTATGACATCATTAATGTGAGTTAATATTTGGTAAAAAGTATATTATTGACATTGGTTAGCTGGTATGATAAGGATATAGTAGTGCAATTTCAATTTTATTTATTATAAACTCAATAGTTTTGTTATAGGGGAACAGTGAGGGGGAATACCAAATAATTTACACTCTTTTGACATTATATATTCACACACACTTCACATAATGTAGTGTAAGATTAATTTTATGTTAGATAATCATAACCAACCTACTCATTAATGGTGTAATTATCAAAGGAATTAGATAACTTGGTTATAATGATATTAACTGATTTATATCTCACAATGAACAAAAATATATATCTATATTTATAATGAATGGGTCTATATCAATATATGAAAATTCACTGAGGGTATCATTATAACTATAAATCTTGGCTGGCCATATAAAGGGACTTCTAGCTTTTAAGTCCCTAAGTAATTTTCCCATATAATTTTAGATTAATATCCATTATAATATATTGTATCTATATGTTATGTGTTTAAAAGTTACCTACATTACATAATATAGAAAATAAAAAGGTTGGGAGATTAGTTATTGAAAAATATATAAGGTTAAACCAGTCTATATGAACATTGTTGTCCTTGAATGTGGATCCTCAATAAAAGTCTCTATCATTTTATCGGTTAGAGAAATTTGAGATAATAGTTTTGATAAAAAATAACCTTGTTATGTGGATCATGGTCATCCCTGAAATGATATTATAATAATTTCAACAATTTTTACCACATGGGATTTTATTCTTATAATAAATATATATAATGGTTTTTTTGTGTGGGTACCCCTAATTTGGTTAATATTATCTCAGTAGGAATCACTATAGGGGTTGAGTGTACGTGGTGGCTCTTTACCTTCTATTATTTGGTTCCACATTTACTATATGGGTGTTTTCATATTTAAACTAATAAATTACTAAATATTTCATAGAAAATATCCTTTATTCCTTGAAAATGATTCAATAATGTTTTTATACCAATCAAAATTATTTCAACAGAAAATTCATTTTTCAACCAATATGACTATATTTCATGCCTCTAGTTGTCACTCAAAGGTAGGTTTAGCTCCAAGGAATCATTTTTTGACATACAACTGTGTTAAAATACAGCTTTTTATATCTTACATGTACTCTAACTCATATTTTTTAGGAACATTATTTAATGACATAAGTAATTTTATAAATACAACTACGTAAGAAATTTTTTGAGGTTGTTGATTCCAATAAGAACATGGTTTCTAGGCTATAGGGAGATCCCATATATTGACCTTTATTCATTTCTCATTATGTAACCTAAAATGTTTTCAATATCTAAAATGTGGTATCTGTTCACCACTAATGATATTACCTCTCAAATATATGTTATGGTTGAAGTGTGACATATGATCCTCCTTGAATAACACTATTATAAAAAAATATGGCTAGGAAGATGAAAGTATGTTATTGAGAAATTATCTCATAATAACTTTTCATAAATTTCATTTGGAATGAATTTATGAGTGGTTAGATCATAAAATTGATCTATCCACATGATTATTTTTTACCACATTTCATTATGAGTTCATACATTCTTTATTACCCCCGTATTAACCTATATTTAAGTGATATTATGGTGGCATGTATAATGATCACTTCCGATTTTCAACTTATAATTTTGTTAAATCACTAACCACCAATGATAGGACATATAATATATCTAATTTTTTCCATTATAAGATCTTTATGTTTGTGATTATTTCATACATAATGGGGAAATCTACCAAATGATCAATTATTGGCCATATTGGCCCAGAAATTGATTCTTTGGGGCCATTGGAGAATGGATTCGATGTCACTATCAAAGACCCATTGAGATATATTTTATTAAGAACACTAATATTTAATGTATCTCCTCCTAAAATGTAATTTTTTTAATAAAAATGGTCAATTCTATGAATTGGAGTAAGTAGTGGTATCATAATTTTTTCTCTACCCTTATTAGTTTTGATAATTGAGATAGATTTTATAACATTATATTGGGGATTTTCATGAAGTGTCTGATGATGGTTATTTATATCCAGCATTCTAGGTTCATTAGCATCATCATGGTAGAACATCCATATGGGATACATAGATGACAATGGTGGAGCCCTTAAGGTTCATATAATCTTTTAAGGGGATAGAATCATTATGTGGGACTCTTAATCCACTCTTAATATGTGGATAAGTCCTCTTACCTGAAATATGTTTTAAACTCCCTAATAAATTATCTATGTTAACATATTGACCATGATGGTCACAACATTAATGAGAGGATTATCCTCCTACAAGATGAGGGGCTTTGATTTACCATTGTGGTAATTCCTCCCAATTTCCCAAAATTTGATTTATATGACTAGAGCTTCCTCAAGATCCTATGGGTTTACAAGGGTTCATTATAAAAACTATAGGAAATGATGAAGGGGATCTATCATAGTGGAATACTGAGTATATAATGGAATATAGGTTAGGTACTATTATACATCCCCTATGTATTAGTGGAGGGTGTTGTGACATTTTAGAGAGTGGCTCCAAAAATAGTTTCAGGTGGTGATGAGGGAAACTTATATCCTTATAGTCCTCAGATACAGTGTGTTACATAGTAGAATAATTCCATCAAGGGCCACTTATTTCATTGTGTTCATTGATATTAGGACATATAATAAATAATCATACTGTAAGGAATTGAACATTGGACAATAAACACATTCTATAGGTAATAGTGGAAGTTAGTGAATTTAATATTGAGAGACTATTTTTATAGAAGTTGTGTGGGTATTGGGAATTTTATTGTGATTGTAGAGGGTCACTAAATCATTTTTTGCCATTAATTATCCCCCATTCTTGTTAGAAGTTATAACATCCTTACATCAATTATTATAATAAATTTTTATTTCAACATGTATCCTAAAAATATTTATTCAATATAATATTACAAGTAACTATGCATGGTTAGAAAATATTTTTTATAGGTAAAGTATTACACATTGTGTTCTCAATTTTTTTTGTTTTAACAATTTTTTACACTCTCTGAGGCTTTTATTGACTTCCACAGAGTTAAATAATGGGATTAAGGGCTTATTAAGTTATACATACACAAATTGAAATAATGGGATGTTGAATCATACCATGAAGGATATAATAATCTTGTTTAGGCCTCTAGAATCTATTTAGTTCTTTTTCTTGACATAATTCTCAATAAAAATACCATTTTATATTACATTGCTTTTGACCTTAGAAATTTATTCTTTTTAAAAGAAACTTCATGATTTAAATTAATCTTTGTTGGGGTAATGGCATATTTCAAGCATATCACATTAGAGTGTGTACATCATTACACTAGTGCTTAAATATTTATTTCAGGGTACACTAGTGTTTAACATTATATTGTAAGGCATTAACGGGAAAACACTAAATATTAAATATTGATGAGAAGTTATAAGAGTTCTTATTTCTCCTAATAAAGGTAAATACATTTTGGGAATGGAGGTCAGTTGTAGTGTGCTGATATATTTTAATATCCATAACTAATAATATTGTTCCATTATTAGTTGGAATAATTCTATTAATCCTAATAGATAAAAATATATAATAAAAAATTTAGGACAAAATAAATTTTACATGGTTTATCCAAACTGGTATAATCTACTGTGCATTCAACGGTGATGTGATAATGAAACCTAAAAATTTAAAAATATAATTCTCTATAATTTAGAGTTTTTTCACTAATTCTTTCATAGGATAACCCTCCCCCAAAAAATAAATCACTACTCTCAAAAACTCTAATATCTCACTACACTTCCATGTTTTATTTCCATAATCACCATGAACCAAAAGTGAGATTACATTCATAATTTTGTATCTATTTGATTCACTTTAAACCACCAAATAATTTTTTTAAAACTCCAATAAGATAGAATAATTTTCATAAATCCTTTTCATCCTATCAATCTAATTATTTATTGGAATTAATTAAATACTCTACCTCTTCGGTCACTATCTCAATCTATTCTGTGATGATTCATTCATTTCCATAAAGGAAAATATATCAATATAATATTGACTTAATCTACATGTGTACATATTAATGGATCATTAATTCACTATAATTAATATGGAAATATTCTTCCAATAACCTACATCAAAACCCACAAAAATTCACCAATTCAATTCTTGATCCCCTGCTATCAGAAATGAGATTTTCAAATATGTAAATCAATCAACCCAATTTACTCACATCATGAGGTGTTGCAACAGGACAAGAATCCAAAACCCTTATAAAATTATTAACTCAAATACATCCCATCATAGGCACCACATGTAACATCCCAAGTATGTAATGAATAATAGATATTTTTATCTATTTTTATTAATGATTAAGATAGTGTTTTAGAGGCTTAAAATGAAAATAAATCCAATCTTAATCATGGAATACACTAATATTCGTAAAAGATTGTTTTACTGCCTTATGATGGAAAACCCTTTTTAAATCTATCTTTTGACAATTTTATAAACTATTTTTGTCAAAAAAAACTTATTCTTTATGATTGGGACATCAAAATTTACTTTGTGTGAATTTTTGGTATTTTTCTGACAATGTTAATTTTTTTAACGAATAGTGAAAAATACTGCATTTTACATCAAAACTGCTTTTTAATCTAATTTATTTATATGATTATATTATCTTTTTAATTGGTTTTGAAGTAAAATTAGAATATTTTTTACCATTTAATCCAATGGTGGTCATTGGAATCAATTTCACTTTGAAATTGTACTTAAATTGGTGTCAATCTTTTAAA
The DNA here is from genome assembly GCA_963277665.1 of Viscum album. Taxonomy (NCBI): domain Eukaryota; kingdom Viridiplantae; phylum Streptophyta; class Magnoliopsida; order Santalales; family Viscaceae; genus Viscum; species Viscum album. The sequence goes on along the minus strand of OY728156.1, from coordinate 184,695,960 downwards.
ACTTATTGTTTCATAAAAACACGCTATTTGCTCTGACAGCGGGAATTAATTATTAAATTAATTAATGTGACTTATATGTTTTGAGTTTTGTAAAATAGAATTCATTTTTCAATTCGGAATATCAAATATAGCTTAGGGTGGATTTTTGTTAATTTTCTGAAAAACTACAATTTTTGATGAATAGTGAAACCACTAAGTGGTAATCAAGCAAACTGATTTTTCAGTTAAATGAAAGTTTACCACTAATGTGTATTGAATTTTGAAAATCTGAAATACATGTTTGTCATTAAGAAGTAAAATGTGTTAGAATGAGATTATAATAATTTTTTGGTGAATAGTAACTTATTAAGTTCTTAATCGCGATTAGAGGTAATTAGTGCAATTTAAGGAAAAAATGATATTATAAAAAATTGAAAATACCTTGACAAATGTCCTAACCCTATTGGTTGTGTCATGGCCTACCAAGAAAATCCATGGGTCAACATGGGGACCCCATGGAGCCACATTGGTTTGGAAATGACATAAATAACTTTTTATTTAATGTAAAAGTAAAAATGACACAAACATCATATGTTTTACGAAAAAAAAATTACATGGGGTTATAAAGATCATATTTCTGTATATAAACATTAATTAGAAATCTAAAAAGATTTCCTACATCATATTATTTTTTTTATAATTATTAGACATTAAATAAATTAAATTATTTATGACATCATGATGATGCAGCGATGACCTCATTATTTAATGATTAAAATAAAATGGAAAGATAATGTAATATCTAAGACCTACACTTGTCCAAACACTATTGGATGGGAATGATTCGAAGCCTTATCATCTTATCTTAAATATATATCAACGTGGGACCTTAGAAATTCGAAAAACCTTTGAAAATAAAATAATAGTTTCATGATTTCCAAAAGTGCCCCTCCTCTCCTCTTATAAAAGGCCCCCAACTCTACCTCATTTCACACACTCCTCAAGCCTTTGGCTCGGCCAACCCCTGCCCATTTACTCTCTCCACATACCTCTCCTCATCCTAGAGGATTCCCTTTGGGAAGAATCCTTTCAAAAGAAGCCTTTAGGCTCAAATTAAAAGGAGTTACACTTTTAAAGGTAATTCATTCTCTCATGTTCATTTGTTTTATTTTGCTTCTCCAACCCCCTAAACTCTTTTTATTTGCTTATTTTGTAACAAAACCAGTATCTTCAATATACTAGGATGCTTTTATATGATTTATTTGAGCTACACTCTCACACAACTACATCAAATGATTAAAGTACATACGGTTTCCGTGGATGGCGAAATTCTGCCTCCCGAAACGATGATTGTTCAATACTCATTTAACACCTTAAAAGGTGGACATTATGATGTCACTATTTTTATATATGATATATAATATGTTTATTCTTTCCTTGAGCTTCTGTATTTTTCATTTATGGCATACCATTATTGATTCCATTATGGGTAAACACGATATCTTCATTTTAGGAAGTGCAGACTACCGCCCCCTGAAAGTGATTTGATTCGTTAATACCATATGTGGGATGTGTAAAGGATAAAGGTAATGATATTATATATGTTATTATACTGGAATTATAATATACTCTTATATCATTATGATTCCATTCCAGAAAATATGAAATAGAAATAGAAGTAGCGTTCATGTGTACGTACGGCTTACCGTCTCCATGAACGGTGCATTTCATTTCATACCTCTAAATGTGATGTAATATTATAAATACATGTATATGATGAATATATATGATATATATGTTATCCAAATCATTAATAACATTCTGGATATAACGAACCTTTGACCAAATTAACAACATGTAAGTGTAAGAAGTCTATTTTTGACTTAAGAACTAAATACTGACAAAATGAACACTATTAACTTAAATGATTACATGATGTTCATAACATGGTATAAAAGGAATAATGAACTTGAAAAAGGTTCATAAGCAAGTAGAGATTAACTCATGTTTATTATTCAGGAGATTAAAGAACGGTCGAGTCAAGTCGGACCCGAGGTATGGGACTTTGTCTCAATCTCCTTTCATTGAGGCATATTTTGTTTTATACACAACCTTCTTTTATACGGTGTATAAACCCCTTTGACTTTTACATTTTTTCAAAATGAATCTTTTTTATACGAAGAGTTTACTAAATGACAAAAGGGAATGTTTTTGTCGTACGTATGTGGTGACAATGACTTCTTCACCGCCGTGACCATTATTTGAGTTTCGGCTTCCTCTATAAGCCATACCTTATTTTTAAAAGAAAAATAAATACCATGTTCTACTTTTCTTTTATTTTGGTATCGAAAATGGTTTTCATAATGTTTTTATATCAATTTGTTGTATTGATATCTTGTGATTGAAAGGTGGGAATGTTATGTTTCCTTTATGCATGTTTTATGTGATATGATTATGTTGAGGTTCTTGGGCATTATTATGAAAACGGGTGGTTCCGTGATAAACTAAGGGCGGGTGAGCCCGATATAGCTCTCCAATGCATTGGGTAACGCGAAGGAGTGAAACGTTAAGGTTTCTCTGAAGAGATTTAGGTAATATACTGTGATGGGTATTCCAAACGTAACCAAGAGGGTTACTCCCTATGTAAGAATGTTATGAATGCCTCAAGTTACCTTTATGTCTTATGATTTCTATGATTTATTCATGATTTGATGAAGTATGTTAAAGTGCTTATGTTTTATGGGTAAAGTATGATCTCATCCTTATGTATATTTGTACCCATGTTTCCTTTCCATGTTTTTATAACCCATACTGAGCTTTTTATGCTCATCCCAAGTTTTTTTGAAATGTTTTTCACAGGTCAAGGGAAAGGTACATGATATGATGATAGTGTCAAGGAAGTGTCAAGAATGAATCCATGTTTTATTTTAAATATATTTCCATTGATGGGAATGAAGAATACTATCTTTATGTAACTACTTAGTTTATATGTGGAATGTAATGCATGTTTTATGATCAAATTCTCTAAAACTCTAAACCCGAAAAGATCCTCAATGTGTAATCTTGTAATAACTCAAGATTAGGTAAGGTTTAAGGCTGGGGCCTTATAGTTGGTATCAAAGGTCAGTATATATAACTTTCGGAGTTAGAATTATTAAATGATTATCCAAAAAAAATTGAAATGATATAGCATTTTAAGATTACCATGTTGCTTCATCTAAGACAAGTTTGTTCAGAATGGTTTTTCGTAGAGGAAACAGAGAAGATTTTATGGGAAGGAATACTGAGGTAAATGAACTTCCAAATCAGCATACTGAGATGGTCAGAATCAGAATTGAGCAGTTTACTACAGTGATGGCTCAGTTAAATCAGGTGATAAATGGTGGTTGTGTTATTGATGATATTTTGGTGTTTTCTAAAAGTAAAGGGGAGCATGAAAGACATTTAAGGGTTATCATTCAAACCTTAAAAGAAAATAAATTTTATGGGAAATTTAGCAAGTGTGAGTTTTGGATGCAACAAATTTCTTTCCTTGGTAACATTGTTTCTAAATATGGAATAACTATTGATCCTGCAAAAACAAAAGTTGTGGAAGAATGGACAAGACTGAAAAATGTAACCGAGATTCGTAGCTTCCTTGGTTTGGCGGGATATTACCGAAGGTTTGTTAGAAATTTTTCGCGGTTATCTAGTCCAATGACTAAGCTTACTGGGAAGGTTGTTAAGTTTATCTGGACAAAAGAATGTGATGATTGTTTTCAGGAATTGAAAAGAAGATTGGTTAATGCTCTAGTTTTGGCACTACCATCCAGGAATGGTGAGTTTGTTATATACAGTGATGCTTCATTGAAAGGACTTGGTTGCGTCCTAATGCAGAATGATCAGGTAATTGCTTATGCTTCAAGACAGTTGAAAACTCATGAGGTAAATTACCCTACACATGATTGGGAATTAGTTGCTGTTGTTTTTGCTTTAAAAATTTGGAGGCATCATTTGTATGGAGTAAAGTGTGAAATATATACCGATCACAAAATATTAAAGTATATATTCACTCAGAAAGAGTTAAACATGAGACAGATGAGATGGCTAGAATTAATCAAGGATTATGATTGTACAATTCATTACCATCCGTGAAAAAAAATAAAGTGGCTGATGCTTTGAGTCGAAAAAGTAATGCTTCATTAGAAATGTTGTGTTTGGAACGTGATCCTTTGGTTAAGGATTTGATGAACTTTGGCATAGAAGTTGTTGGTGCAGGATGTTCTTCTGTTTTGTTTCAGGTATCAGTGGCATCTTATCTATTAGATAGAATCAAGCAAGCACAGAAGCAAGACACTGAGTTGCAGAAAAAGGTAGAGCTGGTTCAGAAAGTTAAGTTGCCTGAATTCAACATTGATAATGATTGCGTTTTGAGATTTGGGAAGAGATTGTGTGTACCTTGTGATTCACAGTTGAAGAGAGAGTTGTTATGTGAAGCTCATAGTTCTCCGTTTTCAGTTCATCCGGGCAGTACTAAGATGTATAGAGATCTGCGGGAGTATTACTGGTGGGATGGAATGAAAAGAGATATTGCTGATTTTACTATGAAGTGTTTGACTTGTTAGCATGTTAAAGCAGAGCGGCAGTTACTGAAAGGGATGCTTCAACCTTTACCAGTGCCAGAGTGGAAATGGGAGAATATATCCATGGACTTTGTTGTGGTATTACCGAAGACATCTCGAGGTAATAATGCAATCTGGGTTATTGTTGATCGCTTGACCAAATCTTCTCATTTCCTTGCTATACGAGATAATTTTCCCCTAGATCAACTTTCTAGTTTGAATCTTAAAGAGATAGTCAGGTTACATGGAGTTACTCTCTCCAATGTATCTGATCGTGATCCCAGTTTCACTTCTAACTTTTGGAAAGGCCTTCAGAAGTCATTAGGTACTGAATTAAATTTTAGTAGAGCTTATCATCCTCAATCAGATGGGCAGTCAGAATGAAAAATTCAGACCTTGGAGGATATGCTACGATCTTTTTCTATGGATTTCCAGGGAAGTTGGGATCAACATCTTTCTTTGGTTGAATTTTCATATAATAACAGTTTTCATTCCAGTATACAGACGGCACCATTTGAGGCGTTATATAGGAAGCGGTGTCGAACTCCAGCTTTCTGGGATGAAGTGGGTGAAAGAAAGTTTATGGGACCAGAATTGGTAGAAGAGATGGTAGAAAAAGTTCAGCTAATTCAGAAACACATGAGAACAGTTCAGAGTAGGCAGAAGAGTTATGCGGACAACAGGAGGAAGGATCTCTCTTTTGAGGTAGGTGATCATGTTTTTCTCAAAGTATCACCATGGAAAAGTGTAATGCGATTTGGTAAGAAAGGAAAGCTGAGTCCAAGGTTCATTGGACCATATGAAATTCTGGAGAGAGTTGGATCAGTTGCTTACCGAGTGGCTTTACCTCCGAGTTTATCTCAGGTACACAATGTTTTTCAGGTTTTGATGTTGAAAAAGTACATGCCAGATCCATCTCATGTTTTGAGTCCAGAGGTAGTTCAGCTGGAAGAGAACCTATCTTATGAGGAACAACCGGTCCAGATTCTTGACCACATCGAGAAAGTGTTGCGGAATAAGGTGATTCACCAGTTAAAGGTTTTGTGGAAAAACCACATGATTGAAGAGGCAACATGGGAATATGGAAATGCAATGAGGGATAAGTACCCCCATTTATTTGATAAGTAAATAAATTGTGGGGACATAATTTTCTAAAGGGGGGAAGGATGTAACATCCCAAGTAAGTAATGAATAATATATTAATTTATCTATGTCTATTAATGATTAATATAGTGTTTTAGAGGCTTAAAATGAAAATAAATCCAATCTTAAGCATGGAATACACTAATATTCTTAAAAGATTGTTTTACTTCCTTATGATGGAAAACCCTTTTTAAATCTATCTTTTGACAATTTTATAAACTATTTTTGTCAAAATAAACTTATTCTTTATGATTGGGACATCAAAATTTACTTTGTGTGATTTTTTGGTATTTTTCTGACAATGTTCATTTTTTAATGAATAGTGAAAAATACTGCATTTTACATCAAAACTGCATTTTAATCTAATTTATTTATATGATTATATTATCTTTTGAATTGGTTTTGAAGTAAAATTAGAATATATTTTTACCATTTAATCCAATGGTGGTCATTGGAATCAATTTCACTTTCAAATTGGACTTAAATTGGTGTCAGTCTTTTGATACTTATAGTTTCATAAAAACACGCTATTTTCTCTGACAATGGGAATTAATTATTAAATTAATTAATGTGACTTATATGTTTTTAATTTTTTAAAATAGACTTCATTTTGTAATTAGGAATATCAAATATAGCTTATGGTGGATTTTTGGTAATTTTCTGAAAAAATTCAATTTTTGATGAATAGTGAAACCACTAAGTGGTAATCAAGCAAACTGATTTTTCAGTTAAATGAAAGTTTACCACTAATGTGTATTTAATTTTGAAAATCTGACATACATGGTTGTCATTAAGAAGTAAAATTTGGTTCAATGTGATTATAATAATTTTTTGGTGAATAGTAACTTATTAAGTTCTTAATCGCGATTAGAGGTAATTAGTGCAATTTAAGGCAAAAATGATATTATAACAAATTGAAAATACCTTGACACATGTCTTAACCCTATTGGCTGTGTCATGGCCGACCAAGAAATGCCATGGGTCAACTTTGGTACCCCATGGATCCACATTGGTTGGGAAATGATATAAATAACTTTTTATTTAATGTAAAAGTAAAAATGACACAAACATCATATGTTTTACGAAAACAATTTTTACATGGGGTTATAAAGATCCGATTTCTGTCTATAAATATTCATTAGAAAGATAAAACGATTTCCTACATCATATTAGTTTTTTTAGAATTTTAAGACATTAAATAAATTAAATTATTTATGACATCATGATGATGCAGCGATGACCTCATTATTTAACGATTAAAATAAAATGGAAAGATAATGTAATATCTAAGACCTACACTTGTCCAAATACTATTGGATGGGAATATTTATAAGCCTTATCATCTTATCTTCGAAATATATCAATGTGGGACCTTATAAATTCGAAATACTTTTGAATATAAAATAATAGTTTCATGATTTCCAAAAGTGCCCCTCCTCTACTCTTATAAATGGTTCCCACCTCTACCTCATTTCACACACTCCTCAAGCCTTTGTCTCGGCCAAACCCTGCCCATTTACTCTATCCACATCCCTCTCCTCATCCTAGAGTATTTCCTTTGGGCATAATCCTTTCAAAGGAATCCTTTAGGCTCAAATAAAAAGGATTTAAACTTTTAAAGGTAATTCATTCTCTCATGTTCATTTGTTTTATTTTTCTTCTCCAACCCCCTAAACTCTTTCTATTTACTTCTTTTGTAACAACACCACTATATTCAATATACTAGGATGTTGTTATAATATTTATTCGAGATAAACTCTCACACAACTACATCAAATGGTTAAAGAACATATGGTTTCTGTGGATGGCGAAATTCTGCCTCCCAGAACGATGATTGTTCAATACTCATTTAACACCTTCAAAGGTGGCCATTATGATGTCACTATTTTTATATATGATATATAATATGTTTATTCTTTCTTTAAGCTTCTTTATTTTTCATTTATTTCATACCATTATTGTTTCCACTATGGGTAAAGATGATATCTTCATTTTAGGAAGTGCAGACTACCGCCCCCTGAAAGTGATTTGATTCGTTAATACCATATGTGGGATGTGTAAAGGATAAAGTTAATGATATTATATATGTTATTATACTGTAATTATAATATACTCTTATATAATTATGATTCCTTTCCAGATAATATGAAATAGAAATGGAAGTAGCGTTCATGCGTACGTACGGCTTACCGTCTCCATGAACGGTGCATTTCATTTCTTACCTCTAAATGTGATGTAATATAATAAATACATGTATATGATGAATATATATGATATATATGTTATCCAAATCATTAATATCATTCTGGATATAACTAACCTTTGACCAAATTAACAACATGTAAGTGTAATAAGTCTATTTTTGACTTAAGAACCAAATACCGACAAAATGAGCACTATTAACTTAAATGATTACATGATGTTCATAACATGGTATAAAAGGAATAATGAACTTGAAAAAGGTTCATAATCAAGTAGATATTAACTCAAGTTTATTATTTAGGAGATTAAATAACGGTCGAGTCAAGTCAGACCCGAGGTATGGGACTTCATCTCAATCTCCTTTCATTGAGGCATATTTTGTTTTATACACAACCTTCTTTTATACGGTGTATAAACCCCTTTGACTTTTACGTTTATTCGAAAGGAATATTTTTTATATGAAGAGTTTACTAAACGACAAAAGGGAATGTTTTTGTCGTACGTATGTGGCGACAATGACTTCTTCGTCGCCGTGACCATTATTTGAGTTCCGGCTTCCTCTATAAGCCATACCTTCTTTTTAAAAGAAAAATAAATACCATGTTTTACTTTTCTTTTATTTTGGTATCGAAAATGGTTTTCATAATGTTTTTATATCAATGTGTTTTATTGATATCTTGTGATTGAAAGGTGGGAATGTTATGTTTCCTTTATGCATGTTTTATGTGATATGATTATGTTGAGGTTCTTGGGCATTATTATGAAAACGGGTGGTTCCGTGATAAACTAAGGGCGGGTGAGCCCGATATAGCTCTCCAATGCATTGGGTAACGCGAAGGAGTGAAACATTATGGTTTCTCCGAAGAGATTTAGGGAATATACTGTGATGGGTATTCCAAACGTAACCAAGAGGGTTACTCCCTACGTAAGAATGTTATGAATGCCTCAAGTTACCTTTATGTCTTATGATTTATATGATTTATTCATGATTTGATGAGGTATGTTAAAGTGATTATGTTTTATGGGTAAAGTATGATCTCATCCTTATGTATATATGTACCCATGTTTCCTTTCCATGTTTTTATAACCGATACTGAGCTTTTTATGCTCATCCCAAGTTTTTTTGAAATGTTTTTCATAGGTCAAGGGAAAGGTACATGATATGATGATAGTGTCAAGGAAGTGTCAAGAATGAATCCATGTTTTATTTTAAATATGTTTCCATTGATGGGAATGAAGAATACTATCTTTATGTAACTACTTTGTTTATATGTGGAATGTAATGCATGTTTTATGATCTAATTCTCTAAAACTCTAAACCCGAAAAGATCCTCAATGTGTAATCTTGTAATAACTCAAGATTAAGTAAGGTTTAACGATGGGGCCTTATACCACAATAGTTTTTCATGCTTTATTTCATCATGAAATTCAAATCCACTTGATTCCATGTCTTTTACCTTAGAAAATACATCATGGGAAAAACATTTAATTCCCATTCAAAAAATAACAATGTATTGACTCTCCTCATCCAAGAATGTTCACCTATACTCAAACAATATTAACTATTTTATATATATTTATCATTATATTTAATTATTTCATAGAATGGATATATCTATATATATAAAAACAAATATTGCGATAATTATCTTCATGGAATGGATATTCATCCCCTATTGGGACTATCTATTTTTATTACGTTAACTACTATTTCCATCACATATATATAATCCTCATGGAACTTCTATCCTACACAAGGTGTGATAAGATCTATAAAGACTCATATATATGAATAATTCTACTATGGAAATCTTATTTACACTAATTTTCAATAAATTAGTAATAGAAAAGTCCTTACATATTATGTGAGAACTCTTATGTATTAAAAGTTCACTATGTGACACCATCTTTCACTATGTGAGTAAATAAACAACTTCAAACATTTTGAATCCTAATAATCATGGGATCCCTCAATGATGGGGACCAGTTCCCCTAACACCAACTATCTTAATTTTTTACTTTGATATAGCACACTCTTAATGTGACCTAGGATATCCGGATGTGACTTTTTTCTAGTTGAAAAAACTACTTCAACTACATCCATAACACCTTTATCCCTATTCATGGAATTGTAAGATGCATCCAGAGTCTCTTTAATATCTTTTTTAGTTAACAAATCACAAAAATAATCCATTAGGATTTTTTTAATAATCATGCATTTTGGGATTATGGAAAACTCCTTCAAATTTGATTCAAGGTATATTTATCCAAAAAAACATGAGAACTAACCATAAATATAGTTTGACGAATTTTTTCTCAATATAGTACATTAATGATTCATGAACTATAAACTCTAACCACACATGAGTTAGTTACATCATGAAAAATTGTAGTTAAATAATAATTTCCTTAAGAAAATACATCACTAGTCTTTCTTATCATCAATATATCTAAGACCATATTTTAACAATGAATATAAATTCTTGTACACTTCCCCATTCCAAAACATCAGTAAGAGAATGATCATAGTTTTCTACATGTAATATTTCTCCCATCTATTGTTATATCTAACAATAGAAAACTTTATCCAATGAAACAAAGGGATAAATTCTCTCTTTTTGTAAACAAACCCCAAAAATCACATCTCAAAAAGTTAACAAGAGAGGGTTATAAATAAATAATAACAATTTAATAGATTTTACAAAACTATATAAAAGTATTATATTTACTGGGGTAGTGTGTTTTCCTTCTCCAAACTATCTAGTTGGAATAAAATAGTTTCACTACATGTGCCAACATATGCCTCTCAATATCCTACATGGGTTGTGTCATTATCATGATATATTGAATCTAATTCTATATTTATACAATCAATTACTTCAATAAGTATTGTTCAAATGTTTCCTGAAAAAACGATAATTTTTCTTAATATTATTATTCTTATAATGATTTATCATATTTTTTTATTATTGTTAATAACAGTTGAGTTATCAAAATTAATTGTAACAGTATTTTTTACATAAACTCGAACATCCTCATGTTTTTTATTCATCTATAGAAATAGCACACATGATTGAGCTTCCAAAAAATTAATTATCATTCTTATTTCTTATTTAAATATAATACTGATAATTTCATAGCTAAGAAATTCAAAAAACACCAAGATAAATATGTAATGCCTGATTTCAACATGAAATAATCAAATAAACTAGGCCAATATAAATCCTAGTACCCTAATAACTCATGATCTTGTTCCTCATGATAAAAAATCTAAAATACATTTTGATGTTGAAATAAAAAAGAATTTATGTTATTGTTATAAAGTGTATTTGGTCGGGAAAGCTCTAGTACAATGTGTCTTGACATGTGAAAGACAAAATTTCATATATTATCATTCTTTGATACAATAAACATCCCATTGTTTTCCTATACTTTGTTACATCGCATTTCATTACATAATAATCTCCTAAAAAATTATCTAGGTATCTACTTGTGTTATTAGTGGCCTAGAGTATTTCCATCCTACCCCTTGAGTACATCCTTCTCATATTTGGATTAAAAAGTAAATGCATGGTAACTTCTTTGTCCAACAAGAAAGATATGGAAAACTATTAACCCCCCAATCCAGGGCATATAAAATTCACACCTTATACATTGGGTAACAAAAATACATTACACTTTTTCTAATCCAATAAATTATTTTATTTAAATAAATCATCATAAGAATCCTTTAATAATTACATATCTTTAAGTAGAGATTATTACTAAATATTCCCTCTGGAAATAAATTATTTAATAAATAATGATCGTGTCTATGAAATCTAATATTTGGTTCATTACTTATATGTAAATATTTTCTTATTCAACTTTTATACATTAATATCATATTAATTTGTAATCTAATCATTTTATTTGTTCAGGTGAACTTTTTGTTCAAGGGATCCATTATGAAATTATTATTTTGAATCCATTTGGTATATATTGAGAATCCAATATACTAAAATTTACCAACAATAGTTAAAGATTTTTCATCCATTATATAAGGGAAAAAATGTCATCAATATCATTAACTTTTATTTTGGATTACCCCTTCCTCTCTATCCTTAATTTTTTCTCAAGTCACCTTCCCATATTCATTAACATCATTTTAGAATACCAAATAGATGATATTCAAACCATCTAGCCTTATGAAAACTTCCTATTATTGGTTCTTATAAAGCAATTCAATAAAATTGTGAAATGGTTTGGAAAAAGAGTCATATTTTTAATCTCATTAAAAACACAGATGCTTGATTTTAGATAAAAGGTAATTTTTTATAGAGTCTTAGAACTCTTTGTTTTCACAAATGGTGTCTGATCACTAATGAAATTTCAGTCATTGATTTTATGCATGATTATTTTTTTATTTATACCTACTAAACATGTTGGGTTTTCCTAACCATAAATAAATTATTTGAAATATTATTTAAATCCATGTACTCAAGTTATGTCCTTTACTATTGTATAACACTCATAAAAATTTCAAACTAATTTATTATTAAAAATAATCATTATTCATAGAGTTATAATCATTTTCCATAATAGAGAATTATTTAATTTCAGTGATTTTACCAATCCTCTTCTTTTAACATTAGTATACATTGATATTGAATATTTATCCATGAAACATTCATGCATTCCCACTAGAATAAAACTTTTGATTCCTTTTCTTATTTAGAATAAATAATTTACTTCTGAAAATTTTAATGTATTTCAATGTTAGATTCAACACGTATAATATCTAATAGTGTGTATTCAATTAATTAGAACATAAAAATCTATATTAGGGATATATAATGATTTAATCATTGATTTATTCCATATATATCTCATAGTAAGATCTCATTGATAAATGGTTGAAAATGATATTGTTAATTTGGTTCGTACCCACATTGCTGATATTTTTTTTTTCAGGTTATCTCCTTTGAATTTTGTTTCCTCATTCCACGATTCTTGATATATTTTTCCACTTAGTTATTCGATAATTTTTTACAATTATCATCCTAGATAAGTTTTCATTTTTAGTAAGATCTTATTTTCCACAAATATCTAGTAACATGTTATATAACTAAACATGTTATATTTTTGGGAAACTGACATCATCCAAATCATTTAGTTGTAATAATTAATTTAAATGATATAGTACCTCTTTGAATATGTCTATTTTTGTTGATAATGGACCACTCACATCAATTTATAATAACTCAACCAATCTTATAGACTTTATTACCTTTTTGTTTTTAGTATAGTAAATTATTTTCCATTTTACACAATAATAACATACATCTGTGATATCTCATGAATTTTTAGTGATATCATGATCTATTTATACAACACAATGTCTTCCATGAATTTTTAACTGATATGGATAAGACTATTCAGCCCAAACATATTATCTTATTCCTTTGATAGAAACACATGATTTATTATCCTAAAATGAAGAAGAGATTCCTCTTTGGGTTCCACCATTCCATCATAATTTCAATATTAGTTACATAAATAATGTATGAATAATTTTTAAATTTATCACATTTCATTAATCACAAAATTATCTCACACTTAGAATATTTTGGCGAAGAAATTTAACATCCAACAATTCCATCCATATCATGTCTTTTCCTATAAAATTTAATTTTATAGAGGAAATTATATTCAAACTAGCATAATTATGAAGGAAAATGACACCTTTTTTATATATAGTCTATTTGGTTGGTTTTTTTATTTTATGACAATTGTTACTTTTATCCATTAAAAATAATCTATAATCTGTCCCATTTTATCACTTTCAAATAAATTTCCATAACACTCACCTTCTCAATATTTTCATTATCGATCCATGTTTTTTGTTTTTACTTCTTTGTGTTAAAGAAAATTTTCCACCTCCAACTCAATTATATCAACCTTATCATCAATGAATCTAAATTTATTATGTTTCTGCAACCATCTTAATGATGCTTCATGCTACAAAGATCACTATTATCACATCCTTTTATAAAATTCATGATAAATTTCTTCCTTTATATGGAAAACCATTATGAATAAAATAATATCTATTAGAAACGTACTAATATTAAGAAATTATTGTCCTCTTTTTTTGTATCTCACAATCCTTGAACAATGATTTGGTGTATTCCCAATCTATCAAAGACACAAACATTGGATTCAGGGTACAATATTGCTCGTATTTTCATCTCTATCTATATATTTCGAGGTTATTTATGAGTCATAAAAACAAAAAAATCAATAGTATGGATTATTATGATAAATAACTTTAAAAAATTGTCCATTATCATTAAAATTATACACTTGTTGGAAGTTTTAGAATAATTCTTTTGACTGCCCATGTTTATCCATATCTTCTACAATATCGTATGCACTCCAACCTCCTGATTACAGGTCATGAGATAAATGTATTACTAGATCACCAATATTTAAAATATTATAACAAAATCACCATCAAACGTTTAGATTTTTTTGAAATTACTTTTCACAAAATCTATCAAACCATTGATAATCTCTAACCACTCTTAAATTTTGAGATTTTACTCAATTACCCTTTTGGAATGTCTAAATTACCATATTTAAGAAAATAAATCCTTTCCTTAAACATTTATTTTATTCTTCTTATTGTAGTATATATATTGTTTTAATAATTAAATAATCCATTGAATTTCAATTTTTGGCCCTCAGTCATCAATTTATTTATAAGAAACTTTTTTTCAATATTAAGGTATATTTTTTCCTCAACTTCAGTGTTTTCATTATCATCTACAATAGATTGTGTTCTATTTATGAAAACTATGAGGAATTCTTTATCTGGTTACTAATAGTCCTAAATTAATTCCAAATATTTAGTATTCCAATATAATTTCTTCTTTTTAAAGGAAGTTATAATTTTTAAATAATTTTATCCATGAAGTCCTCTTACCTTTCACACCCTTGGATGAACTCTTCATGGGTTCATCTTATTCAACATTGTATCATAATTCCCTAGGTCATCATGTAGTATTATAACCAAATATTACACATCGAAATAATGAAATAATTACTTTTACTATTTTCAAATTTTAGGCATGAAAATACAACACATAATCAACTTCCCCATGCTGAGTATCATCGTCTAATGTTAGTCTATTGTTTTCTTGTAAAGTAATTCTTGGTAATTACCCCTTTAAAGGGAATATTTGTAATTTTTCCACATCTATTATGCAAAAGGAGTGTTATCAAGACTTATCTTGGAACCACCATTATTAAGGTTTAATACGTTTTCACACATGGATTGTTGTAATTTAAATTATATCACCTTAAGATATATTCCATATGATAAATATTGATGTAACACATTTAGAAATTTTGTGTCACCATTAATATCCATTCATTATTCTTTTGATAATAAAAATCTCTCCATATAGAGTAACAACTCATGTTTGTAAGCAATGTAAAAATCCATTCCCAAATATTGAATGTACATCTATTTCCAATTCACCCATAGTTATACATTGTTAAATTTAATGATTATAATACCCTTATAGTAAAAAAAATCTAAATTACATAAAAGAGAGAATTTTTCACTTAGATCCTTTGGAACTGATACCTGTTGTTGGAACTTTAGTAAAATAAAAAAAAATAGATATTAGGGTGAATTACCATATGAAAATATCTTAAAATTATATTGACCTATGATCATATTCCATGGATAGAATGATCAATTATCTCCCATATAGCAGATATCAAACAATAATGAAAATAATGTGGGACACAAGTTATCTATTTTAGTTTACCCAATAAAAAAATTCTATGGAGTGTGAAATATAGATATTTTAATAAACATAAAACACTCTGAAAAATCCATGTTTTTTTCAATTTAGAGTGGCAACACTAAATGTCCAAGATTACTACCCATACAAAAGAAATGAATCAATACCATAAACCACCGTAAAACCTCACTGCACCACTAAGGGTAATTTTTGTGATAACTATGAACCAAATGTGAGTTTACACCAATATTATTATATTAATTTTCTTTATTTTCATCCATATATTTAACATTATGGACGATTCACATGTATTCACAAGGGATGTTACCATTTTATTATGGATGAAAATGGTAAGAAGTACAATAATATATTAAACGTAATGTTTCAAAATTATTTAATATATGTTAAATATATTAATATTTAATATAATATTGTCCACTAATATGATCTAGTTATAAAAAACTAATCACATCACTTCATGGACGTAGAATTCCACATGTATGCACAAGTGATGTTTTACATTCTAATACGTTGAAAAAGGTAGTGAAAAGGGGTTTTAGAATAATAATAATAAATTTTTATTTAATGTGAGAAAATTATTTTATTTTTTCATAAGGGTTAAAGAAAATATTATGGAGTTAGATAAATAAATAAAATGAAAACACTCAGTTAAGTGGTATACCTCTTATTTAGAAACCCGCCGTTGTATTATACCTTAAGCCTTCTAGATTTTCATATTTATGATACAAGATCTTATAGGTCATGGGGATGTATATTAATAATGTATTCCCATAGGTATTAGTTGATCTAAGGGTCTTAATAGATGTGAATAAGTAAGTAGAAGTGGTTCCCTTTTTTATGTGTGGGGAGTGGCACTCTTGTAATTTTTCAATGTATTAAATTATTAAAATAAAATATTCCTGGCAAAGTGGTAGAAAGGGACAAAAAATTAATATACAATATGTGATAGGGTAAATAATCAACAAGTCATATTTAGATATGTTTTAAATATATTTTGATCCTTATCTCTTGGTTGACCAACTTACACCAAATTTAGCCTTAATCGAGATAATTTTACCTTTCACAATGCTAACTTATTTAAGTAAAAAATAGATGGGGAGTTAAAATAACATTTTTCCATAAAAATTCCAATCATAGAACCTGTTTTAAAATTTTATAAATTTAAATTTGGATGAAATTACTTTTAAAATAAGAACACAATAGGCATGAATTGTTTTTGGGAAAATACAAAATTTAAGTATAAAATTTATTTGCACTGAAATAAAGAAAAAAAATTTATTTAAAAAAAATGAATGTTACTAGACATTTGGATCAATCCAAACCCTAATGAATACTTCAAACCATACCATTATATGATAATTACCAAAAAATAGATTTTATTTTGGAGTAAAATGTAATTTTTTTGACAAATGTCAAGCTTGGGTTCCCAGATTAAATAAATGTTTCAAATGCATTATTTTACTTCCAAAACAATATTTTTCCAAAAAAAATTTATTTATTAATTTATGATTAAATCACAATAATTTCATAAAATTTATAGTATTTTGAACCATTTATATTTTCACTATTCACCCAAAAATAAACTATTCATAAAATTATCGAAAAATCACGATATGAAATACATGATATAGTGATGTAAAAAATGCAGTCCGTTTTATCTAATAGAATTTATAATATTGAAATAATTATTTTATAAATAAAAAATTATTGTCTATGATAAATAATTTTGTTAAATAATACTATTCTTTCATCTATAATGAAAATTTATTAAAATATTTATAAAACTATTATGATTATGAATCCTTAAAAAGAATTCATATTAAATAAAGGATTTATTCATTTCTATAAGTACCTAGATTTTAATATTATTACCCCTTATTAAAATATATACCTTTAATTTCATCCATTACATAAACAAGTGAGGGTAATTTTCTCCCATAGCATTTTTCGATTCCCATGTTACTTCCTCAATAATGTGATTATTCTATATGTATATTACCTATGGAATCATGTTTTTTCAAAGTACCTTTTATCTACCATTAAAAATAAAAACCATATTTTATTTATTAGATGTATTCGTTCCATATATAGAAACTCATAGATCATAACATGATATTAATAGAGTGTGTAAATTGTTATCAAAGAAACATGAAACCCATCATATACATAAAATAAACATGGGGTTAAGGCTACGAAAAAAGAAACTAACCCTAAATTATATATAATATCAAAGGGTCCAACAATATGTAGACATAACATTACCTTTTTAACAAAAAATCTTAACACATTTCAATAAAGATACTTCACGAGAAATAAGATCTTATACCACAATAGAATATAATTTCATCCCATTATATGAAAAAGAGTTATATCTCCTCTGAGCTACCCCATATAGTGTTGGATCATTTACCTTCTCCACCATCCCCTCCAAATATTCAAGTATTACCATCTTCCTTCCACTAACATCATCCCATCAAGATGGTGTTATACATCGGTTTAAATATAATTCCTCAAAAGTTTCAATAGATATAATGGAATGAAAAATATTATCATAATAAAATTCACCAATAAAATATGATGATCTTGACTTCCATTTTAATCCAAATCTCAATAATGAATCTATTATTGATATGTATGTATTTTTTGAAATGAATTTACATCATATTGAGTATAAAAATTTGCACAAAACCTAAATTCAGTACCCATAATATTTTATGTCCTTTTTAAAACATTATGGTAAATCAAAAAACATGATCCAATTAAATAAAGATATGGACCATCTTTAATCTGATTATCTCTTTATGGTAAAGCTATAAAAATTAATTTTAAGACATAATATTTTGAATGGAACTTTTTTTTAATTTAGTCAAAAATAAATAAATAATATCTCAAATAACATTATTACATCAAGAATTTTTTGGTAATCCAACCATAAAATAAATTTAATCATTCTTCAAATACCATTTAGGAAATGTAAAAGTATAATGTATCTGATTTAGTACTTTTCACTCAGAAGTCTCATGTTGAATGGTCAAACATTTCAAGTTAAAGTTATCAATACATTTATTCATACAATTCCATTAATAATATTTCAAAATATATTTTCAATACTTTGTACTTCTATTATGAATGTATATTAGTGAGATAATATCTTTAATAAGAAATTCTTTCTTCAACTAGGAATTACAAGGAACACAAAAAATTCAATCAAAATATGATAACACCATATGTAGCAATATTAATCTAAAAAAAACTTCATTAATGATCATACTTTTTATTTCAAACCATGACCTTCATTCTAAGCCTCCTTTATTTTTATGAAAAAAATGAATGCACATATACATTATTCAAAATAGAACATGTTTCTATATATAAAATTTCTAGTATAATATTTCCTTTATAATTAACTAATGGACTATGTTCCACATATAACATATATAATGATGAATTGTCTCTATGAATCAAGGAATTGGTGTGATGACCTTTACACAAGTAACCCATAGTTGTTTTCTTACATAATTAAATTGTACTAATATACAACGAATCACATCCCGTTAGACCAAATAGTTTTCTAGTATTGGTAGACTAGATACATTCATTATTCCTATATTATATTTCAAAATACAAATTACAAACTAATTTTTTAGGATATAATTATTCCCACTATAATATTGATTAATATAAAACAAAGTATACATCCAGGATTTCTAAGAAAGGTTATAAATTAAGGGCAAGATCAAATATGTATTTAGTGTTAATTACAATGTATTCTATCATGAATCTATAAGAATTGTAAAAAAGTTATGGTAAATAA
This sequence comes from Viscum album, assembly GCA_963277665.1. Lineage (NCBI taxonomy): Eukaryota > Viridiplantae > Streptophyta > Magnoliopsida > Santalales > Viscaceae > Viscum > Viscum album. Next base: position 184,676,404 of record OY728156.1, on the reverse strand, counting down.
TTTGACACACATTCAATTAAAATAAATTAACTATCATTATGAGATATGGAATAATAAATATAGAAAGGTAAAAAACTAAACACATATTCTATTTAATCAATAACATGACTATCATAACTTGATAAGGAATAATTAAGATGGAAAAGTCAATTATATAGACCACATGCCATTTAGTTAATCAAATGAGAATGAAATGAATTCAATGATAATATCATAGTGAAAATATCATTGATAAATATATCTTAATTCCTAATGATGGAATTGGATATTTAATTGATGTTATGTATTATGTAAATTATACCTCTACCATCAAGATATATCCCCAGGATTGTATAAAACTAATGGGTAGAAGCCCATTTAAATAAAGTTAGACAAATAATTCATCACATCAGTCCTTCTAATGCATTAATGGGATACCAATAAATTGAACCCACCTGAGTCTACAGATCTATAGAATTACTAATATATCGAATGATCAATTTAAATCATTAAAAGTGTTCCATATCATAAAATATCTATATTGAGTAAAAAATACAGATTTATCAGTATTTACTCTAATAACAAATGAATTAAAATAAAGGAAATAGTTTGTAGGAATGATATATGGTCAATTAATAAACAAATACATGATAAATTATAATTATGATTAGGTGAATTATAATGTCAAAAAAATGTGAATAATTTAGGGGAATGTTAATGTCTACAAAAGTAAATCAAGGAAGTGAATGTCAAAAATTTCATTGGATAGAATGATCATAAATCATTCAAAGGAAAAAGAAGAATGGTTTCAATAAAACACATTCCCCTTGGAGATATAACAATGGGTAGTTTTAATTGATGAATACAAATAACATAATAATATCATTAATCAATTCTTGAGGAAAATATATTTTAAATGTTTGAAATAACCTTTTCAAAAAAAATGTTTTCAAAATATTTATAAAATAATTTTCATTAAAATTAATTTTACATACATATAATATATGATTTAAAATAATGAGTTTCCATTATTACTACAAATTATGTGCAGGCTGAGTATATTAAAAAATTGATTCCATTAACATTGTTGATGAAATCCAATCTTGAATTATTTTGAATATAACCTAAAGACTCAATTCAAAAAAAATTTAAAAAGTCCAAATGGGTAAAAATATATTTAAAAATTTAATTTAAAATAATTAATAAAATATTTGAAAAAAAATTAGAAAAAAAGGAATTTGTAGAAAAAGGAGTTCTGAACAAAGAGGGAAATCAAATAAGAATTTATTAAAAATAACAATTATATTAATAACCAACGAGTGAAAAAAAGGTACTATTAAATAAAAATATTATGAATAACTAGATTATAATCAAATAAAATGGATTTATTATAATGTTATCAGGTACTGTTTTTCAACTAAAATTGAAGAACCTACAATCTCGATTAGAATGAGATATTGAAAAAACACATTATAATGATAATTACATTGATGTTAGAAAAATATTATTAGATTATCTATATCAATATTAAATCCATATAATACAATTATAAATACAAAAATATATATTAAAAATTCATTACACGTATAATCATAGTGTATTAATGACAATAAAGGAGTAATATAACACAATGAACTAACATAGAGGTATAAAATTATTTACCAATTGGTAAATTTTTTTTCAAAATCACCTTATATTAAATAAAAAAATATGAATCATAAAATAGAGTGTATTATAAATTATTCATGAAATTTCTTATCAATGATTCATTATAGACATCCTCTTAGAGAAGTTATGTTTATAACAATACAATATGATTCAATCAAGGGTAATTGTGTTAAAATCTCAGACATAATTACCCATTTCATTAAACATGACTTAACCTCTTTATTGCAGTTTCATACATTTTATTAAATTATAAAATAATCATATTAATATTTATAATAACATATATTATCCTTTTATATCATTTTATCACACATTTATAAACAATATTTCACTATTTTTTTTATTTTGGGTGTTAATTTCCTTGAAATATTATTCATGTTTGATCATGAAGGTCACGATTCTTGTTAATATTATATAGTTTTATAATATCCATAATAATAAAAATGAAATTATTATCATTTTTATAAATCAATTATAATTTTAAAACCATTCATGAAATATGATTTTGTAAAAATGATGTATGGTACAATCATGGAGATGGTAGGACATATATATACATGGGTAGTGTTCCAATTTTTCAAAAATCATTACCAAAAGAACCTAAGTTGAATTTTACCTTTAAATAATGATCATAATATCATAAATAATATATTAATTATTTAAAAATTATTATAAATATCATATATGTAACATCCCTTGATTTGACACCCTCTGAAATGGCTAAATCAGGTTGGCTATGTAACCTCAAGCGCACCTCCCCATATGCCAAAGGATACTAACTAGTAGATGGGGTGTGATGATATAGTGTGGAGACTATACACCCTAGTATGGACTTACACAGTACAATAAAAATATAAACAAATATAATTCGAGTTATGAAGAAAATAGGATTCCATATAATATAAAATTGGGATGTAAAAGGACGAACCAATAAACTAATAATAACAATACATATAATGAAAACATGAGATGTATCTAAATGTAAAATAGGAAATAAAAATAAAAATAAAAGATTCATATGACATAGTATAATCACAATATTCTTCAATCCCAAACCACATGTCGGACCCATCTCCAAACACCACCCAGACTAGCAAGCAACAAATCTGCAACATGGCCACTTTACCATGTATGAAACTATATACATGTAATCTACTTGGGTAATAAATAACCACCCAAATAGGGTGAAACTAAAACTCCGAAGGTCAAAACCACTATATATGATGAAATATAGACTCATTATAATTGAATTTAAGAGGGTGACATATAGCTGTATTTAAAAATTTATTAATACAATATTAAAATCAACCTACTTTGAAACCATTATAAAATATCTATGAGCATGTTGCATACACATTTAATCCAATAATGATAAATCCATGCTAATATCAGATAGATTTTCTCCAAATGACACTATATAATAGTTTCATCATTGGACTAGGCATAGCCTACTCAATTAAATTATTACAAAATAGGAATGGGATGATCCCAACTATTTTAAGCAATATAACGTGGATCTAGGAAAATCACCTATAATATATGTATTACAACATGTTACTAGGAAGGTCTTACTCATGTATTATAGCATGGTACTGGTCCCACCCCAATCAAAATAAATATTAAACTATTGGACTAGAAAGATCCAAGTTAGTATAATAAATAAAGAATTGGACTTGGCATGTCATAATCATTATAATCATTATAGTGTTGGAATGGATAGAGTTCACTCAATATAAGCATTAAAACACGAATCAAAACACATTTCATATCAATAAGGATATAACAATGTGACATCATAACGATCAGTGGTTAATTATTCGAATTACAATTAATCATTTAATTAAACATTTTATTTATCAATTTGGTCTTAAAACATTTCATGAAATCTATTTAAATAAACATATATATTTCTATGATGTATATGTATCAAGAAATCTCTAAAATCTTATGATATTTTTATCACAATTATGACACTAGGTAATTCATAAGTACTCCATGTTCACTTACCCAACAGGTATAAAAATGCCATGTGACAACATCATGTGAATCCAAAAGAAACCAATGAATAGTCCAGTTCAAATTTTCCCATTAATTATTGAATTAAATTTTTTAGAGTGCACGATGTGTTAGTAAAATTTCAATATTCCACATAATTTCCTATTATTAAACTATTGGTGTATGTTTTATAACCCCTAACATTTATTTTTTAGATTAATGAAATGCTTCCAATGAAAAACACTAATAAAGAATAAGGGAACAATGTTCACAATAAGAGCCTAGATAAACTAAGATCTAGATCAATACTGTAAAAATCCAAAATCAGAAGGAACCCCCACAAAATGATGAACAAGGGATGATAAGGGAAACATAAGAAAAAATACACAATAGGGATCAAATGTGTGATTGAGATATCTAGAATACAAGGAAAGTCTCTAAAAATTCCTCTAAATCATCTAAGGGTAAATAGAGTAGGGATTCATGTGGTGGAATAAAATAAGTCATATGTATTTACCACCTAAAACCACTAGTGCTAAGAAATAAATGGTGTGTAGGATTATTTCAAGGTGTGTATGCCTTATTTAAGATTAATTCTGAAAAACTCATAATCATGGATTAATATACTTTTCTCAAACATTTCATGTCATCTAATGAGGATTCATTATGTGTAACTAATTCCCACTACAATCCAGGTCATGGGATGTATACCATTAATGGCATCAGTGTAGCAGAAGTTAAAAATTAAGTAAACCATTTACATAGAATGTAAATTACCAATATACCACATTCAACCCTACTTAATCAAAAGTTTCCAACAACCTATGAAGCCTCCCAAACATACAAAAACACTTAATACTCCATTTTAACATTTTTATACCAAGACTCCATTATTTTGATGTAATTATACATCCCTAAACTATAGGTCATGTTCTATAAAAATGGATCTCTTTCTTTAAAGAATACTTATCTACAAACGATAAAAGAGAATAGTAAACTCAATAAAATACATTTTGACACAAAAATCAAAGAAGGGTGAACCAGGATGAAGATGGATCTTAAATCCTTCCAATAAAATAAAACTTTATCTATGAGCTTCTCAAATAATCAAGGTGGGGTCGTTGTGAAAATGTCTGGCCTTGGTGATCGCATATCAGACTGTCTCTCTAAGGACTCCTTCTCAACATACCCTCGATTCAACTTCACTAATAATAGAAGTATATTCCTATCCCGGAGATACATTTTAGTATGGTCAACATTATGTAATGGATTCTCCTCAAAGATTCATCAACACCAAGCTTGACTTAGTTGACATATATTATATGGAAAGGGTTTGGATAGTATTTCAGAATCCACAACATGGGAAACACATCATGCATGACATTGTATCATTGTCTAAGGGATATCATTATATCCTAGGAATGACTGTATCCACTATCTCAAAATTCCAAACAAACTTGGGTTTTATATTCGTTTGTCTACCAATATGTACTTTTCCCAACCTAGGAAAGTCAATAAGGAAAAAATTATGACCAAACTAAAACTACAGAGGTTTACTCTGATGGTTGGTGTAATACTTATGAATACATTATGTCGTTACCAAAGACCTCCTGGTTAGTTGAACCTAATCTGATGTCACCTACACGAGATAAAGTCCAACAAGAACAAACTAACCTTTATATAACCAAAAGTTTAGTGAATGAACTGGCCTTCCATATAATGTCTTGAAGGTGCATATGGATTGAGGCTCGTATGTTTTTGTTATATGAAAAATAAAAGTGGGACATATTTTTCTCCCGTGAACCAAAAATTTCCAAAACACAAGACCATAACATATCCTCAAGAACCAGAATAGTAAACTCATATTAACACTCAGTCTAAGGATGATTAGAAATATAAAGAAAAACCTAGGATCTCGTAGTTTGTATGAAGACCCCCATCAGAACCATTATGTGAAATTGTGATCTCAATCAAAAATAATAGTCCCCAAAACAAAATGAAATTGAACTAAAATTCAACAAAGAAATACTACCCAGGCGATTGGCTATTTATATATCCCTTATAAGTAAAAAATGGATTACCTTCATTAGTTTATCCATGATGACCTATACTTCATCATTATTGTTGGTTTTCATAGGTATTCCTGAAAATCAATCAGTAGTTACATCATCCCATTTTCACTCTAGAATGGATACAGGCTACAACTGCCTAGTTGGCCTATGATTCTCATATTTCACCTACTCAAAGATGAAGCATGTCACCAAAAATATTTCTACAAACTTCTTCATTCCTAATAACCATTAATTATTATGGAGATCTCAAAACATATTATTCAAACTAAGATGTTCCTCTCATATAGATTCATGATGATATCCCACTAAATATTCATGAAACCCCATAAGAATCCATATAAATTAAAATAAAGGAAGAAAATTTCCCCTACTAAGAGACCATCGTGATTTTCTCTGCCCACTATATAACAATCTCTTAAAAATAATCCCTCCAAATCAGATAATTTATTTTTTTTATTTGGTCCAAATTAATGGTTATAAATGTTTTCAAAGTCAAATATACTCATCCCTGGGACTTTTAAACATATAAATTCTTGTCTGAAAAGAGTTCCATCATCCAGTACACATCATAAATCTCCTAAAATTCCTTGATCAACAACATCAATCTCAATATGTTAGAAATGATGTTTACCTTTCCTAGTGTATATGAAAACTCGAAGGCGAAAGCCTATAAATACTTGAACCACCTCCTCTAATGATGGATCAGGTCCCATGAAGAATATCTGAGCATGCGGATCTTATGGTTTTAGTACACCACAAACACCCCCACATGGTAGTGTCTCCAACATCATAGGGAATTTACCAACACAGCTAAATCCAGAACATGAAGAGGATAAATCCTCTCATGTGTTCTTAATTATCTTGACCCCTAAGAATTATCTTGATCCTAAAATATTAGAACTAAAATTAGTCTAAATATAGTTTCCTCATAGTACAAGGTATACACTTTACTCGGAACAGGTAAAGATAATATATAGGTCAAGGGTGACCATCTCTTCATCCCTAGAAATGTTCTCTTACAAGAATCTGACCAATAAAACATCATCCCCTTCTTTGTCATCCCAGACATTGATGTTTCATGATAAGGGAATTCCTAGATAAATCACTTTTTAATATCTCTATATACCAAAAATATTTCAATATCAAAGACACTCATGGGATACTCCCAATTTACCATGGAGGAAAATATCTCTTGGTCCAAAGAATCATTTACCTCTTAGATCTCATGACCCACAAATTTCACTTTTTTAATCCAGAAATTGAATTTGGTTATCTTATCATAATTATAATGGTCCCTCAATATAATAAATAAGACTGTAATATACATGGAATTATCTTCTGATTAATTGTAGTACACCAAGAAGTCATTGATAAAAACAACCACAAACTGGCCTATAAAATGATGAAATATTTGACTCATCAAGGCCTTAAATACCTATGGAATGGTCATTAAAACAAATGAAATTAGTAAAAACTCAAAAAACAAATACCTTATCTAAAAATTAGTCAGATGAATGTCATATGGTTTCACCCACAACTCTTGGATCCCATTACTCAAATCAGTCTTGGAGAATATCTTTGAATATCTCAACTGATTAAAGATATCTTAGATGCATGGAAGGGGATAATATTTCTTGACATTAATATGGTTTAATATCTACTAATCCACACATAAGTTCAATTTTACATCATAATTAAAGGAAAAAATGAAATAAAGAATCCAATCGAGATGTTCTGGGCTATATTGTACATTCCACTTCCAAATCATCCCACTAAACTTTCAACTATTGAAGCTTTGCTACATCCATCTTGTATTGTGGGAGCAAAACTGGTTGCCCTTTTAGAAACAACTCAATCATGAAATCAATATATATCTCATGTTTTGATCCATTAAACTCTTTAGGAAAGAAATCCTAAAAATGAAATGTCACTCGTATAATTTAATCATACTGAATTACAACGTCATGTAGAACAATTCATGATATCTGAGCTATGAGACAATCCAATCAACACTAAATTGGTTCAACATAACCAAAATTTATATACTACTCACCCTGGTGAGAAAAGATTCCTCTTTATAATGATAGAGGGTTGAGTTTATTTTAGTGACGGTTTATATGAGTCAAGAATATGAATAACAAATCCAATCAAAGAATCATATCATAACCTTTCATTTAAAATCCAAATGTGTCAGATAATAAATTGTAACCATAAGTCTATATAAAAAATAATAGGAAACAATTGATATTATATGACCTCACATTCAATTGTTTATCGATGGTAAAAAAACAAAACCCAATATTTCAACAACAAAGAACAACCCACTTGAAAAAAAAATATCATATAAAAAAGGAATATGATGCTCGTATATCAAAAATATAAATCATGGTTAGATTACACAAGATTTCTACCTGTAAATACATATATCAATGTATCCAGAATAGCAGGAGTAGTATGTATAGAATGAAATTGACTATCCACTCTTACCTCGACTCCAATCTAACTCTCTGAAGAAATTCCTTCTGCCAAGTATTTTCATTCCAGCACTAGGTTTCCATGTGCCTTTCCTAGACATGATTTCCCAGTGGAACTCTAGATACCTCTCTATTAAGGAGTAGCTAAATCCCACCAAGATATTGGAAAATTTTCTGATCCTCTCCAACGATCGGCTTCCATAATTACCTAAGAAACCTATGTAGATGACCTATCATTCCACCAAAATGTTGATCCATGTATGGGTACATACACTAAGGAATCTTGTTTCCCAACATACCACATTGATAGAACAATAATAGTAAATGGTACATAGATGGATTCCCACTCCTCTAACTACTCTACCTACTGTTACCTAGGCAATAACTGTCATAACAATACTTATTATCCCCAAAAAGGATCTCCTAATTTTTCCTTCTTAGACAGACTTACCTATTATTGAGGCCCCAATCAGATTCATTTCAATTATTAGTGTCTAATTCATAACATCAAAAATGAAACTCAAATGAAAAAAGTTCACTTAAGACCATATCTCAATGTGAATCCAATCTAGAAAATGAATCTCCCTATATATCTCAAAAATATATAAATATGTCACGAAGCGTTGTAGGTCAGGGAAACATTCATCATAGTCCATCACTAAGAAGACTTCAAGTGTCATATATAAGAACTCATGAGCCCTATCATCCCTCAATGCCAATAGATAGAAACGGCTTAAGAACATAGACTCGATGTCCTTCCAAATTAGCTCATTCATCTTCCCTGCTAGCTCTTGAATGTCCCATTAATGATTTAAAGGACCAAATTGAATACATGTAGTAAAAATAACCATCCAATATTTGTGTGAAAAAGGTGAATAAGGAATTTCTATAAAACCTCATTGAAAAACAAGGTTACATGGGGTCCTCCCTCCCCGGTGAACGTATGCATATGTTATAGTTGAAACTCTCTCATCATGTATGACATGAAAGTAATTGTTTGTATAATCTCTCTTCCAATGGATTATATAACCCTTTAAAATATTTCTCAGAGGTGAAGATACATTTAAATATTAGTATCTACAAAAAACATTGGTTCTACTATGTTAGGTGTGTGCGGATTTACAATATCCTAACGGTCAACTAAAATATCATTATGAGGAATTTTCTATATAATAATAATATCTCATTTTAAGGAATATATTGAAGATTATATATTAGAACTGTTTAATAATAATATATAGAGGTGTAGGAAGAAATAAAATACTAATTATCGTTGAATAACATTACCTCTTATTTGGGTAAACAAATTAAGATTGCACCAATATCCCCTAGAATAATTTTCATCCTAATATAAGGATCAAACAATAGATGAGGTAATTTGGTAAGTGTTTTTTGTAGGTATCGTTGGATCCAAAAGGGTGTGAAGGTGGGTGTATGATATGATAGGTGATTGCCTTTTATATTTGAGATTAGTGGCACACATTTATATTTTGAAAACAAAATGGTGAACCCACATTTTCAAAATGATAAAGGGGACTAAATTGATTATTATATATAATTATACATGATATGGGCCTAATATGGATAGAAAATATATTTTAGACATGTTTTAATGACCTTTTAACTATTATAATTTTATATTAACATCCTAGTAAATCACTTTTTACCTTAATCGTGTTAAATACTTTTTTACTTTTTTAACTCTAGATTTTGGTCAAAATATAAGTTGAAATTATTAGATAATATAAATAATTATTATTACAAAATATTTCATCAATTTTTTCTAGTTCCATTCACATAATAGAAATTTTTAATTTAAAATTAATCTAGTAGATGTGACGAGAATTTGCTGTTTCAATGAGAAAATGACCAAAACCTTACAAAGTATTTGTATCAAAATTCAATTTTAAAATGATTCCAATAACCAGAATTGGATTAATATAAATAAATTTGAACAAATTGTTTTAATATCAATTGAAAATAAAATTTATCATTAAAAATATTTTAAATGAGAAGGCGGGTTTCAATTAACATTTTGTATTTTTCAATATTCATCAAAAAATAAAATATATCAAAACAGACTAATTAATTCACCGAGAGAAAAATTTTCTATTCAGATTTATAAATTGAAAATTATTTTTTAAAAAAAATTATCAGTGTTTTGAAAAATAATTTTATATTATTTATTCAAATCATGATTAATGATTCTTTTAGAAAAAATATAGTTTTCTAGAAAACAATCGGTTTTCATTCAAATGATTATTATTTTATTCTTAATTTATAGATAACAAATAAAATTATCTTTATATGTGTAATCCATATACTTTTCATAATTTGGGTTTTAATATTCATACACACCAATTTAATGGAATGGTTGTAATGGTATACTATATTATGGTTCATTTATACTCAAGGTTGAATATTCAATAAGCAATCCATGACATTAAATTTAGTGAAATATATTTTTTTTTTGTTTATGCTAGGTGTTTGATTTTATGTACTCTATAAAATATAATTTTGTTCTTCTAGATTCATGGTGTGTCACATTCTCCCCACCTTAGATAATTCATGTCCTCATAATTTAATGTTGATCTTGTTAATCATGTGATTAATATTTGAAAAAACATCCATATGATAAAAAGATAATGAGAAAGGTTAATAGAAAATCCCCTTAACGATAGAGATATTACATTCTCGTGTCATCTAGAAAATAAACTAATATGATTCCATGTAGGAGATAATTCATTAGAAATAAAACATGGTTATGTAAGAGAATACTAGTATATAATATTGTTGGAGAATGGTAGATTATGTGCTCATGAAGAATTTAAGGACAAAAAATAAATAAACCAACATGGTGTGAAGATAGTAATTGATATCATCATAAATTATCATAATAGGATATGTTTTTTATTTGAATATTATTTTCCTAGAGTTAATGAATTTTTTTACACTCTAAGAATATAATGAAGTATACTTGATATATTTTTATTTTATAAGAACAATTTTTCCTTTGGTTACTCTTTAATAAATTTCCACTTCAAATCATTCTCCAAGAAATGAATATCCAAAAATGTTATTTATGTGCCTGAAACACTAAAATTCACATTTAAAAGATCATAAGATCCATTAAAAGAAACAATTTTTCCTCTATCTCTAACTATTTTCCAAAATAAATACACCCATGACAAGTTATCCAATATAATACATTAATCTCTAAATATAAAAATTAACCCAAGCAGTTAAACCTTAATATTTATTCATAAAATTCTTTAACTAAAAGTAGTGGCATATTAATATAGAAAACACATAGGCCATTGGTCGGTACTAAACCCTCATCATCCTTCGACCATGGTTTCAAGCCCTGCAGCCTTGTCAAATGTAATAGGTTATACATTTTCAAAAAATATACTAATATAGTACTTATAAAATTCCAAATTTTTGATGACCCATATTTACATCAACATTAAGATATGAAAAAAATGTAAATGTTACCATTTCCATTAAACTTATTCCCATAAAATATAATGTAATTCTTCCCTAAATTTATTTTTCACTAAAATATATAATAAAACAGTGGGTTGTATTTCCATAAATTTTTATCTATATATCCTTAATCTTGGTAGACTCCAATCATATAAAACATAAAAAGGTAGGATTATCTCATTGAACTTATGATCGATCTTAAACACATAAACACATGGTGGTATCGATAAGTCCTAAGTTAATGAATACACATATTAGACTAAAATTTCACATAATCCATAGATGTTTCATAATTCTTATCACAAAAATACCCTTGGTAAAAAAATATTTTTACAATTTAAAACTTGAACCCCAATAGTTTAATACCTCAACCATTTTATTTCAATGTATTGATATTCATTGTTAATTGTTTAACCATTTGAATATTTCATTGACTCATAATCATCCCATGTTCCCACCATTTAAGATAATTTACTATAATTGGATACAAAGGATCTTTTTGTTTCCCTCCATCATACTACTCTTTTTTCCTCAATAATTATAGACATTATGATGATACATTATACACATAAATATATTTTTTTTCCATTCCACTATACTTCTGACAAATAAAATAACATTCTCTCTTCCATGGTTTCCACCACATGACCTCCTAGAAAATTCAGTCCTTCTATTATTTGGTTAGTTTTATAGTTTGTTAAGGTATATATTGTTGACAATATTTTCAGATAAATATTTATTCATAATCATTATATATTTTTCCCCTATAATCATCCAATTTGGTTTCACGTAGTCACCACCTTTTCCATTATATTCAGTTTTACCAAGATTCATTTTGGTTGAATCCATTGAATAAAACAAAAAATATACTATCATCACTAATATTCATAGTGGTAAAACAATATAATAATTTATAGGAATTTTAGATCATGAACAATTTTTTTAATCTTTAATTCCTTAGTTTTAACATAGTTCATTCATTTTCATCATCTATCCAAATAAATCATAATGTATTGTAAATTAAATGTCAATTATCCTAAGAATATCCCCTGGGAGAGTAAAACTAGATACATATTAAGGCCCACTATCATGCACTGGATAATGTTCAGTTCAAGGCCAATGTTCTTTTTTTATATTTATTACCCAAAGTTACTTCAATTCCAAAAAAACATCCTCTTTTACTATCCATCCAAGGATGTACTATAATGAAAAACCATATAGTATCTAAAATACCAAAACATTTTGATTTTCTTATATACATATCCTCAATCTCTATCAAAGGTTTATGATCCCTAATCTAAGTTTTTTATAAATAAAAATCCAATGCTTTCTACTAAACGTACTTTTATAGTAACACTAGCGACCTCAAAGCAAGTAACCGAGAGTCAGTTTCTTAATTTATTACATTTTAATGATTTAATATTATTTTCAACCCAAATAAAGGGTTATTTTATTAGACATATAAATATATACATACATGATTCCCATATTATATTTAAAAAAACAAATTAAAAGCCAATTTTAATACCTAGAATAACATTATTCCCACTAAATTATCATTTCATATCAGTCATAGTACACTTTATGGATTCCTGATAAAGGAAAAAATTAGGGTGGTCTCAAAATCATAGTAATAAATGTGTGATGAGGAATATATCATGATTCATTAGAGATTATAAACATGGAAAGGTAAATAATTTGACTCAAATTCCATTTAATTAACATTATTATCAATATAAGATAATGAATATGTAAGATGGAAATGTATAAAACTGTATACACGTTTCATTTAATCAAAAACATGAGTATCACAATTAAAAAAATGTATAATCAATATATAAAGGTAAATAAAAAAACACATGCTATTAAATCAATAGACTTAGAATGAAATGAATCCAAAGATAATATCATTATGAAAATATCATGGATAAAGATATTTATATTCTAAATAAAGGAAATTCTTAATTATCAGATATCATGTCTTAGGAACCTAATAACTTTAGCATCAATATGTCTCCTCGAGACAGATAAACATTGATGGGAGGAAAACTATTTAACTATGTCTAGCCAACTAATTCATCTAATGAGACCTATTGATGAATTGATGGGATTTCTATAACTAAGAACCAACCATGTGTGCATGTAAAAATTATTCTTCATATATCATATAATTTATTTAATTCATGTAAAATTTTTCTTATCATAAAATTTATGTATTGAAAAAACAATGCATATTTGTCAATATTTTCTTATAAAAAATTTTATCATTCAATATTGGACATTGTATGGGTAAATGATAGATTTTTTTATGAAATAAAAACAGCCCTGATAAATAACATGGATATTTAAGGGAAATTTTATGTGCATATAAATGTGAATAATTTAGGGTAATGATAATGACTACAATATTGAATCATGTAAGTGAATGAAAATTAATTCCTTGATCAAAATGATCTTAACGAATTTGGAGGATGAATAAGGATTCTATCAATAAAACATATAACCATTGATGTAAAAATAATGGGTTGTTGTCATTAGTGACTTGAGATACCATAAAAATATATTTTAGTACATTTTTTGAAGAAAATAACCTTTTTATTTTGGAAATAAACTTTTAAAATGAAAATTCGAAAAAATTGAATATAATTTTCTCTGAAAATAATTTTCTTCAAAACTAATTTTCTTTAAAAATAATTTTTAAAATTTTTAAATAAATTTTTTAAAAAATCGGTGGCCATAATGGAAATAAATTATATACTTTCCCAGTAAATTAATACCATGATTCATTTTACATTTTTAGTAAAATCAAATTGATCATTGGTTTGAAAATGACTTGAATAATACTTTCAAATATTTTTTTAAAACGTATAAAAGTTTAAAATTTTCATTATTAAATATTTTTAAAAGGGTCAAAACCATTTTTAGGGAATAATGATTTTATATAAAATAGATATCTAAGTGAAGAGTAATATAAATTTGCATTTTCAAAATGATATCTTCGCATATATATTGACAAAAAAAGAGTAAAAAAATGGTACGATTATTTTAAAATATCAATACTAACCATTGGATTAGAAAATGAGATGGGTTTATTCTAAAATTATTAAATAATTTCCATTAACGGAAATTCAATATTAAATAATCTCTATTAGAATGAAATTTTGAAACAAATCCTTACACTGATAATAATATCCAAGTGAGAATTAAACAACGAATTGACTATGTGTATCAACACTAAATCAAAATAAAACATGTATAAATATATAAAATAGGTATTAAAAATTAATTACACATATAATATTTAAATATCAAAGACAATATATGATTAAGATAACCCAACTAAAATAAATAGAGTTATAAAAATATTTATCGGTTGGTAACTTTTAAGAAAAAACTCCATTAGATGAAATATTTAAAATTTAAACTAAAACCACATTGAATTGTTAATAAATATTGATAATATATGGTAAATGGTCATAATATACAATATATTAGAGAAATTTTGTTCTTAATATTATAATTTTCCTCAATGAAGGACAATTTGGATGATGTCCCTTACCTCATGCTTCCTTTTGGATGAATATGATTTAAACATATGTATAGTAGTTATAAACACTTCATTAACTTTTAAAATAACCATATTAACAATTATAATAACATACATTATCATTTTATAACATCTTATGACCATTTTTTCATATTCTTTCATCATTTTTGTTTTCTCAGGTGATAAGTGACTCATGTTTTCATTCATGTCATGAATGTTCAAGTTCTATTTCATGATATATAGTTTCAAAATTTCAATAATAATAATAATGAAATAATTATAATGATTACACATTCAATAAAAATCATGAAACATGGTTTTTAAAAATGCATTATGTTGTGATCAAGGATATGGTTGGCCTTATGTACTAAGGGTAACATTTCCCTTTTACAACAATCGTTATAGAAAGAATTTAAGTAATATTTCATCATTACAGAATGATAATAAAATAATAAATAACATATTTTTTCTTTATATATTCATATATATATATATCAACCATTTTTGTGGTTTTTAAAATATACTTTCATTGCTTTGTGAAGGCAGTAGTCCACATGTACGTGAACGATGCTATCATCTTTAACTGAGGTAAAATGATTGAAACAAATTATATATATTATCGTTATATAATAAAAAATATGTAAATAAAATCATAAATTTGTCATTGATATCCCATATATTTATTATAATTATCATTATTAAAATCCATGTAAAGAATTAATGAAGGAAAAATAACATCGATTTTCTAGGAGGTACTCTATAGTAAAAAGGAGCGTCATTATAATATTACCAATAAAATGATATGTAAAAAGGTATATATGATATAATGACTTAAGTGTCACAATTAATTTATAAATATAAAATATATACTTGAGATCGATCAATATACCCAATCATTATAGTTGGTAGTAGAAAAACGAATGACATTGGTTCTTGAGGTTGTAGTCTATCATACACACGAATGATGAATTTGAAACCCATTTGATGGAAAATTACATGGTTTTAGGTGACCCCATTAACAGTAAAAAATATAATTTTATTTAATATTCTTATATTATTATATCAAAAAGTTTTACTATAATTTATGGAGGTGTAGAAAGAAATAAAATAAAAATACACATTGAACAACATTACCTCTTATTTGGTTAACTTCATTAAGAGTGTAAAAAAAGCCTTCCATGATATGCTTTTTACCCAAGATAAGTATTTTTAGGTGAATTAATGTATGTTTTTTTGTGAATTTGGTATCAAATTATGAACCAAATTGGTTTTAAGGTCTGTAAACGAGAGGATATGGGTGTCCTTTTATATATGGAGAGAGTGACACACTTCTAATATTTGAAAAGAAAAAGATGTTTTGAGATTTCCAATTTCAAAACGGGATAAAAATATTATTTCACTAACAATATGACATGATAATATATAAAAATCAATAGATAATATATTTTAGACACTTTTTAGGTTATTTAAGTCTTATCTTTTTAGTTTAACCCCCTCGTAAATCCATTTATATCTTAAATATGTAAAATATTTTTTTATTGTTTTCAATATTTATCATTTTAAAAAATTCATATTTAATTTTTTGATAATATAAATTATTATTATTTTTAGTATTAAATCACTATTTAAAAATTCTATAACAAAATTAAATGTTTTTTATTTAATATTTACATCGTAGATGCAACCAGAAAATGAGGTTTCAAAACAAAAATTTTCTAATATTTATGATGTTATTTTTATCGAAATAATATATCAAAATGACTTAAATGACCAAAAATAAATTAATGAATAAATAGTTTTTTAAATTTTACATTCAATTAATCAAAAATATAGTTTAACATTATATATAATTTAATTGAAAAGGCAGTTTTTAATTAAAATTCATAATTTTTCACTATTCATTGTGAAATGAATTATTTCAGAAATAACAAAATCCTTTACCATTAAATTATTTTTAAATTATTATTTCAGAAATAAAGTTTATTGTTTCAAAAAATTTATCCTAAATTGGAATAAATTAATTTGATATTATGTCTGTGAAGCATGACTATACATTCTTTTTGAAAAAACAATGTTATCCAGAATATATTTCTTTTTCTTTCAAATGATTCTTATTTTTTTCCTAATCATAATATAACCAATGAATTTGTTTTACATGTTTTGACCACGTAATTTTAATAATTTAGTCGGTACTATTCATAACTTCTAAATTAATGTCTATTTCATAATGTTATATTATATCATAGTTCATTTATACTCAGATTTGTGTGTTTCTCATGTTTTCAATGAGATTCAATTTGATGAAATATAATTTTTTGGTATTTTAATCATAGTATTTCATGTCACATAATCAATAAAATACAATTTTTTATTCAGTAATCAGTAGTGGTTACAACCAGTTTGTTTTTATCATTACATAGTTGATAAGTAATTCTACAATCAACTTGCTTAATTTCTTATATACATATTACCCATATTATGTTAAACACTTTTTGAGTGAATATTTACTTTACAATTTTATATTGGGAATTAATTTCACAATTAAACCCATACATATGATTCATCCACATTTTTCAAGAAAAAAATATAGCATCCATCTTAGTTTCATGTATAGGATAATTATACTCATGTTTTGTTTAATCGATGAGAGGTATACATGATATCCCATTCATCCTAAATCAAGACACAACAATGTCCCTTCAATAAAGAATCAAAATAAAAATTCACAATTTCTTATTGGAAAGGAGAACACTTGAGCATTAACAAATCTTAATTTCGATTCCCAAAAACACTCAACACATTCCTTTAATTTTATTAATTTAACTCATTTTCTAGTAAACTTAGTGGAAAAGATAACTGACAAAAAATTTCAACAATCAATTAACAATAACCCAGTAATGAAAGAAAAAATCAAATCTCAACTAAATCATTAGGTCTTATATACTCTTCCACCACTTTATTAGCATGATCAATAGTTATTCCAAAGAATATTACCAAGGAATTATATTTATTACAACCAAAATTCAGATTTATTTAGTTTTAAAAAGAAATTAATTTCATTAAAATTATATTGAAAATTCATTATGTGTTTCCCATTTACTCATAAAATTAAGAATAAAAAGGAATTTCATTAATTAAAACAACCACTAATTTTCCAAAAAATCATGGAATACACTATACATTAGACTAATCAATACAAAGGTTGTGTTTAATAATGTAAATTACCTAAAAAAACATTTAATTTGTATACTTGGTACCCAAAAAATTCTTCAGAATGTCTTTATCCATAACCTTAAGCAAATGATAACTGGACATGATATCTACAATTGAAAAATAATGATCTCAATTTATTTGGTCAAATAAATAATCAATATGGATATTTTTTATAAACCCTTTTCTTATTTATTTCTTTAAAATCAACATATTATCTCTTGGAACCACACTTATTTTTAAAAAAATTAGTGCACCAAAATTTGATGTCCTTATGAAGATGAAACCCAAATCAAGTAACTATTATAACTTCCTTTTCAACTCATACAAATCAATTAGATCTAATCTAAATTGGATTTTAAAAATTATCTTCTCACTACTAACTAATTCATTAGTAAATTCAACCTACTAATCATGAATAAAATATAAAAAATCATTAATAAATACCTCTATATCTTCATTTTCCATTCATACAACACTAGATTAACCAATTCATTTATTTTAATCAATATATTCAATATAACACTCAATTAAATATATTTTTAGTTTCATGGATTCTTTATGTGTTATCAACGGTATGAAACATTTTTATATACAAATTGAAAATAACTTTTTTAGCTATGTACTATATGTTAGTGTGATAAACTAATAGCGAATCCATACCTAAAATAACCAAAAACTATAAAATGGTCAAGTTGAAAAGTTATATAGGAATACTCCTTCCCTAAATGATAACTTGAAGATTCCAATCAATTCATTATGCCTTCATACAATACCCATTTCTTTTTACAAAAATTTTTAACAACATTTCTTGATGTAGTAGTTCCATTTAACATGATAATTTATAAAAATTGAAGAAATCATTGATACAGAATTAAAAAATATTTTTTCATAATCTGAATAAATATAGAGTGTACCACAAAACACTTTATTTTTGGGTTGATCTGCTTCTATAAAAGTATAAAAATACTTTTCCAAACCCTTCCTGTTTTGGTCTAAATTATTTTTACCATTAGTTAATAACTTCAAAAATTATTTAATATAATGATCTAACTTAATATAACAAAAAAAATATCACCAATTGTTGACAGATTGTTTTTCCATTAATAGTGGAATTAGATCCCATTCCAAAGATTCAAAATCCAAACGACATATATTATATTTCTAGACAATATTAAACATTTATTTCACCACATTTGGAACAATTGGTGATATTACTCTTCAAATAATTGGTATTAATCTTCTCAATTTCACACAATCTAGACTACTTATTACTATAGCTATCAAAAATTATAGAAGTTTCAAAAAAAACATCACCTTTACATTCTCCCCATACTAAAAACATCTTTATTATTCTTAAATTCAGTAGATATTGATCCCCTTCATAAAATTGGTTGTGTAAATATCTAAAATCTACCAATTTTACTCTCCTTGTCTAAAAAGATTTAGTACATACCTCGCATATAAGGTAAAATATTCCTCATAGGCATCAATTAATCCTTCTTCTTTTTATTCCACTCTAAAACTTATATTTCCATTAAATATCAAATAAAATTTGGAAAACACTCCTCTAGAAAATATAATTAATTCTTTTTTGATCTATAAAAACAATATCATTTTTTCTATAGTATTCTTAGTCAGAAACCACCATCTATAAACATCACCAAAAAAATTAATAATATAATGAATTATGTTATGATGTTTTGTATAAAATGAAACCTCAATTAACTTCTCTATTTCATTAATCCATCATTTCACCTTCCCCCGGTCCAAATATCCCCTAAATGTCTAAGGGTGTTGTATTATGAAATTATCCACTACTGACATATTTCGGTAAGGAGAATTCATTTTCACTATTCCATTGGTTCAACCATTAATTTTTTTTCAACTCAGATAAAAAATTATAAAAAATAATCTTTTAAAAAAACCATCTTGCTGAATTGGTTTACCATTACCATATTGCCTCCATCTTGTATTAGCTACCTTGTTTGGTCTACGAAAATTTATTCTAAATAGTGATGGATTAGATTTAGTATCATATAATTATTCTAAATCTATCTCATGATAATTTAACCTTAAATTAGAGTCTGCATAAATATTATTGTAGCATTCTCCTAACAAATATTTGTACATAACCATACTCTTATACCAACTATAACAACTCATTACATTAAAACCCCTTAAATATTTGTTTAATTAAAATGATTTCTAATTTATTAAATTCCACTAGACTTCTAGGTTTAGTTGTTTAAAATATTTGGAAAAAACATCAAAAAATGATGGTAATTTCACACAATGTATATTTTCTAAAGAAATTATGGAATCATGTTTCTTTTAAGGCAATTAATCTTCATTTACAATGATCATCAAAATTTTACAATGATAATTTTTAAAAACATCCTTATATAATGAGAAAATATTTTTGAAAATTTGGTGTTGTAAGATAAAAATCATCGTAAGAGATATAAAAATAAATAAACTCATTATTCTAGTGAATAATATGAAAAATCATGAAGAGAATTAAATATTTACAATAAACCATTGAACACAAAATAAAATGATTAAAAAATTCTTAAAATCCGTATTTTCAAGAAGAAAAAATTTGAAAACTATTAGAAATCATATAAAAACTTATCATGAGGCATGTATGAACTCAAGAAACCATTCATTTGAAAAGAAAACCATTCCCTTTTAAACATTACTTATCTCATTAATTAAAATGATTTCTATAAAAAAACCCTTTTTTCAAGAGTAATATAGATATATTAAATCATAATATTCATAAATTTGTTCACTAGTGTTTACCCCATGTCAAATATTATTGAATCCCTATTAATTCAATTGGAGTATCGTAACTAGTTATCTCTCTAATTTTTATCCTTTGAAGACTAAACCATTAAAGAAATGTATTTAATATATAAATAATGATCACCCTCCTTCATAAGAAATATCATGAACACATTTCATCACCCATAACTATCAAGTACCATATCATGAACAAGAAATTTTAAATATTCCTTTTTTTCTTCATGAACCCCCGAAAAAACACATTTGATCCCATAATAAAACCGTTTTTAGTAATATCATAATAGTGAAAAAAGGTTTTTTTTTCCTTTTTAAATAATTAAAAATGTCAATGATAACTGATAATTTTTTTTAAATTATCCATTGAAATAATTGATGGAATAATTATATTTAATAAAGGCTATAACATCAGGAAAAAGCGATGAAACATATTTTAAAAAAAAACATTTTTACTATCTCAAAAAAATTAATAATAGTCCATATAGAATATGATAAAATTATTCATTTTAAACCATTAAAAATAATGTAAAATATTGTAAAAATTTACCCTTATAATCCATTGAATCATAAATAATAATATTATTGTTCCATTTAGAAAACATAGATATGGGGGAGTAATAGTGTTAAAAATTTAAAAAAATTAAAAGAAATTAAATTACCTTGAAAATACACCTATAGTCATATGATCACTAACTCATGAAAAATAAAATTGATGGACTTAAGAACATTAGAGATGTTTTGAGAATAAGATTAATGAATATGGGAGATGAGGGGATAATGTTTTCTCAAAGTGTTATATTTTTTTCTAACATAATAAAAATTAATATTTTATTATTTCCTAAAAAATGTGATCTGATTAAGTTTACAATCTTGAGTGTATTAGATGGAATTGACTATATCATATTAATTGAATGGATGAAACAATTCTAATGATAGTGGCTGGAGTTTTGGGTTGAATGTTTGTCTATGAATTATCACATGTTTTATCATATAGAATATTCTATGAAGTTATATCTGGTAATGTTTTTTTCTGATCTGTGATCAGGAGCCTCGGAGCGGCCTCTTCTTTCTCTCCCGCGGCTTCTAGGGTTTCTCCTCTGATCTTTCATTTATTCCCTCCCCATCCATCTCATCCTATTTCTCCTCACTTTGAATCATCTCTCTGGCTATGTCGGCTCGGCTTGTCGATGTCGTCATTTGTGAGACTCGATCGGCAGGGTCTAGTTTTTGCGGAGGGACTTCATTTCATTGTGGTTGACAACAGATCTGGAGTGGACTGGGGAGGGGGGGGGTTTGTTTCTTGTTTCCTTTGTGTTTTTTTTAGTGTTGAAGGATATCGCTTAGCTGTTTACGCTTGAAGCTGGCAGAGCTAGGGTTTTTCTCACCGCCGCCTCATCCTTCTAGTGGATATTCTTCGAATGTCTCAGGTGCTCGCTGCGGCGGTCTCAGGGAGTTTTCTTCTAGTGGTTGTGTTGCGCATGGACTTCTACATCTCCGATGGACTGATCCAAGAGCGTAAGACTGGATTCATCAGCACACTCTTCGGGGCGTCCAAGGGTTTTCTCATGGTGGTGTGTTGTTGTGCTGTGACGATTTCTCATCATGTGGAGTTCGTCATCTGATCTGCGGTGGCGGAGTGCGTTTGAGGGTTTCTGAGGGTCTAATACGGTGGTTGGGGTGGTTGCTATGGGGTTTCCTAGTTTTGATTTTGTGTTTGTCTGTGGAACGCGTGCTGTTTTTGTGGTTCCTTGATTTTGCGGTGGAGACGACGGGTTCTCTCCGGCATTGTTTTTGAAGGTTTTTTATGATGGTTTCCGATGGGATCCCGCCGGTGGTGTTTCGGTGGAGATGCAGTGGTTGATGGGGATCTGTTGCTATACATCGGTGATGGTGATTACAGGTGACGATGGACGCCGGTGAAGCTCACCGGCGATCCGGGGTAGTGTATGTTGCGACGATGGATGTCGGCGAATCTCACTGGTGATCCGGTGATGTGGATAGGCTGATGCATGACGTGTCAGTCTGATGACGGTTCGGCGCTCGAGGCGGTGCAGGCTCACGTCTCGAGGCAGTTTAGCGGTGATTTGAATTTTGAAATTCCATTTTGAAATGTGGTATGTGTTTTTGGGTTCATGCTGTATGGGTCCCGGCAACCCACAATCCGGCTTATATAAAATGGAAAAAAAGTGATTTGCAGGTAATGTTTTTTTCTATTCTAAAAATTTCAAACAACATGACTATTTGAAGTCCTCATAATCCAAGATTAATTTAAAATGGGGTTTATTTGGTGCATTTATAAAAAGGTTATTCTATGAAGTTTTTTAAATTATGTAAGATTGTGGTTTACGATTCTAGTCAATATTAAGAAATTCTATTGTTTAGATATTTTTAGTGTCTATGAATCAATGAAATTTTTAAGATGTGTGGATCTATTGTCTTTGGAAAATTTGATTAGAATGAGAAAATTTTATGGAATTTAAAATAATCATTCACTATTTTTCCAGTTTGAATTTGGATAATTGTTTTGATAGAAGGTTGTTTGAATTTTCATTGAATAAAAAACTCTAAGTGATCGAATAGAGAATAAATTAATATCATTTTTCAAAGTCATTGTTCACAATATTGTTTTCTTATTTATTAAGTCTATTGAATGTATTGTACAAAATAAATTTCATAAAGAAATTAAGTTTCAAAATTATTAACCAGAAATATCTGAGTCATTGGATGGAAAGATTCATTTGATGTGATCATATAGAGGTAACTAAATAAGGCTAATTAGTTAGTGGTTTCTATGTGAAGGAAACAATTGATGGTTTTTTAAGTAAGCCATCATATAGATGAAATTACTTGAAAAATACTTCCAATTGGCCACTAAAAATTTGACTCAGAACATTGGTTGGAAAAATTTTGTCGAGATATACCAGATGGAAGGATAGAAGAACCATAAAAATATTCATAATTATATTAAATGTGACGATGAAAATATGATCATTAACCATTCCAATAATCATGCACAGAGATCATGATTCTTACAGTGTGTTTAGGAATATTTTGGGATGTTCCTTAACATCATGTAATAAGAAACATTCTTATAATTATGGAGGATTTAATATATTCAATGGAATATTGTTTCATGGTAGTATACTTAATGTTTAGATTTTGAATTTAATTTACATGCCTCATCTTTAATTCCTGGAGGACCTCAAACAGTATAAATGGGTCTAGATGAATTGATGTTGTGTGTGGATTTTTAGTAGCTGCGAGAAGTGATGTAGAATTGGAGAGTCAATCAGTTTAATTGATATGAGAGGAATTAGACTAATGAATATCTGAGATATTCTCCCAATAAGTTGGTATCATATGGATAGTGTACTATAGATATTGTATAAAAATATTAAAGAGGCAGTTGAAATTTTTTTATAAGAGGAAATCCATCTAAAATCATTGATTGGCCAAATAGACATGATCAGACAGATAGTTTTTTAGACCATGTTTTAATAGGCCATCTATACTGAATGAATAATATATTTGTAATGAAACATGAATAGGTAGAATATATTTTTATTATTTATTAGTATTCATGAATAAAATATTTATAATAATTTTAAATATATTTTGTAATACATAAAAAAAAGAAAAAGAAATAATTTAATTATACTAATTTCGTATAAGGTTAAATTTAAATTAATAATTACAAAATAATATATTGTGAAAAGATTAATTTCATTTTTTTAATAATTCAAAAAAATTGAATTAATTATCGTTAATTTTTTTAAAATAATGAAATTTCAATAAATACTAAAAAATAATGATTTTAATTGACCACATTATAATATTTACATGGAAAAAAAATTCATTACTTTTAACTTGTAATTATTTTATTTTTATTTAAATTAATAAAATTGTGGTTTTTTAAATAATTTTTTAATTTAATTTAGTATAAAAAAATTAAATGGTGAGAATTTCTGAAAACCAATTCTTTTCATTGTTTTTTATTGCTGTAATTTTATATTAAATTCTGAAAATTATTTGTTTTGAAATATTAAAAATGGTTTCCTTATATTAAATTATATGAACAAAATTTATTAAATATGTAACTTTTATTTTTATAAATATTAACAGAAAACATAGTAATTTTTGTTATCGGGGTAAAGGTTGACATGGATAATTAATGATAAAAATAAAATTATTTGGACGATAAATGTATTCTAAAACATAGTTAAATTTAATTTGATGATTATATATTGATCATAATCCTACAAGGATTTAATTTTAGTCCTTTTTAAGACACATGGAAGTGATTATGACCTTTATTGTATTTTATTTGACAAAATGTCATATATGCCAAACTCTTATTTTTAATAAGTGTAATATTTATACTATGGTGTTCTTTTGAGGATATTTTGCAATATAAATAGTATAATAAATTCCAAATAATTTATTTTTTTCATGGTAATTATTCTTAACTTTTATTGAAAATATAATTTCCTTCAATGCTTACACAATTTTGATTTAGTAATTATTCGATTTTTGGAAATAACAAATAAATGATATTAAAAAAATAAAATAAAAATAATTTGAGATAATAAATGTGTTAAATGGATTTTATATACGATATTTTAATTTTATGAATATAATGATTAATTTTTTTCAAATTATATGTTTTATCATGATATTATTAAAGTCAATGTAATGAATTGTTTTAAAAATCGACATTCATGATATTTTATAACAAATATAATATTATTTAATGATATAAAATTCCTAAAAATATAAAATCTATCCAAGGTATTATTATGTGGTTTAAAATAAAATCCATCATCCATTTTTGGATCATATTTAATATATAGTAACAATATTAACCTTCATGAAATAAAAATTAATGTTTTACCGATCAATGTTAAATGGTTCTAATAAAGGTTTAAAAAAAGAAGAATGGTTTATGAATATTGTAAAAAATAATAATATTTATTAAATGAGGATAGTTCGACCAATAATCACCATATATTTTAAATAACTAAATTTTTACGAATTTGGAATTTTAAATATGTTTATATTAATTTAATAATTTGAGAAATGCCAAAAGAGACCCTCCCCTCTCTTAAAAAAGGGGACCACTTATTTTTATTTATTCACACATGAAAACCATTTTGGTTTGAGAAATACCTTCCAAAATATATTTATAAATTCCATACCCCAATTATTGTGGTATTTTTTATCTATAATACCAAACCTATAGAGTTTAAAGATTTAAGCAAAGAATGTTTTACAAACTAGAGAAATTATTTTAAATGGATCATTTTATTTTTCTTTTTACATCCACTTCCTTAAATTATACATCAAACATGAAAAAATGATAAAACTAGTATCCCACATATAATTATATGTTTTTATATTTTATTCACAATCCATATCAATTTTATCTTCAATAAAATGGGATAATAAATAATATTTTGGGTGTTTGGAAAACTACCGCCTTGAAAATCGATGTAATTCATTTTCCATCGCCATCACACAATACTAGTTGTAATGATGGAATTAATGCATATATATAACATTAATTTGATATTTATAATTCTTAAATATAATATACAACTTACATTCTTACATTTCTATTCTCTAAAATTGATAACATCGTTCATGCGTACTTGTGGACAACCACCTCCACAAAGTGATGTGATTCATTTTTCATCACCATATCACATAAATGATATATATTATTATATTTAATGAATTAATATGATAAATTTTATATTATTATCATTATATAACAAAAAATTCATATTTATCATCCATCAATAGTGATTGTTAAGAAATATGAAGATTACTTATGAGGGAGTACAATTTACCATCTCTATGATTGTAACATAATTAATTTTTTCCCAACCATATATAATGGATAAATTTAAAAGTATAATTAATTTGTAAAATTAAGAATTTATTCAAGATAATTATTCTCTATATGATGAAATAGTGTTCTCTTTGACCATATTCAACTGACTAATGTCATTTTGGACCAAATTACTGAATATCATCAAAACATCCAACGTGAACATAAGTGGTTATATAATTGTATATAACATTGGAATAAGATGAATAATAAACATGAATGTTTTCTAAATTAAGTATAAAAAGAATTTTTTTTATTATACATGAATAAAAAATATATGTGATTTGTATGGATCAAGGTAATGAACATTCTTTCTAAGACTCCCCTTTTAAGGTTCCTCTTTAATTTTTTTAGTGAAAAAAGTAAATGTTTTTCACATATACTACCTTAGAAACTATCACCACAATAATAAAATCATGATTTTTTAAATCTTCCTTTAAAATTTTTCATGTTTATCTTAAAAGAAAAAATATTCCATTGTATGTGTGCAATTTTTCTAAAAAATATGTTATATAAAAATGAAGAGGTTGTTTCATTAAGTATATTTTTATGAATGTAAGCATTATTGTTTTATGATTATGTTATAGTTCTAGGGAATTATATATCACAATGAGTGGTTCTGTTAGATTCCAATGATTGGTGTTTCTATGATATCCATCCAATGTATTCAGTATGTTTATGTTGGATATTGACTAGCATTGTTATTCCAAATGTAACTATGATAGTTACTCTAAGTATAACCATGAGGGTTACTTCATGTATAATTTTGATGGTTATTTCTTATGTATCTATGGGGGTTTCTTTAGAAATAAGTATTATAATAAAATAATTCCCCAAGTTACCTATATGATTTATTTATTCGTTTTCTAATCTTATTTTTTCACAAGGTGCGTTATTGAGTTCATGTCCAACTAAAAGTATATGTCCCTTTTTATTGATGAAAAGTCATTATTTGGTAAAAAATCTCTTTTAGATAAAAAATTATAGGTTTAATTTGTCCTCTATTATTTATTATAAAAAATTTATGGAGTTTTTTGTTATAAATTTTTATTACATGGTTAAGAGAATGTTTATTTTGAGTATACATATTATATTGAAAAATGGAAAATTTAATAATGTTCTCATGGACTAATGGTTTGGAAATTTCTTTTTATTTCCCTTACAGATATTTTTCTTATCATTCTGAGTACTAGAATATTTTTTATAGGGTCTATAGGTGGTTAAGGATAAATAATTTTACATGTTCATTGTTATGAATATGTCTCCTAAAAATAAGTCACAATTAATTTTAAATGTTTACTATAAAGGAAAATTTGAATACTATTTTAAAATTATCCCATTTGTATTCATGTGAGTTTTTATATATGTTTTATATACTAATTATCTAAAACTATAATCCTAAAAGGTTCCTAAAATGAAAGATAATTAATTTGTCACATAAAAATAAATATTAGATAATGTTAAAGGTCGTGTCTTTATCATTGGTATTACATGTCACTTAAGATAAATTTTGAGTTTTGGATAATGCTAGTAGAATACCCATATAATTTTTTTTAAATGATATAGAAATTTCAAATTACCATGCTAATTAATCAAAACAAATTCTATTAGTAATGGTTATATATAGAGGTAATAAGCTTGCGGGTATTAGAAGGCACTATGTGGAAAATATCCTTCCAAATCAATAACTCGAAATTGTTAGAATTTTAAATGAGTAGTTTGTATTAGTAATGGATTATTTGAAAAATGATATAAATGGAAGTGGAATCAATGTAAGAAATAAACCAGATCTACTACAAAGGAATATGATTATATTTGAACATTTAATGAGGAAACCCCCTCCCTCATTTAGTCGATTTCTATCCTAATCATAGATGAGTGGTGAATTAAAAAATAGAAATGATATTTGATGTCATGGGCTGTTCATATTGTCTAAAGGATAGTATTTTAATTTATGGTCTTGAAGGTAAATCTGACCGATAGTGGTAAATAGTCATGAACATTAGGAAAGGAAAACATATTGATTCCTCATAATGGGATGAGTTAAAGCATATTTTCCTAGAAAAATATTTTACTAAGGGAGTCTGAATTTGGATTTAATATAACTTATATAATTTAAATTAATTTAGGAATATTCAATGGCCACATATGAAGAAAACTTTCTACAATTGGAATAGTATGATCAATTTTTTTACATAGAACATTGTATTGAAATCAATATATTTTTCTAAATATTTTGTCCAAGATCGTGAAGGACATTGGATTGCAATGAATTAAAAAGTTTTGATAAACTTGTTTGTTGTGCTGAGAGGGTATAAATGTAGTTTTTAATAATATTTTTTTTTTCATGAACCCAAATGGAATAAAATGTCAATATTGAAGGTGATGCATTAAACAAATAAATATGATGGTATGAAAATAAAGATTCTAGTTTTGTAAAATTTTGGTAAAAATAACCCTAGAGAATTCCGTATCTAATCAGTGAATGTTTTCAAATGTGGAATGTCTTGATATATAACCCATGATTGTAAATAAAAATCTCTATGTAGTAGTATTCTCAATTATCATAAGTAGATAATAAAGTGTCTTAAATGTGGTGATATAGGGAATTATTCACATACTTTCCCAGAAAAGGACATGAATAATGTGACGTAACTAGACTATAAGTTTTAAGGCACAGTGAAATACTTTTCAACTACATCAGCAAGTTTTGTTCCATCCAAAAAATTGAAATAATGTATACTATTTATTTCTTTATATTATACTAATTTATTTTATCATTTGGGGTGTATACATTCTTTCATATCTGATAAATTTTTTGGTAAACTGTAAATTCCCCATCAAGAACAAGAATAAGAACATATGGTAAAAAATGGAGGGTTTTATGAAAAACAATTATTATAATCATCATGATGTTGTCTGTGGAAGGTATTTTCAAATAAACATTGTTATCTTTTCCATAGTATAGTATGATATTATTATATTTATTGATAAGAATTATATTTTCCCTGATAAAATATATTATAGAAGTAATGAAGTTTATTTTTGAAATATATCGAATTTTTATGCCAGAATAAACCCATAACGTTGATTACATTTCATGAAGATGAGAAAATGTTAAAATATTGACCTGAAATTTATCATGCATAATTTTTTGAAAACAAGGTAACTCTTCAAATTGTTGATATGATGGTGGAAAATGATTACATCAAGATGTTTTTCCTGATGATTTTTCTGATATTATACATAATGATGAAGTGGAATTTACTATTTACATGAACCTGATGCGAAGAATATTTCAAAATCCCCATATCCAATGGCTCAACTAGATCATATGGAATTGAAAATGAATTTTTAGGAGCATCATGATATAATATTAATTCAACAATACACTTCACTTTTGGTTGTTAATGCTTTAGTTGTTAATAATAAATATGGTTCTATGAGGATTTGGATTTATTTTAGTTCATTGAAAAGCATTATAATTATGAATTTGTATCTATTTCATCATATTAATGACCTATTTGATCAAACCCGTGAAGATTGTTAATTTTGGAAGGTTTAATTGAGATATGGGTTACATAACCTGAAGGTGATGGAATAAGATATTCTGAAAATTGAATTATTAACTAGATATGGGTATTACGAATTTGATGTTATTTCATTTATGGTAAAAAATCCCACTAAAATATTTATGGATTTTTTAAATAGGGTAATCTATGATTATTTGGATAAGTATGTCATTGTTTTTACTAATTATATTTTTTTTATTAAAAAATATTTGAGTATCTTGAAAAAATATAAGGATTTTTCTAAAAACCGATTAGTTATAAAAAAATTTATTTAATGTGATTCATGGTTACAATAGATTTATTATCTTGGGAACATTGTATGTAAATATATAATTACAGTTGATCCCACCAAAATAGAAGTAGTTGATTAATTTTGAGGTCCAACGAATGTAAATGGGATTATTAATTTTTATGGATTAGAATTCTATTATCAGTGCTTTGTTGAAAACATTTCATGCTCATCTATCACAAAAACTAAGTTAACATTAAATTGAGATAATTTATCTATAAAAATAATGTGATAATTTTTTTAAGAATTAGAAATATTATTACTAAATTCACTAATTTTTTCCTAACCTTAATAAATTTGGATTTCTTCATCAAAAGGGATGCTTCATTAAAGATACATAATTTTTTTCTAATGAAAATGATCATGTAATTAGATATGAATTGAATTAACAAAAACTCCATGAGTTAAATTATCCTATAGATATTTTGGAATTAGAAGCTATATTTATTTCTTTAAAATTTTTGAGGAATCATTTAGTTAGATCCAAGTGTTAAATATATAAGAATAAAAGATATTTTAAGTATATATCCACTCGGAAAGAGTTTAAACTGAGGAAGATTATATGGGTTGAACTAATTATAGATTATTATTACATAATTCATTAATATCTGAGAAATGAAAATAAAGTGGTTGATGCTTTGATTCTAAAAACTAATTTTTTATTAACCTTGTAATTTTTTGAACATGTCCTTTTGGTTAATAATTAGTTCAATTTTTTAATTGATTCTCTGGTTGTCTGAAATTCCACTATTTTGTTTTAGGTATCGGTGAAATCATATTTTTCATAAATAATTAGGCAAGAAAAAAGAAATATTTTCAGATATATAAAATTGTACAATTAGGTAAGAAATCAATTGTCCAGAATTAAATTTTGATAAAGAATGTTTTTCTGTATTTGGAAAGAGATTACGTGTTCTTTTTGATTCCTATTTTAAGAGGGATTAATTAAGGAAATGTCATAGTACCACATTTTCCATTCATCGTAGAATCACTAAGATATACAGAGACCTTTTGGATTATTACTAGTGGGTAGAAATAAAAGGATATATTGAATAATTTACCATGAAATGTCTGACTTCTAAATAGGTTATAGAAAAATGAATATTACTAAAGGTTATTACTCAGAATTTTCTAGTTCTAGAGTAGAAATGTGACAATATATCCATGTATTTCATGATGGGAATACAAGAGACGTCCTATGGTAATAATGAAATTTTTTTTATTGTTGATCTACTAACTAAATCTGCACATTTTCTTCCCATTTAAGATAATATTTGTTTAGATTAATATTATTGATTGTATCCTAAGGGGATAATCCAGAAATATAGAGTTCTTATCTACATTATATCTGACTATGATACTAGTTTCCCTTCTAATTTTTTGAAATTCCTTCAAAAAGTCATTAGGAATTTAATTAATTTTTAACAAGTCCTTTTATCCGTAGTCTGATAGATAGTTGAAATGAACAATTCAGACCATGGGATAACTTTTTCAGGGGTTCTCAGTGGATTTCATAGGAATTTTAGACCGAAATCCTAATTTAATTAAATTTTTTTATAATAATATAATTCAATTCTGCCTAAAGATTTCACCTTTTGAAGAATTTATGGAAAATGGTGGAAACACCATCATTATTGGATGATTTAGGTGAATAGATGTTTATAGGACCAAAATTATTAAATAAAGTGGATACTATGGTAAAAACAATTAAACAAAATTTTATCACAACTTAGTAGAGGATGAAAATTAAATGGGATAACATATGGAATGGCCATTTATTCAAGGTAAGTGATCATATTTTTTTTAAATATCTCCATCTAAAAATGTTATATTTATTTTTATAAAGTTAAAGTTAAGTTCATTGTCAACTTCGACTATATGAAATCCTAGGTAATTTTGGATTATTTACCTAAAAGGTGTCCTAAACTCTTTATTTATCCAAGGCACACAATGTGTTTCTTGTTTCAATGCTAATGAAGTTTCTTCCAAATTCATCTCATGTTTTGAACCTAGAGGTTGATTAGTTTTAATGTAACAATTTTTATGAAGAAAGGATATTCAAATTCCTTACCATAAGGAGAATATATTTCATAATAAAGTAATTCATTATATTAAGGTTTGGTTGAGAATCCATCTGGTTGAATAAGCAAATGGTGAACCAGAAAATGTTATAAGTGAAAGTTATCCCCAATTTTTAAAAATGTAAATAAAATAGTGGGGATAAAATTTCCAAAATTTTGGGGTAATGTAAAAATACATGTACTGATCATAAAAAGTTAATATTTATTAGTATTTTTTAATTAAATACGTTTATTCATTAGAAATATTTTAAGTAATTTTGTAAAATCGAATTGGAATTAGATTTATTAAAATTATTTGATATAACATCCTTTTAAAACTATTATTTTGAAAGTAATATATTTAAATATTAAAAATTATCTTTTCATTTTTTAATTTAGAAGGCCAAATAAATGTAGAATAAATTTATTAATCATTTCAAAAACTAATGACATTTAAATCAATCGTGAAATTACTTATTTTTATTGAAAACTATATTTTATCTAAAATTTAATATAATGTTATGTATTAGTTTTAGATTATCACTAGTTTATTTTGATTTATATTAATCTAGTTATTGTTTTTAAAATTCATTTTATTGTTTAATTTAGTATAAAAACATTTTATAAAGAGAATGTTTTGAAAAAACCTCTTTTTGTTGTGTTTTTTCAGTTTAAATTTATATTAAATTCTGAAACATGATATTTTTATATATGAAAAAATTGTTTCATAATAGGAATTAGAGGGTCCAAATTAAATTAACTTGTACCTTTTATTATTGTTCAATATGAACATTATAGTTAATAATTTTTTGGCTTTATTAAAGGGTAAATTGGATAAATGAAGTTTATAAATAAAATGATAAGGACTTAAAATTTAGCATAAAACTTTTTAAAACGTTAATTGATGGTTATATATCAACTATAATAATCCAAGGTAATAATTTAATTTCTTTTTGGGGCTAGTGGGATAAGATTATGACCTTTAAAGTATCTTATTTAATGTAATTTCAGTCATGTCAATCTATAGTTTTTAATAATTGAAATATTATTAATATTGTGTTATCTAAATGACATGGTTTCTCCGAGCCATGTGGCCTACCTATTTTTTTCCAAAACGATTGGACTTTGAGCTCCACACAAGCTCTAAAAGGTCCGGATACAGCAATTTTTTTATTAGGCATCTATATTAGGTCCCAAAGAAAGAAATTGACTAAAATTTAAATGATATATATATATAATATAAAAATCAGGTTCTTACAAGGGAGGTGATACACAGTTTGAGAACATATTCTACCATTGAGGATGCACGTCAGCCTCCAATTCCCATGTCTCATCATGTACAAAACACATACTTCCATAAAACCCATACTAAAGGGATATACCAACCTCATATTCCCTTCATTTTTGGTTTAATGAAGAATATAAGATAATCCTCAAAAGAGGAATCATCATCTATCTCATCCTCCTCATGATCAAAATTATGAGATGGGTTGGTATGATAATAGAGATGATGTGAAAATTGAAGACATCATACATGGCCCAGTACCTATGATGTAGTATAAAAAAATAGGCTACCAACTAGAATCTCTCTAGAATATTAAACAACCATATAAAAAGTTGACAAATTCCATTGCCATGGTATCCATCTATGCCCATGTATAGGTGATGCCTGTAAGAAATCAAAATCCCCGACCATTTACTATTGAGGTCATCGATGGTGATCATCATAAAAAATATGTCTAGACTTATTAGATTAAATATGATTCATGATCAAATAAACCTACTTTGAAGTCTCTTAAACTATATTAGGACATAAAATCACTACCTCTCATTCCTCTATCCAGTACATGCATGAACGAAAGGCCTAATATAAAAGGTCTGAAAAAGTGTTATTTGAATTATAAAAAATAAGATATTATTATAGAAGAACTCAATGTTAGAGATTTTATTCTTTCAAGAACCTTAAATTAGGGATACATTCTCAGATCATGTCCTCTAACACCATTATCATAGGTTCCTAATGGCCATCTATCTGAGGGTGAACATTTAGGATCAGAATCCATTGTATACCCTTAGATTTCTATAACCCCTAATATAAAATTGTTGTAAAAAAATACCCTTATCTAAAGTGATAGTATGATGGAACCCTTGAATCTATAGGATATCATGGACATATAGTCTACCCAACTAATCAAATAATAAATTCTTATCGATGTGAATAATGTGTGATACTTTTTTCATTTAATACAATACTACCCAAATTGTGTCTCTACCTCGAGGAATCCTCAGTAAGACGAAGAAATAATTTAGAGCGCCATCCTTAAATTCCTATTTTAGGACTTTAAGTGGATGAAACAAGCCATTAGATCAGTTGTTCATTACATTAACCGATTTATATGTGGAACTCCTAGTATTAAAATTTTCAATCTAACGTTTTTACTAGGCCAGCAATACTGGAGTCTCATATCTCGATACAACATGGAGATTCCTAGATGAACTCCCAACTGAGATTCATGGGATTCTCATATCAGTTCCTCTATCATGATTGTAATAACATAGATATTTATATTTTACATATAATATCATCTCTATCAATAGGCCAATCTAGATATGTGTCCTCACCAACAATACTCTCCTGCGGAACCAACCCTTCAGAATTTGAAAAATACCTAATCATTTTTTTAACAAGGAGGGAAGAGGTAACTATCTAGGATGAGAGATAATTATGATGCTGACCAACATTAAACTCTTGATCCATATTAGAATATTGGTTCCTCAATTTGGATTCATAATTGGATTCCAGAATGGAATGTGACTATGTTTTCTGACTCCCCTTATATACTACCGCATTTCCCTTTCTAGGTGTATTGGAATGCCCAAAATCAAAGGACTGAAAAAATTCAACCAATATTCAATGTCTAAGATTAATTACAAACATAATTATAGGTGTATTTTTGGATCTTGTGGTATGTATACACTAACAATTTTTCTCCCATCAGATAGTGTCTCCTTCATCATAATGCGTGGACGACACCTGCGAGCTCAATTTTGTGTGTTGGGTAGTTTCTCTCATGATATTTCAACTACGAAGATCCATATGCAATGAATTTATCCTCATACATCATCAATACTCCTTGTTTGATTCGTAATACAATAATTAAATTTTATTTCCTCTTCATGGAACTCGCAGAATCAGAATTGTTTTTGGAACGAATGTTCAATTCATCACTAGAAAGGTTTTTTTGCACGCTTGTGACCACATGAACTTAATTCCCTTTATTGCACGATTAGTATTTGGTGAATAAAGGGGTCATAATTCCTATATAAAATAAATGTAGTATCCATCAAACCCTAATAAACTATGTATATCGAATAGGATCTTTGGGTTCTCTTAGTAAACCATATAACTCACTTTCTCTAGGTTAACAGATGGCCCAGATTCTATGCTAATATGAACCACGAAATGAACTTTTTTCATCCAAAATAGGAAGATATCAATATTTCCATAAATTTTGTATTCTCATTGTTTATTTAGAATAATATCATGATGTCAATAATGGTCACTATGATTCTAATTAAAGATCTTGATTTATCCCCCAAATAATTCAATAATAGAAGTCGTATAAGAGTGGAAAACCATATTCATCAAAGAAAAAAAACATCCAGGTGAATTAATGAGATTAAAAAGCATAAAATGATACCCATACAGACCATAAATTCTATGAAAATTAGTACAAGGTATTCTTGATGATCTGACTCACAAAATATAATAGATTGATCTTAGTTTGATTTTTGAAAATACCATGTCTCCTTAGATATAGTCAAATATATCATCTATATGAGGTGGTGGATAATGTTTTTTTTACCATAGTCTAGTTCAGCCTTCTATAATCCATGCACAAACCATAATTATCATCCACATTCTTGTTGAAGAGAATGGGTGAACCCCAATATGAAGTGTTAGGTCATACAAAATCATTAGCATATGTATCTTCCAACATTCTATTGAGCTCCAAGATCTTAGTAGGTTCTATCCTATACAAAAAAATGGATATATTTTATACTCCAAAATGATATCGATCATAATCTATACCTATCTCTTGGTAGTTAGTCCATAAAAATAATCACGAAAAGTTTCACTAAAATGATCTACTATATGAGGATAATCGTTGTTGTGTACCCCCTATTTCTCTATGAAGAAACTATCATTTTTGGAGGTCACTCCACCTAACCCATTATTCTATTATATATATAACTTATAGGTTTGACATCACACACACCCTTGTGGAGATAACTTCTACCCACTTATGATGTAAATGACACCACATGGTGATATCATTCCACATAGGCATGGTATAGAACGAAAAAATACCTCCTGAGAAAGACATTAATGCCCACAATCATTAGAAAAAATAGGTCCCATATGTAGGGATAACTTCCTACCCCAGTTGGTTAATTCCAAATATTTATTTTTTCCCTTGAACCATACAAAAAACTATGTATCCAAGGTCATCACACTATTGTAATTCCAAAGTTCTAGTAGGAAACTTTCCATGGTCTATAAATAGATAATGGTGTGTGAAATAATCATATAAAATATGGAAAATATGATATTGTAGGCTACTATAATACTCTCACATACTGTATAAATTGCATCACATTGTTCTAAAAGTGTTAAATTTAATGCATGCAACTCGAATGATCCACAACCATGTCCTATAACTGGACTACACTAATCAGGTCCACTCTATTTATTTTGATAATCAATACTCAATCTACCACAACCATGGCATCCTCCCCATCTATTCCTTTTATATTTTACACCAACTCCCCACCTGAGTTGATGTAAATGACCCTTCCCCTGAAGATGGATCTAGTGTGGAGCCTCTTCCACTCTAAAAAATGGAAACAAGAAAAAAAAATCTATGAATATTCCCTACACATCTAGAAGGACATCATTACAATGGGTCCCTATCACAATAGGGTATCATATTCCCCTACCATCTATAGTGATGTCATATAATAGCATTTCTAATGTGGTTACTCTAATAGCCACTCCTCTAATGAGAAACCTCGGGGAAATGATTCCTCCTACCAGAAGAACTAATGGCCTACCGAAACACTAAACCTCTATGTCTGGTATTATAACATTCACATAGGTTTTACTCAGTAAAAGGCTCCTAATTAACGACCTCCAAAATATTTTGTTTGAGAAAACATTCACCTAAGTACATATTGCATAAAAGAACCCTTCCTTGAAACTTTGTGGTTGTGATTGTTCATCCCTAGCTCGAAGCAATGAAAAGAACTCTAAATCATTAAAACATGTAGAACAATACATTATAGACATAAAACCTTGATAGATATGCATGAAATCTTTGGCTCAATGAGATCTCATTGTCTGAGGAAGGAAGGGATCATATAAGGTAGTTTAAAAGATAGATGTGAAAATTCCTTGATGGCAACCATCCTATGTAATTCCATCCAACCAGCACATGGCCAATTCTTGGAGAATATAGATGGAAATAGTGATACCCATCTATAGAATTGTTTCATAATTCTAGAATATATTTATCATGGCCTCTATCCAAGACTCATCATACAATGGACCACCATCCACCAAATAGATGAGAGGATGCAACTGCTGGAACTCTTGGGTCAAATTATACATCGTATATGCTGGTTATGGAGTAACCATGATGGATTTCAATGGATATAGATAACCCTCATGAAGTTAAGCATCAATGGACAGTTCATTTATAATAGGTTTTTCCTCTAGTGAAACTAAAGGAGGAATCTCTATTGCCTCAGGGCCCACAACCTTTGGATCATAGTTGTTGTCGCCCTCAAAGAACAGAACGTGAGACTTCATTGTGGCATAGATCTTGAAATTTCAAGCACCCACCTAAGAGTAAGAGTTGAACTAACCAAATCAGATCATAAAGAAAAAT
This sequence comes from Viscum album, assembly GCA_963277665.1. Classification (NCBI taxonomy): domain Eukaryota; kingdom Viridiplantae; phylum Streptophyta; class Magnoliopsida; order Santalales; family Viscaceae; genus Viscum; species Viscum album. The sequence continues at coordinate 184,637,406 of OY728156.1, read as the reverse complement.
TCTATTTACCCAATATGATACCCCAACCACCCTCTTAAAAGGCCAGGTATTGGTAGCTGGCTAATTTTAAATTAAAAAAATGATTCCAGAAATTGAAAAGGTCATTCACACTTTGCTTAATCATTTTCTATAAATCTTTTTATTTTGATAATACATGATATAATTTTATGATTCTCATTTTAAAATTTGTATAAAAAAGAAGATTAAATGGATATTTATTCCCAATGAATCATATCCCATACACCTTATCACTAAAATTGATACCCATATAATTTTTATTTTACCACATCTACATTCGGTCTCAGTGTATAATAAGAAATATATAATGGATCGACTTGATAAATTACCCACTATAATCTACAAAGGTACCATAAACCTATTCATTTGAAATTGGAAATCACTAAATCATATCCAAATAGAAGATCCTATTACAAGAGGTACATAGATGTCATGGGTATAAAATGGATATTTAAACTACCACCATCAACCTATATGGGAAAACAATCTTTAGATTGATGTTGATAATTTAAATAACAAATTCCATACCATATTGCTGATGCTAGAAGCATCAGAATATATAAAAATAATGACTCACTCAATAATCACAAGCCAGATAAGAAATTCATCTAGTGAAAAAAACATATATTTCAAGGAATCTGCATGGAATTTAAATTCTAGGATCCTATTCTAATGCATATAACAATTATTTATTTCTCACATCTCATTCGTATAAGGATAAATATCAATAAGGAATATAAATTATCAAAACTCAGGTAAATCACCCAATGGTGAATTTTCATAAAATTTAATAATCATAATACAAGAAAAATGTTCCCCTCTTCATGAAATGAGGTATTTACCCTAAACATGGGTTAACTATTCCCAAGAATATCTTATAACTGTGGTATGAAGTGTTCCTAATCTCCTTTATGTTTTATCAAACTATTTAAATCAATAAATTATACTATATTATAACACTTTATGGCATTTTTTCCTAGGTGACACTAAAATCTACCCCAAACCTGTTTTCCCATGTAGCCCGAAGTGCACATCCCCATATTCCAAATGCATACAACTAGTAGATACAGCATATGGGGTGTCCTTGGGGGGATTATGACATCATTTCAGAGTAGTTTGTTTTGGATAATCAATAATAGATAAATATGGAATTAATAAATTAGTAGATGGAATCGCAGAAAAAGACACAATATCGACTAGACTAGTAACATGATGTAGTGGATGTGTGATATCAATAATAAGCAGACTTAAATAACCAAGAAGAAATAATCAACTCATACCAGGAAATTTAATCATATGTAGATGAGGATAATGTATTTCATGTCCCTATAAAATTAGTAAAACTATATATTTTGTCTCAAGAAATATATTGAATTAAATATAATTAAAAATAATCCAAAATCAATCTAGCCTCATGAGAACTAGTCCATTCATCTTCTACTAGAATCATTCCTAATGAAATTTATAAATATATGGTGTTAAAAGTGGGATACTTTCCATTTTCAATAGCTGCAAACATAAAATCACCTGAGTACCAATGGAATCCTAGAAAGTGTATGAGATAAATCTATTTTTTCCACAACCAATGATAATTATTCCATCCATTATAAAATTATTTACTAAAAAAGTGTGAAGTTATATATAAATATTTAAAGAAACACTGAAATATAAATACCTAGATACCGTCTTCAGCCTCAGCTGGTTCTTGAACATTTAATCATTTAATTAATTGTGTTTTAGTTTATAATAAGTAATGTAAGAGGTTCTAAGGTATGATCCATGAATACTGTAACAATAATAATAACATTGTATCCAAGGTAACAACCATTGAATCCTTGATGATGATAATGAGTGGATCCAATGTAATAAAAATGTCATCCTAGACCTGAGGGGTCAATCCAACTCAACAATAACATGTATAATGGATATAAGGTGGAAATTTTTAATCCAAGGGGCATCACCCAAGGCATTAAACTATAATATGTTCAAATCAAGCTTAAGTATATCATCAAATACAAAACATGCTAATCAAGGATTGGGCCCAATCGATGTATGCTCGACAATACATGTCCAACGATGTCAATCAATATCTACGTAATGTATTCATGGAATCTAAATACCAAAATGATAATGAAGGGATCCTTTATCATTATGTTGGGAATCCACTTGTAGGAAAGGGATGGGATTCCTGGTGGGTATCTCACATGGTAAGTGGCTCCTTGACTCAGAATGGCTACCTATGAGTTCTCAAGGAATTCCCATAGGAATCCAAGGGTTTCTCGATTATGACCAATCTTATAAAGATAAATAGGCACATATTCAATAGTCACATTATACATGATTCATATAATTTGTTAGGCCATTTAATACTCCTTCCATTTAATAAGTCAATTTGGTTCGTTGCATATATTTTATTGGAGTTATAAGGAATAACAAGAACATGAAACCATTTATCATTTTGATTACTTAATTATTGATAATGATCACTAATATACCTTCCATAAAAGATTTAATGGTGTTATAAAAGTATACAAACAAGTCATTCTATTAAATTCAATTACTCTAAGTGATACATATATTATAATTTCCGTAGAAATATCATTTAACTAATTTATACACATACATTGGATGTTATAAGTAGTAAATAAACATGCTACCCATTATCAATACATTATTCATTTAATTAAAGGATCTTAACATTAGTATGTGGAATCCTAACACTTGAATGTTGTCATTTGTAAACCCACATAGGTCACCATGGAATAATTGTGGAAACGCCCCACATGGGGTGGAATTCGTTGAGGTATCAAGATCTAATGTGTGAAGAAAATATATAGTAAGGTCTCTATAATACGAGAATGATTATTGCATGCATGGAATATAAATTAAATATAAACCACATAAATACATTTATATTTACATAGTGAATTTAGTGCATAAAATGGTGATACATTAAGGTTGAGTCAAATATCCCCTAATGTGAGGAAATAATACTCCCCTCATCTGGTAAAAGCCTTTAGTTTTCCCTAGATTGGATGAAATATAAACAACTGATCAACACCATGAAAATACGGCTTATTATCCTATATGAAAATATCATCATTGAGTAGAACAATATTAACATATTGAGCTAAAAGAGAAAATATATTACCAATGGGATTCTGACAAGAATAACTGAGCTTCGATCGGACGCCGAAAAAAAGAAAATGACCAAAAATATTACATAGAAGCATGAGAGCATCGTATGGGAAAAAAATGAGGTCTTCATCCGATATAATTTCTAAATGATAATTAGGGGTAAGATATTAGGTCATTATGGTTATATTGGTCCTTTTATCCAAGAACAATAGTGGCACATGGTTTGCCTCATGATTATCCAATATGTTTTGCAACATTGAATGGAATATTGTTTCAAGGGGGACCCCACATGGTTTCACATAAATGGTTTGACTAACCATGTGTAAATTCTGATGCACATTCTTCTACATTTTTCTAAGATAACATCATGAGAATGAATCATCTCTTATGCGGTAAGTGAAAACTATGCCCCTATCTTTCTATACTTTCTTTCCCCAAAAGGTAAGGTGTAACCATATGGCCTACGCTATATGGTTTCTCCTGGCCATGTGGCTGACCTATTTTTTACAAAAAAAGGTTTGGATTTGGGCTCCGAGCAATCCACAAACACCCTCAATACACCCATGTTCATATTAGGCATCCATATTAAGTCCAAAAAATGATTTAGGTTGAAATTTAATGGATCCATTCCTAAGATAAAATATAGGTTCTTACATCAATTCTATTAGACCAGATTATGGAATCTAGGAAGGGATAAAATGAATTTATAAAATAAATATGAATGAGAAAAATTTTAAGTTATAAATATGGATATTGAATATGAAGGTCATAAATAGAAAGATGAAGAATTTTTTAGTGACTTATTTTCAAGAATTAATAACATTAGAAGAATCATATGATGACTTAGTGGGACATTAATGACTCAAATATTGTTAAAAAGATATTGAACGTTATTTTAGATATATATATTTTACCAAAATATCATCTTTAAAATATTGATAACCTAAAATGATTTCCATGGATGATCTACATGTAATTATTATCACATATGAAAGGAGAAAAGAAAATTCTATTTAAAAGGATTAAAAAGTTTATTCAGAAATATCCATCAAGGCTACCAAGAGATGAAATTATTAGAATGTTCTAATTGAAGAATAATTCTATTGACTACTACATAAAAAATTAGTCTGGTATAAAAATTTATGAATTTACATCTTGATTTTTAAAATTAGGAAAATTGGCATGAGGTAGTACAAAGGAACGTTTCTGCTAAAGTTTTTTGGTTTTGGAGCCATATGTCCATATTTTTCAAATTTTCAATGACTTAAGGAAGACGACTATAGTAATAAAGTGGATAGAAATTTCATTAGATCTCTATAAAATATGTTATAAAAGTCAATGTTTCATCAAATGGGAAAGGATAAAAGGTTCTCTAAATACAAAAAGTGAAATTGTTTTCCAATGTGAAAGGAACATGAATGTATTAAATATGATGATGAAAAATACTATGATTATTATACTGAAAAATTATTTATTAGAAAATTGAATGTTGAAAATTTCACTAAGGAGAAAATCAGTATCTATACTTTTTAAAATATTCATATAACCACTTTTAGGGAAAAAGTGGGAACCGACACATCCAAAAACCATACCTAATTTAACATCACAAAACTTTAGGCAGTAATATTTAAAATTCAAAAACCATCAAAAAAACTAAAAACATAATGGGCAATATAAGAAGATCTCATCAACCCACAAATCCCATAACGTTTCTGAGGATCCCTGTATTGAGGTAATTCACGTAAAGTCCACACATCGTTTCCATCATCCCATATCCATTGCACCAAAAATCATCTTCAACACCATTACCTTCTGTCGAGAGGATTCTACCTCATAGTAAAACCTAATCAAAAAAGAACAAACCTTTGTGAGATCACCCATAAAGGAACACCACAACTATCGCAGATAATTCCAATGAACACCATCAGAACCCAAGGAAAAGAACTCCCAAAACCAAACTAAACAACATCACCAAAAAAATAACATGAAAAAAATTCATAGAAATAAACCAAGAAAATCCATTATATTCCCTAGATCTAACTCTAAATGTAGAAATCAATGAAGGCCTTGCTCCTGGAACACCTACGACTGCCAAACCAAAAACACAAAAGCTCTATGTAATCATTAATTCTGATCCTACATGGAGAGTCATGGTGGAATGTGAGCTCTTGGTAGAGAATGAGAAATTGAGGGCTCTGAATGACATTAGTGTCAATGAGGTAGAAGAATGTCACCAGAATAAGAACAAGACAATTAATAAAGCACATTAAAGACTATTGACCACTTAAACGAATAACCCAAAGCCCTTCGGAACCACCACACTCAGTCTGACTCGAAGTGGTACAGAGAAAACAGGAGGTCAGATCTAGGATTTGTGAGGTCAAGTGTTTCAAACATGAACCTATTTTATTGGACCCTTGAACATCCCTAGACGAAGTGAATAGCCTTAACATCCAGCTTAAATAAAATACCATGATAAAAGATAAATAATTGAATCATGTTTGGAAAAAAACTATTTTAATGTGAAAATAATTTAAAAATTATAAAATTCATAAATATAGGTTAGTGAAGGCTCCAAAAAATATATACCTCAAAAAGATGAAAAAAATGTCTATAATTTTATTAAAAATAACTAAATATGGAAAGAGAGAAATCAAGTAAAGAAGACCATGTATATAGGTAAAAATATTGGAGTTGGAAATTATAAAAATTATAAGGATTTCAATACTGAACAAAAATTTTATACTACTATAGATTATAGGTTGTTTAATAATAAATATATTCATAATAAGATAAGGTCGGGAATCTTACAAAACATCAATGAATTGAAAAGTGCCAAGGTGGACGGTATGAATGTTGATGAATGATAGCTATATTGTTTGGGAAAAGATGACAGTTATAGAAGAAAATATGTTTTATATAGACACTACTAGGGATATATAGGCTTTGGGAATCTGGAAAACATATTATAGTTTAATCATTGTCACTAGAATGAACTAATGAGGAATTGGAGAAAAAGTTTTAGGGATAATCCACCCACTAAAATAAGGAAACATGGGAAATATATTTTGAAAATTAAAAATATATGTAAACCTTTAGAAACTAATTATGAAATATGTGAATATCGTACATGTCTCTTTTAGGGATTTCATTTTATTACCTATATATTTCATCAAATATATTTTTCAATTAAATTTAATTACTTAGATAGCTTGTGTAATATGTAACAGAGAGTTTAAATGAACTAAAATAAAATACTAATGCAATATTATTTAATGAAATATTTTTATCCTAGCCATTACTGTAGTGGATATAAATACAATTGAATGTATCCTGAAAATTTATCGGTTAAAAATATTTAAAATGAGATCATTGGTGATCAATTAATTGGAAATGAAAATAAGAAAACAATTCAAGATGATGGAGATACCATTATGAATAACTATTATGATGTTAACAAAATAATTTTATCCCAATAAATAAAATAAATAACTTTTTCTCAATTATTTTAACAATATTTATATATAATATGTCAATATCATGTATCAACATTCATCTACTGTTTTTTAAGAATGATATAAGAATAATATCTATTTAATTCTTGAAAACTGTATTTAAAAAAACTAGTCCTCTCACATTATGTTCAATTATTATAATTTTTTTTACCAATATTAGATAATTAATTTGATAAAATGGAATTAATTTTTTAAATCATAATTTAAAAATTATAATAGAATGAGATTTTGTGAAATGTTAGAAAAGATTTAGTTTTCATTGAAAATAGAAAATATTCATTGGTTTTCTTAAACATTTTCACTTCTTGTAATGAATTTAGAAGGTTTTACTATGGTTAAAAAGTAATATTAGTAATAATATATTATTATTTATCCAATTTATCACATTGAAATAAATTTTATCTTCATTTTTTATGTAATGACTTTTCAAACATAAGAAAACAATCTTCTTTGGAAAAAAAACATTTTCATCAAGTTTTTTGGTTTTTTTAATTAATTTATTAAAATTATATAAGGTTAATTGGATAATTTATATTAATGTTTTTGAATTTTAATATTAAAATTATTTTATAATTGAAAATTAAATTTGTATCATTTTGTAATAGAAAAATAGTATGACATTATTACCACATTTAAGGAAAAAATTGGTTTTCTGGGGACATAACCAAAAAAGATAAGACCTTGAAATGAACCCAAAAAACCTAAATATTATTTTATAGAGATATTTAAAACATATATATTAAATTATTTTGAAAAAATCAGATTTTATTTTCCATATTTCGCATTAAAAATGTGGTTATAACTCATTCTTTAAAAAAGATCACTATGTGTCCTCTATATGACTTATAATAGGGCTCCCCATCGCCCCTCCACATAGGACATCTAAAACTAATTATTTTAGAAAAGTAATTCAAATATCACTTCCTTAATTAAATATCATCATCCTATAATCCTTTTTTTGATTATAAGTCCTAATTATAAAGGATTTATATTCAATCATTTAAACGTGGCACGGAGAAGAGATAACATTTTTATACAAGAATTTTATTTTATTACATATTCTAAATAAAAAATATCTTATTTAAAAATGATAATATAATAACTATTATGTCTTTGATATACTAATATGTCATTAATCTAAGGTCTTGACCTACAACCACCTCCTCATCCCTCAAATGGGAGACAAAATAATTGATCGTGTGTACAACATATTATCTCCTCATGAACCAACATAAGTTTTTTTCCGTCACTGATTCTCATTGATGGATATAATTATGGACATAAGCTATATATATTATATTTATGATATAACTATACTTTTTAAAAATTAATATAATATATATGTTCTTAATTTCTAATTTGTATAGAATACGAATGCATCGCTCATTTGTACGCTGCAAATCGATGTTATTCATTTTTTCACTTAATGTATACATGATATAATATAAGGATTAATTTTATGTTTATATATCAAATAATTCATTACCTTAACCTCCATTAAATAAATGATGACATTATTTGTGTGTAGATAAGACTACCTCATTGCGATATGATGTTATTTGTTTTTCATATGGGTGCATGTTCATTATATATCTATGGGTATTGAAATTATTTATATTAAATTTATTATATAATTATAAAAGTGGAAGTTTAAAATAACCCATACCTTATTTCCATAGTTTTATTCAATAAATAGAAATGTTAGGCATGATCACATATGGAATATCGTCTCAATGAATGTAACACATTTCAATTTCATTACAATATTTCACAGTTTGTTTCAAAAGTATAATTTATATATAAAAATTATAATTATGATATTATCACCATTATCAATTTTTTTAAATAATAATCTATTTGACCACAGTAAACATATAAATGTGAATTGGACATATGTTTAGTTTAGTGTCAAAGTGTACTACATAAAATTAATTGGTTATGTAATTGAATATATAATGATTAATAATTAATTAATATAAAAAATAATATTTAAAAATGTTAATAATAAATTTTACAATTAACACAATTTCATTTTTAATGAATATAAAGAAATCATGTGACAAATCGGGATCAATGTAAGGGTTTTCATCTAAAAACATCCTTCATTGAGGATGATTGTCTTATGCTCCAAATTTATTTTAAATGGTGCAAATATTGCGTCCTTATATATTATAACATTAATATTTCATAATTGATGATATTTTATGTTATAATACATCTACTAAAATCATGGTATGTAATGATTTGAAACACACCAAAGCTGTATGGTTTTATGATCCAATCTGATTTTATTTGGGATTGTTTTCTCTTAAATATAAATTATAAGAAATTATTTGACCATTTTATAATAAATCCATTTTATTTTATTCTTATATGTTTATTCATTACATTCTCTAGTAATATTACCATTTACCTCTCCTTGTTACTTAATGTGATTGATAATTTTTTTTAAAAAAACATGATTTATTTCTCTCTTCAGTCAAAAATCATTTTATTCGAAATCTATGTTCTCCAAAAATATTAAAAAATGTTGTTATGAGCCTATGATTTATTAAATTTATTTTTACCTGTGAGTGTATTTTTTATAAAAAAATTAAGGGAATCTTCCAAATGAGGAAATTTTTAATTTTCATAAAAAATTTTAAATGAATATTTATTTTACCGTACTCAAAATATAAATAATTAAAAAAAATATTTAACAATAATCTCTTTAAAACCTAATTTAAAAATATCATTGTATATTTTTAAATAAAATTTTTTCTAAATTTTTTTTTATTTTTTTAAAAGTTATTTTCCAATTTTAAATGTTGGTTTACTCAATATATATATATATATATTTTAAATATTTTTAAATGTATTTTTATTCATCAATGAGGAAAACCTATATTGTTTTGTAATGAATATAAATAATGGATCTATGTCTCTCAAATATATAGCTTACACACTATAGATTTTTTTATGGGGTAATACATGACATATGATAAATTATGAAATTAATTTTTAAATAAATTTCATTTCATTATGATATGAGTTAAAATTACACAACCCATTTTCCTTCCATGGGTAATTCTTATATATACCACTTATAATGGATTTCATCTATTTCACTCATATTCATGTACATGAAATAAATTTACTGGGTGGTACCGAAATAATATATCCCTCCAATGCAATGGGTAATGTATTTGTCTCATGATAGGTCATGTATGGGATTATGGAGTGATCCTAATCCATTATAGGGCATTATCCACCACCTGATGTTGTCTCAGTATTTTTCCTTGAATAATTTTTATATAATGTTTCATATGTCTCCATCATTTTATTATCATTTCATGATTTTATAATAGAATGTAATTTATGTTATGATCCCTTTTGGTTACACGTGAGCCTTCACTATATGATATCAAGTTATAATTTTGAATCACATGTTATGTTTCCATGTCTTGCTTGTTTCATTAATGGGATTTTTAGCTCACTCATTTTGTATACGTCTTCCCTACATTATCCAATACAGATTTGGGATCTCAAATAGAATTTAGGACATCAATATATAAAATTAAATAAGGATTCCATTTTTATGTTCATTTGGTATATTATGAAACAAGTCTTACATGGAAACTTGGAATATATTCTCCTTGTGTTGTATTAATGGATATTTTGGATTAAGAATCATGTAATAATTTGTATAAAATTCTTGGATAATTTTAGTCATGTTATGTTACTAGATCAAAAAACATTATATGAAAAATCTCAATGGCCACCTGTGAAGGATCTAAACAGAATAGATAAGGCCTTAGTTGATGAAAATTACTGCAATGATATTAAATGAAAAACACAAATTTATTTACCTGTAGATGTTCTTCACACGTTATAGAAGACTAATTTTGTTTTTAAAATATAAAATACTAAAAAGAAAAAATATCATTGTTTGGAAACATTGAGTCACCCAATATCAAAGGTGTTTTATCTTCAATCATTAAAAAACAATGATTAACATAACTATGTTTCTAGATTTTTTATGAGATAAAATGAAACTTCATTAGTGTTTCAAAAAATTGTGATGATGTAAATGAAGTTGTTTTTAAAAGATATCAATTTTTTTTAAAAAGTATTTAATATGGTAAAATTATTAATAGCGGAAAATGAACCTAGGGAATATTATTTCAAGTTCGTGATATAAAAAGTTCATGTTATCTAATCATGATTGAAGAAAATAATTTATGTCATAAGTTGTTTGGATGTTTGTGACAAAGAAATATAAATTAAATGAAAAATTGAAAAAATATTCTGAAATTTGTGACGTGATATGATAAAGAATTTTTTTCTTTTTCATATTACAAAAAATGGAGTATTACAAACATATCCCATAATAAATTTATGATACATTCAACTCACCCAATAGAGTCGATAACTTTTAAAACATTAGAACCCATGCGAAAGAAATTTACAAATTGGTATAATTAATTTATTTCCATTATTTATTATATTAATCTTGAAGCAATATTTTTGATTTTGAGAAATTATTTAGAGGATCTCAACATGTTTAAGAGTTTCATGTGAAGTGTAGAAAAATAATGTGGATATTTTTTGAAAAATATTTTAAATGATAATGTTACTAAGTACATGAATGGGGATTTTAAATATTATCATGAAATTCATGAAATTCATCAGTGTACCTTTCACATCATGATAGATAGGTGTTTAAGAAATAAGAAATATAATTTTATTTGAGATATAATAAACTACAGTGATAAAACACAATAATTCATGATAATCTTTAACAATAATATCACAATGATAGATCATATTAATAATCATTTTTCCTATAGGAAAAACACTAAAATTACTCATTAAAATATTTGGTATAATGAAACCCCAAGTTTGAAATACCTAATGTTTCTTGTTATTCTTTTAGTTATCCAACTAAATGTTGAAAATCATTTAAATTATGCACTGATAAGTTTCAAAGACATCATTCTCACTTGCTATACTAGTATTCTCGGACAGATGTATTATAATAAGTAAATATGAAAGATTATTAATTTTTTAGAATTGGATGTTATTCAGAATTTGGATAAGACTATTTCACAGTATATTATAGACAATATAAAAGAAGAATTTGATGTTTTTTCTATTAAGAAATTTAAAAAAATTCTAAAAGAATTAATAATGATGACGATGTTCAAAATATAAATTTTGACTCAGCTATCACTTGAGATGAGGAACAACTTTTTTTATCTCATCCTATGTTGATGAAACGATTGGAATTATAAAACATAATTGCAGATAAATGGAAATTGGTTCAGAGAAGAAAAATATCATGGATAGTTTACCATAATTCCACATATTAATATGTTTATCCTTGAGATGTAAAATATTTCTTGGAAAATCAAAATAATATTGATTCCATATATAAATAATATGATCAGATACCAAATATAGATATTTGGGATCATATAAAGGTTAGAAACAATAATAATTTCATTAGTATAATGTGGGTGTTAGCAAATAATTTGAATTAGAACTTTTATGTTATTATAAAAACTAATTGAATAATTTTTATGGGTATCTATCAAAACAGTGACAATTGTTTTGGTGATACCTTTTCACTAGTAGTAAGACTTCAAACTATTAGAATTGTAACACCCTGACCTTAGTAACCTAGTGTCAGTGCATTATTACGTATCATTGGCATGATCACAATAGATCAATTCTAAAAATAATGATTAGTTTAGTAGCCTTGGAAGTACTATATACATTCATAAAGTTTACATTAAATCATAAATTGGAAAACTACAACAACATTGTTTCCATAGACAACACTGAGATCTCATAGACTATCCATGTAGGTCAGGAATGATATACTTCTTTGCATCCTGGTAAAAATAAAACATAGAAAGGGGTGAGCTCAGATGCTCAGTAAGGATAACAATATAACTAAAACATTCATAAATAACCATAAACATTTAAGGCAATATATAAGACTACAACAAAATCCTTTTAAACTTGAACTTCAATATAATATGAAAAATATAAAATCAAATAATTCCATTTACGTATTAACATGGATATTCTACTAGTCGAATAATCACATGCCATATCAATAGCCACTTTCATGTTGATGTAATGCATAATTCCAGACATTCATAACCACATAGTCAAGGCCTTATGCCAAGACCAAAAATAAGATTTTGCCAAGGCCTTGTGCCAAGACACTAGTTTGTCTCATGAGACATACCGATGCATCAAAGAGATATAGAGAGCTCCACCCTTCACTTACTAATTCAAATGCATTACTCATATGAAAATGATTAAACATAACATAAATATTCGTATTAAAACTACCATAAGAAATGTCAATACTTTATCCATAAACCATGAATGGAATGAAATAACACACCCACAGTCAATCATATCAAAAACCTTCAATACAATATGGAAGTTTTGTATCATAATAAATCAACTTAAAACAAACATAAAATCCCTCAAAAGATGTTTACATAGATGAAATCAAAACCTTTTTAGAAAAATATCTCTTTCTATTTTGAAATCATTTAAAAGTCACATAATTATAAAAGAAAACATTTATATTTGGAAATATTCTTATAATCTTATAAGGGAAGATTCGACATTGTTGTAATGGATTAATATAGTTGCACACACCGTATAAGTTAAAAAACATTCTTACCTTAATTTTGTCGAAAATGTCATAAAGTACCTTGTTTGGAAAATGATTGAAAGATTACCTTCAAACCATTTCGTAAAAAAAGTAAAACAATGGTATAAATGAATTTAACTCATATTCTAGTAAATAGTAAAAATGTTTTGGAATAAATTTTTAATAAACATGGATGTGGATGAAAAAGAGGTCCCAGTGGATATATACTAAAAAACAACCTCAGATAATAAAGAAATTGTAAAATTTACCATTACCTTGTACTTTTCCTTGGTCGAGGGTAGTTTAATATACTATATAATGGTGAAATAATTTTTATTAAATTATACTATAATCATACACATTAATATGATATCATATATGATCTTTTAACATTTATTTGTTAATAATATCTTATTATTATCGTCATTTTGGGTGTTAATGAATTTTTTTCCTTTATATTGATTGTTATGTGGGTCATATTTGTTATGGATGGGATGTATCTTATTCATATCCATTATGATATCAAGTCTTTGAAAATTATTTTTATTCATAAAATGAAAATTAGTCTTGAATGGATACGATGGGGAACGAATGTCATCGCGTTCGTGGAGACGGTGATCCGTACGTACACACGAGCGACAATATCATTCTTCTGACATTAAAATAATATATAATTGGATGGTATATCATATATAAAGAATAATTATCATGTTATATTTATTATTTAAATCAATTACACATCATTATTATACCCATACAAATAATAATGTATTGAATTACAATTACACCACGACGTGGAGATGGCAAGCTTTACATACGCACGTATGGTGACATGTAATTCAAAATATGGATATAATAATTAATATGGTTGAACAATATTTATAATAACATCACAGTATATATAATATACTGGAGTTATTATCGCTACAAAATATTTCACTTTTTCCAAAAGGGACATAACTATTGGTAAAAGTTCATTTTCTATTGGTAAAACGTTTTACCAACATATATGTCTTTGTCACTAAATTTTTGGTAAAAACTCTATCGCTAAATGTTTTTCCGACAGATAAAATAGTTCTGTTTCAATTATAATAATACCAATAGATAACATAATTTTCACTCTTTAAGTAAAACAAACAATAATATCTCTTCTTAATATATTTTTTTAATTAAAAATATATATATATTTTTATTACCATATCCATAACATTATATGAAAAAAATAATTATATATAATATGACTAATATAATTATTAATAATTAGAAAATTAGTTTGAATTATACTTTTAGAATTCGGTTTAAAATTTTATAAAAAATCATTCCCCATGGTCCATAGTAATGGGAAAATCTCATGAAAATTCAAGGAGTCACTCAATTAAAATAGTTCAACTTCAATCAAAATGACATAATATTAGAGTACACAAATGACAACCATGAAACATTCTAACCCTATCACCATGAATCCTCCTCACCAGCTGAATTTTTTGGGCATAATCGTCAACCTCCTCCCATGGATGGCGCACATATTGGTGTCCTCGAATAGTCCCAGTAGGAATGCCTCCCCCGCATCCTAAAGCACACCACTGTGGAGCTCGGGAAACTCAGATCAGTCTTTAATTCCTAGACAATTTCACGTACGAGTCGCTGAAATGGAATCCTACATTTATGGTGTGTATAGTGATGGAAATGCTCATAGATACCAACATAACCCCTCCTTGACCAATGGATGCATGTGAATTGGGGTATTTAGATCAGTTGTGTTTATGGTCACCACCAAATCTTTCATTGTTGCCACATTTATCGTAAATTTTGTTCAAGCCTGTAATAGGACAAAATATATATCAAATACCCCCATTCGTTCCATGAAATAAAAATGAATAACATGATACAATTTAAAATACCCCACCTTGACCATGAGTTAAATAATTATAGAAAATAATTCATAACACTACCTACTAATGTGGTCTCACTCATCTTGAATAGATGCTCTACAGCTTCAGCAATATCCATGAATCAAAAATAGTGAGCCCAAAACAAAGAGTTCAAATACAATAAAAAAGATCCTAGAAATAAAAGATATATCTTAAAAAATGTTATGGAATACCCTTAAAATTGGTTAGTTGGGTTAAATAAGTCCTTCAAGACACCTTATCAAATTTTCACATACCTACAGTAGCACAAAAATGCAATCAAACATGCACTTTCATTCAATGACATGAAAAGGAATGAAATGATGCAACTTAAAAGACCCAACTAACTGAAGAATGATGAGTCAAACTGCTATCACTACACACTATAATTCTCTAAGGGGTGCCCACTCATCCCCCTTGCTGCATGTATTACTGCTCAAATAGTAAAACAACTACATAATAGAATTTTTAAAGCTACAATGTAAAATTTTCTCACTTAATAAGACAATTAAAAAAGATCAATTCCATTGTCAATCTAAATTCTGAGAATAAATATGACAATAATATGAAAATCCATTATCTGCATGATTTGACCATCATAAATACTTTGTAATAAAATAATAAACTCGACATTCACCCACCTTGTTTTTTCAAATTATTTTTCCATGCATTTATAAAAAATGACGGTAATTATAGAAAAAGTTTAATAATAATAAAAGGTCAACAACATCTTTTATATTTTTTACAAGCTGCTCATTATGAAAAATAAGAAAAAGATAATATAACAAAATTAATGTATGAAATAAGTCAATGGATCATATGTATTACTTATCATCTAGCTTTTCTCTATTTTTTGGGCACAACAGTGAGGACTTTTCAAATCTATTATATGCATGAATTTATGAAGACATTAATTTCCTAAAGTAGTTGTAGGTTTCCAAACATACTATTTCCACTTCTAGTTTCAACTGTCGAAAATTTTTCTGTCAGCAACACGATATGTAAGTGTTATTGATGAAAGAGCTCTGATTGTCCCCTAGGGAGGATTTAAATGGTAGATGGAACTTCTAAATATGTCCTACAAGTTCCTGCAACCTGTAAGACTATAATTTCCTGTAACCTGTTAGACTTTCTAAAATATAGCTACCTACTCCTACAGCAACTTCTCTTATTGACACAGCTTGGGACTCCATTCATGAAGCCATATTCACATACGATCCTCCGATCCTCTTTCACAAGCTAAGGTTATATAAATAGAAGAATCACCAAATAATAGAATCATAGGTTGTATTAAGGAAAATACGAATAATCCCAGAAGAAATTACAATAATTCTTGTAATAAACTGTAAACCTATATTGATAGAAACATAATAGAACAATTCATAAGAATCAGTGGAAGAACTCCCTGAGGAAAGGCTCCATGAGGACAAGGTCATAGTCTCTTAACAGCCAATCTAAAAACCAAATATCTCAACGCCTTCCCCTACAGGAATTCCCCATATGAACTTTATTTACTTTAGGGATTTGAAACATGATATGAATTCATTATCTTTTAATTGTGTTTTCACACAATTTTGGGCATGATCCCTATTTTTGTTTTTTGCTATGCGTGTACTACTAGGACCTGGATAAGGTCTAAGGATGTAAAGATCTTGGGATTAGAATAGAGCTTTAATCAAAAAAATCACATAGAGCTTTGATAAACATAAATGTTATAGAAGTCTCAGTTACCCCTCCCCCTAACCAATAAGCTATAAACTATGGCAACAAGAACATCCAAAATTTATCCCTAAGTGAAAAACAACTGTGTTGCATCACAGGAACAAAGCCAACATAGATCATGGAACCCAAAAGGTGACAACCCAATTTATAAAATGTCCACTCAGTTTCTTATCCATGTGGAAAAAATGCTTTCAAGGGTTAGGAAATCACATCAAAAGTTCAACTAAAATACAATAATACTTCAAAGGAAGGTGTATCTAGGGAGATATTTGTTAACTAAAGTGATGATAAGTGATATCAATATGAAATAAATGCAGGCAGTGTGGTTTTCAAAGAGGATATAGATAAGGTTTATGATAGAAAGTTGTGGAACATCATTCCAAAAAACATGTAGAGATATGACTTCACGGACTAGGTCGGCAATTTTTTTTATGTTTCTTTTCTTCCCAGTTCTCCATCTCCCATATGGGCTATATGAATGGATTTTTCAAACTAGGGTGAGGGTTTCAACAAGTCTATCCTTTATCCCCATGTTTTTTTGTTTTTCTCTCAAGTGGTCCTCAGTAACAAGATCAAGAATAGCATTGCTACAAGGAAGATTGTGATATAAAGAGGTAGGAAATAATTCTCTAGGGTATCACACATTTTTTGATGATAACACGTTCTTCTTCAAAAAAAATTCCATTCAAGGTTTCAACAAGTTCAGGAAATAATAAGGTAAATTATGTGAGAAAATACTAGACTCAGAGAAAATAAGTGTGTACATATCCTTGAAGTGCACTTTCAAACATTCCAATTAGATAGAGAGATAGATGAGAATTGGAAGATGAGCATTCCCCATAGAGTAGTTAGGTGCTCCTCTTACTTTTGGGAGTGTTCACAATCACCATTTTGAAGGGATAGTGAATAAAATTAACTCTTGAATCATCAAATGGAAAAATAAGTTCTTATCTTTTAGTGGTAGAATTACATTTTTAAATTTTATGCTCTCTTCAAAACCATGAAAATTCTTTCAATTCTCAAATTTCCTAAATCTGTATTGTGGAAAATTGAATCCATCATGAATGGTTTGATTTGGGAGTCTCACCAATAAGGAAAATTCCATTAGGGAATTGAAGCTTGGATGGCTAGAAATATTAAAGTGGGAGGTATTAATATTAAAAATGTGGAAGAGCCCATGAATGACATGTAGGATAAGTTATCATGGGAAGCGATAAAAGGGAAAACTCCCCAAGGAAATATTATCAAGGAAAAATATAGAAGGCATGAAAGCATTCATCCAGATGTGAATGGAACCCCTCTCATGAAAAACATTCAACAACCTCTTGGGAGTCTTCATGATCAGTTCAAATGGATCGTGGGGAAAGACATCATCAACTTGTGGTCTGACTATTAGTCTAGTCTTCTTCCTTTTACAGTATTCTGAGTCCCAAACATCACCCTCTAAAGTTTTTGAAACTATCGGATCTTCATGAAAGTATTCTTTGACAAAAAAAATATAGAAGGTTATGAGGGATATTATCAAGTTTATATAGGAACTCGATTGTTATAGGTTCACAGATTCTGCTTCGGGATGCCTCAAAGAGTTGGAAATTCAGAGGATCACATGTTTCCAATAGGATACCGTAGTCAAGGAAGACCATTTATGGGATATAAAAATTCCATGAAGGGTGGAGGAATCACCCATGAATCGTAAGGGATCGGTGGTATTGGCCTTAGATGTATTTTATTGCCTGATAAATTCCCTAAAATCTGAAGAAAAATCCACACTATATTGGCGTTTTATTTGTAATCAACTCAATTTTATTCCCTCTGTGGTAGATATAGACTCTTCTTTGGTGTCTAAGTTTCATTGCGGTACCAAAAAATACATTGGTTCATTGTTTATGAAATTAGAGATTTCTAATGTCTGAACAGTTAGGACATGGTTATTATTCACCCATGGGAAGTGTGTATCATGGAAGCAGATGACCTGGCTTCGAAATATAAGAAGGATGACACCTTCATCACCTATAAAAACATTATCTCTCATCCATCATACTGTTCTAAAATTATCAGAGGATATGCCCATGGGCTCCATCACTATTGTCCCCCATGAAGGCTTGGTTTTATATTCTATCATGAACTGTATCATCTTTTTCATAATAAAAACATTAAATTTCTATTAGCCCGAAATTTTTTCACATGTGTATTCACTATAAAGTTGATTATTCCTTTAAATCTAAGTCTTATGTTAAATCAGGTTGTATTTCTAAATCTTCTTGCAATGATATGAAATTTAAGAGGGACCATAGATAAAGATAACTAAGCCCTTTACACATTTTATTATGTGATCAAATTTATAGTTGGAGAAACACACTAGAGTATCAAACCAAGATCCAAATCCACCTCTATCAAACAATTAAGGACAGAAAAACCAAACTTCTAGGGGTTGAGTAGGAAGATTCATACATGATAGATTGTACAAGCTACAAGTCATGGCCCTCACGAGACACGTGTGTTTCCCACCATTGAATAAAATGAATAGTTCCTGCACACCTAGCCACTACAATTCCAAAAAAAAGACATGGAGAATCAAGGCTAAGACAGGCTGACTGACAATGTTTGGTCACAATATACATTAGTACCTAAACCATGATGGAATCTGAATATAAAGTTCCTCTCTACTACAAATCACTATCATATTCACATGCCCTATCGATGATGATGATGACTGAATCACATTTGAAAAGATGTGCGAGTAGAACAAAAAAAAGTCATGTTGATTAAAAATAGAGAGAACTGGAATGACAGACTTAAATGATTTTTATATCATACCTGAGCTCGCAAAATGATGCAATTATATCAAAAGAGAACCATAATCAGTACATTAACTAAGATGATTTATATAGATGTCATAGAGAGTTATTGAATTCTAGTAAAAAAACTAGGATCAAACTAATCTAAAGAAGCTTTTCTCATTGTCGATCAATTATCCGAGAGGGATAAGACAAACACAGGTACGGAATGGTTGTGTGGGGAATCCCTGGGATGGTGGGGGTGGAATGGAAAATGTCCAGGATGTCGTGTTCCAACCGAGGAAGGTCGGCGATGGTGGGACTTGTCCGGTGGGGACAATAAGGTCGGCACAACGGTCGCTGGAGGAGGGAAGAGGGTCATGGTCGACGGGGCCAGTGGCATAGGTGGAGGGTCGCGGAGGAGGTAGCGGGGGTCATGAAGGGGGTGGGTGGGGATGCCGGAGAGTGGTGGAGTACACGGTGGGGATCTTAGAGGGTAGTGGTGGTCACCGAAGAAATTAGGGGTCGCGGAGGCGGAGGCAGCTGTGGAGGGCAGTGATGTAGCCGAAGGGGAAGCCTCCATCCATGTGTTAGAGCTCCAGCAACATTCTATCCACACCAGTTCCATGTAATAAGTTATAGAACAAAACCCCCAAAAGGGGAAGCCTCCATCCATGGGTTAAATATGAATAAAACATTGGTGAATAAAAAATGAATAAATCATTCCCTTTTAAATAAACATGTGTTAAGTGATGAAAAAATTTACCTCAATCAAGATATTTTTAAGATTGAAAAATGTAGGAGTAGAATGCCTAAACATCCAATTCTTCACAGTGGTGTCAAATGCACAGGCCCTGTCCTCCACCTATCCATGATCTCCAGGAATGCAGTGGTGTCAAATGCATAGGTACTCCATTCCTGACTTGAATGTATTTGAAAGTCGAGCATGCCCTTCATGCATGCCCTCTATGATCTTAAGGCAGTGTGTAGCTATAAATCCAAGTATGAATCAAAGATGATAAAGTATAAATCTAATCAACACACAGAAAAAGCTAAACATAATTTGTTCAACTTTAGGAAAAGGAAGGCAGCCCTGGAATTTTGAAAGCATCTAATCCAAAATTCTGCACTTGAAATCAGAAGTCAAGTCTGAAACATTGGGACAAAGCATATATCAATGAAGAAAAAATCAGAGGACTTGATGAGAACTACAAGCATATTATTCCCAATGTTTTAGATATGAAAACATAACAAAATGCTAATGATCAGGAGATCCAAATAGAAAAATTTCATATGCAAGGAGTTCATAAGAACCACCAATCAAAGAAGATCCAGAATTATATAAATCAAGTCCAGATATAAAAAAACAGAGAGAACTAGACTGAAAATACCCAAGGAATTCCAGAAATCTAAAAAAACTCCAAAATCCAGTAGCAGGAACACCTACAGTAGGAGAAGTAATTCAAGTAAAAAATAGAATGCAGAAAACCAAAGTGACTTAAAACGCGCTGGGGGAGGGACAACCATCAGAGATATCAAAAAAAATATGTAAAGAAAAACTAAAGAGACTCTTTAACGTCATTTTCTTTGTGACAACCATCAGAGCTGTCAACTTCGCAATTATTTTCCTCATCACAAAGTAAGATTCGACTCGTAGATCCCGCATATAAAAAAAATACAATGTGAAAAATTACATTCCTCTAAAATAATGAGATAACCACATTTGGAAAAGGTTGGGTCAAACCCAAATGACTAGAAAAAAAAATTTAAAAAAAACATATTCCAATAAAAAATAAATACACAAGCATGAATACCTGATGCATTATAAGAACTTATACTAATTCTGACAAATGTGATATTTGTCTAACAACTTCATCAAGTTGTTTCTCAATTTTCTCAATTTTTTCCTCACTCTTAATCCTTCTAGTCCTTTCTTCCTCTAATGCACATATCTTTTCAAGAGCATGTGGATACTTAGCACCTAAACCAAAAGTTTTTAAATAGCGATTTTTATCCTCTCCTATAATTTTTTTGAAAATCTCATTTATTTTCAATAGTAGAGGTGTTCTCTGAATGAGAAGCTAATGAATTTTCAATTGATTACTATAAAAAACATTAATCCATGTCAAAAAATCCAATATTAAAAATACATAATACTTTTTAAGGTGGTAACAGAAGCCAAAAATTACATTAACTAAGGTAAAAGTGTTATCAAGTTTTGAACCTTTTTTAGGTTCATGGGTTTTGATCCATATTTGAAGATTATCTACCTCTTTACCGCCTTTTTCCTAAACACAAAATATCTGATAAAATCAAATAAAAAAATATAATAAAATGCAACAATATCAAAGAGTGGAGAAAAAAGTGATACCTTAATTTCTTCATGTATACGTGCAAAACTCTTTGTCCCTACATAATTTGGGATTTTCAAATGTGAACGATTTTCTGCACCCCTCATAATTATTTATTACAAAAAATTTAAATTATATTGGGATGAAACATATTTTTAATCTTAACTAATGATTAATAAAGACCCAAAATATATATTAGTAATTGAAAATTGTTTAAATAGATAAATTATGGAAAAACTATTACTTGTTTAGCTAATGATTCCCAAAACACCACCAAATTTTTCCATGTGTCTTCATGAATGTGTTTGGCCTTTTTTCGATAACCTCATTGTGTGTTCAAATATCAAAATAAGTTACCTTTAACTCAGATTTGTAAGATCTCCATGCAGCACCCATTTTTTATATTCCCCAATGATATGGTTCATGCCCTTCGGGAAAGTAATATGATAACTAAAACATAAAAAAATGGCATCATGTTTATAAAAAATATATTGTTAAAATAATAATAATAATGACTAAATATGTACCTTAATTTAATCCAAAAATATTTTCCTTTTTTTAATATCTACTAATCTCCAATCACGACAGTCTAATGGTAATCGCCCAAGGTCACGAGCCAAACAACCAATGAGTGAAGATAATTTTCTTACTGAATTTACAATTGGTTGAAGCAAGTCGTTGACATCTACAAAAACATTCTCTGACAAGATTTTAGCCTTGATCAATCCAAGACCCTTTTCATTTTTCACATGACATTCCCAAGCTCCCCTTCTGCTCATAGTGGAATAATGAGGAAGACTTGATTGATTCATCAATTCAACTAATATTTCATTAGCATTGAAAATTGTTGACCGAATTATTCCAGCCTTTTCATTATTTCCAACTTGATGAGATTGTAACCCTTAAAATAAAATGGAAATTTTAAAATATGTTTAAACACATTTAAAATAGTATTATAAAACCAATAATTTGAATAAATAATGGAAAACCACATACCAACAATCTAAGTGTCTTCTCGTCGACAGTCCACTATATAATGAAAAATATTGGTTGTATATTTAAAGTAATAATAAAATAAACAAGGTCATAAATTTAATTAACATACCCATTCTTCTAAATAACATGCACCACTTATTCAAGAATATCTCTTCAATTTTTTTATGTTTTATCCGTTAATGCACTATTTAAAACAAATATGAGAAATAAAATAATAGAATTTATCTAAAGACAGCCTAAAACAATATCCTATACAGCTTACTGTAAAATTAAAAGAAACTTACAATTTGAATCATGCATTTCATCTTCAAGTATCAATGACATTAGACGTTTTTTAGAGGCATTAAAAGGGTTTTCTTTCAAAAATAAAGAATGTTTCAATGGTTTATTTGATGTCTCTTGTCCGTTTTTGCTAACACGTGAGGCTAACAATTTCTACAAAGAAACACGAAATGGTTGTCAATATAAAACAATAAAAAATGAAGGCAAAGGAGGTGTAAATTTAAATAAAATTCATAAATTAATACCAATAAATTATCTCTTGAAACCAAATTTTGTTTGATTGAAGAGTTCTCGAAGGATGTCATATCAAATCTATATATCTAATAAAATAACTAAAATACAAAATAAGCATATACATGTGTCAAATATAAAGTAAAATTTTCTAACTAAAAAAATAATAATATTTAAAACCCAAAACTAAAAATTTTAATAAGTGTCAACAGAAAATGTAATAATCAGAATCATGAAACATGTCATTATCCTGATCATAGTCACAAACATCAAGTTTCTGGAATATAATTATCAATATACTCTTGTCTTCAGGCCATCCTTCAATGAAATGAAGTGAATGATCATCAATTTAAACTTCTTCCTCATCCTAAATGTCATAATTTGCCACATCGACATCAGTTGACAAGCTGGTTTGTAAGCCATACACTTAATTTATGAAATCTTCCTCCATTTCAAATACGTCTCTTCATTTAGTGATGGATACAACATGCCAAATTTTCTCTTTATATTCTTCCATATAAAACACTTTTATGGATTGATATGCAAGTACAAAGGGCCCATCGGTTTTAATAATCATATTAGGGTTAACGAATGTGAATCCAAAATTATCTTCTTTGAAGCCTTCATTGGGATTTTCCCAATCACACCGAAATAAAATAACACTCCTTCCAACTAGATAAGTCTACTCAATAATTTCTGTCAACACGCCATAATATGATAGATTTCCCGTATTTGTTGTTACACTCATAAGAACCCGACAATTTTGGGTCTCACTCCTCTTATCAATAGATTTCACACTCCACTGATAACTATTGCAAGTGACTTTGTTCATTGTTTTAATCCACGTGTTAGGAAACTAACTTAATTGTGTCAAATCAGTTTCTATACAAGTGTCCTTGCGAAGAAAATTAATAACATGAATAATTAATGAAAATAGGAAATGTTAGAGACAAAAAGAAACATAAAATTTTCAATTAAAAGTATTATATAAAATGAACATTATCATCAAATCATTTATAAAACTCATTTTTATGGATTTCATTAACTATTTCTGGTCTGCCTTGATATTTTCTATGGATAATTTCAAAGTGGTCCCTGCAAATCAATAATAAGATATGAATTTTAAAAACAATAAGATTATAACAAAAATTATGGGTATGTATCTTACTGTATATATACTTGAACTTCATCATAGTTTCCCAAAACATAATTATGTAATTTCAATATCATTGAAATGTCAGGTAGAATATCTTTCTTTTTAGAGATTTCATGACATTTTAAAGAGAATATGGATATCCCTTTACGTGTTTCATCACCTTCACCAACATTGTTTCTTATAGACCTATTTTCTATGAGTTGAATGTCATGAAAATATCATGAACAAAATTTCATACACTCTTCAACAAAGCATCATTCAGCAATTGATCCTTTTGGGCTACTTTTGTTATGAACATACATTTTCAATCTTTGTAAAAACATTTAATCAATCAACATAAATAATTTAATCAAATGTATACAAAAGTGAAAATATGAAAACAAAGTTTGCGTACCTCTCAATTGGATACATCCAATGATAATAAAAAAGGTCCAGCAATCATGGATTCCTGTACTAAATTAATTACTAAGTGTACAATGATGTCACAAAATTAAGGTGGGAAGATGCACTCCAGATAACAAATCATGGCAGCAGCATGATGTTGTAACCCACGAAAATCATCAGTTGTTTCCACTTTTGAACATAAATCCTTAGAAAAGTTAACCAGATCAATCAACACACTTCTTAGCTTCTTATTTTTCATTTTCCTTAGAGCCAATGGTAATATATGTTGCATTATAACATGGTGGTCATGACTTTTCAAAACAACAAATTTCCCATTAATATGTTTCCTCTTAATGTTTGATGAATAACCATATGGAACTTTGATAGAGTCTAGTACACTAATCATTTCAACTTTTTCTTGATCCGTAATTGTATAGCATGCTGCAAGTTGATATGTTCGACCATGATCCTTGTATGGGTGAAGATCATGTCTTACATTTAAATTTACCAAGTCAAGTCGAGATTGCAATGTATTTTTAGTTTTCCCCTTAATGTCAAAAAGTGTGCCAATCAAACTTCTAAAGACATTTTTTTCTACATGAATAACATTCAAATTGTGGCATAGAAGAAGATTATCCCAATATGGGAGTTGAAGTAAAATACGCTTCTTTTTCCAAGGTACATCAATATCTCTATTCCGTTTATTATTTCTTTGAGTCTCCATATTTTTTCCAAATATGACATCCAATCCTTTCATCTGATCTAACAATTCTTATCCATTATGAGATTTAGGCAGTATCCTTATTTCTATTTCCCCCCATTAAATGCCTTTTTATTTCGATGAAATTTGTGACATTGATCCAAGAAGCGTCTATGGCCCATGTAACACATTGTCTTACTTTTTCTCAAGCAAAATGAACATGTTTCAACATTACATCTTGGACATGAATTTTTACCCATGGTCTGCCAACCTGATAGATTACCATATGCAGGAAATTCATTAATTGTACACATTAATGCTCTTTTTAATACAAATAACTCATTATTTGATGCATCAAATGTTTCATTACCAAACTCCCAAAACATGGTCAGCTCGTCAATTAAAGGTTCTAAAATACATCGATATCATTTCCCGGTGACTTAGGGACAGGTATCAATAATGAAATGATAAAATATGATGGATTCATACATAACCATGGAAGAAAATTTTAAATCATCAAGACAACAAGCCATAATATATATTGATTAGACATCATTCTAAATGCATTAAACCCATAACTTTCCAATCTTAGGATAACATTTCTTGGATCACTTGCAAACTCAAGAGATTTATCATTAAAATAATTCCAATCAAACGAATGTACCAGGTTCCTTAACTTGTCATCTTTAACTCGCTCATGCTCATGCCATGTCTTGAGAGGGGCCATTTTAGATGACATGAATAGCCTTTTAATCATGGGTATCAAAAAGAAGTGTTGCAAAACCTTCATTGGTACTTTTTTACCATTTTCTAATTTGATAATAATTCCATCATCAGCAGTTTTCCACCTCAAAGCCCCACAATTTGGGAAATTATCATGGAAATTTTTTTCCTTATGAAACAGCACACAATCATTCAGGCATGCATCAATCTTATTATAATCAAGACCAACATTCATGATAATCCCTTTCACCTTCATAAATGAGTCAGGTAATGTTGAATCATTGGGAAGTGCTCTCTTAAACAGTTTTATAAGAGCATCAATTGCCGCGTTATTGATCCCATGTAAAAATTTTAGATTATACATTTCAAATATAAAAGATAATTTAGTAAATTCTTCACATCTGGGGTATAAAGGTTTCCCATCATCTTCAACCAACATAAAAAATGTTTGCGCCTCATAAGAAAGAAATGATGAGGTGTTTTCTGGTTTGCCACTCTCGAAGGCATCCCCCAGCATTTCAAGCATATCATCTTCAGAAGAAATATCATGTTCTACAATAAAAAAATTATTATCACTATTGAATGTCAACTCCCCATGATAATTCCAAATATATTTTTGATAATCGGCATCCCATTCTTTAATAATGATATGATATTTCACAACATCTAGATGCAAATAATGCTGATTAGCACAACTTCAACAAGGACACACAATCATGTTATCCCTCGCCAAAGTTGCATAATCAATATCAAGGAATAAATCTACACCATTTAAATAATCTTGAGATGTTATCCTTAACATCACCCAACTCATATCACCAAATATATTCATTATGAAAGTTCTTTCATATTATTCGATTTTCAAGCAATTAACCATAATAAAAAAAACATTTTTTAGCTAAATCGTATTATAATTTAATATAGATTATAAAATTGATCAACATGAAATCAAAAAATAATAAACCTCAAACCATAAAAGACAATAAACTAAAATTGAATACTGATTTTTCATTTGTTTCATCAGTCTTTTTAGGGCAATGAAATAAATTATTATCTACAATAAAATTCACCAATGTTGCAGCAGAATATGGGAGAAGAGGGGGGAATTATTGGAATACATACACAAATTAATATGAGTCTATTAAATGAGTCAAAGACCCAATAAATCTTAGGAAATGGGAATCCCATAACTAGCAACAGAAATCAGAGATTAAGTTATTTCATGGTACCATATATGCTGCCAAACTGGATTGTGGGGGTGGGAACTTCCGCCTTAAAGATTGGGGAAAGAGGCATGTGCATGGTATATTTGGCAGGTGAATATTTCCTAAGAAACCTGAAGGTCCCACCTTGAAGATTTAAGGGGAGATAACCACGGGGTGAGGGGGCGGCGAGTGTGGCGTCTTCTGGGGTGAGGTCAGTGGGTGCGGCGTTTTCCGGGAAATAGGGTGGTGGGTGTAGTGTCTACTAGAGGCGAGGGTGACGGGTGAGGTAGCGCGGGCGGCGGCTGCGACTGCCGGTGCAAGGGGGCTCGAGTGATCAGGGGTGACTTCGGGTTTTTTTGTTTATATAAAACATATTTATATATAAAAATTATTATGTATATAGAAAAATTATTAATTTTGTAATATTAAATAAATATAATTTATAATAATGTATTATATAAAAATTAAATCTCTAAATACCCATTACTTAATTACTTAATTTACTGTTATATAATGAATATAAAAAATAATAAATGTTAATATTTTATCTTTATGATATAAAATATAAACATTACCTAATTAGTTAATTTATTGTTATATAATGAATATAAAAATTAATAAAAATTAATAATTTTTCTTTATGATATAAAAATATTCAATATGTGAATATCAATTATTAATTTCTTATATTTCAATTATGTTTCTTATTTACTTATCCATTACCGTGTTTTTATTTATTATGTTTATTACATTAAAATATTATAATGATTTAATTTATTTATGAAAATAATTCAAATGTTTATTATAATGAAAATCATTTGAAAATATAAGTAGTGTATATATTCTTATATATGAGATGTTTTTAATAAAACCATTAAAAGTGAATATTGGCTTTGGTCATAAAAATAATAATATATAAGAAAATTGGTTTCTATTGGTTATTATCAATGAATGGTTTATTGTAAATGATTTTGTTAATGATAAAAGATTTTATGGTAATGATTTTTATTAATAATAGATACTAGTGTTGGAAAAAATATTGGTAATACAATGATAAATCAATAGATTTTACTGTTGTAAAAAGATATGTTGGTGTTAAATGATCAATTCCAGCAGATAAATTTATTGGTAAAAACAAGTGTTGGTTCTTAAAATTAATACAAATAAAATATAATATCTATTGGAATTGCTCATTTTTACCAACAGATATATTTTCTGTCAATAAATTTATGTAGCTATAAGTCATTTTTTTAGTGTATTTTAGAATGGAAACAATAAAGAAAGAGGAAGTGGAAGAAGAAAGGGACTTGAAAGAGGTGATGAAATATTTACCTCCTCTTTGGGTTTTTCTTTTTGATTTGGTCAAAAGGGCTATTTAGGTTGGCTTTCTGACTAATGTAAGGCATCAAGCTGAAGAGAGGACATTTTAGAGTTTATTTGGGTAGGGTTTGTCTGAGCCAAATGACTTTAAAGGTGTGAATTTGAGAGAAGGGGGAGTGCCCTTTTATAAGAGGGTGAGGGGGGCCTTATGAAAAGCTAGAAATATTATTTTATAGTAAAATCATTTTCGGTTTCTAATGTCTCAAAAGTATATTATATAAAGGATAAGGTGAGTTTGGGTCGAAAAACACTCAACCAATAGGTTTTAGACAGGTTTGGGTCACTCTATTGGCCCTATCATTTAAATTTAACTCTTAGATAAATAGTTTGACATTTACCATGTCTCTTTATATTTTTTATATTATATGGTTAATAAACATACTATATACTTCCAAGTGAACCCCAAGTTGTTCATTAATTATACACTTATCATTATTTATGTCTCTTGGTTGAACATTATAATTTTAGGAATAGAATATCAATTAATAATATTATATTTGTTTCAAATACTCTTTTATGTCAATTTTGACACTATTTGGTATTTTGTTTTTCCTAAATTCATAACAGAATTAATACATTGAAAAAAATCATCTAACTAACTTTAATATGTCATATTAAACTTGTAAATTAGTGTAATTAATAAAAAGTATAAAATTATATTTATTTGAATATTTTTAATATCAATTATTTTAATATTTCATTAATTAGGTAATTACTGCATCATCATTGTGTCATAAACAAAATAAATTATATAATGTCTAAAAATATAAATAAAATACCATTATATATTAAATTTATTTATCTTTATAATGAATATTTATAGTTGAATTTATCTTATGTGTAACCCTATATTAAAAATGGTTTAGTTATTAAACATTGATTTGAACTGTTTTAACTCTTCTTTGAATTAAATAAATATAAATGTCCAAATCTTATCCAAGTGGACCTAAAGGATAATATTTTATTTTTATGGTTGTTTTTGGTCGAATTAAACTTATTCAATGACATTAGGACATGTGTTACAGTAATAATAATATCATTTTTAAGATCAATTACCCTATTTACTTTTAATCGTGGTAAATAAAAGTAAAAAGTTACAATTCAACGAAAAATATTTTCATCTTATTAAATAAAATTTTATTTACTGATATCAACCATGCCTCTCATATTTTTGAATTTCAACTCACAGAAGTATTATAATTATGTTTTATTTGAATTCTCAAATTCTCCTAAGAGGTGGGTATAAGGTGGTGAAAAGTTCGATAAAATTTTAATATATTCTAAAATTATTATAAATTGACTCCAATGAATTTCATTAAACATATATTGGAATTATGTATCTCTTTTCAATTAAAATAAATTTAAATAAAAAAAATTATTATTTAAATAAAAATTTGTATTTAAACTATAACTCGGGGTTTTTCATTATTCATCAAAAATTGAATGTTTTCATAAAAATATCAAAAATTCATCCAAGGCTAATTTTGATATTCTAAATCCAAAAATGAAGATTATTTTGACAGAAATTTTATTTAAAATTTTCAAAAGTGGGTATTACTATTCATAACGGGTAGTTTGATTGGTTGTGGTGTGTTAGAACTCAAAGTTGCGTACAACACACGCTATTGTATTATTAAAAGAGAAGTGTACCATGGATGCTTGGGGTGTTACATTCTCCCCTCAATATAATTTTTTACTCAAAATATCTTGGGTATTACTGCATAAAAAGACTCGGTGGCTATTCATCATAAGTTTATCAAGTTCCCACATTGCCTCTCCAATCTTATGGTTTCTCTATAGAACTTTTACCAGACGAGTCATACAGTTTCTAAGCACTTGTTCTCTTATATCAAGAATGTTGAAAAGCTCTTTTCAATAAGATAGGTTGGGTTCCACTTCTAATTACTCATAGGTGAGTACATCTGTTGGGTCAGGCATGTATTTTCTCTATAGTGATATGTGGAATACATCTTGAACTTTAGAGAGACTTCACGGCGTTGTCAAACGTTAAGATATAACCCCAATTTGTTCTAAAATTTCAAAATGTCCGATGTACCTAGGTCTCAATTTACCCTTTATACCAAATCTTATAGCACCCTTCCTTTGAGATACCTTCAAAAAAATATGATCTCATTCCTGAAATTCCAAATCCTTCCTTACATTATCAGTATAGCTCTTCTACCTACTTTTAGATACATTGTTGTGGTTTTGGATTACCTTCACCTTTTTCATCGTTTCCTCCACAAGTTCGGGGCCTATGAGTTTTCTTTAACCAACATCATCCCAACAGTTTGGTGTGCGACATCTATTTTCGTGTAACACTTCATATGGTTCCATGTGAATAAATGAATGGAAGCTATTGTTGTAGGAAAATTATACCAGAGTTAAATATTGAACCCACATACCTTGAATATCAAGTGAGTATGATCTCAACATGTCTTCTAAGGTTTGAATAGTCCGTTTTGATTGTCCATCAGTTTGAGGGTTGTAGGTAGTGCTTAAACAAAGTTTAGAATCCAGGGATTTCTGAAGACTTTTCTAGAATCATAATGTAAAACATAGATTTCGATCAGGAACAATTGATAGGGGTACTCCATGAAGCCTTACAACTTCATTAATATATAGTCTTGCTAAACGGTCAAGCGGTAAATCTTCTCTTATATCATGAAAATGTGATGACTCGATAAGATGATCAATAATGACCCATATTTCATTGTTCCTTCAAGGAGTCTTTGGTATTCCCATGACAAAGTCCATTATAATATTATCACATTTCCACTCAGGTATGAGAAGAGGTTTCATGACTCCTCTAGGTTGCTGCCTTCCATCTTTCACAGGTTGACAACCCATACATAATGACACACAATCAGCAATCTCCCTCTTCATGTTGTCCCACCAAAAATTAGCCTTCAAATCTCTAAAAATCTTAGTGCTACCAAGGTGTGTAGAGAAATTGGAACTATGAGCATCATCCATCAATTCCCTTTTTAGATCTGGTATATTAGGAACACAAAGTATATTCCTAAATTTCAAAATTCCATCTTCAAACACAAAGTCACTCAATCCTTCATCATTCATAGCTTCAATCTTCTTTTGAAACTCTTCATCATTGGTCTGAGAACTATTTTTCCTTTCTATTAAAGGTGGTTTGGATACCATTTGAAAGAGTATTGATTTTTCACCTTTCATGGTTATTCCCATATCCATTTTTACTAGATCCCTTAAAATAGGATCTCTTTCAACTCTCATCTTGTTCAAAACATCATGATCCTTTATGCTCAAAACATCTGCCACCATATTTTCCTTCCTCGGGTGGTAGTGTATCGTGCAATCATAATCCTTGAGTAGTTCAATCCATCTCCTTTTCCTCGTTTTGAGTTCTTTCTATGAGAAAATAAACATCAAACTCTTGTATTTACTATATATCTCACATTTATCACCATAGAGATAATGTATCCATATCATCAAAGCAAATATTACAGCTTCTAAGTCAATACCATGAGTAAGATTGTTTTTATCATGAATTTTTAGCTGTCGTGATGCATAGGAAATAACTCTATCATTCTGCATAAGGACAAAACCATGTCCTTTATTTTAAGCGTAACTATAAATAACAAACCCATCATTCCATGATGGTAGAGTCAATATAGAACCATTGACTAATATTCTCTTTAGTTCGTCAAAACATTCTTCACTTTCTTTTTTCCAAAACAAATTTAACCCCCTTTTGTGTGAGCGTTCTTAATGTGTTAGCCAACTGAGAAAAATTCTTGATGAAATGTCCATAATAACCCGATAAACCCATAAAACTACATACCACAGTTATACTCGTTAGTGTTGGACATTCTTGTATTGACTTTTTATTATAAGGATCAATAGATATTCCATCCTTACAGGCAATTTGTCCATGAAAAGAAATCTCCCAAGGCCATAACTCACACTTGCTAAAATTCCCATATAATTCATGTCTTCTAAGAGTCTTCAGGATAATGTGCAAGTGATTTTCAGGATATTCATATATTTTGGAGTATACCAAGTTATCATCAATAA
The DNA here is from genome assembly GCA_963277665.1 of Viscum album. NCBI lineage: Eukaryota > Viridiplantae > Streptophyta > Magnoliopsida > Santalales > Viscaceae > Viscum > Viscum album. The sequence continues at coordinate 184,604,210 of OY728156.1, read as the reverse complement.
ATACCACTACAAATTCATCAATATATTCCATGAAAACTCTATTCATTAGATCCATGAAGACATAGGGTGCATTATTCATTCCAAAAGGCATTACTATAAACTCGTAATGCCTGTACCTGGTTCGAAATACTATTTTCGGAATGTCTTCATTCTTCACACACAACTTATGATATCCAGATCGAAGTTAAATCTTTGAAAGGTATTGGGATCCATGAAGTTGGTCGAATAATTCATCAACGAGAGGTAGGGGATACTTGATCTTTATTGTTATAGCATTGATCTCCATGTAGTCAATGCACAACCTCATAGATCCATATTTCTTCTTAAAAAAAGAACAGGGGCTCCCCATTGGGAAACACAAGGGTGAATAAATCCCTTATTACTCAATTCCTCTAGTTATTTCTTTAGTTCCACTAATTCCACAGTGGCCACTCTATAAGGGGTCTTCAATATGGGCCTTGATCCTGAAATTAAATCAACAGAAAACCCAATGTCTCATTCTGGATAATGTCCAAATAAATCTTCAGAAAACACATCAACATATTCATTCACAATAGGTACAACCTCTATTTGAACATTATTTTCCACACCCATAGTTATTTCATTCTCTTCCTCCCCAATAATTGAATTTAGTTGAGATATTGGGGCTGGATCTAGATAAGAATTATGTGGTGACGATTCTGCTCTAAAGATAAGGTGTTATTTATAATCGTCATCATAAATAGTTACCTCCTTCTTTTTAGAATAAATTTCTGCATCATGGTGTGAAATTCAATCCATATTGAGGATTATATCAAATTCAATCATGGGTATGACGATGAGATAAGCAAATTAAGAACATTTATATGACCTAATGGGGATCGATTCACAAAATTTATTGAAATGATACTTCCCTTATGAGTTTTGACTAACAATGTCATTGTTAAATCAACATGGAAATATATAATTTTCTTCACAAACTGGGAGGATATGAAGCAATGTGATGAACCAGAATCAAGTAATGCATTTTCTAAACATGAGAAAACAACTAAATTACCTGCCACCACATCTTTCAGAGCTTCAACCTCAGCAGTAGTAATAGCATAAGCTTGGCCTTGATCCCTTGGATTTTTCTGAAGTAAGTTCCCCTGACACTTAAGACATTCATTCACATAATTCCACCTTTCTCCACTATAGTATCAGTGAACATAGACAACCTCTTTATTACCTTTCAATCACGTGCTTTGTGGCCTTTTTCACTACACTTGTAACAGACTCACATTCCCTTCAGGAAAGTACCGGGGTGTTACTTCTCACATTTACTACAGGATGAACATTCAACTTTTCTCTTCTTCCCCATATTTCTATTTCCAGAGTTTTCAGTATATCTCTTTTTCTCTTTCTTAGCTATAAAGTCGTAAGACATAGAGAATTCTTTTTCTGTCTTGATAGTACAGGAGATAATATTTTCGTACGATGAGAAGGATTGAAGGACTAATGCTCGATGGATAAATGGTTTTAACCCAAAAAAGAAATGATCAATATTACTTATTGGGTTATTTATATAATCTATAGCATGACTCGCTAACCTTGTAAAGTTAGCTTCATACTTTGTGACATTCTCATCATCCTTTTTCCTCAGACTCAGAAATTGTCTTTACATATCTACTCGATGGTCACGAGGAATGTATTTTTGTAATAAAAGCTCTTTAAACTCCATCCATTCCATATTTGATACTATATCTTCTTTCATTGTGTTTTTAATCAATGACCATTATTAATCTGCATCTCCAGTGACATGGTAAACTTCCATGACAACTTTTTCCCTTTCACTACTCCTCAATGCGTGGAATATTTTCTCTATGGAATTTATCCATTTTTCAGCTACTAATGGATTTGTACCCCCATTGAATATTGGTGTTTTTTGCCTCATGAATCGATCTAACATTGATCCTCCATGCTGTGGATCGGGGTGTTGTATACGGGTAAGGTTATTATTCATAACCTGAGTGAGTTATCCTAGTATGGTGATTACTTGCTCAGCACCAGTTGCATCACCAGCTCCACTATAATTATCTTGAGTTGGATGGAAATACCTGCACGGAGTGCATGCATTGATACTATTTCCATTCCTTCTGCTAGGAACCATTTCAAAACAATGGGATAAACTAGATAATTTTATGAATCGCAATACATAAATCTAGACTTGTAAAAACGTTAACATAAATTGAACGGTTTATGGATATAATCCATAATTTTAAAAATGTTTTCATTGAGGAAGTATATACTTATAAACCCTTTATAATGGTTTGTAAAGAAAATGAGAATTATCCTTAGAATATCCCCATGGAGTGTCGTAACCAAGAGTGCAGCAAGGGTCGTTGTCGTGCACCAGTTCACGTTCAATTCTAGCTCAAAGCGGTGTTTTCGGGTTTTATCCATAGTTACATATGTGCCAGAGCCGTCTCTACCAGCTCGTATCCAGACATGGATTTATTTCTTGGAAGACTCATAAAATCACTACAATACCAATATTCTAGGATGTTCTTCTATATTAATCCTCAAATTCTATCTTAGGGCTATGTGCTCTAATCATAGTTTATCTAAATCTAGTTTCCATAGTTTGTACTAAAATTTCTCTGATACCAACTGTAATGCCCTGACCCTAGTTACCTAGAGTCGGTTCATTATTACATATCATTTTCATGATCACAACATATTAAGACTCAAAATATCGTTTAGTTTAATAGACTTGTAAGTACTAGATACATTCCTAAGGTTTACATTACAACATAAAATGGAAAACTACAACAACATTGTATCCATAGAAAACACAGAGATCCCATAGACTATCCCTACAGGTCAGTCATAATATACCACTTTTTATCCTAGGAAAAATAAAACATAGAAAGGGGTCAGCTCAGATGCTCAGTAAGGATAACAATATAATGGAAACATTCATAAATACGCATAAAAATTTAAGGAAATATATATGACTAAAACAAAAGACTTTTAAACATGAACTTCAGCATAGTATGGAAAATATAAAATCAAATAATTTCATTTACTTATTCTCATGGATATTCTACTAGTCGAATAATCACATGAAATATCAATAGCCACTTTCATAATGATGGAATTCATAATTCTAGACTTTCATAACAACATAGTCAAGGCCCTGTTCCAAGACTACAAATAAGATTTTGTCAATTACTTATGCCAAGAAACTAGTTTGTCTCATGAGACCTACCGATGCATCTAAGAGCTATAGCGGGCTCCACCCGTCACTTACTATGTCCAATGCATTCTTCGTAAGAAAATTCTTATACTTAACTTAAACATTTGTATCAAACTTCGCATACGAAATGTCAATACTTTATCCATAAACCATGAATGGTATGAAATAACACCTCCACAGTCAAACATATCACAAAATCTTTAATACTATATAGATGTTTTGTATCATAATAAATCAACTTCAATCAAACTTAAAATCCATCAAAGTATTTTGACATAAATGAAATCAGAACCTTTTTAGAGAAATAACTCTTTCTATTTTGAAATCATTTAAAAGTAACGTAATTATAAAATAAAACATTTATATTTGAAAATATTCATATAATCTTGTAAGGGAAGCTTCGACGTTGTCATAACGGCGTAATATAGTCGCACCTACCATATAAGTTAAAAAAACATTCTTACCTTAATTTTGTTGGAAAGGATATAAAGTACCTTGTTTGGAAAATGACAGAAGGATTCCCTTAGAACCATTTTATAAAAATTAATAAAATGGTATATATGACATTAACCCATAGTCTAGTAAATATAAAAAATGTTTTGGAATACATTTTTAAGAAACATGGATTTGGATGATAAAGAGGTCCCAGTAGATACTTTCTTAAAAACAACCTCAGATAATAAAGAGATTGTGAAATTAACCCTTAACTTGTACCTGTCCTTGGTCAAGGGTAGGTTAACCTCTTTTAAAATGGTGATATAATTGTTATTACATTATAAAAGAATCATACACATTAATATTATCTCATATATGATCTTTTAACATTGCTTTGTTGATAATATCTTAGTATTATTGTCATTTCGGGTGTTAACAGATTAGTTTTCTTTATATTCTTTGTTATGTGAGTAATATTTTTTATGGATGGGATGTATCTTATTCATATCCAGAATTATATCAAGTCTTTAGACATTATTTTTAATCATCAAATGAAAATTAATCTTGAATGGATATGACGGGGAATAAATCTGATCGTGTTCATGGAGACGGTAATCCGTAAGTCCACACGAGTGACAATATCATTCTTTTGACATTAAAATAATATATAATTGGATAGTATGTTGTATATACAGAATCATTATCATTTATATTAATTATTTACATCAATTACACATCATTATTATAACCATCCAAATAATAATGTATTGAATAACAATTACACCACGACGTGGAGACGGTAAGTCGTACGTACGCACGTATGGTGACGTGTCATTCAAAGGATGGATAGAATAATGAATATGGTTATACCATATTTATAATAACATCACAACATGTAGAATATACTAGAGTTATTATTTTATAATGTAAAAAACAATGAAAGAATAAGTGGAAGAAGAAAGGAACTTGAATGAGGTGATGAAATATTTACCTCGTCTTCAGGTTCTTCTATTTGATTTGATCAAAAGGGATCTTTATGTTCGCTTTATGACTAAAGGAAGGCCTCTAGAATGAAGAGAGGATAGTTGAGAAGATATTTTTTTCGGGGATGGATAAGGTAAATGGCTTTGGTGCTATGAATTTGAGAGAAGGGGGAGTGCCCTTTTATAAAAGGGGTGAGGGGCACCTTAGGAAAAGATAGAAATATTATTTTATAATAAAATCATATTCACTTTATAATGGCACCAAAGTGGATTAATTAAAAGATAAGGTGGGGATAGTTCCAAAACCAGTCAACCAATAGGTTTTAGACAGGTTTGGGTCATTATTAACCTTATATTTTATATTTAACTCTTAGTAAAATAGTTCGACATTTACCATGTCTCTTTAAATTTTTATATTATATGGTTATTAAACATTCTATATACTTCCAAGAGAACCCCATGATGTTAATTAATGATAAACCTATCATTATATAAGATTTTTTTCCGAAACATAGATTTTTAGGAATAGAAAATCACTTAATAATATAATATTTCTGTTAAAAACTCTTTTATGTCAATTTTGACACCATTTGGTATTTTGTTTTTTCTAAATTCATAACAGCATTATCACTTAGAAAAAAATTCATCTAACCCTCCCTAATATGTCATATTAACCTAGTAAATTATTTTAATTCATAAAAAGTATCAAATTACATTTATTTGGATATTTATAATATCAATTATTTTAATATTTCATTAATTAGGTAATTACTATATCATCATTATGTCATAAATAAATTAAATTATTTAATGTCTAAAAATATATATAAAATACCAATATGTAGGAAATATTTTTATGTTTATAATAAATATTTATAGTCGAATTTATAGTATGTGTAACCCAATATTAAAAATGTTTTAGTTATTAATCATTGATTTTAACTCTTTTAACTCTTCTTTGAATTAAATAATAATAAATGTCCTAATCTAATCCAAGTTGACCTAAAGGATCATATTTTATTCCTAAGATTATTTTTGGTCGAATTACACCTATCTTATAGAATTAGAACATGTGTTGGGGTAATAATAATATCATTTTTACCCTTAATTACCCTATTTAATTTTTAACCGTGGTAAATAAAAGTAAAAAAGTTACTATTCACCAAAAATCATTTTCATCTTATTGAATCAAATTTTACTTACTGATATCAACAATGTCTATCAGATTTTAGAAATTCAACTCAAAAAAGCCGTAAAATTATGTTTTACGTGAATTCTCAAGTTCTCCTAGGAGGTGGGTAAAATAACAGTGAAAAGTTGTATAAAATTTTCATATATCCAAAATTATTATAAATTTACTCCAATGAATTAAATTGAACATATATAGGTATTATATATCTATTTTGACCTAAAATAAGTTTTTAAAAAAATTATTATTTAAATAAAAATTTGGTTTTAAACTATAACTCAATGTTTTCACTATTCATCAAAAATTGAAAGCTTTCATAAAAATAAAAATAATTCATTCTAGGATAATTTCAATATTCTGAATCCAAAAATGAAGTCCATTTTGAAAGATAAAATTTATAAAATTTCAAAAGGTTGGTATTAATATTCATAACGACTAATTTGATTGGTTGTGGTGTGTAAGAACTTGAAGTTGCGTATAACACAGGCTATTGTATTATTCAAAGAGAAGCGTATCGTGTTGGCTTGGGGTGTTACAAGAATCTTAGTTTTTATTGTTTCCCAATGAATATATAAGAAATTATATCAATATATGTTAATATTTTATTAATGGATATATTGATGAATAAGTTTATATTAAAAAAATAAGTGGAATTTATCTTCAAAAATATGAAATTTTTGTGTGCATGTTGAATAAGGACTTGTGCGGGTTGAATTATTCTTAGAGGGATAGGTAATATATGTTTGATAGCTACATAAGTAGGATGAATTTTATTAGATGACTAGCTTATTGTATTCATACATAAAAATAAAATCAATAGGTTTCCATATTTATGATTTTATTTTGTGTAAAATATCATATTCTCATGGTCCAACACCACAAGACATTAAAATATATTTCTTTTAGAATAAATTTTATTTCATTAAGAACTTGTGATCCACACAACACTGAGTTTAATATAAAATTCCATATTAAAATATTATTGAAAAATTATAATTATAGAAATTACATTAATTTGGGGGGTATTAATACCCCTAAATAATATATTAATATTATGGTTACCTATTTATTTGAAATAAAATAATAATCATTTAAAATAAAAAGTAATTTTTTCTAGAAAACAATAGTTTTTTTATGATAGTTTGGTCATGATTTTCACACATAATTTAAAATTAAATTTAACTAATTTTATTTGAAATAAAAACCATTTTTAATCATAATATCAATATAATCATAGGGTGATGATTTGGTATTTTTCCAAAAAATTTAATTTTTTGATGAATAGTGGAAAATGGTGAATTTTAATTAAAAACTACTTTTTTAAAATTATTTATAGTGATAAATTATATTGAAAATTTGTTTAATAGTATAATTTGATAACTTATATAATGATTAATCCTATCTATTTAATTATAATAATTTTTTATTAAATTTTGAAATAAAAAGCTGGAGAAATTTTTAACATTTTCTCTTTGAAAAGTTGTTTTCTCATCATGCCTGCAAGATTAATTTTAAATTACATTTTTTCACCTATGTAAATTAAATTTTTGAAAAATGGATTACATATTTATAATATGATTAATTTTTATTTCTCATAAGTTAAAAATTATTTTGACTCAAATGAATATTGAAAATTGTAAAAAATTATTATCGCGGTTAAGGTAAAAAAATATTTAAAGGGGTTAAAATAAAAATATAAGAGTTAAAAATGACCCAAAACCTTATAGAACACATACGTTAGGGAAATATTTCAACCTTAAATCTTATAGTGTTTATATTAACCCCTTTCAAACCCTTTTTTAATATAAAAATGTGGGTATAATAGAATCTTTTCCACAATTACAAGTGTTCCACTCACCTCAGTTATATACATCCACGCATCTCATATATTATTCACACCATAAAATAATTTTCTTAGTCCATGAAATACCCAAATAATTTATAAAATTACATCCACCAAACATAAAATCCTTATTTTGTATAGAAATCCAACCTCTTAAGTCTTTGGTGAAACCTATGGAAGTTAACCAAAGAAGTGGTAACTTTTTTAAAAGTATCATTTTTATTTTATTTCTTCCTCTCTCTCATTCAAATATATTTAGACTGTAATTATATAATAAAATCAGTATATTCCCTATAATTAGATATTTTATGTTAGGTTAATAAACTAAAACCACCTCCACTTCCTAAAAATGTGTAATGAAATAATCATTTTTGTGTACGGCTTACTACACCATCATGAAATGATGTCATTTTATTCATTACCACCTTTCACAGTTAGGTATGGTGTTTGAAATATTATTTTTATAACATAATTATAAATATTTACTTATTATATCACATTTACATTTTTAACTTCATTTATGTAGGGGATACAATAATGTTGTCAGTGCGTATGATAGACTATCATCTCACAAACATATATGATTCATTCTCACTGACACATTAAATGGAAGATTATAAGTATAAATATAATTTTTATATGTGATATAAACTTATTAATAATGGTACTCATGACATATTTATCATTTTTAAAATATAATATATCATTTTCTTTATTACAATGAAAAATGATAATGTCACTCATATATGTGTGTGGACTGCCTCTTTCATGAAGTTCTGTGACTCCATTTTCATCCCTACAAAACATGTATGGTATATATAAGTATTTTTAAATAATTAATATGTAATTAATGATATTATGATCATGCATGAATGAAAAAAAATTGCATACCTTCATTCCATAATGGTCATTGAAAAATGGAAAGTTACTCATGTGAATGTATAGTCTGTCATCTTCATGATATTTATATAATTCATTTTACAAAACCATTATTCATGATTTGAATTAAATGTAACATCCAGAGTTTTTATAAAGACACACCATGATCAATATTGTACAGTATATACAACATAAAGCTTAAATGAACAACTAAATATTTATTTTATTTAAATGTTGCCATTTTAGCCAAGCTGTTGGAATAGAGGGAATGAATAGTATTAACTAAATTATAAAAAAATGGCAAAAACTTGTTTATAATTAATTATTTGGTGCACAATTACTTATAAATGAATGAAAATGCCTTTTTAAATAAAAGGAAATATTTTTTTAAAAAATATTAAATGAAAATAAGTGAGTTTATAAGGTAATAAAATAACTCTTGTTTGGTTTTATTACTGATATTTATTTATAAAAAATTGAAATTGGTTTTTTTGATTCATCTAATATGTTTTATAGACATTACATAAGAACAAATTTATTTATATTGGATAAAAGAAGTATTTCTTGAAGAATTGATGTTCTCCACCTTTAGATGGAGAACCCATTTTATATAATGTTTTTTGACATTATTATAAGTTCTTTTTGAAAAAATAAAATTATTCTTCTGAAAAGGGGAATATAATTTTACTTTTATTTTTTGGTATTTTCCTGATCATATTAATTTTTTTAATGAATAGTAAAAAATACTACATTTTAACTCAAAACTACTTTTTCATCTAATTTATTTATATAGTTAGATTTTCCATTTAATTTTTTTTAAAGTATAATTATATTTGTTTTATAATTTAATAATATTTAATTCATTTTAATTAATTTCATGTTTAATATAGATATAAATTCAATTTAATCTCTTGAACGTTTCACATTAAAAATACTATTTTTAGTCTAGTCTACAGAATAAGATCAAATCTAATTTTCCAAATTATGTTAATAGTTTTAGTTAAAATTGATTCTATATTGGGAAATAAAATTTCCAAATTATGTTTGATATTCAATTTAATTTTTAGGTATTAAAAAGTCACCATGGTAAAAAAAATTATTTATCGTAATAAAAGTAAAATTTTGACAAGGGTTAAAATTAAAAGTTACATGATTAACCTACCAAAAAAATTAAAAACCTTAAAGACTGTTTGAGGATTTTATAGGTCAAAACCAGCCTCTAAATCAATATTTACAATACTATCTCATGTAATTTAATGTTACCTCTTTATGGTTGGGTTTTAATATAAGATAATCAATAAACTAATAACTTGAACCCACCTCTCCTCATGTAGAAATACCAACTCTCCACCTCAAATTATTCAACCAAAAAGCCTTGTATATCCTAAAATATATTCCAAAACCTCTATTCCACACTCTCCCCATGACTAATTGATTCTAGTATCACCAAAATTCCAAATCCATGGTACTCAAGGGTCTTTCAAAGAGATGATATTCAAGAGGTAATTTTCTCGAATTACCTCTCTTAATTTCTTTTCTTTTTTTTATTTCTTATCACACATTCATCTAAAAAGAAATTACAACCACAGAATCATATATATATATTATTTAGATGTATATAATGTAATATATCATAACCATTTCATTTATCACCTCTTCTTACTCAATGAAACAAAAATTTTATCAACGTTATATTAGTTAATCACCTCCGTGAAAAATGTTTTTGTTATTTTTCAACTACTGCCTTCATGGATGGTCTATTAAAGTATTTTACAGGTTAAAAAATATTTATATATTTATACTATTACCAATTTAATATTCTTTTAATATTATATTAAACATGCCTCATTATTTCCATATTGTTGTTATACGATAACTTATTTTGTGGACGCGTGGACTACCACCTCCTCAAAATGATGTGATTCATTCAAGCATCACTGGGAATGTATATAGAATATTTATGAGAAACATATATGATATAAATAATATATTAAAACTAATATTATCTTATTATATATATTTCCTTATTTACAAACATTTCATTTAACTATTTTCCTTCAATACGATTGTAAAAACTTAAATATTGTTCATCTATACATACAGCATGTCGTCTCCATAAACGATGTCTTCTTTTTTTGTTTAGAATATTATTATATACACAGATATAATGAATATATAAGATATTTATATAATTTTTTATATTCTTTAGATTATGGACTTCAAACTACATGTACTATTAATGTCATTCAAAGTTCATTTTTGACTCAAGTACCGAATATCAACAAAACATCCGACATAAACATAAACAAATTATGTAATTGTTATAATATGGTAATAAGTGATATAAAATGAATAATAAAAAGTCATTATAAATAAAGTATAAAATATCCTAATTTTATTATTCAGGATGAACAAGGAACATATGAGATGAGTTGGACCAGATGTAAGAGAATTTTTTAACACAATTTCCACTCATTGGGTTTTAGGCAGACTTCATTGATTGTATTATGAAAAGATTACATGTGGAATAAATATTTATTTATTTATATTTTATTTCCAATTATATATGAGTGGATATAATTATTCTAAACATATTTACCCCGTTCATAAATTCTTACGTCATTTATATGACCATTGTAAGGGATTTTTTAACTCAATTTCCATTCATTGGGTTATATGTCTACTTTATTGATTTTATTTTTCCAATGATTATTTGTGGAATTACTTATTATTTGTTTATTTAGAATTCATACTTATCTTTGAGTAGATATGTATTTTCTACAGATAATCACCTAATTTTTAAATTCTTATGTCAATGATATGAACTAAGTAATGCAATTTCTTAACCCAATTTCCATTATTTGGGTAAAATTTCAGCTACATGATTATGTCATTCAAATATTAAGGGTGAAATGAATTTTTGATATATTATCTATTATTTATAGTTGATTTATTTATATTAATATTAAGTTTAAATAATCAATCTATTTTATTATCAAAATGATCTTTTTAAAGGAATCTAAAATAAAAACATTGTTTTAAATGTTTTAAAGATTTATTCTTCTAACTCTTTCTCATTTTTGTCCATGTTTTCAAAATGGTTTTAAGGATTTATTTATATGGACATGAATTTTTTAAAATTATAAATCATCTAAAATTATTGAAGGTGGTTTGAGACACTATGATTCAATAATCTTCTTCTTAAATGTTTTAATTGTTATTTCAGAATGGATTGATTTTACCAATATCTTGAAAGAGATATTGTTGAAATTTCATTTTTCCTTTATTGTTTCTTTATGTGATAGTATTATGTTTTGGTTCTTCGGAATTTCATATGTATATGGTTTTTTTTGTGATAAACTGAGGGTGGGTGTAAGAACCCGGATCTTCTTTTCAGGTACACTTTTCCTTTTTCTGGAGTTTTTGAGAAAAATGAAATTTTAATACATTTTTGAAGTACATGTTGTGTACTTTCTGAGTACATGTCGTGTACTCTTTTCCTGCCAAATTCATGTGCTTGTCGTGTCTGGGCCACACACACAGTGTGTAAGGGTGATGTGGAGGCTGATTTTGGAGGAGTATGGAAAGGACCTAGTACACGTCGTGTACTCTAAAAGTAAACGCCATGTAATTTCTTTTTTTTCATTAAATGGACTGGGGTCAAGCCTGACGCACAGAAACGCCTTCTTCTCCAGGTTTCGTTCACCCGAGAGTGACCGTATAACCGAATCTTCTCCGAGCCTCTGTGCCTCTGTCTGACCTCTGTTCCAGCCGTCGTCGATTGCATTGTAAGCGCATCGGTGAGTTTTCCGTTCTACTTTAGCCTTGTTTGTTGATTCCTCCTCATTTTCAATTTATCAAAGGTTGAGTGTTTTGTGGATTTTCTCAGATATATGTCCTTCTAAGGGTAATTTGTCGTCGTGGTTCACATATATCGATCTACTGGGATCGAGGTAGGTGGTTTGTTGCCTTACGTTGAATGTCCTTGAGTTTTTGGTGCAAAAGTGTCGGATACCCATGTATCGGGTATCTCGGGTTAGGGTTTTGATCTTGTTTTGGTTATCTTCCTTAGATTTATTGTATTCTTGAGGTTGTTGGATGATTAATAAATTCTTGTTAGCATGGTTGAGGATCACCCCATGGGTGTTTCCCCTTGTTTTGGCTGTTTATTGCCATTTGGCGCGGTTTTGCCTATGAGGAAACCCTTTTTCACATTGCTAGTATGCTTGTTGAATTGATTGCATGTATTTCCTACTGTTTATATGCTTGTGGATGTTGTAGCTATTATCCAAGTTGTTGCTAAACTTACTTAGGCTGTTAATAGTCGTTTGTGCATGACTAAACTACTCATGGCTGAGTGAACCTAGTGTGGTAGACTAAAGGGGGAACTGACAATTAGGGCTTCCCTAGAGAGTCTGTTATAAATAGTATCGATTGCAGGACCTACGGGAATGGTACTTTTTGCTTCCACAGAGTTTCCATAGTTACGTAGAGAGACTATAGGGGGAATTATACATAAGTGCTTCCTTAGAGAGTCTATATATTTCGTTGCAAGACCATAGGGGAATTGACGGTGAGAGCTTCCCAGAGTGTATGTGCCTTTGTAAGTTTACATGACTAGTGGGGTTTGCGAATAGGATCCACCCAGAGAGTCAATGTTTTATTTGATGGTTGGTTTTGACGAGTCCACCTAGCCAAAGAACAAGATTGGGTTTATACTACTTGCTGTTTAGGTAGACTGTTGAGTTACCTGTTGTGATTACTTTCTTGCCTTGGGAGTATATAGATGTTGCTAGGTTTCTTGGTGGAAATCTAAATGATTGTATTGAACTACTAAATAAATGTGAATGGAGATTTATAGGAATGTTTAATTTAGTGTATTTCTGTTTCTCCTCTAAATTTATTTCCATTACTTTATCTATATTACTCACTGATAGTAGGGCACAGATCTTGTGGTGATTGCCTACTGGGATCAGTCTCACACCCTGTTTGGGTCCTGATTTTCGGCCCAAACAGGTTATATAGTTGCAGGTGTGGATAGGGATTGTGCCCCTTCTACTTCGGGTATATGATTGCTAGTTGGAGCTGGAGAGCATAGGACCGAGCATAGGCTTGCGATGCTGCTAGAGTTGCTGTTTACATTAATACATTGTATTTCTGTTGTATTTCATCATGTTTTTGTGTTTTCTGCTTTCCTCAAATACTTGTACCTACTGCATCACTATCATTATCATTATGGGTTCATTGCTTCTGCTGTTTAGTTTCAGTGTTTGTATGTTGTTTACTGCTTCCTCCATTGACTGTTGTTTTTCTTGCCTTGTATACCATACCAAATGAGGGCATAGTTTCCCCAATAACTTACCAAGGCCCTCGCTGCTAGTTGGAATCCTCTGGCATTTGGAGATATGCACTTGAGGTCATGTTGCGAATTGGGTATGGGGCACCAGTGGAAGGGCTCCTGATTCGGGGTCGTTACAAAGAGGTATCAGAGGAGTTATTTCCTTTTCTATTGACTTACTGTTTCGCGACATTAGACAGGGATAGGGTGGAATAGGTGAATGGTAAATAGTTGTGCCCAGGTGTTCTAGAACCCGTTTACAGGGAAAAATCTAGATTACCTCAAATATTGTAAGTTTTGAGTTTGTGAATGTTACGGTTTAACAGATTTCACCATTGGGTGATTCACTTGTTTTGTGTTGTTACTGTTTATATGATTGTAGTTCTATTTTGTTGCAACATGATGAGATGAGGGTATTCCATCTCATGAATAATATATGCACATGTTAGAAGATCATATGCCATGCATTTTGCCCTTCCATATCGGTTTCATTAGAGATTTCATTTAGTTGTGATAGGATTTGTGATAGAAAATGCATGTTGTTGTGATAGTTGTTGTGATAGAATACCTGCTATGTTGATAGGGTATCGTTATTTGGAGCCTTCTTATCATGGACAAGAAACTTTGATCTTAGAGGCGTTATGGGCCTTTGAGGATATGAATTTGGTGGGTCGTGAGTTCTTATAATGTTCTCTTGTTACATGTATTGCTAGGATGCCAAGCTTTGATTTGCGGTGAGTATGGAAACCCATGGATCAGAATTTGGCACCTTAACCTCTCTTTTTTCTGTGTTCTGTGGGCTGTAGTGTTGTTCTGAGGCTACTGTCCGGAAAAACCTAGAATACACGGCATGTACTTTATAGATACACGCCATGCAGTTTTTGGCCGTGTCATTGACCGTGTGGATAGGGACACGGAGCTGCAAATGGTTTTCAGGAACACGTCGTGTACTCTAGGTACACATCGTGTATGGGTTAACTAGGCGCCAGGTCGTGTAACTAACAACATGGGCCAGTTAATGCATGTTTACTACACGTCTTGTTCGATATTCACATGCCGTATATCCTTTCCCAGGTACTCAATCGTGTCTTGAAAAACACGGTTCGATGTTATCTTCTCTTATACACGCCGTGTTTGTTCGGAACACGCTGTGTAAGGATTAGATGAGTACCCAATCGTGTCACGAACAACATGGGCCATGGGTTCCCTTCAAGTGCACGTCGTGTCCCCAGGGAACATGCCATGTAGTGTCGATCGTGTGTCAGGCTGTGTCGCTAACAACACAGCCCAGGTAAGGCATGTCCAGTACACGTCATGTCTGCCTCAAACATGCCGTGTAGTCTTCGGATGGGATAGTCCGTGTGACTTAGTCATGTAGGAGTAACCAGGCAGGGAGAAGATGGTCAGTACACGCCGTGTAGTTTAATAACACGCATTGTAGTTGGGTTCTTTACATTTCCATGTATGGCCAAGTTACACGTCCACGGTAAGATTTCTGGAAACACGTTGTGTATCGGTATTACACGCCATGTAGTTATGTTTTTTTTTCATATTTAAAAGTTTTTCCCTCCTATTCCATTTTACTCTCCTTTGTTGCAATAGTGTTCATCTTTAATGAAGGTGTGTTTTGGTCTTTCAGAACTATGGCACCGAGATGTCCTCCTGTTGCACGCCAGGAACCAGGCAATGATCATACGCATGATTGGACCGATTAGGCACTGTCAGTAGTTCCACCCATCATTTCGGACATCGAACCTACTGTGATTCTAGACACCAGTGCCGATGCTCAGTTCAAATATAGTTTCATGAGATTCATGCAGACCTCCCAGGGAGTTCAGCATCCTGCCCTGACTATGGCAGAGCTAACACGGGTCTTCCAGCAGCATCATCCTCCCACATTCATAGGCGATGGAGGACCTCAGACTGCAGATTCATGGATGGAAGCCATGTTTTCCATCTTCGTGCATCTGTAGATCCCTCTAGAGAGGAGGGTGAATCTTTCAAAATATATGCGGTGATACTCCACCAAGAGATGGTGGGACGTAGTCTCTCAGGCAGGGCGCCAGCACGTTATGGTTTGGGATGAGTTTCAGTGTACGTTTTATGACTACTTCTACCCAGTGACACTGAGGGCCCATAGAGCCAGGGAGTTCATGAGCCTACAACAGGGAACTCTCTTTGTTATGGATTATTCCTCCCGATTTACTGAGTTAGAGTGATTCACTCTCGTTCTGGGGATTGACGAGCTGTTTCTAGCAAGGAAGTTTGAGGAAGGCCTCACACCGAAGATCAGATCACAGGTGAATGTCTTTAATCTGACTTATATTACTCTGATAGTCAACCAGGCACTCATCATGGAGAGGAACCTAAGTGAGACTGGAGCTGTGGACCAGGGAGGTTCAGCATCCAAGGTTGATTCCCTCCAGACGGACAGCAGGAAGCGCCACTGAGAGTCAACCTGAGGCGACCTGAGGAAGTGAGGTATTCTTTCTGGTAGATGAGATCCCTCTTTTGGCACCCAAGTGGTGTGTTATCAGTGTGGGAGGAGTGGGAATAAGAATCCCCAGTGCACGAGGGACCCAGTGGAGTGCCGATCCTATGGAAAGATGGGTCATCTACAGTATTTCAGCAAGGTTCTCCATCTAGCGGCTAGTAAAGGAGGATCAGTTTCGAACCCAAATCCATGGGCAGGATTACTAGTTCCATAGCAGACTGGGGGCAAGAGTTCTCCAGGTCGTTCAGGTTAGGGTAGAGGCCGTGGATGCAGTGGTTAGGCTTAGGGAGGAGCAGCTCAAGGTTTTTAGACTACACAAGGTCGTGATATCGACCAGACTTTTGCTGTAGAGAAGATTCATCAGGAGTAGGACCCCGCACCCTCTACAGTTTGAGGTATGATCTTATTAGCCTCAGTTTTATCTTAATCCCTTTTCGATACTAGTGCTTCACATAGCATTATCTCTATAGTTGTTGTGGAAATACTTGAGCTCTGTTTCTTTTCATATGCTGACATGTTGACTCTCTACACGCCTTTGGGAATGAGGAAATCTAGCATACGTCAGTTCAAGGAGTAACCTCTCGAGGTTGCAGGGTATGGTTTCTTATGGGACCTCTATGTCCTGGAGATGATGTGCTATGACATCATTCTCGGTATGGACTGGTTGGTTCCAATCCAGGAAGTCGTTGATTGCTATCACCGCAGGGTGAGTTTAGTATCACTAGAGGGTGAATTTTTCCTTTATAAGGGCAGCTGAGATGTTCAGGCGAGTCGAGCCAGACTCAAGAATCATGGGCTAGCAGGAGTTACATCCCAGATTTCAAGTCTTTATCTGGATGACCAGGGGACTTCATTGTTAGATTCTCTTCCAGTGGTTGATCGCTTTCCTGATGTCTTCCCAAAAGACTTTTCAAGTTTTCCTCTGGAGCGTGAGGTAGACACCTCGATTGAGCTCGATCCAGGAGCAGCTCTAGTGTCCATTCCTCCCTATAGGATGGCTACCCCTGAGTAACAAGAGCTCATGAAGCAGTTGGAGGAGTTGCAGGAACATGGTTTCATCAGAACCAGTACTTCTCCTTGTGTTTCACCTGTTTTGTTCGTGAAGAAAGTAGACGGTAGCCTTAAGCTTTGCGTGGATTATCATAATTTGAACCATTTGACGGTCAAGAACCGATATCCCTTTCCAAGTATTGATGATCTCTTCTATCATATTCGAGGAGCTCGGGTGTTCGCAAAGATCTATTTGAGGTCCGGTTATCATCAGCTGCGTGTTAGACCTTCAGATATACCTTCGACAGCCTTCATGAGAAGGTATGGTCTCTATGAGTATACAATTATTTCGTTCGGTCTTACGAACTCCCCAGCAGTTTTCATGGTGTTGATGAACTGAGTGTTCCATCCTTACATGGATTCCTTCGTCGTGGTCTTCGTGGATGATATCTTGGTGTACTCTCACACTCGACATGACCATGCAACACATCTTGAGATCGTTTTGAGTACACTGAGGGAGCATCGGCTTTATGCTAAACTCTTGAAGTGCCACTTTTGGATGGACAAGATTCACTTCCTGGGTCATTTCATCTCAGATACAAGAGAATCAGTAGACCCGGAGAAGGTGAGAGCAGTAGTTACCTCGGAGCAGCCGAAAAATGTCTTCGAGGTATGGATCTTCTTGGGGATGGCTAGTTACTACAGGCTATTTATACAAGACATATCACACCTAGAAGCACCGTTGACGAGCTTGACTAAGAAGGGGGTGGAGTTTTTTTTGTTCAGAAGCCTGTGAATCAGCCTTCCAAGACCTGAAGGGGAGATTAACTTCAGCACTGATCCTAGTTTTGCTGGAGTCGGGCAAAAGCTATATAGTTTTCTGTGATGCATATGGCATCGGACATAGAGAAGTGCTTATGCAGGAGGATCGAGTGGTTTCGTATGGATCTTGATAGTTGAGGCCACATGAGAGGAATTATCCTATGCACGTCCTAGAGTTGGCTGTAGTTGTACATGCTTTACGTTCCTGGAGACATTACCTTCTAGGAGAGCATTTTGTGGTATACACAGACCAAAAAAGTCTCAAGTACATCTTCAGGTAGCGTGACCAGAATCAGAGACAGCGGAGGTGGGTTGAGCATCTTGAGTCCTTAGATTTCGAGCATGACTATACGCCTGGGAAAGGCAATGCATTGGCTGATGCACTGATCAGGAGAACTCAGATACATGCAGTTCAGGAGGCCAGTAGCGAGTGGAAACAAATGGCTCTGTTCTCGGAGATGCATTTGGAGGTGCACGACAGGCAGGTGCAGACTTTCCTATCTTCTGTGGCTATTACCTCTGCACTTCTGGACAGAGTTCGAATGAGGGAGCTGGCAGATTCAGAAGGGATAGTCCTATAGGAAAGCGTGTTAGGAGAGGACACTCTTCCCAGGTGGACCGTTGGTGAGGATGAGATCTTGCGTTTCTTGGGATGCATATGGGTGACAACAGATATACATGGCGAACTGATGCGAGACATCGAGTCCCCGGTTTGGGGAGTTCATCCTAGCATCACCAAGATGTACCGTGATTTACACCGCCAATACTGGTGTCCAGGTATGAAGAGAGATGTAGCTGGTTTTGTCATGAGATGCTCCACCTGTCAGCAGGTGAAGGTGGAGCACCAGCGACCAGCAGGGCTTTTAAAATAGCTACCCATTCCATAGTGGAAGTGGAACGACGTCGCGATGGACTTCATGACTGTTTTTTCAAGATCATCAAGAGGAGACGATGTTGTGTGGGTCGTTATCGACAGGCTTACAAAGATTTCACACATCTTTCCAATCAAGGAGACTTTCAGTGTTGATGATCTGGGACGACTTTATATCTGGGAGATCATTCGTCTGCATGGAGTTCCACACTCCATTGTTTCAGATAGGGATGTGCGCTTTACCTCTCGGTTCTGGCAAGGACTTTAGAAGTCCTTCGGTACACAGGTCCTTTTGAGTACATAATACCACCTCTACACTGATGGCCAGTCCGAGCACACGATCCAGGTGCTTGAGGATACGCTCCGAGATTGAATCCTAGACATTGGCGGTTCTTGGGAGAAGCATATTCCTCTGGTGGAGTTCACCTACAATAATAGTTTTCAAGAGACCATTCAGATGGATCCATATGAGGATTTGTATGGTAGGCCATGCCGATCACCTTTATGCTAGCTGGAGGTAGGAGATGGAGCATTGCTGGGACCTCATCTTGTTCAGGAGACTTCAGAACAGATAGAGATGATTTGGAAGAGGATGGTTACAATACAATCTCGACAGATGTCTTATGTTGATCAGTAGAGACGACCTCTGGAGTTCGAGGTCGGTGATCAGGTTTTCCTGCGTGTCACACCGAGGTTGGGACATAAGAGGATTCGGAGACAGGGTAAGCTTTCACTGTGGTACGTCGGGCCGTTTGAGGTCTTGGAGAGAGTTAGTCCACTAGCATATCGGTTGCAGCTACCTCAGAGGTATCGATCCATGCACGACGTCTTCCACGTCTCTTAGCTCCGACGTTACATTTCAGCCCCGTCTCATGTCTTTTAGCCTGTGGAAGTCGAGCTTGAAGGGGATGCATCGTTCGAGGAGCATCCTATCCAGATTGTCCATCGCAGTACGAAGGTTCTCTATGGGCGGTCTATTCATCTGGTATGAGTGCTATAGAAGCATGGGCGAGTATAGGACGAGACTTGGGAAAGGGAGGCTGATGTACGATCGCAGTGGCCGGAGCTGTTCGGGGTTTCTTCTTCTTCGCCTCGTTAGAGAAATTCGAGGAAGAATTTCTTTAAGGGGAGATGTTTTTAAGAACCATGATCTTCTTTTCAGGTATGCTTTTCCTTTTTCTTGAGTTTTTGAGAAAAATGAACTTTCTGGAAATTTTTGAAGAACACTTCGTGTACTTTCTGAGTGCATGCTATGTACTCTTTTCCCACCAAAGCTATGTGCTGGCCATGTTCGGGGCACACACATGGTGAGTAAGGGTGACGTGGAGGCTGATTTTGGTGGAGTATGGAAAGGACCTAGTACACACTATGTACTCTAAATGTACATGCCGTGTACGTTATTTTTTTTATTAAACGGACCGGGGTCGCACCTGACACCCAAAAGCGTCTTCTTCTCCAGGTTTCATTCATCCGAGAGTGATCGTATGGATGAATCTTCTCCGAGCCGTTGTGCCTCCATCTAAACTCCATTCCAGCCACCGTTGATTGCATTGGAAGCACAGTGTTGACTTCTCCGTTCTGCTTTAGCATTGTTTCTTGATAACTATTTGTTTTTATGTTATCGAAGGTTATGCGTTTTGTGTGGTTTCTCAAATCTATGTCATTATAAGGGTAATCTGTCGTCTTGGTTCACATATACCGATCTACTTGGATCGAGGTAGGTGGTTTGTTGCCCTAAGTTGAATGTCCATGAGTTTTTGGTGTAAAAGGGTCGGATAGCCATGTATCGGGTATCTCAGGTTAGGGATTTGATCTTGTTTTGGTTATCTGCCTTAGATTTCTTGTATTCTTGAGGTTATTGGATTATTAATAATTTCTTTTTATCATGGTTGAGGATCAAACCATTGGGTTTTTTCCTTGTTTTGGTTGTTTATTGCCGTTTGGTGTGGTTTTGCCTATGAGGCAACCCTTTTCCACATTGCTAGTATGCATGATGAATTGATTGCATGTATTGCCTGCTGTTTATATGCTTGTGGATGTTGTAGCTATTAGCCAAGTAGTTGGTGAACTTACTTAGGCTACTAACAGTCGTTTACACACGACTAAACTACTCAGGGCTGAGTGAACCTCGTGTGGTAGACTAAAGGGGGAATTGACGATTAGGGCTTCCCTAAAGAGTCTATTATAATTAGTATCGATCACATGACCTATGGTAATGGGACTTTGTGCTTCCTCAGAGTGTCCTTAGTTACGCAGCAAGATTATAGGGGGAATTAGACATAAGCGCTTCCTCGGAGAGTCTATAACTTTCATTGCAAGACCACAGGGGAATTGACGGTGAGAGCTTCCCAGAGTGTCTATTCCTTTGTACGTTTACTTGACTATAGAAGTTTGCTAGTAGGAGCCACCAATAGAGTAACTGTTTTATTTTATGGTTGGTTGTGACAAGTCCACCCAGCCAAGGAACAAGCTTGGGTTTTTACTTCTTTTTTTTTAGGTAAACTGCTGAGTTACCTATTGTGCTTACTTTCTTGCCTTGAGAGTATAGAGCTGTTTCTAGGTTCCTTGGTTAATAGATAAATGATTGTACTAAACTGCTAAATAAATGTGAATGGAGATTTGTTGGATTGTTTACTTTAGTGTATTTCTTTTTCTCTACTACATTTATTTCCTTTACTTTTTCTATATTACTCACTGACAGTAGGGCACGGATCTTGTGGTGATCGCCTACTAGGATTAGTCTCACACCATATTTGGGTCCTGCTTTTCGGCCCAAATAGGTTATATGGTTGCAGGTGTGGATAGGGATTATGTCCCTTCTACTTAAGGAACATGATTGCTGGTTGGAGCTGGGGAGTATAGGATCGAGCTTAGGCTTGTGATGCTGCTGGAGTTGTTGTTTACCATTAGACTTTGTTTTTCAATTGTATTTCAGCACGTTGTTGTGTTTTCTGATTTCCATAGATACTTGTACCTACTACATCATTATCATTATCATTATGTGTTCATTGCTTCCTCTGTTTAGTTTCAGTGTTTGTATGTTGTTTACTGCTTCTGTTATTGACTATTATTTTTCTTTCCTTGTATACCTTACCAAATGAGGGCATAGTTTTCCCAATAACTTACCAAGGCCCTTACTGCTAGTTAGCAGCCTTTGGAATTTAGGTAAATGCACTTGAGGTCATCTGGTGAACCGTGTACGGGGCAGTAGTGGAAGGGCTCTGGATTCGGGTCGTTACCGAGGGTGAGATCATTATAGCTCTCCAAAGTTATGGGTAATGAGACAGTGTTATAGGATATGGTTTCTCCTAAGAGTTTTAGGGAATATATTGTAATAGGTATTCCATGTATAACCAGTATTGTTAATACCTATATTTCTCTTAATTCTAAAATGAATTTATGATATAGATTCCACAAGTTTCCTTTATGATTTAGAATTTCTATAAAGTGTTTTTGGGAATCTTATGATTTCACGAGGTATGTTTATATGGGTGAAAAGTAAGACTTTTTTAAAATATTTTATTGAATTTATAATATTCATGGCCTAATGGTTTCAGTCCTTATTTTATATGTCTTACTGATATTTTTATGGTCATCCCATGTTTTTGAAATGTTTTCCACTATGTATTATGATGGGTAAGAGAAAAGAAGAAGTCAAAATATTTTTTTAGCATAAAGAGTAATCGAGTCTTATTTTAAAATGTTTTATATAATGAAAAACGTATTGTCAGTACAATTGTAAACTTGTCATATTTGAGTTGTTATGTAATAGTTATGGATTAATTACTAAAAACACAAAACCTGAAAGGATCCATATTATGAGTTCTTGACTAAACTCAAGATAAAGAAATATTTAACGCTCGGGCCTTATAGTTTGAATCAGAGGAAAGTATTAGACAACACTAGAGATTAGGAGTTTTGATTTAACATATTCTATGTTTCTATGTCTAATATTTTAGTTAAATACTTATTCTATAAAGCTTTCTGATTGATTAAAGTTTTCTACAAATGGATGGAGCAGGATGTGAAACCACATTATTATCTATCCCTGATGACTTTCTTTCAATAATTCTTACAATGTCCTTTTTGGATGATTCTGAAACATTTTCTAACACACGAATATTTTACCAAATAATGTGTGAGATATAAAAAACCTCTTATATACCTTGACACCATCACGAATCATGGGATGTTTTTAATGAAATCTCAGTTTTCCAATATTCTTATATTTTCCAAAAAATGTAACAATTATCAAGGAATTTATAGATATTTTTCCTTTTCATATTATTTTAAAGAATATTATGATTTTTAAAAAGCTGATGAAGAATGATAAACCTATATATAGTATTTATACAAAATTCTAATATATAGTCTTTCAGCACATACTTATGGCATTTTAAACATGACATTGATTAAAAGATTAAAATTGAACACGGCCTAAATGTTTTATAAAAACAAAATATTATATAGTTTTTCAAAATTATATGTCATATGAGATTATTTTCCAAAATGATTTTTCTTTCAACACCCATAAGACCAAATTTATACAATGTGTATTTGGATAAAGGAAGCAAGATATTTTACGAATATCTAAATCATTGTTCCAATGCTTGGAACATCTATCTACATGAAGAAAATAACGATGGAAATTGGTTGATACCATGATCAATGTACAACATTCTATCTTTTTGGAATATTTTTATTAAGTCATATGGAGATGAAATGGAAATTTTATCTTTATAAATGACTGCATGGATTAAGATATTTAGGTAATTTTATGTTGGGATTTCCATGAAAGATATGAAATAACCTTTGAAGTTAAAATGTATAATGGTTATTTTTAAGAATTTTATATTGATTTGGGAATGTTATTATAAATATATAGTTTGTGAAAAAGAAAAAAACACAGACCGTGTGACAACCTGTCACGTCGAACAAGGCTGCGGGAATGAAACCAACACCCAATGTGTGACAAGAATTTACCACCTACCACTGTCCTATGCGAATACCATGGTTATTATTACTTTTTCTTTTCAATTAAATGAGTTTATGAAATAAAAATAAATTTATTTTCCCAACATATGATTTATCAAATTGATACCCCTGGTGTTCGAAAATGATTTTTGGATTAAGTGAAAAATATCAATTTATAAGAAGTTTACTATTTTGGAAACCCTATATAACTAAGGTAAATAGAATAATATGATATTTTATTTGGGGATAAACGGTTGAATTTTACTTTGTAAGAATAATTTTTTTTATTGACATATGGTGGTTCGTGTTTTTTATGGAAATGATTAACCACTCTTGTAGAATATGTGATTTTGGAAATTACATTTTGGGTATGACACATTAGGAGTGATTGATGTGTTTTGAAGATAAATGTTTAAATTTATCTTGAAATACTATGTTATCCAATCCTTATAAATTTTGGTTTTCAATCATAGTTTGGATTATTCTATGAACTTTTAAGGACAATTATTTATCTGTTGGTCTATGTTGATCTTTGGGTTTAATTTTCAATTTTTAGAGATTAAAAGTAGTTTTTATTTATAAAATAGTTTATTCTTCTTGGAGAATTATTTTATCTAAACCTAGACATATTTTTTGGGTTAATGTTTCAAGATATTAGAAATATATATTAAATATTTTATGGGTTATGTAATTCTATAAAATTTGATTCATCATGAATACCCGTAATTTGGAGAAAAAAATGAGTGTGCGGTAAAACATTATTAAAGGATGAAACACTAAATAACAGGTAAGTATATTTCCTTAGGACATTTTTCCATGTAGTAGTAAAATTATTCATATCTATGAAAAGGATCTTAAAACAAAAATGTTATTTTATTTCATAACATAACAGGAAAACAATGTCCTTTCAACCAATGAAAAGTGTATGGTTATATGATTGATAACTTTCTACTGACAATGTTTTTTATTAGTCTCCATCAAAAAATTATGGATAGTTTTTTCTTTCATATAAACGTATTCCTAAATGAAATCCTAGTATGTGTTATCTTAGGTGATCATTTTCCTTCTCTTTATTTCTTTTATAATGTTATATTTTATATTATTTTTCAGATGTGAGATTACAATAAAGGTATTTTGAAAATTCATATCTTAGTTACCAATCTCAAATTTAAATTTCAAGGGTATAATTTATTAAATAGGTTAGGATGAAACATCTTGAGTTTTAATAATGAAACACCATGTTCAATAGCTTACACAATACGCTACACCAAGCATAAACAAAAAACTAAACATTATTATTATTTAAATGTTACCCTTTTACCCTGACTGTTTGAATGGATGGAATGAATATGATTAAATAAATTCTATAAAAAAAAGTTCTATAGAAGTTTATTATTATTTTTTTGGTGCACAATTAATTATAAATGAATGTAAAAACCTTTTTAAATAAAAGAAAATGTATTTCTAAAAAACAATTTAAAAGAAAAAAAGTGGGTTTATAAATTAAAAAAATCACAATTTTTTTATTTAATAATGAAATAAATATATTCAAAACATTAAATTTAATGTCTTGGATTCATGTAATATGTTTTATAGAAATTCCATAATAACAAATTTAATTTTTTTATAGAATAACTATTTCCTGAAAAAATAAAGTTTTGTCGCCATTTGATGGTGAACCCATTTTAAAAAACATTTTTTGGCACTTTGAAAAGATATATTTGAGAAAATAAAAATTTATTTATATGAAGGTTATAAATTTTTATTTTGGATAGATTTTTGAAAATATCTGAAAATATTTGTTTTTAAAGAATAGTGAAAAATAATACATTTTAACACAAAACTGCATTTTCATCTAATTTTATTATATAGTAATATTTTTCTATTAATTGGTTTTAATGTATATTTAGATTAAGATTTTGTTATTTAATCTAATTTGAGTCCTTGGAATAAATTTCCATTGTTAAAATAGATATTAAAAAAATTCTCAATTTTGAACATTTCACTTTAAAAACCCGCTCTTTAGTATTGTTTGTGGAATTAGTTTTAAATCTAATATTCCCAATTAATTGAATATAATTAGGTAAAATTGATCCCGATTTTTAAAAAATGTACAAATTATTTTGTATGTTCAATTTCATATTTTGGTATTATAATGTTTCCATGGTAAAAAAATTATTCACGGTAATTAAAGTAAACTTTTCAAAAGGGTTAAAATTAATAGATAAAAGCTTAAACTATGAAAAAACTAAAACATTTGAATATTACATTAGGTATGGATCAAAGATAACTATACTATAAACCATTAATTACAATCCCAATTCCGGGAATTTAATTACACCTCTTTATGGTTGGCTTTTGATATAAGATGCTCAATAAACTAATTACATGAACCCACCTCTCCTCAAGTATAAATACCTTATATCCACCTCCCATTTTAAAACCAAAAAGCCTTGTAACTCTTCAAATATTAGACCCAACCGCTCCTCCTCACTCTCCCCACATCCAATTGAATTTTTATCACCAAAATACCATAACCAAGGTCTTCAAGGCTCTTTTAAGGAGGGGATATTCAAGAGGTAATTTTCTAAAAGTTCAACTCTTAATTTATTTTATTTTCCTAATTTATTCTCAAATACTTTATATAAAAATGCATGATAACTATATAATAATTTATATAATGGAGTTTTATATTAATATTTGAATACATACTACTGATTTCATTTCTCACCTCATCTTATTCAAAGAAACTAAATTATTAACCAAGTCATATAAGTCATTCTCTTTCATGGATAATGTTTTTTTCTTTTTCCATTACTACCTTCATGGATAGCCTAAAAACTATTTTTCAAGTCAAAAATATTTAAATATTTATATTATAACATATTTAATAATATGTAAATTTTATATTAAACATTCCTTTATTAATTTCACGTTATTGTTAAATGATAACTTCATTTGGGGACGTGTGGAATACTGCCTCTTCAAAATGATGTGATTCATTGATGCGTCACATGGAATTTATTTTCAATTTTTTAAATAAAAATATATTTTTTATTTATCATATTTATTATACTATAATTATATTATATATGATTACATATTTACATTCATTTCATTTAAATTTGACCCGTCAATACGATAGGAAAAACAAAAATAGTGTTCATGCGTACGTATGACCTACCATCTCAATAAATTATGTTTCTAGTT
The DNA here is from genome assembly GCA_963277665.1 of Viscum album. Classification (NCBI taxonomy): domain Eukaryota; kingdom Viridiplantae; phylum Streptophyta; class Magnoliopsida; order Santalales; family Viscaceae; genus Viscum; species Viscum album. The sequence continues at coordinate 184,576,965 of OY728156.1, read as the reverse complement.
TATCATAAAAATATGATTATAAAAAATTATATAATGAATATTTAAGACACTTGTATAATGTTTTTGATATTAGAGATTATGGTCTTATGACCACAATAACTACTAACATCATACCAAGTTTATTTTCTAATCAAGTACCGAATATGGGAAAAACTTCTAACATTAACTTGAATAATTATATAACCATTATGAAATTGTATAAAGTGATATAAAATAAAAAATAAAAATAAAAACTTTCTAAATAAATTATAAATTTACCGATGATTATTATTTAGGGACATTAAGGAACATACAAGATGAGTGGGACTAGAGGTAAGAGAATTTCTGAACTCAATTTCCACTCAGTGGGTTTTATGCATACATTGCAGATTATATTATGCGATGATTACATGTGGAATCACTATTTTTTATCTATTTTTTCGATCCACTTATCTTTTTTTTGAATATTTTATTTCTACACATAATGACCCCATTTAAAAATTAAATCACTATTTCTACGAACATTGTAAGGGATTTTTCTAACTCAATTTCCATTCATGGGGTTATAAGTCTTCTTCATTGATTTTATTCTTCCATGAATATATGTGGCGTAACATTTTATTGGTTCATGTTATATTCAAACTACTATTTGTGTGGATCTACTATTTTGACACATAATCACCCCATTGATAAATTCTTATGTCAATGATATGAATTTTTTAACGATATTTCTTAACCCAATTTCAATTCTTTCAGATAAATTTCTACATTTTGATTATGTCATTAAAATCTTATGTGTGAAAATAATTTTGGATATATTATCTCATATATATAATTTATTTATGTCAATTTATAGTGAATTCAAAGAATTAATCTATTTTATTATCAAAATGATTATTGTATGAGATACTTTAACTAAAACAACTTTTTAAATATTTTAATGATTTATGATTATAAATTATTATCATTAATGACTATTTTTTTAAAACGGACTTAAGGTATTATTTATATGGACATAATTTTTTTAAAATGATAATTATTTAAAATAATTTCAATGTGGTATGGTATACTTAGATTCAAAAATAATCATTTTAAATGATTTAATTTTTTTTTGAGAATGTATTTATTATATCAATACCTTGATATATATCTTATGGAAATGTTATTTTTATTTTATGATTGGTTTATGTATTTTGAATTTATTTTTATTCTTGGGAATTTATTTTGTATAAGTGTTGTTTTGTGATTAACTGAGGGTGTGTGAGCCCGTTATAGATCTCCAGTTCATTGTGTAATGAAACCGAGTTAAATTATATGGTCTCTCCTAAGATATTTAGGGAATATACTATAATGGGTATTACATACATAACCATGATGATTACTCAATATATATTTTTGGAAGCAATAATTTATGTATGATATAGCTGCTACAAGTAACCTTTATGATTTTTGATTGTGAGGAAGTATTTTCAAGAATATTATGATTTCGTGAGGATTGTTTTTATTGGTGAAACGTATTATTTTGTGGAAATGATTTCTTGAGTTTAAAATATTCATATAAAAACGTTTCATTCCATAATTCTTATACCTTACTGAGCTTTTTTTTCTCATACCATGTTTTTGAAATGGTTCCATAGGTTATAAGGCTCGGTAAGAGAAAATAAAAATTCTCGATGATTTTTATAATGAAGAGATATCATGTTTTATTTTAAAATGTTTTATATTATAAAAAAATTGATTATGAGTAGAATAGTTAACTTGTAATATTTGAGTAATTATGTAATATTTATGGCATAATTTATTAAAATACAAAACCTAAAACGGTCCACAATGTGAATTATTAACACAACTCATGATAAATTAATATTTAATACGAGTTTTGTTATATTAAAATTATAATTTATGTATAAATGTGATAATTATGTCATTATTATTATTTTTCAGAAATTTGAATAATGACCTCGTATATAAATAGTCACCTTTAAATGTCATTTTTGACACATAAGTTAAATATCATCAAAACACCTGACATAAAAAAATTGATTAAGTAATCATATATAACATGGTAATGAGTGAAACAAAAGTAATAATTTTCTTTAAAAAAGTTACTATGAAATTAAATAACCATTATAATTTTTTTCTGGAATATAAAGAATGAACGTGATGACTCGGAATGAAGGTATGGAAGTTCATCTCAACTTCCCTTCACTGAGGCATTTTGTAATGGAATGAAACTAATTTGATTTATATGTTGTATATAATTCAAATTGGAATGAAATATCATGATGCATTCATGATTCATCTTCTTTTTATTTTTAATTAGAATTATTTCATCTAAGAGGATTTTACTAGAAAATTACCAAGAGGAAAAAGTTTTTCTACAATATCACATTTTTTTATGACTATTAACTTTGTCTTGAAACAATAACTTTATTATGATAAATTGCTATTACAATTTAAATTTTATAAAATATAAATATTCTTGTGTAAAATATATTCTTATTTCTTAAATAATATAAAATTTTTAAATACTGTATATAATTTTACATTTAATTGATTAACTAATGAAATTATAATAAATATATATTATTAACTCAATATAAATACATGATGATTATGAAAATTGTGTATGAATTAAATCAATTATTCAATATTGGAGGAATGATTTGGATATCAAATGCATTGGTGGTTCTCCATTATATATTTCCCATTAATGCATTGGTAGTCTCATGAGATGAATTAGTTGGCCAAATTAAATGGTTTCTATCTAATCGTTTTAAAGTTTCTTGATGATTGATAATGATGGTAAATGTATCATGTGATACAGAAACATGATGTCCAATAAATAATAATTCACTTCATTGATAATTAATTTACAATCCTTATAAATGGTATTTTGTATATTATATTATCTTCTGATTAATTTCATTCTAGGATATTTATTAATTGGAATGTCCTTTTAGATTTTTAACTTGGCATATTGATTATGAATTATGTTATAATCACATTCAAGTTATTTAAATAGAATGTGTGTTTAGTTATTTACCTTCCATGTTTATTATTCTTATTGGTCCCTAACAAATTCAACTATATTTAACCCTTACTGAGAAATAGAGCTCACATTTAATTTTTTTTCTTTTTCCTAGGGTATGAATAATAATTCATGGAATGATTTTCTAAGGATGTAACTCATTAAATTTTATTATGTAATATGATTTATTTTCTATTCACAATGTAAAATGGGTTTTATATATGCATATAGTTCTCTAAAGAATCAAAAATGATTTGTAGATTTAGATTTGATACATTGTTTCTATGAAATTTTAATAAATCAGGCACTAGATATAGGTTATTTGAGTTGAGGTCTTTACACAGGGAATACTGAGGGAATACTGGAAAAGATTTATAAGTAGGTGAAGAGGGTATTTGAAATTTATATTTTTGGAGAAATAAATACATTGTTATCTTAACAATATCTCAAAATTAGAAATAAATTTTCCAATATCAAGATGATTATGATAAGGAACTTATGAAAATGTTCATAATAATGGATTAAAATCTTGATTTCATAACTATTTTATTGGAAAACATGTTTTCAATATATATAGAATGTAAGGAGGTTGATCTTTGAGAGATAATAATGTTCATTAAAAGGATATTATATCTAATAAATTCAAGGATAAACATATTATATGTTGTTATATTGTGTGATAGGTATAAAAGTGATATAAGGTAATATCATATTATGGTTGAAAAAAAAATAAACATTATATTTATCAAAGGAAAAATAAATTTCAGAATAAATTATCACAACTTATGAAATATTGATGTTTTTTGTTACATATATGTAGACTGGGAAGGTTATATTTATCATAGAACATCCACATCTGGTTGAGTTTTCTTTGTATAATAATGATGTGTTAGTTTTCATATATATATGAAACCTTTAGTAACTCCTATCATGACTGAATCTAAATAAGTTAACTCCTCTAAAGTTTCTACACTATTAAAATTGATGAATAATTAGTTGGAAGAATATTTTATTGATGTAAAGTTTCACCTTCTCATTGGTTGGGTAAAAAATTCTATAAATCATAGCAATAATACTATAAAACATTTTCATTCCATAAACCATGATATTAAATATAACATCACAAAAAATATTGGGGAATTGATTAAAGTATAGAAATACATTATTCTTAAAGTGGGTAAGGTCTCTAGTATGTTTAACAAACCATTATTAATGGAGAATGCTTTCAAACTCAGGATAACAATGGGTTTTCAACCTCCTTCTCTTTACATATATGGTATGAGACACCTATCCCTTATATCATATTGTATTTTGATGGTTTTTAAAAATGGTGATACATGTTTGAAAATATATCAATCCATTTTTTTTACATAACTTTTTATGGAAGAGCACATATTTATGGGGATTTTAAATGGGTATTGTGTGTTTTAGTATTTTTAATCTATTTTAATTTTTGTTTTTAGTGAATGGGTGAATATTTTCTTACATTTTATTGTTGTTTTAGTGGAAATTGTTTGAATGGAAAGGATAATCTCATATAGTTTATTGAAATTAACATAATGGGTTTAATAAATGCTTCTTAAATCACTACTCATGGAAAATAGAGTGCAGTTGTTCAATGATTCTTATTTCCAAACCCAATTTCAGTCATATATTATCATTATTTTTTTATATGTTATCCATTTATTGAGTTTTAGTTTTTTAGTATCTCATGTTCTTATGATGGAAACGAAATCAAAAGTGGGAGATTTTTGAGACATAAGTGTTTTTTATTTTTTAATTAGAAATTAAGGTAAGAACAAAGATGGTGGAAAAATGATTCTTAAAGTGTTATTTTTTGTTTGACATAAATCACCATAATATTTTTAACATTTCTTTAAAATAATTCTACATGATGTTTATCAGCTTGATTATATCAGATGGAATCCACCAGAGGAAGTTCATTGAATAGATGTTATCCGTCGGATGTGACTGGAAAGATAATGGCACTATAAGTATTTCAATGAGTGCTCAAAATTTTCATTGGATATAATGTTCGATCAAATTTTTATGGAAATTATTTTGTATTCCTATAGTTCATAATATAATTATTACTGAAAGTGTTCATAATACATGATTAAGTACAATTGGGATTTTTGCATGTAGCTATAAAAAGATCATTCTAAGAAGTTATTAAAATTATGTTGGAATGAGATTACTAATTCATGTATAAGTTAAAATGTATTAGGTAGACATTTATATAGTATTTTAATTATACAATGTTCAATGAATTTTGAAATAGTGGTATCCAAGAAATGTCATCATATGGAATTTTATGAGTCATCCAACATTTCAAATCAATTGGAATTTCATTCCATGTTATTTTAACAGAAGGTTGTGAGAATCTTCAACAAATGAGAAAACTGAAATTCCTCAGATCGAGTTTACCAAATTACCTTTAAGAAATAATATTCAGTAGAATTTTTTTTAATTTGTACAATGTCTATTCGATAACCTTCTCCAAATTTTGACATGTGATGTTAAGAAATATCATACTGATCAAGTAGATGTTTCTGAGTAATCAGAAAAACAAATTGATGTGATTAGAAATAGTTAACAACCAACGAATCATAATTCAAATGATTCTAGGAGAAGTAATTGGTCGAAGGATTTTTATATATGTCATCATATTAATGAAGTTTCTATGAAAAGACTTCGAATATGTTCTCATGAAGTTCTATTGGAACACCGATTATATCTTCATTGGTTGGTTTCATTTTGTAGATATGTCTTGGATATAATAACCAAATATATTTATGAAATCTTCATAAATATATTAAAATATTACAATTAAAATATAAGCATTGAATATTATTTAAATAACCAGAAAGATTACAATTCTCATAGCGTATATAGGAAGGTTTTATTAAGTTCATTAGTGTCAGGTCTTCATAAAAGTTCATATCATTAATTTGGTTTGAATTTAGTCACTAGTATGATGATTCCGTTCAGTATGATCAATATCTTTAGTGAGATATTTGAATTTTATTTAAAAAAATCATCCTAAATTCTTACAAGAGGTCACCTATAAAAATTGTTTTTGGTGCCTTCACCTATTGATTTATAGAATCTGGGAAAAGTGTTGATGAAGTGGTAGTTGATCATAAATACATAATAAAAAGGAAAAAATATGATGAATATCATATGGTGTTTTCTAATATAATAGTATTTTATGGATTTTGTTTATAAGAAATAAAAACAATATGTTGTTGTGGAAGTGATTGAACAGTATAAAGAGGCAATTGTTCTTACATGAGTGATTAACTAAATAGTTCTTATCATACGAATAGGGTATCATACAAAGTTTTAATATATCATATACACAAGATAGATAAAATTAAAAAATGTATGTTTCCAATAGAATTATATGAAAAATATTTCCACAATGCTATGAAATAAAGTGTTGAATAAGATAATAGAAGAGTAACTATGGGGAAAGGGAAAGTATCATAGTGATAACTTACTAATGACTATTGGTGAAGGTTTTTATAGTTTTTTTAAAATATTTTATAATTTATCTATTTGGAGATAAGTTTAACCATTTATTAAATATATTAATATGAAAGTGAAAATATATTCCCTCCTTTTTGTAGCCACAAAAAGGACTATTTTCATGTGATTTGTGTATTCCATTATTATATCCAAATCGTTCAAACTAGTAGCTGATATTATTGAGTAGTGAACCATGTAAATACCTATTTATCTAATCTTGTTCTTGTTTTATTTTTTTCTTGTAGATTCATATCTAACTAATAAAATAAGAAGGATGTTTCTTAGGTAAGAAAACAAAATAATAGAAAATCATTGATTCTGCCCATCCTCATAAATTTTATCACATATATCCTAATTAGACCTTATAGAAATTATATTAGTTTTATACATTATTAACAACCATTTTCATGGTCATTCCTTTATCATTATTAATTTAATTTAATTTTTTATAGGTTTTATTTAGTAACTAAAATGGTTAACTTCACATAGGATGGTTTTGGGTCATTCTTTTATAACCTCAAAATAACACTAATGTGTTGAAAATTTGCAATATCATTCAATAAATAATGTTGTTCAAATATATGCATGAATGAATTTTTAATCTAATACATGATGGAGAAGAAATAAATTGGATTATTTTTAATTTTAAGATAGAATAAATATTTTATAGATATCATATTTATTGATTAGTTTGATCCTTATGATCAGCCTTCTATTTTGGGAATTAAAAATGAATCACATTTCCATGTGGAGGTGGTATCCCATATGTATTCATGATCGGTATTATCAGTTTGAAAAGGATGAAATTTGTTATATTTAATGACATCAAAAATCATAAAATAAAAATAATTACATAATACAGATCATGTATTTTCATTTTCTCCATCATTTTTAAATATATGATATCCATTGATTTAAAACAAAACACATCACTTCATATAGTAGGTATTCCACATATATTCCTGAGTGATGTATTCATTCCCCATAATATGGAATAGAAGATAAAAAAATGTGTAACTGTAAGTACCCAGCCTTAAAAAAATACATAATCTTGACTTAAATGAATAATTCACAGTGAGGATCTTTTCAGGTTTAGAGTTTTATAGAATTTGGACATAACTACTACATCTCAAAGATTACAAGGTAGAAACATCTACTCAGTTTCCATTTTGTTCACAAAATATAAACCCTTGAAAAAAAGAGTCATGTCTAGTTCCATGTTTTAGACATAATGAAATTTCATTGATCTCATCCTTGACCATATTCCACTTTAAGTCATTTGAAAAATGTTTCAAAAACATGGGAAGAGAAAAAAAAGCTCAGTAAGGGATATAAAAGTACGGAATGAAACATTAGTCCACGTATACGTAAGAATCAATGAAAACACACTTTAATCATAAAACATAAGCAATTTAACAAACCTCATGAAATCATCAGATTTATGAATGACTCATAGAGAACATAAGACGTAAAGGAAACTTGAGGTATTCATTACATTCTTACATAGGGAGTAACCCTCATGGTTATGTTTGGAATACCTATCACATTATATTACCTAAATCTCTTCAGAGAAACCATATTGTTTAACTCCTTCGTGTTACCCAATGCATTAGAGAGCTATCATAGGCTCACCCATCCATAGTTTATCTTGGAACCACCCATCTTCATAAACAATTCCCTTGAACCATAACATAATCGTATCACATAAAACATGCATAAAAAAATAAAATTTCCACATTTCAATCACAAGATATCAAAAACACATTGATATAATCAAAAATTTATAAAAAACATTTTCAATACCAAAATAAAATAAAATTAAAAAATTATATTTATTTTTCATTTTAAAAAAAATTATGGCTTGTGGAGGAAGCCGAAACTAAAATAATGGTCACGGCGGCGGAGAAGTCATCATCGCCGCATATGTAAGACAAAACATTCATTTTTTTCATTTAATTAAACTATTCGTACAAAAATATTCCTGTTAAAAAAAAGTAATATTCAAAGAGGTTTATACACTATATAAAAGACAGGTGTCTATAAAACAAAATATGTCTCAATGAAAGGACATTGAGACGAAGTCCCATACAAAGATGGTATCCTTTGATTAAGGATAATTCAATTAAATAATTATGTGTGAGAAATATAAATACACCCAATATAAGTGGATATTACGTGTAAAACAATCATATGTAATCCACACATATTCATAGCACGATATAATCAAGAAGTAGAGGTTTAACCCATATATTTGAAATTGGGTTAAGAAGTTCCCTTACAAAAATTCGATAGCCTAACGGCGTCACTTTAAAATTTAGAAAATGAGATGATGAGAGATAAAAGGGGTATATCATCACTTGTACATGACATTTAAAACAATAAGGAAATATAAGAACATATCCCAACATAATAAGATGTAAATTAAAAGACCTAACAAAAAAGAAGCCTTTTTAAAAAGAGGAGGGAGAATGGTTCCCTTACTGATTGGGGTAACATCTGAAACATACACCCCATGAAATAAGGGTCATACAATAAAGATTTGAATACCCATAAATTAAATTATATTACACAAATAATACAATCATGGGCAGTACAACACCACACAAAAGTAAATAGTGGAAAATGTAGCATGAATCTCACGAGAATAAAAGTGAGATAAAAATCCCTTATGAAAACTCGGCAGCCTAACGAAGCCACTTAAAACTTCCAAAAATGGATTGACGAGATAAAATAGGGTCTCTCATCATATTAAAATAAAATTTATAGTAATAGGAATATAAAATAACATTACCCAACATAAGAAATATGATCTTAAAAGAAATGACATAAAAGAGAGTACTTAAAAAGAAAGAGAGAGGTAGGATCTCTTACCTCAAGTCCGACTTGTCTAGTTCTTTTCTTTATATTCCTGAATAACAAACTACAATTAATTTATACATGATTAAGAAACTTTTTAATGTTCATTATTCCTTTTATATCACTTATTACCATGTTATGAACATTATGTAATTATTTAAGTTAATAACGGTCATTTTTTCAACCATTGGTACTTGAGTCAAAAATAAGCTTCGTATAATTACAAGTTGTTCATGTGGTAAAATATCCATTATATCCAGAATTATATTAATGATTTAGATATCATATATATTATATATATCCAGTATATACTTTCATTTATAATATTACATAATATTTAAAGGTAGAAAATGAAATGCACCGTTCATGGAGACGGTAAGCCGTACGTACGCATGAACGCTACTTTCATTTCTATTTCGTATTTAATGGAATTAAACCTAAATGAGATATATATATATATATATATTATAATTCCAGCATAATATATATGTTATATAGGTCACATAAGTTCATTAATTTCATTCTCTATACATTCCATGTATTGCATGAACGAGTCACATCACTTGAGGGGGCGGTAGTCCACACTTCCTCAAAAGAAATTATCGCATTTGCACAACATGAAAAGCATAAAGGTATGTTTTAAATTTAAAACAGAGAGAAATAAAGAAGAAATATATATAATATATATCATAAATAAATATATTTCCATCACAATGTCCACCATTAGAGATGGTAGGAGAACATAGAACTATCATCATTTTGTGAGGCAGTAATTCACCATACATAGATATAGTATGTTCTTTAACCATTAGACGGAGGTGTGTGTAAGTGTAGCTCAAATACTTCTCATAAAAACATAATATTATATTTTAGATACTGGTTTTGTATTAAAAGAAAGGAATAAAAAGAGCTTAGGGTGTTGGAGAAGCAAAAAAAAAGAATATAGAGAGTACATTACCTTTAAATCGGGTAACTCACTTTAGTTTGAACCAAAAGTTTTTCTTGAGGAGCTTTATGCCTAAGGTAAGGCTTCTAGAATGAAGAGAGGGATGTGGATAGTTACAATGAGCAAATTTTGGTCGAGCCAAAGGCTTGATATGTTTGGGTATGGGGGTAGAGTTGGGGCTTTTATAAGAGGGAGGAGGGGCACTCTTGGGAAGTCTTGAAAAGTTACTTTATTATAAAATGATTTTCAGATATTAAAGGTCCCATATTATATATTTCGAGGATAAGGTGATAAGGGTTCTAAATCCATCCATCCAATAGGTTTTTGAAAAGTGTATGTCTTATATTATACCTTATCTTCTCATTTTATTTAAATCGTTCATTAATGAGGTAATCACTACATCATCATGGTGTCATAAATAAATTTATTTATTTAATGTCTAAAAATTATAAAAAACATTCCTAATGTAGGAAATATTTTTATCTTTCTAATTAATATTTATATTAAAAAATATGAATTTTATAACCCAATTTAAAAAAAAATAGTAAAACAATACATGTTAGTGACACTTTTATTTTTACTTTAAATAAAAAGTTAATATTGTCATTTTCTTACCCAAGTGGCTCCATGTGGTCCCTAAGTTGACCCATGTATTGTCTTGGTCTGCCATGACTTATCTAATAAGTGTAGGAAAAGTTTAAAGTTAATTTCATATTATTATATCATTATATTTACCATAAATTACACTAATTACCTTTAATCGCGATTAAGAAAACGTAAAAGTTACTATTCACTAAAAAATTATTTTTATCCCATTGAACCACATTTTACATCCTAATGACAACCATGTATGTTGGATTTTTTAAATTCAAATCACAGAGGTGGTAAAATTTCATTTAAATGAAGAATAGGTTTCTTTAACTTCTACTTAGTGGTTTCACTATTCATCAAAAATTGAGGTTTTTCTGAAAAAAACAAAAAATTGACCCTAAGATAAATTTGATATTCCAAATTCAAAAAATGATGTCCATTTTACCAAATTCAAAACATAAATGTTGCATTAATTATTTTTATAATTAATTCCTGCTGTCAAAAAAATAACGTGTTTTTAAGAAAAAATATATATCAAAATATTGACACTCCTTTATGTCCAATTTCAAATTGAAATTAATTCCAATGACCAAAATTTGACTAAATGAAAAAAATAACTTTTAATTTCACTTTAAACCGATTTAGAAATATAATCTATCCATATAAATAAATTATATTAAAAGGAGGTTTTTAATTAAAATACAACATTTTCACTAAAAATGATCTTTATCGGAAAAATAACAAAAATTTACACAAAGTAAATTTTGAGGTTCCTATTCTAGAGAAGGATTTTTTTTTCAAATATAACATATAAAATTTTAAAAATTATATTTAAAAAGGTTTCAACATAAAGAGGTGGTTAATCTACCTTTTTAATAATATTAGATGATTTATGCTTAAAATTGGATTCATTTTCATTTTAAGCCTATAACATTTATTTGGATAAATGAAAAAATATTTGATAGGCATATATAATCATTTTGTAGTTAGTTTTTTTCATTACTTCCATTACAATTTCTAGGCATTAACTACCATTTAAAATAATATTATTATATTATTAGTGTGCAATGTAAGATTTCTAAGAAACTCATTATTGCGTATTGGGCACGCCATTGAACATAGAATTCCCTTTAAAGTAATATTAATATTTTATTCAAAAATTTTAATAAATATGAAAATTTCATATTCTTTATTTACCTGGGAAGTGACATCCTTCCCCCCTTTTGGGAATTACATCCTCGCAATTTTAAAATTGGGCTCGAAAACTTCCTTGAAAGTCCCAAATCGGAACAAGAGTTAGTAAAACTATCACATTAAAATAAAGTAAGAGAAGTATAAAGGTCACCCGAGTTAACCCATACTATGATTCCATGAAAACATGGATATGGAGGAGAAAACAAAGGGTCATTTTCTGATGGAGTGTGATATAAAACATTATTAGGAGAAAGATAACCCCAAGAAAATCACAAACTTGTGATGAGTTAAACGGTATGTGATTCCCCAGTAAGAAACGTTAATAGACAACATTTTTGTTTTAAGTTACTTTTCTAAGAGTAATTTATTTATGAGCTTAAATAAATCATAATGAAACATACTCACTTGTCATGTATACCTTCATATTTTACTAGATTTCTAACACAAACTCCTATTTTCTAAAAATGATGAGTATTTCAGGATGACTTGGTCATATTAACAGCTCTTTAATCGACTTCTAGAGAATCACCTAACCCACAAAAGATGAAATATATATTTCCAAGGTCTTTAAACCTTAACCAAAACCAAAAATTGTTAGTACAAGATCAGATAATACCCAAAAGGATAATCCTTTATAAAAAGAAATACTACTCTTAATCTCCAAAAAAATTCCAACAAAACCCAAAGTTCATCAAAGACCATTCAATAAATATCTATCCATAAAATTATTGAAAGTAATACTAACTAAGAATTAAACCTAAATCTCTGAAAGATTTAATCACATTGTCTTCCATGATAAATATTAACATTTATCTCCAAATAACATCAGTTACTCTTAAATTCTCATACTGAAAAGTAACTAGCCTAATCAGATATCCTCCATGATAGGGTAATAATTTCCATAGATAATACAAAATCAACTTATTCCTGATTCATATGATCCTCTAACTAAAAATAATGTGTCATACTAACTAGGGACTTTGCATAGTCCAATGGTAGGCGATAAATACCAATCGCACTTTGGATATGGGCTCGATTCCCACAGCATTGTTCAACATGACAGGTTGTCAGATGGTCTGCATGTTGTCTTTTTCCAAAACTATAAAATTTTTAAAACATTCCCCAAAAAGATATAAAATCATCAAAAATAACCATATCATAATTTAACCTCATGTTTATCTCATGCCTTTCCTTTTCCATCATAACATATAGTAACCCATAATTATCTCAAAAAGAAAGGATCATATAAACCATAATGGATACCTTTATAATTATTACCTGATCTTCCACATCGAGTTTGTAATCTCGTACATGATGCATTAGAGATCTCACGAAAGTTCAAGTGTTTAATTATTACTCCTAATATTTGGTTGTGGAAAACCACAAGAGTTCTCATTGCATCTCCCATATAATCCAGTTGTTCTTTCAGAAAACTGTCACAGTTTTCTTCACATCCACTGTCACTCTGGTGCGTGCTAGATCCAGCCATTTACTAAAACCAAAAAGGTAATTATGATTATATCATTAGAATAATCATATAATACTATGATATAATTATTCATTTTATCATAAACTCATTCACTTTATCTAAAACTATGACTCTTTCTGAAATCCTAACCATTATGGTAAAGTCACTTATACTTAAAGAATACCCTAACCTCTAAAGTTATCTAAACCAACATTTGATACCATCTATAATGACCTAGCTTTAAAACATTACATAATCTTTAATTAAATGAATAATTCACATTTAGGATCTTATTAGGTTTAGATTTTAAGAGAATTAGGACATAACTATTACATCTCAAGGATTATAAGGTAGACACATCTACTCAGATTCAATTTTTTTCACAAAATATAAACTCTTGAACAAAAGAGTCATGTATAGTTCCATGTTTAATACATCATGACATTTCTTTGATACCATCCTTGACCGTATTCCAATTTAATTCATGTGTAAAACATTTTAAAAACTTCGGATGAGCACAAAAATTTCATTAAGGGATATAAAAATATGTAAAGAAAACATTAGTCCACGTATATGTAAGAATCAATGAAAACACACTTTACTCTTAAAACATAATCACTTTAACATGACTCATGAAATCATAATATTTATGAATAAATCAATGAAAACATAATACATAAGAAAAACTTCAGGCATTCATTACATTCTTACGTAGGGAGTAACCCTCATGGTTACGTTTGGAATAACCATCATAGTATATTCCCTAAATCTTTTCAGAGAAACAGTAGTGTTTAACTCCTTCACGTTAACCAATTAATTGGAGAGCTATCACAAGCTCACCCACCCATAGTTTACCATGGAACTACCTGTCTTCATAAACAATGCCCAAGAACGATAACATAATCGTATCACATAATACATGCATAAAAGAAACATACCATTTCCACATTTCAATCACAAGATATCAAAAACACATTGATATAATACAAAAATTATAAAAAAAAATTTCAATACCAAAATAAAAGAAAATTAAAGCATTGTATTTAATTTTCATTTTAAAAAAATTGATGGCTTGTAGAGGAAGTAAAAAACTCAAATAATGGTCATGGTGGCGGAGAAGTCGTTGTCACCGCATACGTAAGACAAAACATTCCATTTTGTCGTTTAGTAAAACGCTTCATACAAAAAGATTCATTTTAAATAAAAGTAAAAGTAAAAGGGGTTTATAAACTATATAAAAGAAAGTTGTGTATAAAACAAAATATTTCTAAATGAAAGGATATTGAGACGAAGTCCCACACAAAGATGGTATCCTTTGATTAAGGATAAATCAATTACATAATTATGTGTGAGAAATATAAATGTACCTAATATAAGTGGAAATTAAGTGTAAATCAATCAGATGTCAACCACGCATATTCATTGCACAACATAATCAAGAAGTATAGGTTTAACCCAAAGAATTGAAATTTGGTTAAGAAGTTCCCTTACATAAATTCGACAGCCTGACGACATCAATTTAAAATTTAGAAAATAAGATGATGATAGATAAAAAGGGTATCTAATCACATGGAAATAAAATTTACAACAATAAGGATATATAATAAAATATCCCAATATATGAAGATTTAAATTAAAAGACCTAACAAAAAGAAGTCTTTTTAAAAAGAGGACGGTGAAAGGTTCCCTTACCGATTTGGGTAACTTGCGAAACGTACACCCCATGAAAGAAGGGAAATACAATGAAGATTTTAATACGCATAAATTAAAGTATATTAAAAAAATAATACAATCACGGGTAGTACAACACCAGACAAATGTAAATAGTGTAAAATGTAGCATGAATCTCACGGAAATAAAAGTGAGATGAAAAATACCTTATGAAAACTCGGCAGCCTAACGGCGCCACATAAAACATCCAAAAATGGATTGACGAGATCAAATAGGGTCTCTAATCATATGAAAATAAAATTTACAGTAACAGGAATATAAAAGAACATTCCCCAACATAAGAAAGATGTGCTTAAAAGAAATGACATAAAAGAGATTACTTAATAAGAAAGAGAGAGGTAGGATCCCTTACCTCAAGTCTGACTTGTCTTGTTCTTTTCTTTATATTCCTGAATAATAAACTAGAGTTAATTTATAATTTCTTAAGAAACATTTTCAAGTTCATTATTCCTTTCATATAAATTATTACCATGTTATTAACATTATATAATTATTTATGTTAATAACGGTCGTTTTGTCGATCAATGGTAGTTGAGTCAAAAATAAACCTCTTATAATTACAAGTTGTTCATGTGGTAAAATATACATTATATCCAGAATTATATTCATGATTTAGATATAATATATATAAAATATATCCTGTATATACTTTCAATTATAATATTACATATCATATAAAGGTAAGAAATGAAATGCAGCGTTCATGGAGAAGGTAAGTCGTACGTACGCATGAATGCTACTTTCATTTCTATTTCGTATTTAATGGAATTAAAAATAAATGAGATATATATATATATATTATAATTAAAGTATAATATATACATTATATAGGTCACATACGTTCATTAATTTCATTCTTTATACATTCCATGTATTTCATGAACGAGTCACATCACTTGAGGGGGCGGTAGTCCACACTTCCGCAAATGAAATTATCACATTTTCACAACTTGCAAAGCATAAAGGTATGTTTTAAATGTAAAATACTGAAGAATATAGAGTAAATAAATATAATATATATCATAAATAAATATATTTCCATCATAATGGCCACCATGATAGGTGGTAGGAGAAGATAGAATAATCATCATTTCGTGAGGCAGTAATTCACTATCCACGAAAACAGTATGTTATTTAACCATTAGACGGAGGTTTTTGTAAGTGTAGCTCAAATAAATCTCATAAAAATATCCTATTATATCTAAGATACTGGTTTTGTTACAAAATAAATGAATAAAAAGAGATTAGTGGGTCGGAGAAGCAAAATAAAACAAAAGAACATAAGGGAGGACATTACCTTTAAATCGGGTACCTCACTTTGGTTTGAACCAAAACGGTTTCTTGAAGAACTTTATGACTAAGGTAAGGATTCTATGATTAAGAGTGGTATGTGGAGAGAGATAATAATCCATGTTTGGTCGAGAAAAAGGCTTGATAGGTATGGGTTAGTGGGTAGATATGGGGGCCATTTATAAGAGGGAGGAGGGTCACTCTTGGAAATTCTTGAAAGTAACTTTATTATAAAATAATTATCAGATATTAAAGGTCCCAAAATTATATATTCCTATGATAAGGTGATAAGGGTTCGAAATACACCCATCCAATAAGTTTTTTCCAAGTGTAAGTCTTATATTATACCTTATCTTTTCATTTCATTTAAATCAATCATTAATGAGGTAATCACGGCATCATCATGGTGTCATAAATAAAATTATTTATTTAATGTATACGAATTATAAAAAAATTAATGATGTAGGAAATCATTTTATCTTTATAATTAATATTTATAGTCAAAATAGGACTTTTATAGCTCCATGTAAAAATTGTTTTAGTAAAAACATTCATGTTTGTGACACTTTTATTTATCCTTTAAATAAAAAGTTATTAATGTTATTTTCTTACCCAAGTGGCTCCAAGGGGACCCTAAGTGGACCCAGGGATTTTTTTGGTCATCCATGACTTATCCAATAAGTTTATGAAAAGCATAAAGGTAATTTATTATTATTATATCATAACATTTACCTTAAATTACACTAATTACCTTTAATCACGATTAATAAAACATAAAAGTTAATATTCACCAAAAAATTATTTTAATCCCATTGAACCACATTTTACATCCTAATTACAACCATGTATGTTGTATTTTTTAAATTCGAATCACAGATGTGGTAAAATTTCATTTAAACGAATAATCGGTTTTTTTAACGACAACTTAGTGGTTTAACTGTTCATCAAAAATTGATGTTTTTCAGAAAAAATACAAAAAATTCACCCTAAGATATATTTGATATTCCAAATCCAAAAATGATTTCTATATTACCAAATTAAAAACATAAAATTTTCATAAAGTATTTTTATAATTATTTCCCATTTTCAGAACAAATAAAGTGTTTTTAAAAAACAATATCTATCAAAAGATTGACACTTGTGTATGTCCAAATTCAAAGTGAAATTAATTCCAATGACAAAAATTGGATTAAATGGTTAAAATATATTTTAAATTCAGTTTAAACCCAATTAAATTGATAATATATCCATCTAAATAAGTTATATTAAGAGAATGTTTTGAATTAAAATACAGCATTTTCACTAAAAATGATCTTTATCGTAAAAATAACAAAAATTTACACAAAGTAAAATTTGATATCCCGATTCTAGAAAAGGATTTTATTTTGTCAAATATAACATATAAAATTTTAAATTGTATATTTAAAAATGGTTCTCTATTAAAAGGTTGTTAATCGACCTTTTAAAGAATATTAGAATTTTATGCTAAAAATTGGATTCATTTGCATTTTAAGCCTCTAACATTTATTTCGAAAAATGAAAAAATATTTGACAAGAATATATAATCTTTTGGTAGTTAGTTCTTTTTATTGCTGCCATTATAATGGCTAGGCATTAACTACGATTTAATATAATATTATTATATTATTAGTTTGCAATGTAAGATTTCAAAGAAACTCATTGTTACTTATTGGGCATGCCATTGAACATAGCATTCCATTTAAAGTAATATTAATATTTTATTCACAAATATTATTAAAAATGAAAATGTCATATTCTTTATTTAACTGGGATGTTACACTAAAGCATTATAATAATAATATAATATCATTATGTGGTAGATACTGATGTTTTTATTTTGGAATGATTAAAAAATTATATATTTAGAAGAAGAAATAAATTGAAAACACTCGATTGAGAGTAATACCTCTTCTCCGCAATACTATATTTGGTTTACATTAAGAACCTTTTTTATTAATAATTTTAAAATAATAGGTCATCTAGTTAATGGGTTAGAATATTAGGAACATATTTAGTTACATATTGGTAAAGATAGGTTTCTTAAAATTTATGAAAAATAGAGGATAAGAATTTCCCTTTTATAAGAGATGGGTGTGAAACTCTTGTAATTATTCAATGTCTTAAAATTTTCAAAGGTATTATTCATGAAAATGTGGCACTAAGGAATAAGAAATTCACAGAGAATATATTATAGGTTAAAAGAAATAATGAAAACATATTTAGACATTTTTTGGAGACATTTTTTCCCTAATTTACAATTTATGTCCATTTATACCCAGTTTAACCACAGCCAAGATAATTTTTTCCATGATAACTTATTTATTTGAAAAAAAATATAAGGGAACATATAAGAACGGTTTTATATGAATATTAAAAATATATAATTCATTTTATCAGATTAAAAAAATACCAGATTTTAGTATAATTTTATTTTACATTGAAATCAGGAAAAAACAGTTGATCTTATTAGGTATTTTTTATGTTATCTTATAAATAACTATTTTTATACATTTTTATCATTGTAAAATCTAATTATACCATAAATCAATATCATAAAACAAATATATAGAAATATATTTTTAAATTTGTATAAAATATAACTTATGTTCACAAAACTAAATCTTATAACATCTGTAAACATGCACTCATAGATATGGTGTAGAAATTAAAATTTTCATTTCATGTTTTGAAAAAAATAATGTTGAACCAATTTCCACCTTCCAAAACATAAATTGTCACCTAGAAATATTCGATAAATTACATATCTATTTACAATTTATTCTTAGAGACTTCTATAATTAGAATCAAATCTTTCATTAACAATACCCATGAATTCAATTAAGTTTTATTCCCAAAAAATCCATAATTTCAAATTCCATAGTAATTATTCCATATCTCCCAAAAAAATATATTTGATATAGTTAATTCTATAAAGAAACTTTTAATAATCATGCTTCATAACATAACAATTCAGAAACAAAAAACATAGTCATCTCTAATGATTAGTGAGTCTAACATAAGCATTAACAGTTTAATTTCATTAGTGATCATAAGAATATCATTAGGTTATGATGATATAATCAAATTGAATGATAATAACATGAAAATATTCATACCCAAAAATAAATGGATCCTCAATCATGAATAATATTATAATCATTTATGAAAGGTTGGAGTTAAAATAATCGATAATCAGGAGTCGTGTGATTTCAATATTTATCAAAGGAATTATTAAAACTTATAGAAATCATAAATAAATGATGTTAATATATTTTAATATCATATTAATTACCAATTTAAAAATAATGTCATAAATAAATTGTTCCTAGTTAAATATATAGGATAAACCCTATAATAACCCCCACTTCTTACCTCTAAATAATGGAGAATTACCTATTATGTTGGAGCACTATCATGAGACACCCATCATATAGTATCTATTGATCCCGCCTAAATCTATCTAGATGAACCCAACATATAAGATATATCATGGTCACACATGATCCCTAATGTTGACAAACCATTGGTAAATGTTGTATTGGGCTCACTCATGAGCTATAATGGGGCTCATACTAAAGCATAAAAAATTTCCAAGAACTATAACATAACTATTGTACATAAAACTTATATATTATCATAAAACTCATAAAAATATACATTATCCCATCAATAAATTTATTAACCCATGGAAATTAATCGAATACTAGTAAAAATTCATTGAAACATGATTAACCTGAGGAAATAAAATGGGTATTTTGATAGTCTCATTCAAACATGATTAACCCATAAAAAAGAAATCGTTTCCTAGAAAATATCATTAAAATTTCCACATCCATATAAATAAATAATGAGGATGGTATCATTAAAATATATCCCTAGTAAATCATATATATAATCAATGGTTGTTGATGTTTTTGAATAGAAATAACATTAAAAGATCATTAAAATTTTCAATAGTAAAATACAATTTTAAATTTGAAATTCACATTTAAAACTAAAGATTCACAAAAATATTTTAAAAATAATATTACTTGAATATATCATTTCATATATATAGATTTATCTTAGAATAATTTAATTTCCATGATGGAATTAAAATATTCTCATGTAAAAAATGTAAAAAATAACCATTGTTTTGAAAAATGTTGTTCAATGAATCAAAAAAGAGTCATTTGGAAAATGTTAATAAATTACCTTTCTTAAATATTTTAAAATAACTAAAAAAAATTTATAATATATAATTATCAGAAAATTTATGTTTATAAAATAAATTTTTTGAAAACATTTTAGAAAACATGGATATTAAAGGGAAATATTTCCACTCTAAAAGTATATAAAATGTTCATATCACTTATAAAAAACATACTTGTTGTTTACTTAATAAATAATGGATTAAATTGAAATTAAACAGCTATATAACCTTAAAAAATATAGGATATTAAAATATATATGGTTTAATAAAATTAAATCACATTATTTCTCCCAAAATAGCCTTCATCACAAATAACCTCGAAAATAAAAGATATTTTCATATAATTCATTTTCCACTTTAGTATATTTCTAATCATAATCCCCAAGAAAGAATAACATCAAATAAAAAATTAAATATCATGAAAATTAAGATTTTAAATATATACTTTTAAATCATCCTTATATAAACCATATAAATTAAGATAGGTTCATATCATATATGTATGTCCCAAAGAATGAAAATTAGTGATGAATAAAACATAAAAAAATCATATAATTGAATTAATATATAATAAATGGATATGTTATCAATAAAAAAATCAAGAAAAATATAAAATACATAATAAAACAATTTAAAGACCAATTCACAAATAATCATTACAAAAAATAAATGAAAACGAGTTATAACATAATTAATGGAAATTGAGTTCAGAAACCATTTACCATTTGGTAACATTCAATTCAATTCCCCTTAGATGATTAATTAAAATTTAAAATTAAAATATCATTTATTATAAATTATTGATTATATAATATTTATTATGGTAATTATATACACAAAAAAATAAATATAATAAGTGGTTAATATTGAATATGTATTATAGAAATAAATGTGAGACGAGAAACACTTATCTCGATTCCAGGCTTTCAATGTATGTTGTTTTACTCCAATATAATAAAATTATATGAGTTATTTGATTTCTTAATAAAAAATTCTATTTTTTATAAATTATACATAAATCATTTACTTTATTTATTTTTAATTACAGATTTAGTTACATAATTAGTTAGGACCATCGAAAGTGTTTTGAGGACATTCAGTTCATTGATTTAAAATTTATTTGGTGTGTTGAATAGGGTATTAGTGGTCCTTGTTATGTGAACTAGAGAATAATAATAATTAAATAAGTATAATTTTAATAGATAATTTATTCTTTTAAAAAATAATTAAATATGGTTTTGAAAAATAGACAACATTACAATAATACAGACAGTAGGTTGTTGGTAAGAAGGTGTAATGTTTTAATTTTTCAACGATCATAATTAAAAGAAGGTATGTACTATTTTTCCATTAAATTAAATCATAATATAGCCAATACTATATTATTTCATTAAATTTACTTATATATATCATCCATGTGATGTAGTGATGACAAATGAATCTCATCACTATAGGGAGTTGGTATTCCATACGTATGTATGAGTGAAAATATCATTTTTTATTTAGTGGAATGGTATAAAACAAAATGATATATTTTATATTAAGAATAATAATTTTTTAACTAAAATTATTTTTATATCATATATATCACATATGTTCATTGGAATTATCTTTTTTACCTTACATGAAAAGCGTTAGTGAAAAATGATTCACAGTTCATCATGAGGAAGTAAAGTACCTTACGAATAAACAACATTATAATGTACCAAATGGTATAGAAATTAATAAGGATTATGTGTTATCCTAATAAAAAAGGCATAATTAGGTCAAAATTTCATTTATGAGCATTAAATATATATTTATAACAATCCATGAGAAGAAATGATAAAAAAAGAATAACATTGGTCCACGAAGTGGTATTCTACCACACCTAAGAATGATGGTTTTTTATCCCATTTATAGTATAGGTGATTAATTTATCTTATGAATATAATAACATTTTTCATTTTAGAAGCACTGTTATTTTAATTTCATTCAATTATTAGATTCAATGTCTAAATATGGTTCTATATGAATTATCGTTAAAGTTTTGGATGTTTCATGGGTGTCTAAGGATCGTACGGAGCTCCAAAATCAACTATTGAAGTGAAATAGTCTTGATATATGGTTCGTAAAAACTATGAAGGTTTGGCTTCATGGTGTAAAAAACCATATCAGGGGTGGGAAGAGAGATGTAGGATCACGTACAGTTAGATTAAATGGTGTGTCTTGGGCACACAGTCATTTGAAAAGGTCTAAAAATATTATAGTTTATTCATTCATATCATGATAAAGTTTAGAAAACCATGGGATGAATCTATGGGATGTGAACCTCCCAATATAAAAGTGTCCATGTTTGGTTCATAATTTGGAAAATCGTGTGGCCAAACTATACAACCTTTTTTGTGTATTAATAAAAATACCACTAATTAAATCTATTTAAAACCAGATTTATTAATTTTTCTACATGTACAATAAATTATTCATTTGGGGACTCTTTGAAGCCTAATCTTGGATTTTCTAATAACTCTTCATCCAATCATGGATTCAATATTTCATCATCTCATTAGATCCTCATCAATTAGTTATCAATATTATTTTTTCATTCATAAATTGGTTTGATATTGGTTTCACTATATATTTGCAAGATAATTTCCCATATTACACGGTTCTTCATCCATTATTTAATTTTATCCAGATCTGAGTTGAATCAGGAGATGAAACTAGATGAGCTATCCTCTATGAACCAATGATAGTTGGTCTCATGCCCTTTTTTTAATGTCGAAGTGTATATATATTCTATTTGGTTATGTTTCCAATTCTCACAAAACACCTTGAAATGAATTTTAATCCTGGAATTATGTGAATAGGTATGCCCTATTGAATTAATAAAGCCTAAGGATAATTGTTTAAAGGACATTTTCCCTGATTTCAAACCACAGTTTTGTTGTGTTTTCAATTGATTATCCCACCATGGGTGGCTTCTGAATTGGATACAATATGGTGTTCCTTTTACCCCTTTTTCATGGGATGTGAATTGTAAATTTAATCCTTGAATTAACATATGAGTTGAATTGTGATATCAAATGTAATTAGTTTAATAAATGAGAATGGAGGAAATAAGAATTACCCTATTTTCTTTCAATTTAATGGATATTTTAATTATGTGATTCTTGAAATAACAAAATTATGATGTGAGAAATTAATAGGTGACCCTTCTAAACATAGCCAGGTTTTGATTTACCTTCTATTGTGATATAAAATTGAAATGTTCTTGGTGTTGAACAATACATGTTAAATAATTTTGATTTAATTATATTGAATGCTTATAAGACATGGGTGATCTATCAATTCAAATAACAAATTCCATGGATGGGCTCAATTGGATTCTAACATCATTATGTTTGAGTGACACTTGGACTTCATTTACAGTTTTCCAAGGCCGAACTCATAGGGGTAGACAATTATATGTCGGGAGATACTTGGATTCCATATGGATTTCCAAGAATGGTATCAATGGTAATTTGGTCATTATATGAGCTATAATGGGGCACAACATATAATATAATCAATTTCCAAAACCATAACATAATAAAAGAACATAGAACAATTATTAAATAATAATACTCATAGAAACATTCATTATTCCTCTCATTACATGTTTATCTTGCAGAAAATAATCTAGTACCATGATAATATATTTGAAACATTATTAACCAGTGGAAAAGAAATGGGATCCATAATAATCTCTTCAAAACATGATTAGCACAAGGAAAAGAAACGAGTTACTTGAAAACCTATTTTAAATAATAAGAATTCATATAGGGAAGTAATGAGGATGTTTTCATTACACAATATCCCTAATAGAGCACAAATAACATAAAGGGTTTTTGATTTTGTTGAATGGAATTACAATTTAAATATCATGAAAAAAATTCTTGAAGAAAATTCCATTTTTTATATAGAAAATCATTTTAAAAAAATAAAAATTTACAACTTATTGTAAAAATAATGTTAATTGAAAACAATATTGGAAACATATAAAGGATGATTCAAAGAATATTATGGTCCTGATGGAGAGTAAAATAAATTCATGTAATAAATATTTAAAATAAACATTTTTTGAAACATTATATAAAAGGATTCAATGATGTTTCATTTCAAAATGTTTAACTAAATTCCTTTTTTACCTTTTAAAATAATGTCAATTATCACATAAAATATATTTAGTAAATTTTTTATGTCTACAAAATAACATTTAAAAAAAATTAAAACATAGATAAGTATGATAATGATTCCCATTGTAAATGCAGATATAATAGTGGTATCACTTTCAAAAAACATTCTTGATGTGTTTTGACTAACAAGATATTAAATAGAAATTAAAAATGTGGACCAAATTCAAAACTAGTGGATAAAGTTTTTTTGTTAAATAAAATAATATCACATTATTTCCTCGAAAATAACCATTAACATAAACAATCATGAAAATAATGGATATTGTAACATATAAACTTTTCCACTTTGGATTGTTTTAAATCGTAATCCCCATGAAATAATGGCATCAAATAAATATTTATATATCATAAACATAAGAAACTTCATGACATACATGTTAATGTAAAATTATATACACCTCATAAAACATTATATGTGCATATCATAGATGTATGTCCCAATGAAATTGAATTTCAGGATAATAATACATAAAAATATCTTATTATTGATGTTGGGGTTAATATGTTACAAATGTAAATACATTAATACCAGTTAAAATATTTTATAAAAATATTTATAGATCAATTAAAACATATTAATGGCCTAAAAATCAATTAATACGTGTTATAACACAATAAAAGGAAATTGGGTTAATAATCCTTTTACCATGTAGTAACATTAAATTCAAATCAATTTGTATGAAATAATAAAAATTATAACATACAATACAGTGATTTAAAAATTATTCTGGATATAACCTATAAAATGGGTATTATATAAACAAAATCATATAAATAAGTGGTGAATATTTCATGTGTACCGTAAAAATAAAAGTGAGACGAGAAACCCTTACCTCAAATCACAACTACACATGTTTGTCCATTTAATCAGGTATAATAAACATATATCATTTAATTTATTTTTAAATAAATATTTCTTGTTTTAATTCCTTATATTTAAATCAATTATTTTATTTACTTTTAATGTAAAATTTACATACTAAATTTGTTAATCCTATGTCAGGTATTTTGAGGACATTCGGCTCATTATTTCCGAATTTCATTGATGTGTTGACCTTGGTCAAAGAGATCAATCTTCCATCTTATAAAAAACAATAATCATGGTAAAATTAAAAATTTAATACATAATTTAACATTTTAAAACCATTCATGAATGATGATTAAGAAAAACTAACTATGTTATAATCATGGAGACGGTAGGTCGTGTGTACGTATGATTAATGTTTCCATTTTTCAACAATGATTATGGAAATAAGGTAAGCATTATTTTATCTTAATATAATGATAATAATTTCAAAATAACATAATTTTCCTTTAAATACACATATATATTTCTTCTTTTTTATAAGGGGAGGAAAAAATAATCACATCACTTCATAGAGGCAGTAGTCCAGACGTATACACGAACAACATTATCATTTTTCAGTGAGTGGAAAGATAAGAAATAAAACTATATAATAAAATTTTAATAATAAAAAATACATCCTTAATTTTATAATAATATCTTGTATATCACATGTATTCAGTAATATTAGCCTTTTTAGAGTCCATGAAATGAATTAGTGAAAAATGAATCAAATCGATTTGCGAGGAGGTAATCCACAATATACACAAGCGATGTTACCATATTCCCTGAAGGAATGGAAGGTAATTAGTCATAACTAATATAATAATTAAAAAATCATAATTATGATACAAATGAAATTTATATTCTTTAAATATAACATTTTAACAATATTTGAGCGTCAATAATGAAAAACAATTTATATCAGTTCATTAGAAAGTTATCTATCATACACTTGAGAGATTGTCTTGTATCTCATTTAACGGAATAAGAGAACAATTTCAATTATTAAATAAAAAAAATAAAATATTAATATATGGAAGATAATTTTTTTATAATCATTATTTAAATACTTTTTAAAGAGGTAGACAAATATATAAAATAAAAACACTCATTTAAGCACAAAACCTCTTCTTTTAAAATCCTTATTATGTATGCAATGAAATATTTATCAGGATGGATTAATGAGAAAAAGGCCTCTACAATGTGTACAAGGAAGGAAGTTATTTTGAATGGTATTTGGATATCAAAAAGGATTTGAAGGTGTGAATAGGATATAATAGGGGTGGCCTTTTCATGTGAGGTGAGTGGTATACTTGTAATTTTTCAAAAGATAATGTGATACATGTGTTTTCTACAAAAAAGAAGTCCAAAATAGGCTATTATAGATAATTAAATAAGATATGTTTTAAATATAGATATAAAATATAGTATATATAATTTTTTTTGGTTATTCTAACTTATATCATCTTATTTTAACATCATGATAAATCTATTTTCACCCTAACCATGATAAAGGATTCTTACTATTTTCAAAGTTCATTATAGAAATAAATTATTTTAACATATTAGATAATATAAATAATTATTACTGGAAATATTAATTAAATTTTATCTAATTTATTTAAAAATAATAATGTAATTTAATGTAAAATAAATCCCATAGAAGTGACAAACAATTTGTTTTTCAAAAAATTTGTTTATCAAGCATAAGATGATTTTATATTAACTATATGAATAGTAAATATAATTGTGTGAATTTAAATTAATATTTATTGATATATAATAAATATATTTTTTATAAATTGTTATTAATTAGGGGTTATTTTTATTAATCAAAATTGATAAATTTTATGCAATTTTATAAAGTTTTATGAAGAAAAAAACCCCATCTTTATACTCAAAAATTAAGTGATACTAAAATCCTAAAAATTGACAATTTTAAAGAAATTTAGTGCACTAAATATAAATAAATAATATTTATGTTTCTTGATATCATATTAAAAACATAATTTCATATTTTATTTTTTTCATTTATTTCAATGAAATGATATTTTTTCATAAATCGGCATTTTTTACTACTCAATGAAAAATCAATATTTAATGAAAAATCCCACGAAATTAAACCTATGTTAATTTTTTTATAATGATTTAAAAAGTTAATTTCAAATATTAAAATATATTCTCAAAATTTTAGATCCATTAATTATAATATTTTCTCACAAAAGAATAAAAATAGTTTTTAAGAAAACTTATTTTTAATGAATAAAATTACATTATTAAATATTCAATGGTTTTTTTCTAAGAATTTACCAATAAATTTATATTGATTAGGAAATTGATAAATATATTCGATAATATTTTTCTAATATTATTACATGATAATTTAATGATTAGGTTATAACAGTCATATTTAAAATAATATTATTTCATTAATCATTTATGGTCGGTGTTGCATGTCTTATGTGATGTCAAACATTACATTAATTTTCACAATCAAGGGGTGTTACAAATCATTTTTATTAAAATAAAAACTAAAATTAATTTTTTAACTAATTAAACAAATATTTGGTTTATAAAAAGGGTTTATAAATTTTTACTTCATGATTACATAATAATATTTCCATAAAAGTGAGAATATTTTCAAAATTATGTATATTCCCTTTTCACTGAAAAAGAGAATGTTTTAGAAAAAAAGAGTAATCATTATAAGAAAAAATTTATCTGATTATTTCAAAAAACAATTCCATTTTATAAGATTAAATTTCTAACACTTGTAAATTTTTCATTTAAATAAAATAATATAGTTCATGGAAAGATAATTTCTATATGTAAAAATATTTTCCTTTCAACTATAAAGTTATATAAAATTATTTATAAAATATTATTGAATATGAATATATAAAATGAATAGATATATAGATATATATATATTAATATTTATTTATATCTAGAGTTACATTTGTTTTCAAAATATCTTTTGTAGATTTTTTAGGATATTAATTCCCAATTTTTATTATTCTTTCTGGTGCTAGTCACCAGTCATTATCCTATTGGTTTTAGGCTTTGGTTGGCAGACACTGATCATTTCCAAACCTGGTGGGGTCTCTTTGGGTTATTTCATGTCTACATGAATGAAATTTATTATGGAATTAAAAATTTATTTAATAGTTAATATGTTCTATACAAGAATAATAAAGTTTATAACATTGATGATCATAAAGTTATGGTAGTTTATAATAACACCCCTTATCTTTCGAATTCTTTCCTTGGTTATATACATGTGATACACATTAATGATGACTTAATTTGGAATTCTTTTAATTTGTTTTGTGAGAAAAAAATTGCAATCCGTTGAAAATATTAATGATTCCAAAATATAAAGTATATAATCAACCCAAAAATGTATTAGGATAATTTAATCAAATAAGGGTGGTGGATAATTGATAAAATAATTAATTATTATATATGACATTGAAGACTATTTTTACTACTAAACCCACCTATAAATAATTTTTCTCATAACTAAACCAGTTATTGAATTAATGTGAAGAGTGTTTCAAGGTAGAAATAATTAATTCAGTAGATCATAATTAATGAAACAACATTATCCTTTTATTTGTTTCTATTAACTGTATGAGTTTTATTATAATGTAATTATTTTTAATAAAAATAAATTTTCTAATTATAAGATCATGTTTAATAGTTACTGTTTAAAATCATATTTTGAGGAGTTTTGTATTCAAAGAAATTCACCGATATGGAAAAATAGATAGTTAATTAAATTTGGTAATTCTGTATTTTTATGGTAATAACTAAAATCCCAATATGAGTCATGAAATTTGATTGATTTAAATTTTCTTGGGCCCCTTACAGTGTGATCGTGTGAGGTGAGGTGGTTGAAAAAATTACATATATTACTTTTTTTTAGAACATTTTTATCATGTATTTTTTATAACTAGTCAATTTATCATCTTTATAACAGGTTATTACTGATGAAAAATGACATAAAAATTAATTTCTCATTTTAATATAGCATAAAATATTTTTTATACTGGTTTCCATTCTGAACATCTAATCTGGTCTAGATCTGAAATCATTTCCTTGAATATATGAGTTGAATTTATTATCTAAATAGAAGAATCACGCCATTTTATATATGGTACAACCAATCAGGAGTCTATTTCGACCTTTTATATCATTATGTGAATATTTATTAAATAAATTTTTATTCATTCTTAACTAAATTCACTTAATACATTCAAAAATACACTATATGATATATTTACAGGGAGAGATACCAATTATTCCCTTATAATGTTTCAGAGTTATAAAATATAGGACCTTTATTAGCTGAACGAAATGTTAGAATTATATATATTTATATTTATATTTAGGAAGTTATTGAATCAAATTAATAATATTTAGAGGGTTAGGGGGTTTCATAGGTGATGGAATGGTTAGATAACCATCCAGATTCCCTAGGATACTCTATAAGGTAAAAACAAAGATCCATAAAATCTTAAATAGTTATGTGCATGAATTGGGAAGAAAATGTAGTTTCTATTATGGTGTGGGATGGTGGATTTGTTTATAAATAATGTAATGATGCATGGTGAGGAGGGAAATGGGGAAGGACTATACCTTCATATAAATTTTTTATGTTTAACCAATTTTGATGATTGTTGGTTTGTTTTCAATTTATATCCATGAGGAATCAAATTCATGTCGATGTTTTAGGAATTTTTCTGATTTTATGTTATTTATCTTAATATATCCTAGTTATTTGAATAGAGGTTCTATAAAAAAGATTTGTATTTTGGGATATGTCCTCTCTGTACATGTTTCAATATCATCCTCGGTGTAACCCAAAAAGTTTGGGTATATAAATATTATGTGATTATGGTTTATAAATTTAATGAATTTTTTATAGGTTATAGAGAAGGGTAGGGTAATATTAGATCTCATATTTCAAAAATATGTTTAACTATAAAATTATGTTGATAGAGGTGGATTCAATCATATACATTAGTGTATGAATCATATTAATATTTAATCGTATTTTTTTATTAAAATATTTATGTAATTCAAATATTATTTAAATACAGTGGTGAAATTATTTTTAAAATTTGAATTTTGTTTGCATGAAATTGATAGAAGTGAATCTTTTAGATTTTTATGTATGAATTATATTTTATTAAAATTTAATCTAATTATAATATTTTATATTTTACGATGATGTTGGTTATTAAGTGTTAATTTTATATCTATATATTATTGTAAAATGTGAATATCATTGGTTGGGGTTTTATCATGACAAACTAAACAGTAATGTTTTTGTTGGGGGTTTATCATGTTTTCCATGGATGGTAGAGAACACTAACCCTGTGTGGAAGTATTGATAGTAATAAAATGATGTATAAGGTAAGTCATATTGAGACCAAGGTACTTTGAGGTTATTTTTATTATAAAAGTGGTGAAAAATATGGTAATAAGGAAATGAGATTATTTTTTATGTAATTTTATTTTAAAAATATACTATTAGGTTTTTCCATTAGGTGATTCCATGTGATTTAACTTCTATGTGATATTATTGGTGTTCTACATTTATGTTCTATCATGGGAAATATGACCACTTGGTAAAAAAAGAGGAACAGTGAGTCGCATGGTTTTTTGTCCTACCATGAATTTAATTATTTCAATTCAAAGTGATGTGTTATTCTAATAATTAAATATCATGATATATATTATCATAGTTAAGTCAAATCGATCTATTGAATATAGTCATAAGGAAGAAAATAAATTACTGAGAACCAGACCAAATGTTTGGGTGTATTAAAAAAATAATGAGAAGATAAATGTATACAATGCATATTTTTTCATGAAGAGTAATATTGTTAGTGTTGTTCATGAAGATCACCTTCATGATTATTTTTTAGAAGATTGTTCATATAAATAAGTAAGAAGACAATTAGACATAATTTATTCTACATTTGATGAAATTCTTACCAGATTACATACATTCATAAATGAATGAATATTATATTCAAAGGATTATTCATTTTATCATGGATATAATGTGCAATTTTTAGGATAGTATTTATGAATAATAATACTATTCTTAAAGAATAAATGTTCTTATCTCTATTTTATTTATATATTGATAAAATAGTTTGGAATTAATGTTGAAGATAACATATGTTTTAATAAAGGGTGAAGAGGATGTGTCATTTATGAATGATCCAATATAGATAAAAATAGATATGGATATAGTTTCCCTTAGATTTTATTGTAATTACAAAAACCATTATTTTTTTAGAAATTTCAATCTAATAAAATTTACACTATATATTAAATATTTTAATTGAGAATAAATTGAAAATATTCACCATCATGGATTGTTAAAATATTTTTATATGGTTATTGATTTAATGATAAAACATTAAAGGATATATATTCTAGAAGGAATAATGGTTTCATGCATTGTTTTATATTAAAGTTAATTTGAAGGATTTATTTTTTTGAAATAATGAAATAGAAGAAGAAGAATATACCAACTAACCTAACAACTAGATTATTCTATAAAGGAGTAATATTTATCAATAATCTATTTATCATTTTAATTTTGTGTTATTATGAAAAGAACCTTATATAAAGGGTGAAAAAAACATTCATGAGACTTCTCAGTGAGTTATAAGGATTTACTATACATTCTAGGATTTAGAGAGATTAATTAGTGGATCATATGATCATAGTTTTACCCAATCTTATTATAGACTATCTACTCACATTGAGGATTGAACCTTGTAAATCACCAATGCTCTCTTTGTTTGTGTTTGTGTATGGTCTAATTAAAAATTAAGTCACTCAAACTAGTGATGATGTAAATTAGCATGGAAAACCATAAAACACCTAATTCACATATAAAATCCCACTTTAGATTCCTTGATCCAGTACTCCCACCATTGGTATCAAAGCAAGGTTTCCTTCACTGGTTTTTCAAATATCAAGATATTTTTTATGAATTCTCTCTTAGTTGGAAGTTTCCTCTATTAATATACTATCCTAAATGAGTAATTTTAATTTTGTGAATATAAATGTGGTCCCCATGATTTATGGGATGGTTTTTTGTATATAGAATGATGGGATATTGAATTATATCTTCTCTTTTATTTATGATGTTCTAGAAGTGAAAAATTATCTATTTTCTCTCATTTCTGAATGTATCTCCATTAATATAGAGAAAATAGAATTCATAAAATTATGATCATCATAATAATGGTATATTATATTCTATTTAAAAAGGTTAATTTATGAATGTTAAATGGATGAAAAGATTAAAATATATATGGAATAAGCTTCATAATTTATATGATGTAAATGGAAAAATGAAGTGGGAAAAGTTGTAGTTCAAGAGATATAAATATGAATATATTATCATGGATGATGATGAGACTATTAATAGTTTTTTCATAAGGGTCAATTAATTTTTCAGTATCATTAGAGAATATGGTGAGAATTTGATATATTGTTAAAATAAATTCATATCCAACAAGATAAATTTGATGTTAAGGTCTCAAATTTGGATAAGAAATATTATGGTGATATTCCTCTTAGTAACAACATATTATTATATTTTATTATGAAATAAGGATACTTGATACTGTTAAAAATATTAAATGTTTAAAAACAAGTTTTTTTAAAGGCTCCAAATCTATGAAAGGAAATAGGATTTTTTGTGGGGATGATGAAGCTAGCAATTTAAAATAATACTCTCATGTGGATATAAAATTACATAAAATGATGTCTATCATATTGAAAATTTTAAGAATAGAAAAGGGCTTGTTTAGAGGTAATATACTACTTAAATTCATTAAATATGTGGTTGCTGGTCATTCAGTAGAAACTTTTCTAAAACTAAAAGAATATGAAGCTAAAGAAGAAGAAGAATATGAATGTTTCAAAAGATATTTAATGATAATACCATATTGGTGGAAATAATTTTCTAAAATAAAGGATTGGAATTTACCTATAAATAAAAGGTTGAATTATTTATTTATGTTTCAAGAAGGAGAAATTAACAATGAGAAAGAATAGAATTATAATTACATTGATATTGGTAAACATATTTTATTAAAAAAGGTAATGCATAATTCATTAAGGATGAAATTATAATCTTAATAAGTGAGATAAATAAATATTAATAGATTTAATTCTTAAGACTGAATTAAGATATTGTCTTTGGAAAATTTCAAGGAATGAAATTGAGAAATAGAATAATGAAATATGATAAGTCTAAGAGAATTATGTGAACAAATCATGTAGAAGAAAAAATTCAATTGCAGGAGACGGATAATATGAAAGTTTTATTGATTCTAAGAAGACCATGGGTTTCATTATGAAAGAATAGATAAATTAATTGGATAAGAATACTGATCTTATTCAAAAATATATTCTAATTGATAAGAAGAAATAAACCTATCAATAATATTATTTAAAAAATTTATTTAAGAAGTTATAGTGTGATCAAAGAAAAATAATGAGTTTGTAAATTAGAAAAAATAATACATTTAAAATGAAGTTTGGATTAAATATATGAGAGGATTTTAGATGAAGAATCTAATCATAGGAACTATATTTTTGGATAAATCTATAGAGTTCAAAAAACAATAAATTATTGTACTTATAAATTTCATTTAAAACGATATTATTTATGCTAAATTTAAATATATTGAAAAGAACTTTAATATGAATAAGTACAATATATGAGTTTATCAAAATATTATTCCTCATAAAGGGGTAAATTTTCTCCAAATAGTGACAAAAATAAAAAGAAATAATTTTGAACATCACATTTTTTTCAATGATAATATGATTTTTATATATATCTATGGTACTATAGAGGATTCTGGAATATATAAATTATTTTTTCATTTAATTAATATCATCGTGATGGAAGATTAAGATACAACCAAGAAAATATTGTTTGAATTCTAAAAATAGATTCCAATTGTTAGAGGAAGTGAATGAACAATGTGGTTTTCTAGGTCACTATCCTCCCTTCTCAATAGGAAAATATTCCATAGAGGAGAGTTAAATAAATGTCTTTGGATAAAGAGGACTCTCTTAAAACCTCAAAAGATGAATGTCCATAGATATTAGATAATGGGTTCTCTTTGTATATGTTGAAGAACATGAACTCCTTAAATAATATTGTAAAGTGAAAATAAGGCTTCATGACCTTTTGAAATGATGTATCTCTCCATATTGGAGGGGTTTTTTCCACATAATATTGGAAAATGAAAATTTATATCAAATTTGTTTTGTTATTATTAATTTTTAATACAATACATGTTAAGTGATTCACATCATTTGGAGGAGGAGAATAAAGAAATTTTAAGAAAATATGGTTTTGGGTTGAAAATTATTATAGATTGAATAGTTTTCACAAGACCAAGTGAACAAAGGAAAGATGGTTTTAAATTAGAGATAATAAAAATACATGAAAATTGACCATAAAATATGCAAATTTAACTATTTCACATAACAATTCTCTATGTTGGCCAACATAACATGAGAAAAAATTCTCAAAGAGAAGATGTTTATTGCTTTTAAAAAAAATGAAGAGATTTATTAATTAGATTTTCGAAAAATTTCAAAAAGGGGATATTTTTAATTCCCATAGGGAAATATTGAGATCTAGACTTATCATCCTTTAGATCAATTTTACTAGGTTACTTTTGGGATCCTTAGTAATCTATGAACTCGTTAAGATGGTTATTTAATTTCATTTATTCATTACTTTAATCGTATTAAATGTTTTATTCGTAAGAATTATAAATCATATACCCTAATTATGTTCAATAGTTTATGAATAATTACTAAAAAAGAGTGTGTTTTCTTTCTAAAGGGATTTATGATATATAATGTTTTTGATTACATTAATAACAGGTTTAGAGAATATATATAAAAACATGTTATTCATCATGAAATTGATACACAGTACACACCGTAACAAATAGTGTAGTTCAATTGAAGAGTATAATTTTATTAAGATGGATCAAAAACATTTCATAAAAAATGATATTTCTTGGAAAAAATAAATGGAAACTATGAGAAAAATAGTACAAATATGAAAATATTTTTTCTATAGGAATTTATTAATTTGACTTTATATGAGATATACTATAAGTCAAATATTATATTAAATCATCTTAGTTTGTTTTGGAACCCACGTATCATCATGATTTAAGGAGAAAGTATGGTTATGTTTGATCTAAGTGGTGTTTTAGATTATTTCATGGCATTCCTATAAATACAAGTGGATTTTGGTTTTATATAAAAGAGTGTGGAAAATTTATAGATAAAATTAATGTGAAAATCCCAAAATTTAAAATTAATATAATTATTGAACGTCAAAAAATAGAAGGATTTTTGTGTTAATCATGTTGAATATCTTAATGAAATACATAATAAATATGAGAGTGTTGAGGATGATCAGACTGAAAAAGAAGATTCCTCCATCCCAAATTCTGAAGAAAAATATCATTTAACTCTTACAAAGATGATAGGACAAGTTTCAACCAAAAAATTATTAGAAGTCATCAAAAATATGATATACTATTTGAAATCCAATAATAACATCCCATACTTCTACATTCTCTCATGTTAAACCTAAGGATGATGCAAAATTTTTAAAGAATCATGATTACGTAGGTTATAAGAATGATTAAATGGATCAAACTGAGAATATTGAGACCTAGAAAGTAGTTCCTAAAACTAAAGAGAATAATTTTATCAAGACAAAGTAGTTCTTTAGAAATAAATTCAATGAAAATGTAAAGTGGTAAGAAATAATGAAATAATGGTATTTAAATGATATTCTTAAATTGAAGGATTTTACTTTGATAATAATATTTAAATAGTTTAAAGGATTGAATGTATAAAAAAGTTTCTTATTATTACTTCCCAAATAAAGTACAATAGATTCCTAAGGTATTCCTAATCTACCATCCACAATGGAGAACTAGATGAAGAGGCATAAATTGAATAACATAGTGGGTTTCTACATGGATGAGTTGAAAAAAAAAATTACATTTAAAAAACCATTATAAGGGACAAAAAACTCCCCATGATCTTAATAATACAAACTTGACACCAACATAAAGAAGATAAATTTTAGAAATAGAAGATTGGATTGTAATATCTACATCAAATAATATAAAGAGTTATCACTTTTTGTTATTATTAAAATTTGTGAAATCATATTTTTTTGTAAATGATAATGTAACCAGTGTAAATTTTTCTAAATGAATAAATTATATATTTGAAATGTATATTCATGAGTATAAGTGGTGTTTTCATCAACAAAATTTATCTCAATATAAATATAGCATTTTTTATTTCCCAAGAATGTTATACAAAGAATGTCTTAAGAAGAGTTTGAATGGAAGATTCAATGAATTTTGAAACACCAATTCTAGTTAGAATAAATCTATGCCAAGAAATAAATGGATCATAAGTTAATCAAAGGGAGTTCATAATGTTGATTAGAAGTCTGTTACACCTTACATCACCATGACCAAATCAACTATTTTTTACCACTCTTTTGTAAAGATATCAAAGTGTTCTAAATCTATAAAATTTAATTATGGGTAAAATGATTAACATGTATACAAACGATATACTAGATTTTGTTTTGAAATATGATTATGAAGAAAATTATGATTTTTCTTTTTGTGATGATCATGATTGAGTAGGTTTTATAATTTTCAGAAAATCCAATTCTTTTAGATTTTTATTTATTGGTAATATATGTGTGTACTGGTATACTAATAATAAATTTTTTGAAATAATAAGTAATAATGTTGTAGAATATAAGGATGAAACCCATGATAAAACTCAATTGTTGTTGGTGAAAAATTAGTTTTTATATCTAAAGGTGGGTATGAAGATTTTACTTCTTCAAAGATGTGATAATAAAATTAAAATAAATTTGTTATAGTATCTGATTAAATTTTTATGTGGAATAACATTAATTTAAAATATCAATTTGTCAGGGTAAATTGGAGAAAATTTAATTGAACTTAGAGTTAAGTCCCAAGAAATATAATGTTACTGATATGTTCACTATGCCTTTATCTAATGTTGATTTCCAAAATTAGATGTCGAAGTTAAGAGTTTAAATTTAACATACAAAAGTCTACTGTATATGTATATTTTCCCTTTTACCTTCTCATATTTAATTTTTTTCAAAGGGGGATAAAAATGGTAACATAATCTATAAATTGATATGTCTTTTACCTTGTAGTATATAATTTATTTTAGGGGTGTTTTTAAAAAGTTTACAAAATAATTTCAGTATTTGTGATGTGAAATATTTTTAAGATTTTTATGAAGAAATTTCATTGAGATTATTTTATATAGGTTGGAGATAGTTTATATTTGATGTGGGTTAGGAAGATGATTTTTATGAATCACTACATTATATAAAACATGGTATTTTTGTGAAATAATTCATCTTTACCACACATATTTTTATCATGTTGGTTTAGAATTTTTGTGTAGTGATCTTTTTCTTAAGTTAGAGAGACTATGTGATTTGTATTCCTAGGAATAAAAACAATCCAACAGAGATATTTTTTAGAGCAAAGGAATTTTAGATGATTTTTTTATAAGGGTGATGAATAATATATTAACCAATAAATAAGATAATTTATAATGTCGAATTTTACTCTCAACACTTATATATCGGTTTCTATGGTTATAACATATAAAGGAGGTGTGATTGTTCAATTAGAAAATTTGTAACAATAAAATATTAGGAGGTTCTACCATTGGTATACTATAAATATGAGATACAGAAGGGTGCTATTATTGGTATGGTACTTGAGGTGCTTCTGTTGAAGTGATAACATAGGGAGTGCTACTATCAAGCGATACCATCAGAAGGTACCATCATATATTATCATCAAGAACTACCTCAATGTGTTATAGTGAGGTCACTACTATAAAAATTCTACCATGTAGCTCTACAACTAAAGTTCAATAGTTTGGATTTTACCATTAGGTTTTATAATGGGAGATGAGGTGGCATGTGAAAAAATAGTGAAAACGTGAGTATCATGGTTTTGGTGCCACTATGAATTTGAATCTATCATTACAAAGTGAATAGTTCTTATAAGTATTAAATATCATGAAATAGAGTATAATGATCCTTGTAAAAGGATTGTTTAAATGAAATTTATATTATGAATAAAATGAGTGAGTAAAAATTATTTTTTTGGTGTGGTGAATAAAGGATGAAAAGAGAAATATATATTGTACACATTTGTTTTTTATGAAAAAAGAAAAATTGGCCAAGTTAGTTGTGAAGTTCACCTTCCTAATGATGTATTCGATGTTGGTTCAAGGGAATATTTATAAATACATCAATAAATAATTTATTTCAAATTTTACGGACACTTCACTAGATTAAATATGTCCACAAATGAATGATTATTATATTTTATGAATTATTCCCTTAATCATGGAAATAATGTGGTTTGGTTTTGATCGTATTTATGAAGGATAACATCATGTTTAATGAAGAAAAAATAATTTCCTTAAATGATTAATATATTGATGAATATGCATGGATTTTATGTTTAAGATAACATAGGTTTTAAATAAGTTTGAAGAGGTTCTGTCATTTTTTCATGACTCGAAAAAATTATAAATACTTATGGAATAATTTTCCATGGAAATTATTATAATCTCCAGATATGATATTTCAGATTAATTTTGACATCAAATATAATTATATGCTCTAATAAATATTTTAATTAATAATAATTACAAAATATTATCCTTCTTGACCCATTAAATTGTTGTTATATGTTTTCATATTATGTATGAAAATGTTGATGAAGAATTTTTGTTGTGCGAGTATGGATGCACATTATATGCAGGATGCACAAAATAGTTGTGATAGAGTTCTAATGATTTTCTCCTCATCAAGATTGATAAGGATTTATTAGTGGATAATAATATCACTTGTTTTCATAGAACAAGGAATTTACTAGATAATAAATAGGAGTAGTGAAACTTT
Organism: Viscum album; assembly: GCA_963277665.1. Lineage (NCBI taxonomy): Eukaryota > Viridiplantae > Streptophyta > Magnoliopsida > Santalales > Viscaceae > Viscum > Viscum album. The sequence continues at coordinate 184,536,985 of OY728156.1, read as the reverse complement.
AAAATCACTTTAACTCTCTCTGTGGTTGACTATGTGTGATTAAATATAAAAGTAAATCACTTTAAGCAGTGAAAATTGATATTTTCAAAAAAAACTCAATATTTCAAAATCACATATTCAACCCCTAGTGATTCCATGATCATGTACTCACATAATTTATACCCCTTATGAGTGGGAGGTACCCAATGGTTGTAACACATGGTCTTGTTGGCCCCCCACGTTTTTGAAAACCAATGTCTGCGGTTTAGTAAATTTTTGAATATTGGGGAATATAATGTTTTTTATTATGTTCTAATTAAAATATTTGTTATTATAAGGATGATAATTTATTTGTTTTATTTTAATAAAAATATATAGGGAGTGGAATGTTTTATAAAATGAATTTGACTTTTTTCTAATTTCTATATTCATGAGGTATATTAAAATTTTTAGGGGTAGCCACAAAGTATTATTACTCCCCCTCAACTTGAATATTTTTTTTCTGTGTTAATTTTTTATAAAATGATATGTTTACTACATTGTTTCATTTCTTTACTAGTGATTGTATTTGGTAGTAAAAAGGGTCATATTGAGGTCAATGAACATAATTGTGATCAGTGGGTACTTTTAGTGTTTTTGGATACAAATGATTTATTTAGATACTATATTTTTTAGTATATATTTTTCCCCATACCAGCCTTACGTATTATATTGCGTCTACATTATTCATTTTATTGGATTAATTTTATAATTATTTTATGCTATAAGATATTAATCTTGCATCACACAATTCTAGTTGTGTTATTTGTATTACACATTTTTTTCAGTATCCTACAAGTGTTATTTTTCCAAAAATATCGATACCAAAAGAAAAAAATTTATATTTTCTTCGCATAAAGAGTTTGATTAATTTTAGGGAAGACCACCCCTAAAAGTTATATTTATCCCTGAACATTAATTTTTATCCTTTGTGGATAATAGGGTTGTGCATAACATCTATTAACATTTATGCATGACATAGAATTGGGTTGCTAGTTTGGATGGAATTTGGATATTAAAATGTATATTAATTAAATTATTTTGGGTGATAATTGAAGATATAGATAGTTTTTTGATTCATGGGGTAGTTATAAATTATCATAGTTATGACCTTTATAACAATCCATGAGTTACTATGAAGTTATTCTAGACAGAGAAAATCATAAACCCCGGGTATATTCTTTTGAATTCATCTTTCGTTTTACATAGATTGAGTAGAAATATAATCTTCAATAATCATATACAATCATTTACAGATTCAATGATATTAAATTTATTATTATTTCATATTTTTTACTCAAAAATATATTTTAAAATATTTAATTAAATAATGATAAATATTTAATGTTTTGTTTAAAACAAATTTTAGGAAAAATTATTTAAATAACATAATGTAATTATTGGATATAAAGTGAATATCGTATGGTTAAAGGTTCCCTTGTGGTGTGTTGAGAAATTTTTAAGATTGGTATATAAGATTCATTTATTTTTTAATTTTAATTTTATTATTGGGAGTGTAATAAGTTTCATTAAAATTTTATTCTATTATTTATTAATATCCATAATGTGGATATTATATAATGAAATCTCAAAGGCAATTCCTTTGAATTTTCATAATAGATTAACGAAAAATAGTTTTCCTAGGGATCCACTATCGATTCAAGAGTTTATTCAGATATTTTTAAAATATATTCATATTATAGATCGAGACATACTACCTTTGGAACATTCTCAAGTGGATAGATCCCTTGATAATTAGATAAAAAACTCCCATTGATCTTTCATGATGATGAAATTCCCAAATATTTGAAAAAATGGATTCATAGAATCAACATGATTTTTCAATTCACATATACCAAACAGTAAAAAAATTAATTTGGATACATACATTATTGAAAACATATGGAGTTAAAGTCGATATTTAATCATACATGATATATTTCAAGAAGGTTAAACATGAAAAATATTTGAAATATTGTTTTATAAATAGTTATATCCTTATACATTTTAGGTATCCAGGACAATAGATTTCTTCAGTTTATAATAATGGGATATGAAATATCGGTAGTATGTGACTTTTTTTATGAGAAATGTCTTGTTTATAACCATATAGTTTTTTAAGGATTTTTTAATGAATTAGAGGTTATATTTATGATTATAAAACAATATGTGATCATTAATTGTGTGGATTATTTTTAAAACAACTTTACAAATGGGGAATATAATGATGGTTATTGAGAAATATGATATCGGCAACTACTCATGTATAAATAAGTTCAATAAATTGAGTTTCATTATAATATAATTTTGTATGTTAAATAATAGGTGAAATGTTATTACAATGAATTTATGGAATCTTATAACTATGATTCATTGATTCATTATTTGATATCTTTGATGGATATAAAAAATAATATGATATTATTGTAGGTGAATTAAGAATTTAAAGATGAATTTTCAAAAATATTCTCAGATTTATTATTAATCTGTTATGCTTGGACATCTAAAGCATTATTGTTGGAATTAATCCATCAGAAAATGTTAGAGGGATAATATTAGACATAGGTATCAAAAAACTATGAACTTCTACCTTTTAAAATAGTTTTTGATGATAAAAATACTTTTTGAAGAAGGATTCTATGACCAAAAGGTTATAATAGTAGGCATCATCTCTGTGGGGGATGATTAAAGCATGAGAATGAATCAGGATGAATGTTCATGACTAGGAAATACAAAACCAAGTATGCGATCGAACCATATACTGTAAAATGTACATTATTAATCTATTATACAATCATTTTATAATTATTTTATTTGAGATATCCATATTCATTAATTATGACATGAGTACAACATTAGTTAGATTGGAAAGTAGAAAAGATTTCTTATGTTGTGCATATACATAAACCTCTATGAGAGTATAATTATAATAGATTATTGTTTCTTCCATTAACTATCACGCTATTAAGTATGAAATTTTAATTGATTTTCACTATCCCTGAATCTATCTTGCGTGACATCATGATAGAGTTTGATTAAATATGAGACCCACAGTAACTATTGTATTTTAATGGTTATGTTAATAAATATATTGGGTGAGATATAAACATTTATGTGGAGTGAATACTTATAGATTTGGTCATATCATGATAGTTATTAGACTATATTATGTTACCTATTAGAAAATGTTTTGGAAATCATATAAGAGGTTCTGAAAATATTATTTCCAAGGATATTAAATCACCACTATGATGTTTCTTAGATGGTTTCTCTGGAAAACCTAAGGAACTAGGATTAGGTTTTTAAAATTTTTCTTTTAGGGATGATTTTAATAACTTCACCATCATATAAAATGGTTCTAAATGATCTATGATACGTTAAATTTTATTTAAAGTATTTATATAATAAAGGATTAATTTGATTATGCACCTTGCTATAGGTTACGCGAGTTATTTTTCATAAAAAGTTGCAAGACACATCAGGAATGTATGGTTGTTAAATAAAATTAAATAAGATTATGTTAAATAAAAAGATATCATATTCCTAGAATTATTGAATTATTATGTTAATTAATGATTCACATATGGTTTTCATGATAGACTATAGTTGTGGAAAACTGACATAAAAATATGAAATCAATAAAATATTTTTTCAAAGTGTACCCACTATGAGTATTCGATTATTCCATTTTTATCAATAACAAATATTCTATTTAAATGGAATTAATAAATCAAATATTTTATTGATATATCATTTATTTAATTATTTTATTTTTAGATGAAATATTAGTGTTTTCAAAATCAAGTCATTACCACTAGAAACATATAGAGTGAGTACTAATAACTTTGATGAAGGATCACAACATAATGTATTTCTATATATTTATGTTGCATATTTAAGGGGTTAAATATGTTTTGAAATTGACTTCAACAATTCAAATATTAGTTCAACCAAAACATTTATATGATTTTGTTTCATTAAATTAACTGAGAAAAGCGTTTGATGTATTGATTTTTATAGGATTACCAGATCATTATCGATATTTTAATTGATATGTCGATGTATATTTATCATGTTTAGCTTCACTGATGTTGAAATTGATTTCAAATGATTTTTCATTTCATTTGATCCATTATTTTTATGATAAATTGATGAAATAAAACACATGTTGACATCATCACCCATTCTCATATTTCTCATGCCATGTAATGAGTATATCATGTATTTTGATCCCTAAAAAACTAGACATTGATATATATTGGTCTATTATGATCATGTAGTGTTCTATAGCTCACATCAGTTAAGAATGATTAAAAAAATTACCCTACACAAAACCCAAATATGAAAAGAGTAATTCCATAATTAAAAATATGGGGTCACTACTTTTTTCACAGGATTTTATTGGTGTACAAAAATCATAAAACTATAAATAAAACCTTATCAAAATGTTATAAAAATTTATAGAAGCATATATGGATGGAGTATCTATGTAATATTTGTATTAATCAAGATTGTACATATAGGAAAGTAAATATAGTAGAATATTACAGGAGGTATAAGTCACATACATAGGTGGTTCACATGGATAACAATAAATGGACACTTATGTGAATTTAAGTAGAGATATGATTATTTGTTTTGATGTGGAGTAATAATAATATGTTATTAAGTATCATAGTTACCATATACTAGTGGATTTGGTGAACGATATCATTTTATTGTATATATAATGTATTTCAAGGCGGTATTTATTTCATAGTCAGGATATCATAGATGGATGGACTGATGTAAAAAAATATAAATAGTTTTCTTTTGTTATTTATTTGGTTACTTCCCAAACCTAATTAGAGGTTCAAACCACAACAACCCCAAGCCTGCCTCTATTGGCCATGGGATGGAAATCATTTTCAATGGCATAAATGATATGGGGAGGATTTTTCCAATGTACCTATATGAACACACACATCCATCTCAATGAATAATTATAGAGGAATAATAAGAAAAATTTGAGAAACTCTAGGGTAACAACCATCCATGTAAAATGGCTAGACAGTGCAAGAGTACGGTAGTGTAAACTGAAATTTAATGGGGTAAAATGAACTCCTAACCAAAAAGGTGTCCCAACCTAAAAAAATTGAAGAAAAATGTTGAGATATACTATCTCATAATCTCCAAGCTACGACTACCATATGTGGTGCAAAGTACATTGTATCCCAATGCTCCTCTATAGTGACATTCAGTCTGTTCGTCATCTATATAACACACAATATGTATGGTAAAATAACATGAAGGGTTTAATATATACAGATCTAGTATTATTCCTATAATTACAAATGAGTATAATTAAGAAATAAAATATTAATTGAAATAATGTAGATAGAAAATAATATGTTTAATGAAGAAAAATAGAAAATCAAACCCAACCCAAAGAGAAAGTAACCTCATCCAAACATAATGGGATATAAATGGTGTGTAGATGAACTACATGTTGAGTATTTTCTACCTATAGTGGTAGAGTATACTAAATAAGACAATGAGAAACTAAACTTTGAAATCATGAGGCTTTCCCTATGAATCTTTGCAACACATGGGTAGAGTGTAACCAAATCCAAATGTATGGATACAGATCTATATATATATGATCAATTAAAATAATCTAAAATGAAATATAATGTGTATATCCATATAATATCTCATCCTAGTAAAATATTCACAACCCATTCTATAATTGCATCAATAATGCCCAACATCTCATGCATTTGTTCAGATTTAGCCATGTGAAGGCTCTCGGCTCATCATAGGGATGTGCAATCAATGGGGAACAAACTCCATGTGGAAGACCTTCACCCTAGTGTTTTAGGGAGGTTTCAACTATATAATTATCTATATATTACCCACATCAATGCTTATGGGGGTCTATATTATTGTTATGATGACCGAAAAACCTATTTGATATAGAGTTCCCACTCGGTAGGTAGAGGACCCGCAACCAAGATGATATAGAGTTTCACTCAATAGGCCAAGGAATCATTCCCTAATGTGACATGGGGATACAATTAGGTCATTTAGGACCATTTCCCAATATGATTAAGAGTAACCCTCAGTAAGTATAGGAATTTTTCCCAAGCTGGTGGTGGTTCCACTATATATTTCAAGCACCCCCACCTTGTTGGGAAAGGGGGTTAAACTATGACCATTGGGGACCCATAACCAATATGATAGTGGGTTCCACATTTTATATTTAGGACATATTCCCAAGATTATAGGGGGTTGAACTCTATAAAAAGTTTTTGTTGATCCATCTAGATCACTGACATCATCGAGAATCACCTTAAAGAATTTATTTTCCTAGAAGATTTCGAATTGTATCCCAGAATCCACAATAGAGGGAGCCATTACATATTATGTGGAAAAACAAACATGATAGGCTACTCATGGGACAAAATATGAGTCCAAAAATAGGATATATGGAGCATTGAAGTTTCCAAAAAAAAGATACCATGGTGTACTTGAGGTATGAGACGACCTACATGGCATGTGGTCACACTCTATCTCCTATTCATGTCCCTAAAGGTACACTTGTCTCAAAATATATTGGGATACATGGTATTTAGGGGATATACATGACATTACCAAGCAACTCAATGTCCCACGGATAGTCTTGGCCATGTTTTTGTACACAATCCATGTCTTTTTACTTTAGTACATGGCGTTCCACTCAACATTGGGTGTCTCCCATGTGCTCTAGTCAACCCATGTAATTGGGCACATGGAATGTGCCTAGTCATGTGCTCCACAACACAACTCATCCGAATGGGAAGGGTGTTTACATAGTGTAGGATATATACACAACCTAACATCTTAATGAATTCCAAAAACCCTAGACACCATATCCATGGGGATACAGGTCATGTGTTCATCACATTACATGGTGTCTGGTTATATTTTTCATTCTTTCTCATATCCATGTTCTGTACATAGAATCAACATATTTATCTCCATTTTTCAGCCACTTTACTCTTAAAATTATTGTATCTAGACTTGATCTATCATTTCTAGACATATGGTTGAAAAAAATAGGTTTCTGTCATGATGGTGGTTCAATGATCGATCATGTATTCCTCAATTTGAATCATAAGGGATGATTTGATCTTTGCTTGTCAAAAAGATCTCCCATGCCTCCTAAATAACTCATCTCTCAGTGGGATTAATTGATCTATCTCTATTTCATTATTTTATAATATTTTTGAGAGTCTGATTAGACTCAGTTCTACCTAGGAATGTTGAAATGGAACCATGGGGACCAACCGGTGAACGACACGAAGAAATTGCGGGACGAAGGTAAAATAAAATGTTTTATAACATGTTTAAATTTGTTCTTGGAGAATGATCAAGAATAGTGATACTCATAGTTTGAGAAACCAAGGATTAGTTTATTTAATTAGTACCTAGGTTCATAAAAATGCCACAATTTTCATAGATCAAAAAACGATCTTGATATTCCCAATAAATTTAATAAAAAATAGAATACAACAAAATTGGACAATCATGTCTAGATATTGGAACATTATTTATCTAATAACATTCTCACCAACAAGAAAATAATTTCATTTCACTCATGGAATCGAAATCGGTTTTGATTTAGTGTTTCCTCATCGTCTGATATTATCCACTAATATAAGGAGTAAGGAAAAGCACTCAATAGTCCAGATATTAAGAGGCTAACCCTAGTATATTATCCATGGCTATATTCTTATAAAAAATTAAATTATGTCAAAAAAATAAATTAATTGAATTAATTAACAAACTAAATGTACCACCAATAGAAGAGATAATAAAATGACAAGTGTTGACACATTTTAGGTCATGTCTAGGATAACAAATGATTCGAAACTCAACCATGGACTCTGATTTATAATAAAAACTTCCATTTAAGATTAATCCCATTTTATTTAAGAAACAATTAATGCGTAATATAAGTCATATTTAATATTTTTATAAAATAAATTCTGGGCACACTAGGCCTTAAAATCACATGCCGCCTTAGCACCTAGCTTTCAAAATATATGTATAAATATTTCAATGTTTTAAAAGAAATAATCCAGTTCACTACAACATTTCCTCCTTCAAGAATTTCATAAATGAAAGGAAAATATAAACAAACAAATATGTATATTGATCCCACACTTATTTCTCCAACTCCTAAGATATCTCCTTCACATTATCATGCTTCCATAACACACAAACCAAGGGGATAGTCTATCCATACATGATCATCACCTATAAATCCTCAATCACTAATGGGTTATTTGAAATGGTAGCTCCATACATGATATCCAATTTCACCCACCTGATGATCTTCATAGGTTCATGAATGTATCTCCTCATCCTAGACATGTTCAAGACATCGTGCACGTGATCAAGATATGGGGGGTTGTATGAGGCATTAAGAACCCTCTCCAACCCTCAACATGATATCGAATAGCTTTATAAACCTCAGTGACAGATTGCATCTCTGACTAAACCTTTGAAATCCCCATTTTGGGATGAGTCTCTAGTAATTTTGTCCTCCCTACATAAAACAATAAGGTCCTATGATGATGATCTCTATATGATTTATTCATGCTTTGTGCCATCATCATCTTATTATGGATGACCTGGATATTCTCCATCTCTACTTGAAACATATCTAGGAATTAAAAAGATGTATCACCAATCTACATATAGTCTAAGGATAACCTATAAGTTCTCCCAAATTGGGAATCAAAATGTTCCACGCAGAAAGTATAGTGGTAGTTACTGTTGTATGCAAATTCTACCAAGGGTAAGTGATCCTCCCCGCTCTGGATGAAGACTAACAAGCAATCCCTCTTCATATCAATGAACAACTAGATAGTGTGCCCAATCTTCATTTTAGTATGACGGTAAAAATATGTTCTCATACTCATATGTGTCTTAAATGCTTCCTAAAGGCCCCTCCAAAATCATTACATAAAGTTTGTGTCATAATTGGATACAATCTGACAGAACCCCATGAACGTGATAATATACCCAACATAAAAGTGACCCAAACTATCCACCTAATTCTTATCTGAGAATGAAAGGATGTGTGATGACTTTGTGATTCGGTCAACTATCACCCATATGGAATCTTGCCCCTCCACTAACTACAGATTCCATATAACAAAGTCTATGAATAATCGATCCTATATCCCCTCCCAGATCTCAAGGGGATGCAAAAAACCTTCTAGAATTGTTTTATCATCCTTTACTAGCTGATAGGTGAGCCACCAAGAGAAAAAATCTACTACACACCATCACATTTCAAACTTCCAAAAATGAATGGTGGTGGTTTTCTTACAAATTCCCCACACAGTCATGTATAGCTATGAGTGTGGAACACTCGTATCACCTCCTCTCTCATTGTCTACCTATCCATAAAAAATTGATAACGAGGTTTCCCTCTTCATAATGTCAATTTGGTGAATCATACATGGATATCTGTCATGTTAGACCCCACATAAGATGTCTCCCAGCTCGGATTATTTCACATGCTCACGAAGTGGAGGAGGCAACACCATCAACTTTATAACAGTTTACCCTCCTACTCCACTAGGGTCAGCTACAAATAATTCAACTGATCGAAATCTCCTAACACCAATTTAACCTATGAATTCATAATACTGGAATATGCTACTACATTTCCATTTCCTAGATTATATACTATCTAAAATTCATGGTCTTTCTGTAATAATAACTATTGTCATTATCTCGATTTCAAGTCTCTCAATGGGAAGACATACCTAAGACTCTGATGGTTTGAGTAAACCACAAAGTGATCCAACAAAAGATATTTTTTCAACATCTACATGTGGAAAAATACCACTAACATCTTTATGTTATGACTTTCTTTGTGTTGATCATGGGGTCTCAACTACATTGACCCATATGTTATAATTTCATGATGCTGCATCCACATCATGTCGGTCTGTACTCATGAGTCATCACAATACACTATGAACTCCACTCCCTACATGAGAATATTCAAAGAATTATAACTTGTTAGCCACAACCTCAACTATTTGAAGGCTCTATAGCACTACTCGGTATGGCTAAATGGATTCCCTTACTATGTTAGGGTAGTAAAATGGTCTATAATCCTATATAATTCTTCCACAAACCTCTTATAGTACCCTTCCAAGACATGAATAATTTGTACATCTGACCATCTCTTGGGCGGCTCCCAAAAAAGTATTGCATCGATCATCACTTGGTATACACCAAAACCATCCATAGAGATGGAATGAACCATAATGTGAACCTCATAAATCTATAACTGGAACATTAAGATCATTTCGTAAATCTTGTACTCTCAATTAAAATCTCGAACCATCCTCAATTTATCTACCTTCCCCTCCTCTGATGAAAAGTAGATTTGTATTTTGTTGATTAATACAATCAAAAATAAGTCCAAGAATGTCTACAATATATGTTTCATCGAGGAGATAAACATGATGAATAATTTTTTCACAGAAAATGGAATCGCTGGGAACTCATAGTGTATGTAGCAACATTAGAATGATAGATTTGGAATATCAGCCTCGTAAACCCTCAACTAGTCATAGATAGACTACAGATAAATCTTCACGAACCATCTCGCACCTCATAAATTTTTAAGAGGCTTTAATTCTTCATAACGTTGTATTTTTTCTTTATCGTGGGCTTTTTCATGTGACGATAATCCATTCCAAGTCATAAAATACTATCTAACATTTTCTTTAATAACACGGGAGCTCCCAAGGGGGACACACTGGGCCTGATGAAACCATTCTCTCATTGGTCCCCAAACTGAAATCATATATCTTGAGTCTCATTTGGGGACATCTAATATTCTTAAAATGATTTTGTATCTTTCAAGGGATGAAAGATAATGAAAAACTCTATCTACTGCCACAGAGGTAGTCCTAGAATGTCCCTTGGAAAAATTTATATAAAATCATCCTCAACTAAAGGAATCAAGATTCCATAATATCCTACTACACTAAGGGTTATATTCTCTAACTAATGTGTGATGGTATGGATCCTCATACTCATAGAACCCACTTGTCCTACAATGAGATCTCTCTCACCCTAAAAAGAAAATCTCATTCCATATGTGAGAAGGCATCTGACTCGTATACTATAATATTCAATCTTGTCTCAAACCATTAAAAACTAATCCATACTGAATATAACCTTATATAGTTTCATGGTGATGTCCAAAAGGTCTCGTGTGAACCTCTATCCAACAATTGATTACTCACACTATCAAAAAATAAAACATACAGAAGAATAATTCTCTGTAGAAACCTCAAGACGAAGTTGATGGGATAGTGTATCAACTGGGACCTCTTACTATTACAACATGAGTGTAGATAAGAAATAAATACTAGAACATTTTTCTACTATTATTGATGAAATTGTATAATAAACCAAAATTGTACTTCATATCACATGCATCATGGGGTCACAGGCCTTAGAAGCCTACAACTATATAAGACCCCAACTGCCATCTACCTGAGCCTAAAGTGGTATGTCTTGTGGTGTTGGTGGAAGGATCTCATATTGTTGTCCACCACCCATAGCTCCTCCTACTCCTTTTCCAGATCTACCTCCCAAAGGAAACCCCTACCCTCGCTTGGGATATATCTGATCACATTGCTTCCATTGCTATGGAGATCCTTCAGTTATCATTATGTGCTCCTCAGCATTCCTGGTTGGACAATATCATTATACATGATCTCACTCATCACAATAAAAGAACAGACCCTATCTATATATAAGGCCCCATCCTTAAACCTTACATAAACTTGAGTTATTAAAAAATTACACATTAAGGATCTTTTCTGGTTTAGAGTTTAGAGAATTAGATCATAAAACTTGCATTAAATTCCACATTTAAACAAAGTGGTTACATAAAAGATAGTATTCATTTTTTCCATCAACGAAAACACATTTAAAATAAAACATGGATTCCTTCTTGACACTTCCTTGACACTATCATCATATCACGTACCATTCCCTTGACCTGTGAAAAAAAATTCAAAAACTTGGTATTAGCATAAAAAGATTAGTAAGGGTTATAAAAATATGGAAAGGAAACATGAGTTCATATATACATAATAATGAAATCATACTTTACCCATAAAACATAATTACTTTAACATAGCTCATCAAATCATTAATAAATCATATAAATCATAAGACATAAAGGTAACTTGAGGCATTCATAACATTCTTACGCAGGGAGTAACCATCTAGGTTATGTTTGAAATACCCATCAAAGTATGTTCCCTAAATATCATCGGGGAAACCCTAACGTTTAACTCCTTTGAATTACCCAATGCATTGGAGAGCTATATCGGGCTCACCTTCCCTTAGTTTATCATGGAACCACCCGTCTTCATAACAATGCCCAAGAACCATAACATAATCGTATCACATAAAACATTCATAAAGGGAACATAACATTTCCACCTTTCAATAAAAATATATCAATACAACACATTGATATAAAAACATTATGAAAACCATTTTCAATACCAAAGTAATACTTGGTATTTATTTTTCATTCAAAAAAAGTTATGGCTTGTAGAGGAAGATGAAACTCAAATAATATTCACGGCGGCGGAGAAGTCGTTGTCACCGCATACGTACGACAAAAAAATTGCCTTTTGTCATTTAGTAAATGCTTTTTATAAAAAGATTCATTTTGAATAATCATAAAAGTCAAAGGGGTTAATACATAGTATAAAATAAAGTTGTGTATAAAACAAAATATGCCTCAATGAGAGGAGATTGAGACGGATTCCCCTACCTCGTGTCCGACTTGACTCGATCGTTCTTTAACCTCCTAAATAATAAACATTAGTTAATTTATACTTACTTAAGAACATTTTTCAAGTTAATTATTCCTTTTATATCACTTATTACCATGTCATGAACACTATGTAATTATTTAGGATAATAATGGTCGTTTTGTCGACCCTGGGCACTTGAGTCAAAAATAAACTTCGTATAATTACAAGTTGTTCATGGGGTAAAATATCCATTATATATTGAATTATAATCATTATGTAGATATCATATATATAATATATATCCATTATATACATGCATTTATAATATTACATAACATTTATAGGTAAGAAATGAAATGCACCTTTCATGGAGATGGTAAGCCGTACGTACGCATGAACGCTACATCCATTTCTATTTTATATTTAATGGAATTAAAACATAATGATACAAAATAGTATTATAATTTCAGTATGGTATCATATATAATATCATTAAATCTATCCTTCATACGTACCACATATGGTATTAACGAATCAAATCAATTTGAGGGGGCGGTAGTCCGCACTTCCTAAAATGAAGATATCGCATTTACCCATAATGGAAACCATAAACGTACACCATAAATGAAAAATACAGAAGCTTAAGGAAAACATAAACATATTATATATCATATATAAATATAGTGACATCTTAATGGCCACCTTTGAAGGTGTTAAAAGAATATTGAACAATCATCGTTTTGTGAGGCAGAAATTCACCATCCACATAAACAGTATGTTCTTTAACCATTAGATGTAGGTGTGTGTAAGTGTAGCTCGAATCATTATTATAACAACATCCTAGTATATTTAAGATACTGTAGTTTTTACAAAATAAATTAATAAAAATAGTTTAGGGGGTTGGAGAAGAAAAATAAAACATAAGAACACAAGAGAAGACATTACCTTAAAATCGGGTAACTCCCTTTGCTTTGAACGAAAAGGGTTTCTTGAAGATCTTCCTTCCTAAGGTAAGGTTTCTAGGATAAGGAGAGGGATTTGGAGAGACAAAATTATCAGAGATTGGCTGAGCCAAAGGCTTGAGAGGTGTGGGTAAGAAGGTAGAGGTGGGGACCTTTTATAATAGGAGAGGAGTGGCACTCTTGGAATGGTATAAAATGTTACTTTAGTTTCAAATGAATTTTGGATTTTGAAGGTCCCACATTGATGTACGTTTAGGATAAGGTGATGAGGGTTCGAAATATACTCATACAATAAGTTTTTGACATGTTTAGGTCTTAGATTTTACATTATCTTTTCATTTTATTTAAATTGTTAAATAATTAGGTAATTGCTGCATCATCATGATGTCATAAATAATTTAATTTATTTAATGTCTAAAAATTATAAAAAAAATACTATGATGTAGGAAATATTTTTAGCTTTCCAATGACTATTTATTGTAAAAAATATGACTTGTATAACCCCATGAAAAATTGTTTTCGTAAAACAATACATGTTTGTGTCATTTTTACTTTTACTTTAAATAAAAGGCATTAACGTCATTATCTTACCCAAGTGGCCCCATGGGGTCCCAAAAATCGTACCATGGGTTTTCTTGGTCGGCCATGACACATCCAATAAGTTTAGGACATGTGTCAAGGTCATTTCATATTATTAAAACATTATTTTTACCTTAAACTACACTAATTACCTCTAATCGCGATTAAAAACTAAAAAGTTACTATTCACCAAAAAATTATTTTAATCCCATTGAACCACATTTTACATCCTAATGAAAACCATGTATATCGAATTTTTGAAATTCAAAACAGAGAGGTGGTAAAATTTCAATTAAATGAAAAATCAGTTTTTTAAGTACCACTTAGTGGTTTCACTATTCATCAAAAATTGATGTTTTTCAAAAAAATACCAAAACATCACCCTAAGATATATTTGATATTCCGAATTCAAAAATGATGTCTATTTTTACAAAATTAAAAACAAATAAGTTACAATAATTAATTTAATTATTAATTCCTGCTGTCAGAACAAATAGCGTGTTTTTAAGAAACAATACCTATCAAAAGATTGACACTCGTTTATGTCCAATCTCAAAGTGATATTAATTACCATGACCAAAATTGGATTAAATGGTAAGAATATATTCTAATATCACTTTAAAACCAATTAAAAAGATAATCTAACTATATAAATAAATTATATTAAAAATAGGTTTTGAATTAAAATACAACACTTTTCACTATTCATTAAAAAATGAACATTATCATAAAAATACCAGAAATTTATCAAAATTAAATTTAAATGTACCAATCATAAAGAGTAAGTTTATTTTGAAAAATAGAGATTATAAAATTGTCAAAATTTTGATTTAAAAAAGGTTTTCCACCAAAAGGCAGTAAAACAATCTTTTAAAAATATTTGTGTATTCCATGATTAAGATTGGATTTATTCTCGTTTTAAGCATCTAAAACACAATCTAATTCATAAATAGACATAGATAACTATATTTATTATTCATTACTTACTTGTGATGTTACACGACAATTCCCTATCCATATTCATTACCCCTAACCACAAGACTGACTGTGATCATAGGGTGGTCTCATAAGTCGAGATTGTGTCGTATGGAATCTTCTAGCCATAACATAAAACACATCCCTGTGATTCCCACTTCCAGATCCAACTACCCAATATCCCTTCAATAGGAATCTCTCTATCACTAGTGCATGATCTAACACCCTGTAATTTTATTGGGATGCACAAGGGCCCAATTCTTGCATGGATTTCTATATGGATTCCCAGCTCAAACTCTTATTCTTGGATGTAGTTATCATGGATCATGTCAATGGAGAACTGGGTAAGGTCTGAGAACCTCACTACATACTAAACTACTATGATCCATACCAAATGCAGTTCTCGGAGCATAGAATATAAATTGACCATAAGTATGAGGAATATCTCTCCTCACAGAAGAGCAGATGGAATTCATTCCCTGATAGAGTCTACTCATAATTAATTTTAGAGACAAGACACTACCATCTCCCAACTACTCCAATGAAAATACTACCTCACAATTAAACAAATCGATTTGTCGATGTATGGATGATTGTGAAAACATAGACCACTGACTCTATCTAATCCTCTAATGTATGTGGATCGGAATAACATTATAACCATAATATCCTCTAGCACTAGAACTCATGGAGAGTGTTAAGATGGCATGAATTCAAAGCCTCCTCTTCTAGGATGCCCTCTTTCGTAAAAGGTGTAGGTGTTTCTACCTTCCCACATAATGGAATAAGCTCATAGGATGGACTTTGAACTGAGGCCTTGCTGCTAATTAGACCATTTTCATAATCTTGAACTTATATCCTAGATAGCTGACATCATGGAGGCATCCTAAATTTTATCAATAGGTACCATAGTAATATTATAATATATATATATATTAATACAATGTATAGATTAGTCAATAAAGAAAATAAAAAAATGAACCGTATATGATGCATGTATCATTGATCCCTCCGGCCATGGTCATGACATTCTGGTTCTTGTTATTCTGTTTCAATAATAAGGTTATCAAGATCGTGGTGAATGGATACACCGGTCACCTGCACAATCACAAGATTCTCATTCCTGAGAGAAAAAATCAAAATCCATTGTCACGGTTTCCCTAATCCTAACCAAATTCTTAGAAAGGGACTACTCCAAACACATTCACAATGATGTTACCACCTCTATTATAAATCTTTCATGAACCAACCCATACCAAGGCTCGAACTCCAACAACTCCAAGCCCACCCCCACAAGCTAGGGGCAAGGGACCAGGGCTGAAGAAATAAATAACATGGAGACAAAAATAATTTATGTACATTTACAGACACACATCCATTTCAGTTATTAAATATATAGAAAAAATAAAAAAAATGTAAAATTATATGGGAACAACCATGAATGTAAAAGATCTAGATAGAACAAGATTAGGGTTTTGTAAAATAAATACTAAAGGGAAAAAATAATTGCCTAACCAAAAAGATATTCAAACATAAAAAAGTAGTATGTAAACCACTATGAAATCGTGACTCTTGATCTCAAGGATGTGACTCTTGATCTGAAGGATGTGGCCATCATACATGGTCCCTGGTTCCAAGTATCCCAAATCACTATTGTAGTCAATGATAACCTATTCTTCATATTCATATGAAATGACATAGGTGGAAAAATCAGATGGATGGGTGAGTATATACATAAACAGTATGACTGTCCAAAATCATAAGGGGTAGTAAGAAATAAAATAGGATTAAAATGACTACAGATAACAATCAGGATTTAGTAAGTAGTGAATGAAAAAAGATAAACCAATTCCAAGAGAGAAAGTAACCACGTGAAAATGTAAAGGGATCAATATGGTGTTCATATGAACTACATGTCAATTATTTTCCACCTATATCATAACATTATATTCTTCAAAACACCAAGATATAAACTCAAAAAACATAGAGAATTCTATTCAAGTCTTCACCACCCATGGTAGAAGAGTAACCAAATCCAATGATATGGCTATGTATATATATATTCACAGTCAAAAGAATCCAAAAAATGAGAGAAAGGAGAACTCCATATAAGATCTCATCTAAGGAACAGAGTTTCCAACTATTCCAAAGGTTCATAAATGATTCCTAGCATCTCACCCATATTTTTAGAAGTAATTGTGTGAAGGAATATACCTCATCACTATGTCACACACTTTAGGGGGAACCAAATACATGTATATAACATGTGACCTAGTACATTAGGTGGATACACTCTACAAATATGTGTAGAGGACCAATAACTATGTTGATGGGGGGTTCCACTCTAGTATCACAAGGACCCGTTCAATACACGATTTTGGGTTCCACTCAATAGGTAGAGGACTCACACCAAATATGATTGGGGTTTCACTCTATTGGTCGAGGACCTATGACCTAGTGCAATAATGTGTTCCACTCTATTTATAATTAAGTGGAACCCTATCTGATAGGGGGTCTACTTAGTATGTAATAGAAATGTTCCCAAGATGATGGGTGATAAAATATATAGTTCATGGACTAGTTATCTTATTTGATAGGTGGGTTACACTCTGGTTATAGAGGTCCCATAAAATATATGATATAGGGGTTCCAATCATAATGTATAGCACCTGAACCCAAGATGATTGGGGGTTCCACTCTATTGGAAGCCTCTACTGATCCCATCACTTCTATTGTCATGCATTATCACAAATAAGAACCATAGATAAAGAATATTACAACATATCCCAAAAAATAGAGTG
Source organism: Viscum album (assembly GCA_963277665.1). Classification (NCBI taxonomy): domain Eukaryota; kingdom Viridiplantae; phylum Streptophyta; class Magnoliopsida; order Santalales; family Viscaceae; genus Viscum; species Viscum album. The sequence goes on along the minus strand of OY728156.1, from coordinate 184,518,811 downwards.
GAGGGAACCATCAAATCCTTTGTACAAAAACACTCAGGTTAGGCTACTCGTGATCAAAAATCAGAGTAATAATTAGGTGGATATGGGAGATTTAAGTTTCCTAAAAAAAGAACCAAGGGGACATGGTGTGTGAGGGGGCCCACACAGTGGGTTTTCCTGCTCTTCCACTAGATCATGTCTATGAAGGTACACAGATCACCAACCATGTAGGGATACATGTAATTTAATGGATAAACGCAGTGTTCCCTTTCAACATGGGGTCACGCCCATGTTCTTATCTGTGTTCATGTACTTTAGTACATGGCGTGCCTCTCCACATGCGGTGTCACCCATGTGCTCCAGTTGTGCCCATGTATATGGGAACATAGACTGTTTTAAGATGTGTGATCCTCCACATTTCTAATCTAACTGGGAATGGGATACATTCTTTATAGGGATTCTACACTGATTTCTGACCCTGTGAATTCTGAAAACCATAGAATTCATATACAAGGGGATACAATTCATTTGTTAATCACATTACATGGTGTGTAGTCAAGTTTTTAACGGTTTCATATATCCTCATTCCATGATTATAATCACATTTTTTCACTTATACATAAGAATACTTCCACCTCATATTAGAGGATCTAGTCTGGTTATATCATTTGTTTCCATCTAGTGTCCATAAATCTATTTCTATCATGATGCCCGTTCATCGCTCGAACACACACGCCTAAATTTCAACTGGTTGTGATGATTTGATCTCATTTTTTCAAAACTATCACCCCTTCCTAATAAAAAACCATGACCAATCCTTGATTCTATGACTTTCCCCTTGTTCACAATTTCATCATGATTCAGGTGGTCCCATTAGGCTCGGTACTATGCCGCAATCTAAAACCGAGACTACAAGTTCAAACTGGTGAAGGATAGATAGAAATTAAGGGATGAAGGAAAAAATAAAAATGGTTTACTGATAGTTTCAAAGAATTATTTTCCAATAATAAAGAATAGGTATACTAATGCTTTCATAAACAAAATATTAAAAAAATTATTGGTAGTTGTGCTCATGCAAAGGCCAAAATTAAAATAGATCAATAGAAGACCTCAAAATTATCATTCAATTTAATCCAAAAGGTTGTAAACCAAAAATTGAAAAGTCCTACATAAATATTGATTCATTATTAAATGAAAAATTCACTCTCCATAAATATAATTAATTCCGTGGATTTTTGGTTTCCTGATCTATACTGATCGAGCAATTTATCATCATCTGGTATGATCTGCCTACAAAAGGAGATGTCCTCAATGGTCTAAAGATTATGATGATATATTTGGATGATTCACCATGGAGTTATTAGTATAGAAATTTCATTTAGGTTAAAATAATATATTAATTTAATAAAATTAAATAATTAACTAATTGAATGTACCGCCAATGGATGAGATATCTGAATGCCTAACAATGACCTATATTAGGTTTCTATTTGGGTAAAAAAAATCTATACTCAACCCTGATATAATATTTTTGATATGATATTAATTTTAAGATTTATCAAAAAAAAAGGAAAATACATTCATGAAATATAAAATAAAATTTATATTTTATAAAATTATTTTCGGTCACAGTAGGCCTTCGAATCGCATGCCAACTCAGATCCTGGCTCTATAAATATATAAAAAATATTTCAAAGTCTTAAATGGAGAACAAGGTATCTACATAGTTCTCCATTTCCAATTTTTAGATTTTGGGTTAAATATGGTACACTATTCCAAATAGTTTTTTTTAGTAATAATATTTTTGGTGGCAATGTAAGAAGAAGGATATGGCCAGTTAAAACATGAGACTCTTTTCCTATCATTATATAATGGTGAGATATAAATTTATAAGATAAATATTTTAGTCATTGTCTCTTATAGATTTAAACTGCGATTAGATTATGATGGATTTTTTTCTCCTTGATAAAGTCCTATAGGAATAATGATTCTTAATATAATGTGTTTTGATTTGTCTTGATTAAATTATTTTTTAATATTAGGATAAAAAACATATTTTCATAGTTTTTATAAAATTTCACTTGAAATTTAATGTTATATATTTTATATTTAAAGATAACATTATTTGATCTTAAAAATTCTATATAAGAAATCTTGGGGATATCTCACGGAGCCTTATTACACAACCCCTACACACACACCATGGTCGGTGTTTTGTGTGTGGTGTGATAAAAGTAAATGTAGTATTTCATTCTTTGGTAGTGATGGGTCATGACCATGACAATCGACCTACAGAGTCCATTAGACTTTCTATTTATAAGTGGATTCAATTGATGTTTTGGGGGAGTATAAGTGTTATTGGATTGTACATTTCTAGATTTATGTATTTTGGCATACATTATCCACATGTTTTAGATCATAAACCTATGATAAACATTGTGCACATTTTCATATAGTGTTACATATTATAACATGTATATCATGAATTATGTTACTTGAGTTAATGTATTTTTCATGTGAATTGTATTATTGATCGCAAAGGTATTGGTATATTCATGAAAAAATACATTATCCCATTAAACATGAAGGGTATCAATATGTGGGGTGTGAGTAGTTTATGGGAGAATTTTACTCCTATAATAACTTTTTATACATACATAATTATTAAAAGACTTTTTTGATTTGGAGGATGCATCTAAAACGTCATAGCATTGTAAACGGACTTGTGTTTGGGTTAATGGGTTCATGCTATTCCAGGATGTCCGAATTAAAATTATACTTAGAACTCTACTATCAGCTGGATGATAGATATATACTTATAACTCTAAAGTTCTTTTCCCATTTTACTAAATATGATAAAAAATGAAATTGGTTTTTCTAATATAAAACCCCATTGTGGTTTGTTCATCCAATGAGTACACATTACATGGAGGGATATGTCTTCCATATTCTTTTTCATACCTTTTTCATATATATTCATAGTGTTTCAAGATGTTTTTAGTTTTGAAATTTGTGTTAATTATCTTCATATCCTTTCTAATTCATCTTTCTATTGAGACATTACCAATTTTAGTTTATAGGGTCATATATTTCTGTATTTGATTTCTTCATATCATGGTGAAATATAATATTTGCAAAAAAGTTTTATTTTTAAGTGCTAAATAATGTTTTGAATGGTTGGACACACTCAGTTGATCATTTCATTCATGACGGAAAGTTATTTAGCGATCTTTTTAAGATATCATTGATTTTTTGATAAATATATAGTTTTTTTTTCTATAATAATTATTGATTATGTGTGTAGGAGTTTTGAGAGTCTATTATGATTGTTTTTATAAAAAAATTATGTTTACGGTTTAACTACTTATGGGGAATGATGAATTATTTTTATGATGAAATTTGGGATCCTCATGGAAGTTTCATGATCAGGATGAGCTTTATAGAATTCAATTTGGGCATGTGGTCTCAGCACCCATGTTTTTTAGTTTAGCATTTTCCCCAATTTACCTTATAAATTATTATATGAAAATGGATAATATATAAATAGTGATTTTTATAAATATAAATATAATATTTTTATAAGTGATTTTAGATGATTATTTAAATTTATTTCTAAATACATGTTATATTCATATCTGATATATCCTTTGTTTATCTGTTTCTTGTATTTTCTATTAATATGTTTCCATATAAATATAAATTAATGAAGATAATTTTCTATTTTTATTCATCTTAGAGTCCTCAGTTAAAATATTTATCTAGTAGTTTAGTATAGAATATAATATTACATACCAATTACTTTTTTTCATATATATTTTTTATATATAACATTATGATTTTGGGTAGATTTTTTTGGTAATTTATTATTATAAATTTTAATACAATTTTCTATGTTATTATGTTATAATTTAAAGGGTAAACAATTATTTTATATTATTAAAATTAAATATTTTTAAATGATTGATTGATATGTAAGCATTATTTGAGTGGTTATATCAATGTTGTTTTAGTGGAATTTTTTGTTAAAGAAAAATAGACTGTATATTCGTAGAATAATAATAATATTTCTATTAAATGAATGAATTTATAAATTGTAATTGTAATTATGACAGACCATCAATTTCCATGACATGAGTAACATGATTTAGATATACAAGGATTTTAATGTTATTCCATACCAGAGGACCTAAAATGATTTAGGATGTGGGGTCCTAGTCTTGGTATATAATCTTGGAATGATTAAACTCTGTGTTTCTTATTATGAGACTTAAAGTTGATGGATGTATTGTTACATAGGATTCATTCCATTATTTTTATTCTTTATTCTTTATTGTTTCTCTTATTTTCAAGTACCCAATTTTTACTCCTTGATTATCAATCATTTCATTTTTTGACTTTATGAATTTATATCATTTGGTTACTTCTCTATCATAATATAATTAATTTCTAATTTTATATACATTATCTGTTAAATAGGTGTCATATGAATTTCATTATGGATAAGTTTTCCAAGATATCGGCCTTATGAATTTCTATAGAGTGAAATTTAATTAAGGTTTTGAGATAAATGAAAAACATTTAATAGTTGGATTGTAACGTGGGATGTGTGTGTTTTTTTAGGATATTGGGTTTATCTAAATTATATAACATAAATTTATATGTTTATGTATAAAAATATATATTTTTTAATATGATTTTTTTTGGTATTTGAGTTTGAGGTATTTTGTAAATATACATTTTTCTTATGGAATCTTTTTTTATATGTGGTGATGAGAATTTTTGACATTTTAATTTTTTCTATGGTGATCCCAAAATATCTATTATATTATTTTGGTTGAGTTATAATGTATCGTCTAATCATTTGATTTCATTAAGGATTGAACTTTTTTATCTTGTATGGAGTAGTATATATAACTGAATTTCACAATGATTGGTTCAAAATATGATACAATAGTTTATTGGTTCTCTTCATCGATGTTGATTAATATATATTTCCCTTTTATTAAGGAAAAATTATATAATTTATGATGCATATTTATATTTTTTATTCTCCAATTATTATCTATTTTATTTTTTATATATTTTCAGATATTTTTTTGTAATAACCATGTTATTTATTCCTCTTAATTAGTAAATCGGGATGTTTCTCCTCATATTGAGGATGTATAGATGACATGTTAATTCATATAATGGTTTTGACGATGTTTATCTAGATATGATGCAGTAAAAATATTAGAATCAATTTTATATGAATTATTCTATTACATTTGGGTTTTTATCCTAATACATTGGGTATAACCCCTTCAGGTCATCTGGGTGATGTTTATTGTTATATTTGGAATGATTCCTCAATGTGGTGTAGAAGTAAACACTTGTTATTTCATGATTTATATTGGATGATTATTGATCTATAATTAATGTTATTGTTTCCAACTCTAATAAAATAATATTATATGTTCCAAAATCATAGGCATATATGAAATAAATAATTATATAAACTTATTGGAGTTGAGGTCTCTTAGTGGTTCTTATTTGGTCCTTGTATTAACACTCGTCATCTTCACTTCAAAACACATGATGTTTCATATATTTAAATGAAGGTATGAGTATGTATGAGAGGATATATATTCTTCCAAGATTACTAGACCAATATATTTGCTCATTTTGGATGGATATTATTTCATTACATAAAAATAATCCCAAGGAATGTAATATTTTAGTTTCATCGATAACATAAGAACATAAACAATGTGTCCATATGTAAAATATATCATATCCCATTATGATCTTCAAAAGTATAATCCTCTATATACATATCACACATAATACATTTATTCATAACATTGGTAAAGGAAAAAAATAGGAATGGCAGAGCTATGATGCTCTGTAATGGTAAACAAGGGAGATACATATGTATAACATGAACTTAAGGGGATGAGAACACGTGAATAACATTTTAAAGGCATAAACTTTACATCAAGGAACATATTCCTTAGTCATGGAATAAATATTAAGAGTTAATAATACAATGATCATAAGGAAATCAATTAACTTGAGCCATGATAGCATAACATTGGTGTAAGGTATAGAATTTGATCACACACATAAGTATAGAAACTAATTAACAGGGTATTCTAAGATCAAATTTGTGTCTATCATTGTGGAATGCGTTCAATAACAAAACCATCATAGTAGTAAAGGTTCACTACCAATACCATCATTTTGTAAAAATTCTCTTACTAAACTAGGTTCACTCCGCATTCTAGTCATATATATCACATGATATATAAATAATTACCAAATGAATTAGAGATAGATATAGGTCCCACCCATCTCATAATGAAACCCATTATTTTGTGTGCCATATGATCATTAAACATTAAAAATATCATAAAAAATGAAATGAAATGTGTTTCATAAACATTTAATTCTATCATAACATTTATAAAAGATACAAGTTTCATAATCATTCCATTATTTCATCATAGCATAACCCCTGTAAAAATATATGGGCTTCATAATAATTTTATCATGTTTTAACATTTGGAAGTCAATAGGGAGTAATAAATATCATGTCATCCAAAAGATGAACCATTTAGAGATAGAATAATAATGCAATCCTAAGATTTTATCCCTAGTGAATCATATATAACATCACCAAATGTCAACTTATTAGAAAAATTATTTTGTATTATTATTTAAAACATTAATTTAGGAAAATATCCTTTCATAATTGAAAATTAATTTTTAAAAAAGATAATATTTTGAAAATAATTGTCAATGAAAAAAACCTTGGAAGATTATAAATTATGCTTCCAATCAGTCAATGGTCGTGATAATGGAAATTTTTGTCAATGTTGTACATATTAAAACATAAATTCCATTCACATTTTTAGTAAAATTTGAAAGGGAATTATCAGTGAAATGATATGAATATTCCATTAAAATTATTTTAAAAACAATAAAACTTAGGTAAAAATGTATAATAGTGATCATAGGATAAAAAAATTATATTTTAAGACATTTTTAAAGATCATGATTTTCGAAGAAATTGGATTTCCGACCAAAGAGATAAGTATAGTTGGATTTTATTAAAAAACATTTCTCAATTATTTAAAGTACGATAGAGTGGAAAATGTTACAATTTCATAAAAATATCATTAATAAATAAGGGATAATAAAATATGGAGTTTTTGGATTGATGGATCATATGATTTTATCATCAGAATCATAATCATAAACAATCCTGATAAACGATGAGATTGTGACATAAAATCATTAATCTATTATAACATTGAATCATAATACAAGTAATGGAATAAAATAAAATTGAACATAAGATATATTGATAATAGATATATTTTTTATATTATATGTCAATGAGTTTTTATATACACCTCATGAACTAATATAGGTTTATAAAATAACTTGTGTCTTAGAGAATAAAACTCATAACAAAAATACTTTTCCTTAAGTCTTGACATGTTTCATACATGTTAATACCTCATATATGATAAATATAATATTACTATGTGTATAAAAAATATAAATATTTATATATATTATACCATATGTGATTTTTTTATACCCTATTATTACATGTTTATTAACAATTCTAGATTAAAGTTAAATTTCAGTTAATTACTAATTTGTTTTTTATATAAGTTTAGATTTTTTTGGAAATATTACATAGATCATGATATATTTATATCAACAAATTTAACCACTATATGAATATCTTATATATTCATATATATTTATTTTTAGTATTCAATAAAATTTAGTGATAGAAAATTAAATACATCATTTAGAGATATGGTAAGTCATACATAAGCACGAACAATGTTTCCATTTTCCTTCTAGATTTAAATAAATAAAATTAAATGATATATTGTCATTATAGAATCATATTTATTTCATATATATCACATATTTTCCTTAAACTCATCCTTATTACATTCTATTTAAAGCATTGAGGAGTCACATCGCATCTTTTGGCGGTAGTTTGTCTTACATGCAAGAAATGCAATCATGTTTGCACAAAAATGGAGAGTATAAATGTAGGTGTAATAAAATAATTTCAAAAGTATAATAATATCATAAATACTATATATAAATAAGAAATCCCTAATTATTTCTATCGGTGTTAGGTGGTAGTGGAAAAAAATGGCATTGGTTCGTGTGGCGACAGTCTTGCATACACACGAATGATGATTTCATACATAATTTGACAGAAGTAGCGATTGTATGAAGCCATAACCATAACCTAAAAAACATATAATTATATGTAATATTCTCATTTATTATATAATAATTTTATAATAATAATTTAATTTACCAAAGAAAGAAATAAAATAATAATGCTTGTTGATGAACATTACATGTTCTTCAGGTATCCTCCATTTATTTTCCCAAAAATCCATCCTCGGATAGATTAATGTGAAAAATAAGGATTAAAGGATGAGGGGAGTAATGTTGGTATGTGATTTAAATTGGTATTGTTTATTTTTTTTTTATTGTTAATAATATAGTAGAGAGGATATCCTTTTTTAAGATAGGTGATTGGTACACATGTAATGTTTTCAAATGAAAAATGTGTACCAAAATTTTAATCATGTATCAAGGTTCCAAAATTGACCATTATTAATAATATATGATATATTTAATAAATATTTCTTTAAAATGATTTTTTATAGGTTTTGGATTATTTTTAACCCTTATCTTTTTTAACCCCCTCCCCTAGGAAAATAATTTTTAAGTCAACTATGGAGCATAATTTTTACATTTTTTACTATTCATATTGATCATAAAATCTGTTAAAATTATTATTTGATATAAATTATGATTATTAAAAATATTTAATTATTTCTTTGAAATTCCATTCACATAAGTGTGAAATTTTAATTTGAAACTAATCATGCATACGAGATGCGAATGTGGGCTTTAAAGAGAAAATTTTCAAAGGTATACACTGTTTTTATATTGAAATTCATAATGGAGTTGAATAAAATGATATAAATTAGATTAAATGATGTATAATCTAGCTTATATTACATTAAAATCAATTTAAAATACAATTTATCTTTATAAATAATTTAAATGAAAAGGTAGTTTTTAATTAAAATTCAATATTTTTCACTATTCATCAAAAATTTAATTTTTTCTGAAAAATATAAAACATTAACTCTAAAATAATTCTAACATGATGATTCCAAAAACTAATTTTATTTTATATACTTATTTTTTTAAAAAAGTAATAAATTAATTTATTAATTTTTCAAAAATAATAAAAGAAACCTTTTTTGAGAAAATAGTATTTTTCAAAACATATAATGATATTTCAAAAAAATTAAGTATTTTTTTGTTAATATGATTCCTATATATAAAACATTTAAAATTAATATATAATTTATTTATAAATATTCATATTAAAATATTTAATTTCTATTTTATAATGGTCATTTTTGAATAACAAAATTTATAGTATATCATGGTTTTGTCAAAACTCAGTTTCATATTTACCGCATGATAACCCGATATTGCATGTATCAGAAACATAACATGGTGTTTCTTGTAACACAATGTATCATAAAAAATCAATTTATGTGAAAAATCCAAATAAAACTCAAGGTGTTTCAGTGTACCCCCCCCCCCCAAATGAATTTTGACCATAAAATTCTTCAGTCTTGTAAAAAAAGAGGATACTTTTGCCTCATCAAATCCTAATGATCCCATATATCTTCCCTAAACTGATAGATTTACCTAAAAAGATTTATCAGGTGAGATTTCATGTTTTATATAACCTTTCCTATATTATTTATAATCTCCACTGGTAGTTCCTCAAAATAAAGATATTACTTCTATGGTATGGACTCTAACTTCAGTACATGGTAAAGGATAGGTATGTACATCCTCATGAGAGATACATGGAACAAATCATGGATGTGATAGTGGTTTTGAGGAAGAATCATGAGATAATCTATGGTGTTGATATGATCATAAATTTCAAAGGGACTGATATAACTTGGGATCATTTTCACTTTTAGTTGGATCATAAGAGTATATAATGGTTATAAGTGGGGTGAACTGTATTTTAAAAATATAAAATAACATAAAACCCAAACTTATTATTAGAGTGATTAGACAAATTAATTGTGAGATAATCAGAGTATATATATCACACTCATAATTTTCCCAATAAATCTATGTTATTAATCTTTATCATCGACAGTCCAATATAATAGATAGTAGAAGGATTGTGTAAAATACTTTCTAATCTAAAATTTATAGGTAAATATAAAACTTGTTAAAATGGTTAATATAATGATAATATTTAATTAATATTTAATTATAATATTTATAAAAGATATTATTCTATTTAACCTTTAAAATTATGGAATACAAAAATCATTACATATGATATCCATATTTTCAATATAACTATAATGTCTGTCTTTCAACACCAAGAAAGCCCTTGATATGATGATTGTAATAGTTCGTTATACCCAACCCTAAAATACCGCGATATTATTATCAATGTTATATTTTTCTTTTAATACTATATAATCCATTGAAATGATATTCAGTGTAACCTTTGACTTCCAATACCATGGAATCCCTTGATATAATGATTAGTGTCAACTCAATCTTATATTACCCTTGAAGCCCTTAATCAGCTTGATCGGTATCACAAATCTTCATATCCTTGTAATCCCTTGATCTAAACTTCGACTAGAACAAGAATACCAAAGAAAAACATCTCTTAGAATTTTACTGTTCCTTACTTGGAATCTATAGAAAACAACTCTATCAAATATTATAAAGTGTAAGAATTATTTTTTCAAGTGGAGTAATATTCAAACATATTTATTTGAGTATTTCATTAGCTCTAAGATCCACAAATGCACTCCAATTTTTTGCATCATTCCAATGGTCATATTTTTTATAAATCTTGGAGAAGGTTGCTTCTGGCTCAAATTTTATCCACTTGACAGCTCAGCAAAATTTCTCCATCCAATTTTGTTTTAATCTCACTATTACAATTTTGTAATAAATTCCATCCTATAGAAATAATTCCAATACAAAAATTATAAAATTTTCATATCTTGATGGAATATATTGTTATACAATCTAATGAATTGATCTATGTCTAGTTTGATGGTTATGAAATATGGTGACTTAGATGGATATGGCTTCAGCATCTGATGAAAAAAACTCGAGTGAATCTGCTGGACAAGATACTAGTCAATTAGATAGGCCAGACTCTAGGTTAGTCTAATGTATCATATTAAAGAATATAAAGTATATATTCTTTGTGATAAAAACTATTTCTATGTTTCATTGAAAAATATTTTTTATATATAAACTTTATAAAATAGTTGTCATATAAAATGTTAGGGAAATATGTTTTAATGAAATTGGATTTATTTCCAAATCTACAAAAAGGGAAATTTGAAATTATACATTTTTGGCACATTGTATCCCACTTTTTGGAAGTCAAAAAATAAAAAATTAAAAAAAACTATTAACATTAAAAAATACAATCCTTTGTGAGTTTATGACTTCAAAGGAATTATTTATAAGAATAAACTGCCATTTTTTTGTCTTAACACCCACCATCTTGATGAATTATTTTTGTTCAAAATTATTTATCTCATATTAAATATTGTTACATTATACTTTACCAATCACTAAATTGTCCACCTTAGATAGTTACTACCCTTTAAATAATTTATCCTATCTAAATTAATTTTTCCCTTGAACAATTTCTCTACCTTTGTGATTTGAAAATTCTAATGTTGAAAGTAATATATTTTATTGAATTTTTTTATGAATCAATTGCATTTGAATAACTATTCATCCAAGATAAAATGTTAGAATATTTATTCACAAAAAATAGTAAAACCTTCATACAATTTTTTTTAGAATAAATCAATCAATATATATGTCATTCATAAAGATTAATTTAAAAATACAACAAGATTTGTGAAAACAAATATTCATTCGTTATTGCACAAATTCTTGAGTATTTTGTTTACCTTCTTGAAATCCTTCTGGTTCTTCCTATAATATGATTTTTTATACTCAATATTTTGTATCTTCTCTTAAATGATTAAGAACATTATATTATCTACCTTAAAATTGATTATCACCTCTTCATTAAAGCTAATCTTTCTATCCCCCCCCCTTAATCTCTAAAAAAATTCATTGAAAGATTGGATCCTTTCATTGACAATTTTCAAATTTTGAGTATCTTATGTAAGTTCATATATTTTTTAATTAGGGTATTTTTAAATATATTTAAACTTATTAATACACATCAACATATCAAATAAATTAAATGAAATCTTTTAAAAGTAATAATCATTATAAAAAGATTTTTTTAACTTCCAAAAACTAGTTTTCATGTACATTAAAATATCCACCAACGTATATCAACCATCTTAACATATAAATGAACCTTATTTTATATGTCTTATATTTATATTTAAAAAAATTTATATCAACCTCATTCTGAACAACTGATTTAGTCCACAACTTTAATGGCTCTGATTTCTCATTGAAATTATTTTGGATCTTCTTGAACTAGGATTCAATATTTGTAAGATAAGGCATTGAATCTATAATTTATTTTCAATTTTTACAAATATAATAAATTATTTTTGGATATTTAGTAACTGATGTGTCTAATGAATCTGAAGATGATTTTCAAATATTTTGGAGAGATGATCCAATATCTATCTTTTATTTTCTTTCAACATTTTCATCTTCTGAAACACTAATAACGTCAACTTCCCTATCAGACTCTACATTGTCTAATAGTTTGGAATGATGAATGTTGTTCCACTTATTTCTCTTCTAATGATGACTAGTCCTTTACTAAAACATGTATCCTTTTATTTTTATTAGACATGGTTGATATAGAAGTATAGGATGATGATGATATTGATAAACCTTCTTCTTCATTTCCTTCTTCCACTTCTTATTATTCTTTTTCTTCTCTGTATTTCTATAACTACCTTGTATATCATAAAACACACCTCCCAAACTTTTAAAAGCACTATTTACATCTTTTTATACTAACATAATTGAGAATTCTATAACTGATTTATAAAGTGACTTTTCAAATTTGTTTTCAACATCAACATTTTTAATATTTCTCTTTTCTAAAACATATATATCAACATATGTTTAAACAAATTCTAAAAAAATAATAATGTTTTTTATAACATGGAAAAGGATGATCTTCTGATAATTTTTAAACTAATATAGGTTTATTGGATAATACTTATCCTATACATTTAATTGAATTTTCCATAGTCATCAATTTAGTGAGAATTTCCTTTTTCCTTTTCTTCTTATATTACTCTTTCATTGTATCAACTATATTTTAATTTAAATATAAAACCATAGATTCATCATGTATTAAAGATGAATCCATTGTATTTTTAGGATCTACAAGATTAATAAATTAATTAAAGTACTCGTTGATCATATGCTATTATGTCTTTGAATTTATAGGAGGAGAAGATTCATCTTTCCTTTCATCTTGAATAGATTATTTCTCCTTGTCAACTTCTACATCAGACTCAGCCTTGTCAGATTTTCCACCCACCTTTCTTTTATCTGGATTGAAAACTAGTTTCATTCTCTCAATGCTTTCTTCTCTAAAAAGTTAAGCATTTTTCTGAATGGAATGTTACTGATTGTTAATCTGAAATACATTCATACATTTAATAACATTTTGTTTATAAAACTAGGGAATATATGAATTAATTATTTCATATAGTTCTTCTTAATTCCATCTGTTGGAAGAAACAAATACATTACCAAGTAAATTTTCCTCATATTGATAAGAAAACAAAACATTAAAATGTCAAAAGCCATTAGTGTATCCATATCCCCTTTTCATGGAATCAAATATCCATGAATCCACAAACACACCACTATTGTGTTCTGTGTCAAATGAAATAAATTTCTAAGTTATAATTTAAATATAATAAAGAGTATTTTCCTTTTTATTTTTAAACGATCAATATTCTCAAGAAGCTTATGTGGTTGAAGGTAAGCTTCTCCGTCCAAATGTACATCAACTAAATCCACAACACAGTGGATCATTAACATAAATATTTAGAAAAAAAATTAAAAAAAACAAAAAAATAATTTCCCATTAATAATTATCTCATTGAATATAATTCCCTAACAATTTTTGGATAATGTAAATAAGAAACAATTTTTTTTATGAATATCGTCTCCTATCGTCAAAATTTAATAACTATTTTCAAAATATAATCATATATTTCATTCCATAAATTATATCTCAATAATTTATTTACTACTTGTCACTTTTTGAAATCTTATATTGATGCCATCATACTGAAATATAGGTTAACAATTACACTGAAGGGGTGAATAAGAATTATTAAAAACTTTATGGAATGATGAATAAAAATAGAGTCGATAGTTAAGAAAAAATTCTGAAATACAATATGGGATAAAGTCATTCACTCTCTTATATATAGTCTCAATTTATGACACATCATATTCTAGATATGTACTAGCTCGTATGGAAAATTTATTCTGATATAAAGGTTGAAATTATTCATCAAATGATTTAATAAGTTTTATGAACTCTTATTTTTTTTAAGAAAACTATTAATCAGACTATTGTATTTTACTATTACATAAAACATAAATTGTTTTAAAAAAACTATAGTTTGTAAAAAGTAAAAAAATTATAATAAAACTAATGAATAATTTGAAAATAATAAAATATTATAGAAATGCCTCTCATAGTATAATATTAACATTTGTAATGAAATTCTTATCCAGTAACATGTTCTTCTTGGAGTTTATAAACGTAATTAAATATAGAAATATTTATAAAAAATGATGTTTGGAAAATTTTAGTAAAAATATTTTATTATAAAAAACCATTTGAAAAAATTATGATCCTAAAAATTTTGAGTAAAAATTTTGACTCTAAAATATTAAAGATTCAAAAACATATTTTTTTCAAAACTAAAAATTTAAGAAGTCAAATGGTTTTATAGAACCAAAACAAATGTATTACCACTTTGAAAAAGACATAATTAATGTAAAAAATTTACAAAACATGAATTAGATATGAATTATAAATTGATATTGATTATTCCAATATTCTCTTAAATATATCCAAATTTATTATATCTAATGGGTTTAGTAAAATTAGGTACAATGTTTTCTTACATTATTAGGGATTTTAAATTGATACCAAATTTTTGGGTTTGATCCTGATGGAAATGGTGTTTAATGTCGATGTTCTTATCTCGGGATTGATGTTTTGGGTCTTTACATAAATATATGAAACTTTTTTTCTCACACAATATTTGAGTTTTGCTCAAACTCATGCCATATTATGTGAGTGTGTGTTATATCTGAAACACTTGAGGATAGAAAATTCTAACATCCACTTATTCACTTTAGCAATTAAAATTGATAATAAATATTGTTTCAAAAAATAGAAAGAATCTAAATGATTGCATAAGAAACCAAATATTCCTTATGTACTTTTACAGTCTATTATACGTCCATCAGAGTGAGTAGCTGAAAATCTATTTTAATTCAAAATAAACATTGAAAGAGTAAAATAAACCTAATTCCATAATACCATTAAGATAATGAAATATATAGGTCATAGATTTAAGGTGGAACTAATTTTAATTTTATTGATATCTTTCACATAATATATATATAATTAAATATGGATGACTTCTAGTTAAGTAAAGTAAACATCTAATCATTCCTATAAAGATCTTTTCATCAACTGGTTTCCAATATTAATTAATATATAATTTATTTAATTTTAAAATATGAGTAATAATAATTTTATAATAGTAAAATCCAGATTTCATAAGAATATATTTCATATACATATGTTTAGATACAAAAGTAACTTCTGGTTTATGAAAATTAGAAAAACCAGAAAATATTTAAGTACTACCATCAGTTTCATTACAAACCCAGAAATCAAATGATCAGAAAATTAATATTCTAAATATTTATTTTGACGCAAATTTAATGTTATCAACATAAATTTTAAAAATTATGATTTTTGGTAACTTATTATAAAAAATAGTCTAATCTATAGCTCTCTTAACAAATATTTTTGTAATAAAAATTATGTTTAACCTATCATACCTATATCAAGGGGATTATTTAAGTCCATAAATTTACTTATTATGTTTAAAAACATGTTCTATATGTTTTTAGTTTTCAAAACTATTGGGTTTTTCTACATAAACTTCGTCTCATATATATCTTCTAAGAAATTCAAACATCACATTAATTTGAATTTTCTGAAATTTATGACTGTTGCATATGACAGAAGTATATGAATAGATTAAAGTCTTGTTAATAGAGGATAAAATTGTTCATATTCTATACCCATTTTTATTATATCCATTAGCAATAACTATATATTTATATGTAAAAATTCTACCATTTCTTTCACATTTGTTCGGAAGACCCCATTTTACTCCAATTATAAAAGTATCTTTATGTCATTCAAGCAAAGTCTAAAATTGATTCCACAAAAATTCATTGAGATCATATTTAGATTATTAAATCTAATATTCATCACATAAATCCACATCAAGAGTTGTATGTTCAAATTAAGATAAAAAATAAAAAAAATCATTTTTCAAAGTACTTCTAGTACTAATGGGTTTATCTACAACATTAATGATATTATCACTATGATAATTTCAAAGACAAAACTAATATATTATGATGAAAAATTGATGTTATTCAACAAAATTTTGAAATTATTCTTGATCAAGAGATTTATAAATATATTCTTCACCTTTACTCACATTAGATAAATATTTCAATATATGTTGAAAATCAGTTTTCCCAAAAACATATGAAGATGTGGGTTTAGGTCTTTTGATAAAAAGGGACTGGTTTCACCAACCATAACATGTACTATGTACTCAATAGTAATTGGTTTTTTATTAAAAATTATATATTACTTACTATATGTATAGTATCCTAAAAGTATTCCTTCCTTGTATTTTGGTGAAATCTTAGGAAAATTATCATTATTATTCAAGATGAATACTTTTCATCCAAAAAAATTGAAGTAAAAAACTTTTTTTCCTTCCATATGAAAACCCATAAGGATTTTTATTAATAAAAGTAATTATAAAAACATAATTTATATTATAATATGAAATACAATCTTATTTCTCCCAAAATAATACCAGGTGAGTATCCACTCAACATCGTTCTAGTAATCTTTTAATGAATTTTATTTCTTCTCTCAACTACAACATTTTTTATTGAGTTTCTAGTGGTAGAAATGTTACGTATAATACCTTTTTTACGACAAAAAATTTCCAAATCATAGATTACAAATTCTCCTTCATGATCACTATGAAAAATTATCAAAGATATTTTTTCTCATTTTTAACTATGGCTATAATATTTTAAAAAAAATAAGAATTTGGATTTATTTTATAGAAAATAAACCCAATATATCAGCTGTAATAATCAACTAAAACGTATAGATAATATTCTCCATTGATACATCTAGTTTTTGTTGAACCAAATAAGTGAATGTTCACTAGTTTTAAAGCATCTTAATTTGAGGCTTCATTAATAGATTTGAAAAGTCACTTTTTTTAATTTCCCAATAGAAAAGGATCAAAAAAATTTGAAGTATTAAACCGGTGTTCTAATATATCATTAACCAGTTCATTCTTAAATATTTTAACTAACATTTTAATGTCATAGTTTATTAATATTATATTACATTAACAAGATTGTTCATCCATTTAACTTAGTAAGGGTGGAACTTAGCTCAAAAGGTCATCTTAGTTTATTGAGTTGAAATTATCATGTTGATTGGTAGAAATTATAAATTTATTTTTATGACCAAGATTAATACATTTAACATTCTTAAAGATAATAATATTCCCTTTATCACATAATTAACTTATACTAATAAGGTTGTCCGTATGTAATAAAACAAATAAAACACTTGAAATTATTCCTTTTCCAAGATGAATAATTTTATATATCACAATAATTTCTCCTTGATAAACATCTTTAGTGATTATTTTTGCACATTATATATTTATAATCATATTAAAGGACTATTTATTTCTCTAAATTTTTCAAGAGAAAAAATATTTTTGTTGTGATTATATTCCTTATTTTATGAAAAAAAAAATTAGTAATTCAAAACCCATATCTTCTTGGATCAAGATTTAGTTGAAAGAAAAATATTCAGAATCCACATTTGACCAAAATTATATTTTTTTAAAAACAATTATCTATTTTGAAAAATAATATATATTAAATTATAAGGATTGAAATTTTTTTATAATAAAATTTCTTCTTCCATTTCCCACTAGTTTGAAACTTATTAAGAAAAGGCATAACTTTTTAAAACAAAGTAATTATTGTTAAAAATAGGTTTTCTATTATAAATTATTTTCTAGAAATATCTCTATGAGGTTTAACATAATTAAAAAAATTAATTTCTTCCTTTCTATTGGTAAACCTCAAAATAATATGTTTCAAACTATATATTTTTGGATTTAGTTCTTCAATTAATCATTTTCCTCAGTAGCAGTTGTATTGAATTTATGTTTTTCTAATTTATTTTGTAGACTAGTTTTCTAAAAATTAAACAATCCAGGTTAGTTTGAATGATTAAATTTCTAAAAAATTTATTTTTCAAAAATATTACAAAGATCTGATATCTCGATTGTTAAAGTAGAAATCAGTGGATTTTCATTCACAGTTTTTTCTTGAGAAGTATTATGTTTTTCATAAATTTTAAAAATTTTATTTTCAAACAATTTTAAAAAACTGGAAATGGCTTTCAAAACATCTTAAAGGATTATTTTCTTAGGATAAATAAGATTCATTATCAAAACATATAGAACTATTATCTCCATTACCTGTCAATTTAATCCCTATTTACATTAATAGCTTTAAAAGCCTGAGTTATTACCTTAACCATGAAGAAATTATTAGTCTTGGAAATCTAATCGTATAATATTATATTTTTCATATTTTATTGATCACTATCATATGAATTATCTTGAAATCTATTAATAATCCTAGCACTATGTGTTTATAAAGCTTTTAGACTCTTCTTATTTTGGGTTTTTTACATCTTAAAATTTATATCAAAATTGAACGATTCCTTACCCTTTATCATTATTTTACGACCATTCAGTCTGATATGTATATATTTCTTACATTCATAAAATATAACCCATTAAGAATCCTTTTTTCACCTCTTTACTTGTGATTTTTCTCAAATCTATATTGGAACTCATTCTTCCCAATGTTCATGTTCGCCCTTTTAATAAAATTCACCAATTCATTTCAATATTTTTCAGATAAACAAATACATTATTCAATAACAACATTACTCTTTTTAGAAAACATTTCTACTTTCTCGGTCGATTGAGATTTATTTGAAACATTGTATCTGGTAGTAAAATAAACTCCTCCATTCTTCTAATTAATTTTTTTCTATATCTATTTTTAATCTACCCTCATAACATGTAAGGATTCTAATAAAATAAAATAGATTATTATTAGCAACCCTTCTAGTAAAATCCAAGGAAACCCTATTAGATTAACATTATCCCAGAACAATTTCAATAATTTTTTCAACTAATATCCCATATTAAAAGTCATTATCTCTAATAGACTATAACTTTTTTACTATAGTCATAAATCATTAATTCATTTTTTTCAACTAACTCAACAGGTAAAAAATAAAATTTTCAATAATGGGATCATATTATAGCACTAATTGTCTTCTTAAATATAGGAGTTACAAAATGAGTTACCTCCAACATCATCCAAATACTATTGTTACACTCACATGATGATAAGTGAATATATATGTTTCTATTCATTGAACACAATAAATTATTCCTTACTCTATAATTTAACTAAATTTCTAACTATCCTATTTATTAAAAGTAGTAAATTCCTTATGAAGAATCTTATATTTTATGGTCAACATCACAATTTTTTCCCCACTAATACTAATAAAAACAAATTTCATCTTGTATCTCCAATATTCACAACCATTATCCTAAAAAATTTATGGAACACTATGATTAAAATTTTCAATAGTACTAAAATATAATATTTCCATCTTATAGAAATAGAAAAATCTCATATAATATATGTTTGTGTATTAACAATTTATAAGAAATAATATATAAAACATTAAATAAACTAGTATTATATAACAATTGTAAAAACACATTAACTATAGTAATATAACCTGCATATGATACCAATTCTTCGATTATAAGAATATAAGATGGGTTCAAGAGGTGAATGAATTCTTTTTTAATAATTTAAAATAACATATAACCCAAAAAACATATTATAGTGATTGGACACATTAATCATCTAATGGTTGGAGTATACACATTAGAATCACAAGTCATTTGTTAAATTATATTTATTAATTTGTCTCATAGATAGTTTAATTTAAAATATATTAAAATGATTTATAAAAACAAACTTTATAATTTAAATTTCACCGTGGAATATAAAACATGTCAAATCAGGTGATATGAATGTTTAAAAGAATTTAAGAATGACATAGAAAATTTTTAAAATAAATTATACTCTTTAACATTAATTGTTTTGAAACTCAAAAATTCAAACATAAAATATCCAAAGTTTTTAACCTAACTATAAGGTCTGCCTTTCAGCACCATGAAAGGCCAGATACGATGATCAAAATAGATCTTCCTTCTAAAACCCTAGAATCCCTCAATATGATCATTAATGTCACCTATGACTTCAATACCAATGAATCCTATGATTTGATGATCGGTGTCAGACGTATATTCCAGTACCCTAGAATCCCTCAATATAATGACTGATGTCCTTTATGCCTTACAATACCATGGAATACCTCGATCAGCCTAATCAGTATCACCTATATTCCTATCCTCGAAATCCCTCGATCTAAACCTCGATCAGAAAAATTGAATATAGATGTGAAAATTTTAAATTTATTTTAAAATTATTCACTCATAATCTATAGAACATAACTGACTAAAATATTTTAAAGTGTATGAACAATATGTTCAGGTGGATAAATCTTTAGAAATGTTTATTTGAAAATTGTATTAGATCCTACCTCCTAAAATGGCCTTATAATTATAGGAATCCTTCTAATGGTCATAGTTTACATGAATTGTGGAGTTGGTTTAATTGGACTCAAATGTTCTTCACTTGATATCTAAAAAAATTATCTATATTCGATGTCATTTTGATATCCCCATTATAATGAAATAATAAATTCTGTCTGATGGAAATAATTACCAAAATACAATTACACAATTTTCATAATCTGATGTACTATAATTTTTTAATTTGATGAAATGAAATACGGTCTGTCTGATGGTTTTTAACTACAGTCAGTTAGATAGATATGAATTCATTCATTCTAATGTATAGAACTTAGTTAATATAATGGATAAGATACTAGTAAATCTGATAATCAAGACTCTAATTCAGCCCAATGTATCATATTAAATAATATAATGTTTAAATTCATTTAGAGAGATATTATTTCTACATTTATTATAAAAATATGTTTCTCAAAAAAACATTCTAAAATACATGAGATATACAAAATTAGGGGAAAAAGGTTTTAAGAAAGTGTTTTTTGTTTACAAAACTATGAAAATAAATGTTTAAAGTTTAAAATAATTACACAATAATTTCTACCTGAATATTATAAAATTATTCCATCGAAAAATTATTATAAACACATTGTCACCAGCATCACATTCTGGATATCAATAGTGATTCCTGGTATAATTTTTCTATTGAATCAGATAATCCCTAATGTGTTACTGAATAGATCAAACATTCCCTATCGTTTCTTTAGATAAGTTTGGTCCAAATATATTTCTTTTTCCAAATTCATTTGATCACATTATATATAAAAATTTCTTTCCACATAGAGTTTTATAAGGGGACATCTAAATACTTGAGTGGAAGTTATTGTTGTAATAAAACTCGACTAGTGTTTGGTGTTTATCCCATCAACCTTTTAAATCCAAAGAACAACATCTCAACACATCCTCTATTTTTTAAATAGTTCTCTCAAACTAACCATATATTTAACGATGATATGTTGTGCTAAACCTAAAATCAATATCTAGATCTTGCTAAAGAATTTAGTATTAATTTGAGGTAATCCATGGATCCTGGTAAAAAATGATGAAATTTGGTACACCATTAAACATTACGACATCCTTAATGTATATCCAATAATGTTGTTTCAATAATAAGTATTCTCTAATAGATAAGAATTGTGATGAATTAGTAAAGTTATCTAATACTACCATCATATGATTATACCCTTTAGAAATCATGGGGAACTTAATGAAAATATCCTTGGTCATGTTTTCCCATTTATATTTTTTTATAGTAAATTGATGTAATATCCCCTTGTATTTCTTGCAACCATCCAAAACTTTCTAATTACTAAACACCAAGATACATACTCTACGATATATCTATTTATTCAATACCACTAGAAATAATATTTAAAATCACTATACATCTATGTACATCTGAAGTGAATAGAGAATGAATAACTATGATCTACCTCAACCAAATACTTATTAAAAATTTGTATGGGTGAAATGCATATACAGTTCCAGAACATTATCATTCAATCATGATAATAATTAAACATTGGAACATTACTAACCCTATTTTGTATCTCAACATTTTTTTTATGCGCCTCTTGAATCTTCACCATGATATATGGTTGAACATTCAATAGAAAAATATATGAATTTCCCTATTCCTCAAATATTTCTAGATCCATCCTTCAAAAATCCATATATATTATACCCTTTTTAATCATTATTATTAACATGATAGAGAAATCCTTTCAACTCAAAGCATCATCTTCCTCATTCTCTTTACCAAGGTGGTAATGCATTGGGTAGTCACAATATATAATTATCTCTTTATGTGTGAATATATATGTTAATTCTTTTTTATTAGTATATATCAATATTTCCACCATAATGGCAATGCCACAATATCTTTAATGAAAAAATATTACATTATATAACTACAAATCATGAGTTGGGTAATTTTATTAAGAATATTCAAGTTACATGAGGCATAAGTTATAAAAAATTTATTCTTCATAATAACACAACCTAATACCTTCTTGGATGTGTCACTAGTGATTACAAATGATTCTCCACAGTAGGTTAATGTAATCACAATTTCTCTAACTAATCTTATCATTAGTTCATTAACATTTTCATCGCATACATTTATCTAGAGGAACATGGTTCCCATCCAAGTTAACATGATGAGTGGATTTGTTATTTATTAGAAATTCACTACAAATCATTGATAATATCCATCAAAACGAAGAAATATATAGATCAAAAACAACATGGTTGGTCTATGAAAACAATAAACATCCTCAATCTATGATGGATCTGTTAATATGCACTCCCTTATAATTATATGACCCAAAAATGAATCCTTTTATAACCAAAATTCACACTTAGTAAAGATTATATATATTTTCCACATTTTAAAGGTATTTAGTAAAATTATCAAGTGGTATTAATTATCTTCCATTCCATTTTAACATATAATATTATCATCTATAATGACAATAAAAAATTGATCAACGCAATGTCTAAAGACTCTATTCATTAAATACAAGAACATATTAGAGAAATTAGTGAAATCTAATATAATCACTATATATAAATAGTTTTTATACCTTGTAAAAAAATCTTATGTATATCCTCTTTATTTACCCTCATTTAATGAAATCTATAATGATGATCAATCACGGAAAATTATTTATCTCTATATAGTTGATTAACTAAGTCATCAATATGGGGAAGAGGATACTTTTTCATAATTGTTCTATTTTTCATCTCCTATTAATCAATGTAGAGTGACATTAATCCATATTTATTTTTATCAAAATAATAATAATTTCATCCCAAGGTGACACTCTTGTCTAAATGATTCCCTTGTCATGGTTTTCCTAGATTTTCCTCTTCAACTTGAGCAACTCAATCAGGTCCATTTTATAAGGGTATTTGAAATTGGTATGGCACCATATTTGATTTCTATTGAGAACTCAACATCAGATTTGGGTGTAATTCTTTGAAAACATTATGGAAGTAAATCAAAAAAGTTCATCACAATAGGTATAGCACTGATGAAAATTCTCTCCCCAAGCATATGAGATAAACACCCCATATAAAATAGAATTATCACTCATACAATGGATGTGATCTCCATCAGATGTGAAGTGACCAGATTAGTGTGAATCACTGAGAGGGGGAGGGGGTGAATCAGTGATCCCTTAAAACTTTTTACTAATTGATTCTTTATCAATTAAACCTCTATGGCTGGTTAAATCCTCGATCCACTCTTCTTGTATCTCTCACCTTTCCTCGAATGATGCAGTAAATATAAAGGCACAAGACACAAGGATTTACAAGGTTTGGCACCAAAGGACTATGTCCTTGTCATGTTGGTTATACACCCCAACATGGTTTCTCCATTATAACTTGTTAGAATTACAATGGTCGATATAGCATCCCATTGTTTCTCTCCTGAGTCCCACAGGAGGGTCTTTATACTGCATCCCACAGTGTTACCAGAGTCCCACTGGCCTGCTCCAGAATCCCACTGAAGACTTCTTCCACCCTGAGTCTCACAGGGGGCTTCTCCTGGATCCTCGAGTCACACGAGTATCTCTTCTTCTGTTCAGCTCTTCAAGTATCCTCAGCAGCCTGGGATAAAAGCTGCTGGCCTTGCTCCGTACCTCTGATCACTTGAGTTGATCTGGTCTTCTCGTCTTGCTCAGGATTTATCTCCTTCTTCTCAGGATGACCTGGATTCTCTCCAACTACTGAATACTCAGACAACTGATATCTTTAACTTAAGTCTGGTCCAGTCTCACAGCAATTCAACTTCATGCACTGAATGCATAGAAACTCTGATTCTTCAAGATCTTCTAGTCTTGGACTTCTCAATTTCACACCACTGATTAATCTTTGTTCACGTGTGCATGTGCATGCATGCATGCATGCACTCCCCTTCCCTTCTTCTTGGTTTGATAAACCCCAGAGGGTGTAATACTTTTAGCACACACCTTCTCACTTGTACTTCACACGTTTAGTTCTTTTTTATTACACAAATAAATGTGTGTTATACTTTGTGTGAGTCATCTACTTCTTCTAAGTGTGTTCACACCACTTAGTGCACACACATAGGTTCGGCCAACTTGTTTCTTGTTTGCACACACACACTCAAGGTGTGTTCTTCAATTTGCATACACAAGGTTATCCACTTTTCACACAACTAGGTGTGGTCTTTGTCCTTATTCACTTACACACACTTGGCTATGGCCTATTCCACTTGCACACACTTCCTCTCGGCCTTTTTCACTTCACACACAATGTGTGGTCTTCTTAGCACTTGGCACACACTTAAATGGACATAGGGTGTTCTTGTTCTTCAAAATGTGCACCCACATAAGGCAACGGCCTTCACTTGTTATTTTTCACAACCACCAAAGGCTACGGCCTTCACTCCACTAAGCACACACAAGGCAAACTCAAAGGAGTCGCGCAAGGGGGTGTGTCCACTCTCAATAGCCGCACAAGTCCTTAGTGCAAGGGGGTCGCGCAAGGTGTCTTGGTGCAAGCAGCTGCCGTGCAAAGCCTTGGATAGCCACTGCTGCACAAGGCCTTCTCCTGTTCTTCACCGTGCAAGGAACAAGCCGCAAGGTGCAAGAGCACCGCGGGCGCGTAAGGGTGCAAGCGGCCACGGGTCTTCCTGTCGCACAAGTGAGGCGCGCAGGGGACTCCTTCTCCCAACCTCTTTCGCGCAAGGATTGGGCGAAAGGTTCCTCACGAAACCAAAGTGTCTTCGGGCTGCTTCGTCGCACAACTGGGTTGCGCGGAGCTCTTACTTCGCGAGGCACAGTGGCACTCACGGGACTTCTCTCGAGTTTTTCTGCAAGCCAACAGAGAGCCTCGGGTGCTCCTTTTATAGGCAAGGAATGCTGCACCTCTTCCGCGGGATACAAATCTAAACTCCAGAATACCTCGGGATTTCAAGATTTCATAAAATCTTGTTTTTCTCCTCAGTTTCCCCATGGGTTCCATTTATGCCCTTTCTTCACGTTCTTGTGCATGAAAACTCATGCATGGCCTTCATCCATGCAAAGCATCAATCAACATGGCCTCGCACCTTCGGGTTGCTTCGGCCGAACACGAAATTATTCATTTGTTACATGCAAACCCATATTTATGCATGGATATGTTCTTTGTGGCCAGACGAACTCGAAGGTGTCTTCGGCTTGTACAACAGTGGCCGAGAACTCAAATTATGTGCTCGGAGAGGCTCTGGTTCGAACGGAACTCGCGGGTGGCAGCGGCTCATCGTGGGGTTGAAGAAGACCTTCACAGCCGTCGGATGGGAATTTAAATGATGGCGGATGGCCTGGATTAGAAGATTGCCGCGACAGATGCATCGGACGGTGCGGATCAACGTGCGATGGAACGGACGGTCGAGATTAGATCCTGGCTGAGATTTTTGCATCCCACATCGAATTGGCACCCGGTTTTTCCATGGTATAACAACCTCGCGCTCGCCCCGTCACCTCAATTGAATATTCTCCCTCCACGGTGCCGCCCCGCACCGTGTTCTCTCTGCGGGCGTGCTCTGCGCCCACTCACGCCTTCTGTGGGCGCGCTCCTAGCGCCCACCATGCACTGCCTGACACTCGCGGGTGCGCTCATGCGCCCCTACCGCGCTCCTTCGGGCGTGCCCCAGACGCCTATGCGGTGTCTTGGGTGCATCATGCCACTCTAGGCTCGCCCCACAGGTTCCCCCATGTGTGTGGTGCCTAGCGCCCATGCCTTGGGGTTGAACCCTCAAGGTGTCCTTAGCTGGCCAATTTTTTGCTTAAGTAGAGACTTAGGGACTTTGTATAAAACAAAGTAACCCAAGTTCAAATGCCAAATGCCACTTCTTCCAAGCCATTCTTCCCCTTCATTTCTTCTCATCTTCTTCTTCATTTGAATTCCTCAATGCTTCTTAATCATGTATTCAATATTTAAGAATGGACGTCCCGAAGGTTTTTCTTCAACCGAAGCTCCTGAATCAAATAATTCTTCAACATTCTTCAATGATCCAATCAGAGATCAAGTTGGATCATCTTCAATTCATCATGCACTAAGAATTAGTAAAAGGAATTCATTAGCACCAATTCATCCACTTAGAACTTATGGATGGTTCACTTCAGCTCCTCATGCATTGTCAATACAATGCATGGTCTTCAATTATTGTTGTGACTTTGTATCATCAGGATACAAGTTCTTTGAACTTAAAGACCAGTTCAACAATCGTCAGATATAATGATGATGCTCCATCATCATCCATTCTTCAAGTGGTGTAACTTAGTATCATCTTGATAGAAGTATTGAAACATTAAGATCAGTTCTACAATCGTCTGATATCCATAGAGAATGTTTCAACCACAACATCCTATGTCACTTAGTGAATCTCCTAAGTGACATGCCTCTAAGTACCATGGCCATTCTCCTTTCCTTACCAACACCATCACATCCTTTGTCATTCATATCTTGACATTCCTTGACATCCATCCATTCATTCCTTGACAGCAACATACCTCATTGACAACAAATGCAACACAGTGCATTTCAATCTCCCCCTTTGTATTTGTTGTCAATACACTACTTCTGCACATATGAATGGGTCAATATGTGTGCCAATAGTTTCTCCCCCTTATTGGAAATCAAATGCAAAGATGTGGTGTGTCTCTCTTCCAAAATATCTCTTCCTCCCTTCGAATAGCATTTTCTTCAAAATCACTAAGAGAGGGATGATGTCACATGTTCTCTTTAGCAAAGAACCTTTAGTAGATCAACTCTAAGTCTACATGGGCAAACCCGGTGTAGAAAACAAGAGTGATGTAACTAAGGAACTCAATGCTGTCCATCATTCACTGTACATGTGAGATCATGATTCAGGGGTTTGAAATTTTTCAGATATATCAATGAATTTGCTAAATCCTGCACAACTTCACAAAACTCATTAGAAAGTTCAGGTGCAAAGATAAAGCTCCCCCTTTCATCCATTTGTCTTCAATCAATACTCCCCCTTAATTGTCATGATGAATACAATTAAGAAACAAGGGATGAAAGTATGATTGGAAAACCTTCACTTTTCTCAAGATGGTATTAAATCTCAGAATCCCATCTTCTACAGATTGGCTCCCCCTCAAGGGGTGCACTCCATTCTGTCCAAACCACTCTCCAGATGAGAATGATCATCATCTTCAATTCCCTGCAATGTTAGCACATGTAAATACAAGTGGTTAGGGAATAAGATGGAACCTCCTTGGTTCATCAATGTGAACAACAAGGTTGAGAAGATTCTCTCAACCGAGATGTCCCATTTTCACTATTCTTCACACTTGCACATTTGATCTTCAATAATGTTTGTGCTGGTGTGGATCTCAAAACATCTTCATGTGAAATCTTCATCTTCCCTTTTTCCTTAGCAATTTCCAGAACTTCATCTTCAGCTCTCTGCAGATCTTTGGCAAGTTGCAACTGATTTGGCCATATGATTAACAAGTCATTTGGAAGTGTGGCCTCAGTTCTGGAAGTTCCACATGGTTCTTTTGATGCTGTCAAGCTACCTTTCTTAGGCAACTTGTTTTCAATCAATCCCTTCTGCTTCTTCTGGATTGATTGTCTTTTTGAGTCCAGTCTGCTTCTATTCAGTTCCATGGCTTGTTCACAAAGATCCATGGTATGACCTTTCTTTCCACAGTATAAGCATGTTTTCTTGGTGGTCCTTCTGGATGCATCACCCTTCTTGGATTTAGACTCCAAGGTCTTCTCTTCCTTTTTCATAATCTTCTTGGGAGCATCTTCCACTTTCTTATCCTTGCTTCCCAAGGATTCTTTCTGAGCCAGGTTCTGTGATATTTTCTTCTTTTGAGCTCTGGATACATTTGGAGATTGACATGTATCTTTTTGACCACTTTTGCAAACATCCCAGATGCTGTCAAGTAATCCTAATCTATTTGCAGTAAACAGATGTCTCTAGACCTGTGGATGTTGCTTCTTTTCTTCTGGCTTGCTCCCTCTAGGCATGGGCTTCCTATGTGCTTTGGCATTCAGTGGATTGTACCAATAATCCTTTTCACAATGCCCATACTTGTTACAACACCAACACTGACCCACAAATCTTGACCTCTTCAGTCCTTCTGATTGTTGGGTACTTTTCTTGACTTGTTGTGTTGTTTCAGAAGATCATTCTTTCTTCATTGTCTTCATCCATACTTGTTTCGATTCATTATTCCACCGTGCACTTTTAGTAGAAACACTTTTAGAAGCATGAGTACAAGATGGTATGGATGGTACCTTCTTTTTAGAAGATGTTTCCCTTTCATTAGAGGATGTCTTTATTTTAGAATCATTCTTCTCAAAGAACACTTGAGTAGCAACATTTCTACTTTCAACTTACTGGGAGGATTCAGCTTTGGGTGATTGCAGATTTTTCAATATCACCTCTAGTTCTAAGCATTTCATATTGAGGGAGTTCTTCTCATCCTCAATAGTTCTTAGCCTTCCTTCCCATTTCTCTTCCAGTTGCTTTATCTAGTCTTCATGCACCTTTTTTATTTCCAGCAATGAATTGTCAAGCTCCTTCACCATTTTGACTTTGTCTTCATGTTGAGCATCTCTGACATTCATTGAAACTTTGTTCCTCTTTTCCCGTGCATGGAAAACATCTTTGACCACAGTCTTAAAGAATTCTTTCTCAGAAAGGCTTCTTTGCAATTCTTCAGTAGTGTCTTCATATCTTTCATTGCAAAGAGAAACAGTTTCATCTTTAGCCTTCACCAGCTTTCTGAGAGTGTTGGTTATGCCAACCCTTTTTGCCAATTGATCTTCCATTGCATTGGCTTCTTCTTCTAACTGTGATTTTTCTTCTTGAAGATCAAGGATGCCTGTATCTATACACATTGCCACTTCCTTGGGGACTGTCTTCTGAAGATATTCGATTGTATTTTGAAGATAATTCATTATTCCAACTTCATCACAGCTAGGACAAGCTTCATCAGAATAATGATAAAAGGAATTGTCATCTGATGTGACTTTCACATTTCTTTCCATAGAAGGAGTTTCTCTGATTGCAACAACCTTATTCTTCATCTTCTTTTCCTGTTTCTTCATTCTGTTTTTCAGAGTCTTGGCAGATATCACCATTTGAGGCTGTTCTTTCATTTCCTCAAATCTGCACTCCATATAGACTCTCTTGGATCTTTTAGAGGTAACCTTCCCTCTGATACCAATTGAAGTGCCCAGATCAGTGTGAATCACTGAGAGGGGGAGGGGGTGAATCAGTGATCCCTTAAAACTTTTTACTAATTGATTCTTTATCAATTAAACCTCTATGGATGGTTAAAGCCTCGATCCACTCTTCTTGTATCTCTCACCTTTCCTCGAATGATGCAGTAAATATAAAGGCACAGGACACAAGGATTTACAAGGTTCAACACCAAAGGCCTACGTCCTTGCCAGGTTGGTTATACACCCCAACATGGTTTCTCCATTATAACTTGTTAGAATTACAATGGTCGATACAGCATCCCGCTGTATCTCTCCTGAGTCCCACAAGAGGGTCTTTATACTGCGTCCCACAGTGTTACCAGAGTCCCACTGGCCTGCTCCAGAAGCCCACTGAAGACTTCTTCCACCCTGAGTCTCACAGGGGGCTTCTCCTGGCTCCTCGAGTCACACGAGTAGCTCTTCTTCTGTTCAGCTCTTCATGTATCCTCAGCAGCCTGGGATAAAGGCTGCTGGCCTTGCTCTGTACCTCTGATCACTTGAGTTGATCAGGTCTTCTCGTCTTGCTCAGGATTTATCTCCTTCTTCTCAGGATGACCTGGATTCTCTCCAACTACTGAATACTCAGACAATTGATATCTTTAACTTCAGTCTGGTCCAGTCTCACAGCAATTCAACTTCATGCACTGAATGCATAGAAACTCTGATTCTTCAAGATCTTCTAGTCTTGGACTTCTCAATTGCACACCACTGATTTATCTTTGTTCACGTGTGCATGTGCAAGCATGCATGCATGCACTCCCCTTCCCTTCATCTTGGTGTGATAAACCCCAGAGGGTGTAATACTTTTAGCACACACCTTCTCGCTTGTACTTCACACGTTTAGTTCGTTTTGATTACACAAATAAATGTGTGTTATACTTTGTGTGAGTCTTCTACTTCTTCTAAGTGTGTTTACACCACTTAGTGCACACACATAGGTTCGGCCAACTTGTTTCTTGTTTTCACACACACACTCAAGGTGTGTTCTTCAATTTTCATACACAAGGTTATCCACTTTTCACACAACTAGGTGTGGTCTTTGGCCTTATTCACTTACACACACTTGGCTACGGCCTATTCCACTTGCACATACTTCCTCTCGGCCTTTTTCACTTCACACACAATGTGTGGTCTTCTTAGCACTTGGCACACACTTAAATGGCCATAGGGTGTTCTTGTTCTTCAAAATGTGCACCCACATAAGGCAACGGCCTTCACTTGTTATTTTTCACAACCACCAAAGGCTACGGCCTTCACTCCACTAAGCACACACAAGGAAAACTCAAAGGAGTCGCGCAAGGGGGTGTGTCCACTCTCAACAGCCGTGCAAGTCCTTAGTGCAAGGGGGTCGCGCAAGGTGTCTTGGTGCAAGAAGAAGCCGTGAAAAGCCTTGGATAGCCACTTCCGCAGAAGGCCTTCTCCTGTTCTTCACCATGCAAGGAACAAGCCGCAAGGTGCAAGAGCACCGCGGGCGCGTAAGGGTGCAAGCGGCCACGGGTCTTCCTGTCGCACAAGTGAGGCGCGCAGGGGACTCCTTCTCCCAACCTCTTTCACGCAAGGATTGGGCGAAAGGTTCCTCACGAAACCAAAGTGGCTTCGGGCTACTTTGTCGCACAAGTGGGTTGCGCGGAGATCTTACTTCGCGAGGCACAGTGGCACTCACGGGACTTCTCTCGAGTTTTTCAGCAAGCCAACAGAGAGCCTCGGGTGCTCCTTTTATAGGCAAGGAATGCTGCACCTCTTCCGCGGGATACAAATCTAAACTCCCGAATATCTCGGGATTTCAAGATTTCATAAAATCATGTTTTTCTCCTCAGTTTCCCCATGGGTTCCATTTATGCCCTTTCTTCACGTTCTTGTGCATGAAAACGCATGCATGGCCTTCATCCATGCAAAGCATCAATCAACATGGCCTCGCACCTTCGAGTTGCTTCTTCCGAACACGAAATTCTTCATTTGTTACATGGAAACCCATATTTATGCATGGATAGGTTCTTTGTGGCCAGACGAACTCGAAGGTGTCTTCGGCTTGTACAATAGTGGCTGAGAACTCAAATTATGTGCTCGGAGAGGCTCTGGTTCGAACGGAACTCGCGGGTGGCAGCGGCTCGTCGCGGGGTTGAAGAAGACCTTCACAGCCGTCGGATGGGCATTTAAATGATGGCGGATGGCTTGGATTAGAAGATTGCCACGACAGATGCATCGGACGGTGCGGATCAACGCGGGATGGAACGGACGGTCGAGATTAGATCCTGGCTGAGATTTTTGCATCCCACATCGAATTGGCGCCCGGTTTTTCCACGGTATAACAACCTCACGCTCCCCCCTTCACCGCAATTGAATCTTCTCCCTCCACGGTGTCGCCCCGCACCGTGTTCTCTCTGCGGGCGCGCTCTGCGCCCACTCACGCCTCCTGCGTGCGCGCTCCTAGCGCCCACTATGCACTGCCTGACACTCGCGGGTGCGCTCATGCGCCCCTACCGCGCTCATCCGGGCGTGCCCCAGACGCCTATGCGGTGTCTTGGGTGCGTCTTGCCACTCTGGGCTCACCCCACGGGTTCCCCCATGTGTGTGGTGCCTAGCGCCCATGCCTTGGGGTTGAACCCTCAAGGTGTCCTTAGCTGGCCAATTTTTTGCTTAAGTAGAGACTTAGGGACTTTGTATAAAACAAAGTAACCCAAGTTCAAATGTCAAATGCCACTTCATCCAAGCCATTATTCCTCTTCATTTATTCTCATCTTCTTCTTCATTTGAATTCCTCAATGCTTCTTAATCATGTATTCAATATTTAAGAATGGACGTTCCAAAGGTTCTTCTTCAACCGAAGCTCCTGAATCAAATAATTCTTCAACAGTCTTCAATGATCCAATCAGAGATCAAGTTGGATCATCTTCAATTCATCATGCACTAAGAATTAGTACAAGGACTTCATTAGAACCAATTAATCCACTTAGAACTTATGGATGGTTTACTTCAGCTCCTCATGCATTGTCAATACAATGCATGGTCTTCAATTATTGTTGTGACTTTGTATCATCAGGATACAAGTTCTTTGAAATTAAAGACCATTTCAACAATCGTCAGATATAATGATGATGCTCCATCATCATCCATTCTTCAAGTGGTGTAACTTAGTATCATCTTGATACAAGTATTGAAACATTAAGATCAGTTCTACAATCGTCTGATATCCATAGAGAATGTTTCAACCACAACATCCTATGTCACTTAGTGAATCTCCTAAGTGGCATGCCTCTAAGTACCATGGCCATTCTCCCTTCCTTACCAACACCATCACATCCTTTGTCATTCACATCTTGACATTCCTTGACATCCATCCATTCATTCCTTGACAACAACATACCTCATTGACAACAAATGCAACACGGTGCATTTCAAGATGTTATAATGTTTATTTGCATTGATAGAAAATCATAGCTTGGTTAGGAATATCAGATATAACATCCCTTCCAGGAAAATAAATGATGGATTTAAATAGATAATCTTAATCCATGACAAAGATAATATCATGTTTCACTATAAGAATCAATATATGATTTTGAGGAATCAATTTCACACTAATTTCATCCACAGAGGAGTCATCAAATTAAGATTTGATCATAAGTCCATTAAGGGTTTTCAATAATAATTATACATTTAGTAATTTGGGTGAAATGTTGATATCCTTATAAAATTATTCTTATCATAAATATTGGGTATATCCTTAGTCAAATTAGAAGATAGAAAATCTATAGTGGGTGGTAATAGTACATTTCTCCCTGCCCTTAGTACACCCCTAATTAGAAATAGTTATCACATGAGATTTCCATTTATAACATGTCATGTGAGGTTGATGAAGTCAATAATTATCATTAAAATTCATATTCGAGAGTTGTTTAACATAATGCTCATACTACATGAATTTGAAACAATGTATTGTGGGTTTTGCGTTATATGAAACCTCCTCTATATTATCATTTTTAGATAACTTATTCCAATCACTTTTCCTTTATTGATCTCGATTTTATTCCACCAATAATCTATGAACCTTACATTTAATATGGATGATAATAACATAATTGTACCTCACAAGTCTTGTATGGTTTTCTTCATAGATACCAATAGATTCATCATACTTTTAACTTAGCTCAAGGAACTCCTTATTAATTTTTTTATAAAGAATAGTAGGAATGTACATGTTGAAAAATATGTTCATAAAATAAAAAAAATCTAGGGATTCAATTTCATCCTATAGAAACATATTCTTGATAGGGTTGCACCACTGATCTTCTTCACCTTCCAAAAGAAAGACAACCAAAATTATATTTTCATGTTCTCTGTAAAACACCATGTTTTATGAATTTGTTTTCAAAGAAATTAAATTTGATTGATATATTTAAATAAACACAACAACAAGTTAACCATGTGATAAAATAAACATTGGGTGATCCTGTGTTATACATGACACTGAGTTTTAAAAAAACCATGACATATTATTAATATAGTATTTTAAACACAAACATTATAACCTAGCAGTTATATACAGAAATTTGAATAGTAATAACTAACATGGAAAATATATATATATATATATATATATATATATATTATGTTATTATGGGTAAAATTATATTAAACACACACACACTGCACACACAAATTGGAAAGGCAGGCCATAGACCCCCAAGGGATAGACCACCCATCAAACCTAATTTATTCAGTACAAGGCCCGAAGGCTCGGGGTGAATGAAGGAAAAAAATTTATAATAGTTTTATATTATTTATAATTGTTTTTAAATATAGTGACAAATTTATCATAAATAATAAATTTTCTGTAAAGTGTTTATATGTTTGAAAATTTTAATTTTCTCTAAACAATTCATTTTTATTTCTTATTGCAATCATTAATAAATTTAATGTATCAAATAGTAATAAAATTAATTTTATGAAATATAATTAATTTTTTAAATCAACATTTCATAATTATATTATGGTAATTTTTTATTATTTTTCTAAAATATTTCATTTTTTGATGAATAATGGACAATACTAAATTTTAATCAAAAAATAAATTTTCAGTTAATTTATTTATAAAGTAAAATTAGATTTTAAATTTGTTATCAAGTGAAATTAGTACAATTATACATAAATTAATCAATCTTTGGTAATTATAACCAATTTCAAAAGTATTTTTTAATAGAAAAACTTTGTAAACTTTTGAACATTATCGCTTTAAAAACTTATTTTCTCATCGCATCTACTGGATTAATTTTGAATGAAAATTTTCAAACCATAGGAAAATAATTTTTAAAAATAGAATCAATATTTTCAACCATAATAATTTTTATTTTAAAATAAAATTCACAAATGTTTTTATGATAATAAATTGTTGAAACCGTAAAAAAATATTTACTATGGTCAATATATAAATGGTTTAACATGGGATTAACTATATAGACAAGGGTTCAGTGAAACAAAAATCATGTCCAACACCCATTTTATCGACATATTTAGACCTTATCACTTATATTATTTTTAATTTTCCATTTATAAGCCTTTTGGGAAGATAAAAATATGGGTTCACAATTTCCTTTTCAAATAATTACAAGTGTCCCACTCACCTAACTTATAATATGAAACATCCTATACTCTATTATTCATAACATAAAAACATTTTTATAGGATAATTCCTTACCAAATAACTTTCCAAAATCTCTCCTATAATCAAGGAATAATTATTTTGGATATAAATATTATTTAATAAGGATTTTGATGAAAACCTTACCAGGATAGTCGAAAAAGAGGTCACGATCATCAACAGACATTTTTTATTTAATCCTCTAATTCCATAAATTATTATTGAATCATTCTGAAAAAATATTATATATTCTTTACATATTATAATATGATTTTATTTTAATTTTATAACCTATAATAATATCCACCTCTAACAAATGTGATATGAAATCATCACTTATGTGTACTGTGGACTACCACCTCACAAATTGACGTCAATTGTTTTTATTTTACCACATCTCATAGTTGGTTATAATGATGGATTAAATATTTTTAGGCCATATTTATGAAATTATTATACTTATAGTGATATTATAACACACATACCATCATAAATTCCATTTTTTGGGAATTTCATAACATCACTTCTGTGTATGGTGGACTACAACCTCACGAAGCATTAGGATTCATTTATACATTACATTGAAGGTATTAAAGATATTTTTTATCAAAATATGTTATATATATGAAATAAAAATAATATTTAAATTATAAAATATCATTTATTATTTTTTTCTTTCAATATCATAAGAATATGGAATCAATATTCATTTGTATGTGCGGCCTACTGTCTCCATGAATGGTGTATTTCATTTTCCATCACTAAATTTTTTAGATTACACTACATATATATATTGAATAAATATGATATTTAATTCATGTTTAAAATTATGTATATGATTATATAAATATAATATTAAGAGTACCAAATATAATAAAAAATAACATATGTGAAAAACAATGTGGTTATTACCTGAAAAGTAACCTTAACATGGAATTATAAATTAACTAAAAATAGAATGACATAATAAAATCATATATGGTATGATATATATAAATATTATTCTATAATATATTTATATTAAACTTATTTGTGTTATTATACCAGAGGATGTTATGTGTGTTAAGGAATTAAATACTTAATGAATGAGATTTGGGTCACAATATTTCCTTCCTTGATATGTATATTGTGTTATGCACCTATATTATTTAACGTGGTGTATATACATCCAATTCTACATAAAATTTCATAAACTTATATATCCTAATGATATTTTTTTATACTTTTTATTAATTTTTCTTATCATGATTCAATGTTTCTAAAGAGTTATTGATTTTAAGATACAATCTCTTTGTCAATCAAGATTATTCATTATCGTGCTTCTGTTTACAAAACAATTAGATACATATATCAATAAACTATTTAATATAATTATAATTTGGTTATTGATAATATATTCAAGTAATGTTAACATTTTCCACTCCATTTAACTTCGATTAATTGTGAATAAAAATTTTAGAAAACCTGACATCAATTCTCTCTTCAGACAGAAATATTTTTTCTTTGGAAACCATGTTTTCAAAATATATTTTCAAAAATGCATTATTATTATCATAAGTTTTTTAAAATACATTTTAACTCATATTTTACCTTCTAAATTTTTTTTAAAATTATTGTTTATTTCCTTTTCTAAAACATATCAATTTTGGATTTAACTGAAAATGTATAAAGAATATTTGTTTTATTGTGTTTGACATGAAATAAAAATCGTTCCATCATGAAAATTATTTTATTTGAATATTTCTCTATAATTATCATTTTTATTTTCAAATAAATGTATTTTAATAATATTATATGTTTTAAAAAGTTTTTTTCAAAGAATAAATATTATTTTTTTCAATATATGCCTTAAGTGATCATTCCAAATAATTTTCCATCTATGATGGAATCCATTTTTATTACCTAGGACTTACATTGGATATGATTCAAGTATAAAATTATTATTATTTATATAAATTTTTATGTGAATGATTTCATGATATCAAGTTGACCCATTTCTCTTCCATGTGTTATACTATTAATAAATTCTTATGAAACTCATTTCATTTTCCATGGGTATTATTGTAATGAGATTATAAAATGATTTTGAAACCAATATCATTTACATATCTAATTATATGATTAATTTTTTATAAAATACATTTTGTTAAATGGATTATGATATGTTGAATGATTTATGATCTTTTCGAACACATAAATATGGGTTTTTTCTGATAAGGGTAGGATTTATATATCCCTCCAATACATTGGGTAATAATTTATATCAAATAAAATAGAATGTACTAGAATAGGGAGTAAACCTGGATCAGTAAGGGAATTTTTCCAATATGATGGTCTTAGGAATAAAACATTATTAATATGTTGGTTTGCGGAGTGAATTCAATACACAACGATGTCCTTAGTTGTGATCCTTGACTATTATAGAAATAATTCTAAATGCTTATGTACATTCTAAAATATATTTATTATGACCATTTTATGCTATCATTGATCATATTATTTTATTCTCATAAGATTCATGTCTTATGAACATCCAATATGTATTCAATGACATAATAATTTGATATATAACTTGAAGGGTATGGTTTTAATATATTATTCTCATGTTCTTATACCCTTATCTTCATGTTGTGATTACGTATGTCCCTTTTTACCCTTACATAGTATCTAAGCTCACCCTTTCTTTTGTCTCATATAACATGGTTATGATGAAAAATATTATGTATTGTATTTCTAAGTGTTTTCATTATGAATATTATAGTGGGAGATGATTTTGTTTACTTATGTACCACTTGTTTTTTTTATTTTTACAAAGATACTAAACTATTACAGTTTACAAGTGTGTTTGTGTAATGTAATGACTATTCATGAAAAATGATGTAATATATATGTATGATAATCCTGGGTCTCAATATTTCTTATACAATGATAGGTTTAGTTAACAATTATAAATATTGATGAGAAACCCATACTAATATCCCTAAGTAAATGTCTATAGGTAAGTATAAGGATTTGTAAAAGTATAAAAAAATGTCATCAAATTTTGTTATAAGATAGAGAGGGTCGTTTCCAAGAAATTAAATCCTTGTTTAGATAATAAAAGTAGATTTTTCTCTGCAATAGAGGTACCAAGGGGTAATAAAGTTTTAAATGGAAAATTGATCTAGAGTTGATCGTCAACTGGTGAAAGTCAAAGGGCCTTGTTGCACACCAGGATTGACACTCCTGGTGAAATGAATTGGTATAAATTCTTCATAAATCATCATGAAGGATTTTAATAGATGATTATTATGAATTCCTATGATAAACATAATAAGAAATTGATTAGATATGTTATAATGATGTATAAATCCTATAAGTGATTTTTTCTAGGATTATATGGCTCCCCATCTTGATTATTATTTTTACACTATGATTTTTGGATTATTCAATGGTTAGAACCCGAAGGAACCATTTTAATATTGATTATGACAAAAAAACTAAACTATTATCCCCTAAAACATTCATACATTGTAGGAGGTTGAATGAAAAATAACATTTATATAGTCAATAAAACTATAAATATACGAATCATACTTTACATACAACCTTAAAAATAAGTCACCAACATTAATTTGATTCATTAACGACGAAACATCAACCTTTTTTTAGTGGGTGTTCTAATCCAATGGTTTCTGAATAATGGGTCAAAATCACTAAAATTTATTTTACATTTTACAGTGTTAAAATCCTGAAAATTTATCTTTTATATCTTCCAATAAAAAGGTGATGTGGATCAATGGTGGAACCTTATCTAGAATACCTGGAAAAAAAGATAAAATTGACCACATAGATTGGGTTGATTTCAAGAACATACTTTTCAACAAGAAATTTTGTTTTATTCTTCGTATTAAGATATATAAGGATATCCTTGATATAAATCAAAAGGATTTTGAATACATACATACCTAAGAGGAAAAGTTTACAAGACTTATGAGGTATGCTTTTGGAATTTTCATCCAACCAGAACATATGGTTGATCAATTCATTAATGGATAAATCCATGTCTCTGAAGGTAATTAGCCATAAGATTATTTAGAACCTATGAAGATTTTTTTGTGCATTAATTATGTAAATTTATTTTTGAGTTAAATATAAATATTATTGTTTTGAAAAGAATATAAAAATGGAATTCAATGGAAAATCTATGAACTGTGGGGATAATAAGATGAGATTTTCTTTATACTCAAAGTGTGGAAAGTATCAAGGTTGAAATTTTATTATGTGGACTAGTATATTATTTATGTGTGGAAGGTAAGTTCTTTAGAAAATTTATTTCTAAAGTGATGGGAATATGTTTTCCAATGATGTGAAAAGAGATTAAGCTACATAGAATTCAACACCCACCCTCGAGTGTTTCAAATTCAATGGGTATAGGAAATATACTAACTAGTTAAAAAATATGAAGTTAAATGACAAAAATAAATGTTAAAAATATCCTAATCCTTGATACTATGGGAAATAGCATGATGTCACTTTTTCTAAGGAGTGATTTGATGATGAAATTCGAAAAGGTACATTTATAACCAACTCTATAATACCTACTGAATTATTTGACTCCAGATCTACCCATTATTAGGAATCTAAAGAGTTTTTTTAAGGGAATAAAAATGACACCTAAACTATTATTTGTGGAATTATACGTTAAACCCCATAATAGTATGATTATCTCATCTCTTCTGCATGATTCCTCTCTAGTTGATGATGGTGGAAATTTTCTTCCAAAAAATCTTTTCATTCTTCTTATAATTGAATTTGAAGACTTATTGGGCACGGATTTGATATCTCTACATAATGACCACATTAAATATTGAGTAAGGGAAGTATTATTTGATATTCTATACCAACCTATGATTATCTATCAGTGTTATGATAAGTATGAAATCCCAATAAATATCACATCAATTGACTAGATATTAATTCTTATTAAGAAGTGTTGTTAATCTCAAATTATTAGGGAGAAACTTAACATCAATGATATGCCTATTGTGTTGTAATTTTTTGATTCCTTAGTGTAATAGTTGTTTATCCTTCCACAAAAATTTATAGTTTAGTTATTAATAGAACTCATACCTGGATCTATATCGATTTTAAATACTCCCTATAGAATCACATTGACTGAGTTACAAGAAATGATGAATAAACTATAAGGGAACCATGAAGATTTCATTATTCCAAGTGTTTCACCAAGAGGTACATCTATTTATTTCTCAAAAACAAATATTGATTAATGTGAATCTTCATTCATTATCGATAGTTAAAAATTATCATAATTAAGAAAAAGTATCTCCTTCTTTATTTTGATTTTTTATCAACTTTATGAACCTCTATAAGTTTCCAACATTGACCATTATTGTGAATATCATCATTTGAGCATCAATATAGGGGATATACCAAAGATTTCATTTAGTAAAAGTAATGAAAACAATTATTACAAAGTGATTCCATTTGGACTTTCTAATTCTCCATATATCTTTGTAGATTTAATGAATATATTAATTATAGATTACCATGATCATTTTGGGGTAGTCTTATAGTTGATATTATTATATTTTCAAATATATGGTAATATCATGGAGAGAACTTGAAAAAATAATTAATGACCATAAAGAACGATAAAGTGTATGAATATTTTAAAAATTATGAATTTTTGCAGAAAAACACATCATTTTTGTTTTATATAATCTTGGGAGAGGATATATCGGTAGATCCATCAAGCAGAAATACTTTTGAATGTTGGCCTAGACCAACCACGATGACTTAGATCCACTGTTTTCTTGGTTTAGCTTGTTATTATCTATGGGGTTTAGATAATTTCTTATAAATATGTATTCCTCTAACTATGTTAACTCATAAGGGAGCCAAGTTTTTTTTGATAGATAAATGTTAATAAAATTTCACAGAACTGAAGTGAATAGTAGTTAGCACAGCTATTCTTACAATACTATATAGTAGATAAGGGTTTGTAATCTATAGTGATACTTCTAAGAGTGGATTTGGATGTTTTCATCTGTAAAATGACATGATTATACCTTGTTCCTCATAAAAATTGATGATTTGTGAGAAAATTTACCCAACTTATGATTTTGAGTAACTACGATAATTTTTTCAATAAAGAAATGGAGGAATTTTATTTATGTAGAAAACTATGAAAAATACATTGATCATAAAAGATAAAATTATATATTAAAATTTATGGAGGTTAATATGTTTAAATGAACATAGTTAGATATGATTAGAAATTATTATTTCTCATTACACTACCACCCTTGGAATGTGAACAAGGTGGTCGATGAATTGAGTAAAATGACAATTCTAGATTATAAATGATGGGTATTAAAAAATATCCAACATTATTAGATTTTAAAGGGATTGATCTATAAATACTCAAGTTAGTGGGAAAATCATTACTTTCCCAATTTTATGCTAACCCATATGTGATAGTAATGATTAAAGAGACATATAAAGAAGTTGTTGAGAAAAAAATAAGGCTAGAAATGTTCCAAATATTAACCATGATCATAATGGAAAAAAAGTATGGGTTCTATCCATAAAATTTTTTAAGAAGGATTTATTAAAGAAAGCTTATAGTTCTTAATTATCTAATTCATCTAAGGATCATGAAGATTTTACAATGATTTTAATGAGTATTTCTTGTGGGATGGAATAAAGAGAGATATCACACTGTTTATATTAGGGTTATTTTTATTTTAGAATGTTAAGGATAAAAGAGAAAATTATAATGGGTTGTTACATCCAATACATATATCATAATGGAAATGGGAAAACACCTCCATGGATTTTGTCTTTCGACTTCCCAAAATTTCATAAGGTCATAATGCAATATGGGTTATACTCAATGGAATTACAAGGTCATCATACTTCATCACTATTAGATAATATATTTCTCTAGATTATATTTCCATGATATAAAATAAGTAATTTGTAAGGTAGAATGGTTTACCATGTTCCATTTTTTCTAATCATAATTCGATATTTACATCCACATTCTGGAGAAGTATTTATCATACTCAAGATATAGAATTTAGTTTCATAACTGTATATCATCTAAAGACATATTTCCGTACCAAGAGAAAAATTAAAACCATATAGGATATATTGATATATTTTTCATTATATTTCAAATTCCCTTGGGATCAGCACAATCCTCTATTTTGTTTTCATATAAATACATCTTCCACTAGATCATACATGTTTCTCCTTATGAATAACTCTATAGATATAAATTTAATTCTCTGACATGCTTTAATGAAGTCAGATAAAGAAATTTTTTAGACCTGATATAGTAAGATAAATGATGGAGAAGTATAGATCAATTTAGTAACACATCAAGGAATTACATAGATGGTAGATAATTTGTTTTCATAATCATCAGAATGATCTAGAATTTAGATTTTGTGACATAGTTTCCCAAGGAATTTATTAATGGAATCTTTTATAAAATTTATGATGTAATGTAAATGGATCCCTAGGATGATTCGATATTT
Source organism: Viscum album (assembly GCA_963277665.1). Taxonomy (NCBI): domain Eukaryota; kingdom Viridiplantae; phylum Streptophyta; class Magnoliopsida; order Santalales; family Viscaceae; genus Viscum; species Viscum album. The sequence goes on along the minus strand of OY728156.1, from coordinate 184,475,162 downwards.
TGAAATTTATGATCATATTAGGGAAATATATTCTTTCTTGTCAAATCACTAAACCTCTCTCAAGTTCATGATGTATTCTATGTATCACTTTAGAGAAATTAAAAACCTAAAACATCACATATACTAAACTCAAATTCAATACCACTAGAGAATGATCTTTATTTTGAGGAATATTTGGTAGAGATTTTATATCCTAGAGAGAATGTTCTAAGAAATAATACCACTCACCTAGTTATATTTTTTTTCAAACTTCCAATTTGAGGAATCCATATGGTAATTTGAGGATATGATGGGGTGTAAGTATTGTCTTTTTTTTTGTCAGATTGTCAAATTTATGAAGTGAAATTTAATTTATTTGGGATACAATGTAAAACACAATGTTTTTATGATTTTTTTAATAAATTAAATTAAATTTATATCAGGATTTACATGAAACAAAAAATTAATATTTCTTTAAATAAAATATTATCTTTTCTTTCTGTATACAGAACACTAATTTTTATCAAAACCAAGATAGATTTTTAATAGAGTTATATAAAAATTATGATTATAACCTATCAATTAAACATATCTATATAAATAATAAAAGTTACATTTTATATATTAATTATAATTATTTTCTATAAATATGTCATACTAATAAATAATCAATCATTTTTAGTGATGTATTTTTATATTTTAAAAATTCAATTTTCTCAAAAAAATGTTTTTTATTTAATTTATTGAACATTTATAATATTTATTGTTCAAATTTTAAAAAAATTAATTTATAAAATAATTGATATCATCAATTAAAACTTGTTTTATGGTGAATATTTCGGATTTTTCATAAATAATTATTTTTTAATAAATAGGGAAAAATATTGAATTTTTTTTAAAATTATTCTTTTGGTTTTAGTTATTTATAAATATAAATTTACGATTAAATTAAACATAATGTATCATTATTTAACTTAATCGTGAGTAAATACATTTTAGATCATTACAATCAACTTGAAATTTAATCTTCATGTAAAAAATTTGTAAACTTTTGAATATTTTCTAATTAAAAACAATCTTTCTCATCGTGTCTCCAAGATTAATTTTAAATTCAATTTTTAAAATTCTATGAATTTATTATGGAAAAATGGATTCAATATTTGTAACCATGAAAATTTATATAATCTAATAAGGTTGAATTAATTTTTACTAACATGAATAATAAACGAATAATTTATTATTTATTATGATTAAGGTCAAAATCTATTTACAAAGGTGGTTAAACTAAAACAATCATGGTTGAAAATCCCAAAAAAAATTAAAAAACAAATTTTATGGCCATATTTAGACCTTATCACTTCTAGGATCTATAATTATCCATTTTGGTTACCTTTTTCTTGAGAAAACATGGGTAAAACCTTTTATTTTCAAAAAATTGCATGTTTTCCACTCACCTCACGGGTAAAATGCCACCTGGTCTACTCTCTTATTCACAAAATAAAACCCCTTTGGTTTAGAAAATACCATCCCAAATGACTTCCAAACTTCTCTCCTCTAATATTATATTCCTTATTTTTGATATAAATTAATCATATGATGTATTTTGGGGTAGAAAATAGGAGGATCCCCAAAGAAGAACCAACTTTCATTAATTTGGGTTTTGGTTGTATTTCTTCATCCATCTCCTTTCATTATTATTAAAAATGGTGATATAATAAAATCAGTATTTTAAATATAATCAGATACTATAATTTTAATGTAATTAACTACAAACTTCACCACATCCATACAATGGGATATAAAATCATCATTCCTGTGTATGGAGAACCACTTTCTCACTAACCGATGTCATTAATTTTTCTATTGACACCTCTCATGGTTTGTTATAATGATGAATTATATATTTTAATATGATATTTTTGATATTAGTGTAATTTTTGAATTATTATATCACACATACCATTATAATTTCAATTTTCAAGGAATATGATAATGTTTCTTATGTGTATGGGGGACTACCGCCTTGCAAAGAAATTTGATTCATTCACGCATTACATTGAAGGTATTAAGGTTGTTTTTAAAGAATATATGTGATATATATGACATATAAATAATTAAAAATATTAATATATCATTTAAACTTCTTCTTTTAAATATAAAAATGGAATTGAAGCATTGGTTATGTATACGTACGGCCTACTATCTCTGTGAACGGTGTATTTCACTTTCTATCACTAAATATTATAAATAACACTAAATAAATATATACTATATAATAAATATATACTATATAATAAATATAGAAAATATTTATATCAGGGATAAATTTTTGTACATCGTTAACTAATTATCATATTAATATGACTAAAAATAAAAAATCAAAACATATATGAAAACTAATGCAGATATTACTAGAAATGTAGATTTAACATATAATTTTTAACAAATGGGTAAAATGATAATATGAAAATTAAATATGATAATATATATATATAATAATATTCTAATAATATATTTATAATAAACTCATATTTGTCAAACATGAGGTTTTAACATTTATGATGTAATTTAAGACTTGAGGTAACGAATTTTTTTCCTCAATTTCACTTCTTTGAAATGTACATTATGTTATGAACCTATATTTTTTAATGAGGTGTATATATATCCTCATGGAATTATAATATGATTAATATATTTATCCGTAATTTATTTAAAGATACATTTTATTCTTTCCCTCATTTCTCTTAATATTCAATTATACCAAAGTGGTAATGTTTTTTTATAATATAGTTATTTATCTGGATTGTTTATTATTATGTTTCTGATGATAAAATCTTGTTATACATATGTCAATAAACTCATTAATTTAATTCACCTCTTTTTATTCATGATATTTTCAGGTAATATTAAAAATTTTCAACTCATTGGTACTTAAAATAGTTTTGAAAATTACATTAATACAATTCGACATTATTTCTCTCTTCAGTAAAAAATTGTTTTCATCCAAGACTATGTTTTCGAAAAATATTTTCAAGAAGATTTTACTATTATCCTACGTTTCATAAAATACATTTATACACATGTTTAAATTTTTTGAATAAATTTATGAAAGTATTCTCCAGGAAATTTTCAAAATAATACCCACTTGGATTTTACCAAATATATTGATGGAATATTTTTTTAAAAGATTACATAATGAACTAAATTTTTCATCATAATATGCATTATTTAAATTGAATATTAAATTATTATTTTTTATTATTATTTTCAAATAAATAATTTTTAAAAAAAATTATTTTAAAAAATGATTTTTTCCAAGTGGAAAGGATGTTTTCTCATGAAATGTTTAAAATGACCATTAAAAAACATTTTCCTTCTATGAAGATATCTATTGATGTCACTTATGACTTTATGAGGATTTTATCCATGGATACCATTCTTATTATTTCTATCAATGGTTTATATTTATGATGGAATTATGTCTATAAAACTGATTTCTGTTTGATGGGTTATTTAATGAAAAAAGGATTATGAAACCCATTTCCTTTTCCATGGGTTATGTTTTTATTAGATAATTACATGTTTATAAATCCTATATCTTTTCCATATGTTATAATTTGATTAAATGATAATTTAACCCATTTAATTTCACGGGTTATGATATGATAAATTATTTATGATCTTGTAAAACCTATAAATGTGGTGTTCATTATGAGTTGGGTGGGACTTATACATCCAACCAATGAATTTGGTAAATGTTTATATCTCATGAGATAGACATTATTTTAATGGGGGGTGAACCCATTTTATTAACGGAATTTTTTAATTCTAATGGTATTGGTGGTGAACCTTAACTACTATGATGGTTTGGAGACTAAACTTAATCCACTATGATAGCCTTAGTAGTATTTATTAACTACAATGGATATATATTTATAGTCTTATGTGTAAGACACAAATCTATGTATTATTACAATGTTAAACTCTCATGGATCGTGTTCTTTGATTTCCTTATAAAACATGTCTTACTAACCACCAATATTTTTTTCATGACTCAAGATTATGATCTTTTATATGCATGGTAAGATTTTAAAATGTTTTGTTTCTATTCGAATACCCTTATATTCATGTTTTTCTTACATATCTCTATTATTTACCCTTAATAGGTGTCTAATATCACCCTTTATAATATTTCTATTCCCCATGTTATGAATAAATGTATTATGATTAATATGTATAATAAGGTGGATAATTATGAACATAATTGTGGTATAAGAATTAGAATACATTTGGACTAATCATTTGGGTTTCAACATTCCCAAAGATACAAAACAATTATTATCCTCAGGAATGTGTTTCTATAATTTAATGAATATGAATAAATAATGTTATATTATATATGTATGATAAGCCTAGTTCTCCATATTAAAAACACTAAAGAACATAAAATATATGTTCGGTGGTGGTAATCCTTGTTTCAGTAACAACTGTGTTGGTTGACCCACTGAAATAAGGTAGATTTTGCCTCATAAAACACTTAACTTAATATTGTTCTATCATTTGTTTTTTGGAATTACGTCATGTTTCATAGCTTGAGAACATTTAGTGAGGATATCATAAATTTTTTGAATTCCAACTCCCATAAATTTCAAATTATCATGAGGAGAATCTTTGCATTTTCAATCACACTCATCTTTAACATAGTTCCACTGGGTTAAATTTATTGACAAAAATCAAAATTCAAATTTTAATAAAAATAATAATGTTTGGGATACACGTAATCAGGAAAAATAATTTGTAAGATGAATAAATCATGAAACATTATTTAATCTATGACAAATTAGGTTTATTTTCTTTCATTTATATTCATCATAACTTTGAATACTTCATGATGGTTCATAAATATTTTTTTACACTAAGAGTATCAAAATAGGTGGGTTGCAGGACCCAATTCCACGCACTAGTTAATTATTGGGTGTAGCTTAGTTATTCATTTCTAGATTTATTACCCCTGGGTACCTCTTTGATAGATTCACATCAACTTTTTTTATCCAAATATAGATGTAATTTTTTGGAAACCACTCATTATATCCTTTAAAAATATTCCATATAATTTACCAAAAATTTAACTCATCCTTAGACTTACCCTTAGAAATTTACATTGGGGTCTCTTTAGAGTTTTCTCATAATATTCTCTAAAGGTTCACTAGACATTTCCTATGATACCAGAAATAGAAACCTAGGCTTATCACACATAGATATTACATCATTTGTCTATGAATATTCATTGCATTAAATAAACACTTTCCTAAGAACCTTAATATATTATTGTCTTTGTAAACATTGAAATAGAAACAAATGGTCCATAGGGAAAAAAATTCATCTCCCATTATGATCTTCATAACTATAAGTCTTCATAGAAATATCACATGTAATGAATTACTTCATAACCTAATTAAAAGAAACATAATATAGAGCAATCTATTATGATTAGTATGGATATATAATGGATATACAAAGTAATAACATGAATATAAGTATAGGATAACATGAAAATAACATTTTAAAATAATACCCTTCATATCGATGATCATAATCAAAATTCATGGAATAATGATTAGCATCTAATATGAGATGAACCATAGGTAAATTAATAACATGAGCCATGAGAACATAAAATTGTTATAAGATATGAAATTGTGGAATAAACATAATAATATAAAATAATTTCCATAGTATTCAAGGCTCACTACCAAGGAAATCATAGTAGAATGTGTTCACTCGCCAATCCATTATTATAGTCAGGGATCACTCCCAAGACTATCATAGATGATACTATCCTTTACTATACTGGATTCACTCCCCATTCAAGTCATTTCTATCTCTTGAGATATAAATATTTACCTAATTAATTAGAAGGAGATATAAGTCCAACCCATCTCATAATAAAAACAATATTTATGTGTACTAAAAGATCATAAACCATTCCTCATATCATAAACCGTGAAATTAAAAGGGTTTTATATTCATTCCATTATATCATAACTGGTATAAAAGATAGAGTTTTTTAAAATCATTTCATCATTTCATGATAGAATAGACCCCTAAAAACATAGGGGGTTTCATAATAATTTTATCATGATATAACACATAGAATAGGAATGGGTTTTAGAAACCACATGCCATCACAAAAATAAACCATTCAGATAAAAATTATTAATGTAATCCTTTTATTGTATCCCCTATAAGTAATATTTAAAATAAACAGATGGAAACATATTTTGAAAATGGTTTTGAGCGATCATTTCAAACATTTCTTGAGGAAAACATCATTTCTTATTTGAAAAAAAAATAAAAAATAATAATTTTAAAAATAATTTTCAATGACAATAAAAATTAAAAAACTAAGCAATATTCAAATAAAAAATTTGGTTATAATGATGAGATTTATTTTTAGGTTTTATAAGTTAAAATAGATAATTTTTACACATTTTTAATAAAATACAAAGGGAATTGTTTGGAATACGACATGTATATTCTTTTAAAAAAATTGTAAAAAGTAAAAATGGGTATAAATGTCTGTTAAAAATTATAATAGAATAATAAAAACATTTATAAGAAACATGGTTTTGGAAGAAAAGGGATTTTCAATTGAAGTGAGAATTAAATTTAGATTATATTAAAATAATTTGTCATGTATTTTATGTAAAAATAGTTTAAATGGTAATATTACAGTAAAATATCATTAATAGACATAATATATTAAAATTAATGATTTACAAGAGATATAGGTCATAATATTTCATTATAGAAAACATAATCATAAACAATCCTGATAAATGAGGAGATCGTAACATAAAATCATTTCCAATTTGGTATCTTTGAATCATAATACCCATGAAGTAATAACATAGAATAGAACATAAAATACAATTATTACAAATAATTCATGATATTAAATTTGAAATTTGATGAGTATATGCCTCATGAAAGAATATAGATGCATAACATAATTTGAGTCACAAATAAGGTAAACTAAAGAAAAAATTCTTTACCTTAAGTCTTGACTTCAATTAGACATGTTCAAACCTAATATATAATATATATAATGTTATTATACATTTATTAGTGAAAACCATTTATACATATCATACCATATGTTTTTTCTTAGGAAAAGCTATCACCCATTTATTAATAATTCCATGTTAATGTTACAATTTGGGTAATAATAGCTATGTTTTTAGTATATGATTTGATTTTATATTTTTGGTTGTTTTAATTTGATCATGATTTAATAATATAAAGGATTTTATAAATAATATAATTTAAATATATATTTTATATATATATATATATATATAGATTATTCCATAAAATTTAGTGATTGAAAATGAAATACACCATTCCAGGTAGATAGTAGGCAATACATATGCTTGAACAATGATTCCATTGTCTTAGTAGATTTAATAAAATAAAATCGAATTATATAATTTAATTAAAAATTAATTTTTATGAAATATGTATCACATATTTTCATTAAATACTTCCTTATTACCACATATGTAAATTATGAACAAATCACATCACTTCACAAGCTAGTAGTCCATCGTACACTCGAGCGACGTTATCATATTTCCACAAAATAGATAGTATGAATTTGGGTGTGATATAATCATTCAAAATTATAATAATATCCAATATATAACATATGAAATATAAATCAATCATTATTTCTATCCTACATAGTTGGTAATGGAAATACTAATGGCATTAGTTCATAAGGTGGTAGTCTGCCATTGACATAAATAATGATTTCATAACCAATTTGATAGAAGCTGAAATGGTTGTAGTTTATGACCTAAAAATAAAAAAAATATAATTATATAGAATATATTATGGTTATTATATCATATTTTAATAATAAGAATGTAATGGGGTGGAGGTGGAAATAAAATAAAAACGATGTTGATAAACGTTACCTCTTCTTCTGGTATCCCCCTTAGGTTTATAGAAAACACCATCCTAGGTTTTCATTATGTATAATATAATAATTCATGGATTACAGTATGGAATATTATTATTTATTTGGGGATGGAAAATTTGAGTTAATATTTATTGAATATGTAAAAAATTGAGGAGAGCGGTGACCATTTATATGTAAGGTGATTGGAACACTTGTGAATTTTTAAAATGAAAAGTGTGTACCCTTGTTTTTATAATGCCAAAGGGAAAAAAGGAGCATTACCAAGAAAAAATAAATAATGTGGAAAAAATTTAATATGGGGTATTTAAAAGTTTCTATTATATTTAACCCTTATATTTCTAAAAAAACCCTGTAAATCCATTTTTAACAGAATCATGATAAAAAATATTTCTAATTTTTACAAGTCATTTAAGTAAATTGTTAAGTTGAAATTATATTATTATATAAATTATGATAATTATATTTATTTAGTTAGTTTTTTCAAACAACATTCACTGAATAGGAAACATTTAATTTAAAATCAATGTCAGAGAAGTGACTTGAATGGGGATTTAGAAAACAAAATATTCATATGTATAACCCATTTTTATATCAAAATTCAGTATGATAATGATTCAAATGAACTAAATTGGATTAATATATATATATAATCTGACTTAATTTACTTGAAAACCAATTTAGGATATAATTTATCTTTATGAATAAATTAATTGAAAATTCAGTTTTTTATTAAAATTCATTATTTTTTACTATGGATCAAAAAATAAGTCTATTCAAAAAAATACAAAACATTATCCCTAAGATAATTTTTAATCGATTATATAAAAAATGAAGTTTATTTTTCCGACTTACCTTTCGAAAATTTTGATGAAATAATTTTATTAATATTCCTGGAAATAAATTAAAATTATTTTTTTATATTATAGTTTTTTTAAAACATATAAATTCTTTACCATAAATTATTTATTCTATTTAAATAATGTTCTTTTACATATAATTATTTTAATTAATATTTAATAATTGATTATTACTATTGATATCTCTATTTTTAATGGATATGTTATGACAATAACATTTAAATAACTATATTAGTAATATATAATTCTTTTCTTAATTTTGTGTTGTGTGTAACACAAGCTAAATTTTTTTTCCATATTGATCAAGATTTACATGGTGTTGCGTGTAATGATACATAACAAAGAAATTTAATTTATTTAAAAATATTCATAGAAACTATTCTTTCAACCGAAAAACAATTTAGGACGCTCTATAGATTATTAGGGTGTTATTGTAGTAAGGAGATACCAATTAGGCCATGTAGTTAGGGATACGGGTATTTGTTGGAAACATTGTATGTAATTTATCCTTTTTTAGTTTTTTTTTCTCATTTTTAGTTTTCTTATTTGTTTAATTTTTTTAATAGAATAATCAAATAATTTTTTTCATCATATTCATAGTTTATGTAAATATATATTGTATACTAATGGATTACAATTCTATATTATTATTTTATAATCATTTGTTGTATATTTTTTATAAATAATATTTAGTAGGGTAATATTGAATTTTATATAAAATGCAGTGAGGTATCAGTTTGTTTCAAAAAGTGGGTGACTTTTCCAATAATGTTCTACTTAAAAATCACTATTCTAGTCATCAAACCGGAGCAAACATGGAATATGCCTAGGGCATATGGTAGTATGGACTAGTTCAAAGAAAAATCATGAACCATTTATTAAAAATGTTTTCATAAAGGGTTTGGGTTTGGGATTGATTTATTTAGGGGTAAATATATTATTTTATTACACAAGGGGAAAATTTTATGTGTATTGATAATGTGGATTAAAAGAAAAAATATTTTTACTTTGGATGTTTTGGTATCCAGTAAATTCACTCATGATTTGAGTGAGATTATTGGTTTAGTTATTTTGAGTCAAAAATGGGTTGGACTCAACACATCATTATAGGTATCAACTGGGAAATATTTTCTACATTTTTTTAACAATCAATTGAATTGTGGAAGATATGACATGTGAATTTTATAAATTGTGATCATTTTATTTGAATATTTTGAATTAATTAAATTTCACTAATGAATTAATTATTTTTTACATACAAACATTTTCAGTGGTTTACTTTTAAATAAAATTCACTAACATGTTTTATTACTATTAATTGTTATACTTATAATCGATTATGTGAAAAAAAAATATTTAATAATTTTTAAATTGAAAACATCTCTGAAATATTTTTCTATTTAAAAACTAAAAAAATTTAATTTTAATGGGTTATTTTAAAATAAAATGTGAAATGTGAAATAATTTCTGAAGTCATCATTTCTTTTGATATAATATTTGATGTGTTGTTCTAACATGGTATTTATAAATTCAAATTTCCCTAAATAATTTATATTTTGTAAAATCAAATTGAGAAATTATTTTTCTATAATGTTTAAATTTAGTAGATACCAGTTTGATTTATATTATTTAATTTTTTGTATATTTTATATAAAATCATGTATGCTTAAAAATAAACTAGAAAAAAATACTCTATTAGGTTTACGATCCAAGATTTTATGATCCAAAAATTAATTATAATAAACAAAAATATAAACAGGTTATATGTACAAGTGGTTTTACAATGGGGGGAGTGAATCTCACGCCACATATCTACATCCACAAAAGATGTACAAATATATAGTATCTGAAATGGACAAATTGATCACATTTCTATATTATATTTTATGGGAGGGAATTTGTAACTTGAATAACATCCCTATATAAATGTGTGACAACCATGTTGAGATGAATAAGAACATACATGTAATCAATCCATTGAGGGACCACATTCTTAGGGAAATTCTTGGATCTAGAATTCACAGATTCAATAGAATTCGTAGAGTCTGGTTTAATCCAAATATAATTCCATTCGTGATGAAAAATATATTTTTTATCATTATCCATGGACAATAATTTAACTTCATATGTTATTCTTTGTCCAAAGTAAATGGTGGAAACAACATTTGATGAAACCTCAGTGTGTCTAAAAGACATTCCAAAAATAGATGGTCTTAGAATGTTAGAGGTAGAACCATCACCATTTACCTTTATCTATGAGATAATTTGATGAATCCATAAAATGTATTTAGACAACTATGGTTTTCTATACATTCTATTATCACCCAAAACCCATATAATGTTCAATTCAGAGATGTTATTTCCATCACATTTAATTATATCTTGGATTAGATGAAGACATCTCGAGGCATGGTCACCATTCTTACCCGAATTAAATAGGTTATGTATATTCACTTAGGGTGTAGAAGTGATGGAATGAAGGTGATTTTTCCCCTATTATTTTGTGAAATTTTTTTGTCCAATCATGTCCTATATATATGTCTAGAATCTAGATAAAAACTGGCATCAAATAAAAGTTTTTTCAGAGTTTCCACCATAATTCATACAAAGAAGACATATCAAGGTAAGTTGAATTATAGCTGCATTTAATTCAATAATTGTTAGGAATGTGGACTATCCATTCTCTCCAAATATATTCCATTTTGGGGGATAAATGATGGTAGCTTTATGTTTCAATAGCCCATAATGGGTGGAAATGTTTTCATCATAGTTCATTATGTAGTGATTCTTATTGTTTAAGTGTTCACTTACAATTGGTTTCTATATGGGGATACATCTACCAACAAATCAATATCATATAATATTAATGATGAAATGAGATAGAATTATCACATTAATGTCATTCCTATTATATAGTAAATCATTAGTAGATGTATTTTTTGGTTTTGTGGAACATCCCTGATGTCTTGAAGTGTCATTGCAAGCTAGGGTGTACTACAACAGTTTATTTTGGATTGTTTTTATATTGTTTTTTAAAATTTCTCACATAATATCATTGATATAATTTCTATGGTTTGGGCATATAGATGAGGTATGGTTTTGATATCATGCATTCCTCATCTTGTAAATAAACTAGTTTGAAAATAAATCAATAGGAGAGTCATAGAAAGTAAGAATATTCCATGAAAACGTTCCAATAAGTGAATTATTGATGATTTAAGGTCCATGATGCATATTCCCACCATATTAATGGGATTTGTCAACTCATTCCAAGTAGTATTTATTAAATTATTTTCTTATATATAACAAATCAAAATTAATTTTCTAATCATATCTTATATATTATTGGGATGACTCATTGTCCATTTTTATAAATAAAAGGAATGTTAAAATCTAGATGTCGTCACAAAGTTGACTAAGAAAAATATTTATTCTTAAGAAATATATTTCACATTATAGTTGTATAGATGATTTATGATGATGGAATATGTGTTTTTAAAGTAACTTATTTTTATTTTCCCCCAAAATAGTGTTAGAGTTGGATCTGTAGAAACAACATCTATGTACACTATGATTACATGTATTCGTTGTTTTGAATATTTATAAAATCCTTATCATTTAATTTTTTTTAATTAGTGTAAAAAATCTACTGATAATGTCCAATGAGTAATTTTTACACTAAAATATCATAGAATTTCCCCAGTACGACGAGAACTCAAAATTACCATGATATAATTCTTAAATATATGTTCTATATCTATATAAAATAATTTTACGGACACAAATGATATGTTATATCATGGGTAGAGACCCATAGGAATCGGAAACACCTTGTAATGGTGTATTCCCTTGGTAACATAATGTTTTAGATATTATGAGATTAAGACGCACGAGTAAGAAAACCATAATTAAATGTGCCACTATATGTTCCTATCTGTGGAAGTGTGTATTTATCTTTAGATTCTATGATTATTATTAATGTTTATCCTATGTTTCATATGGTTAGGAATTGAAAAAAAGTAGTGAGAAATTTATTCATGGTGAGGTATGTCATGTTGTGTACATCACTAATAATATTCCTTCAATGATTAATGTGAGAAAATATTTTTCCCTCTCCACCTTGACATAAGTTGATATCTCAGGCCATTTTATGTAAATGATATAGCCTAAATAAATCTATATCCATGGTGTTCTATATGAATGTTATATTTTCAGAAAGTAAATTAAAGATACCTTGAGCACATAGGTTAATGGAACCATCATGCAGCATACTTGATCTGAGATATCCTGATAAAGGGTATATATTACATGTTAAGTGTATGTATGGGGTATTATACAATTTTGGAATTATATACTTTCTCTATGGGTTTCTTAGAGTTTTTCAAGAATATATCCATTGAATTAGGGATATTTATCCTAACGACACTATGAAATATTCATAGAGGGTCACACATTATGTGAATCAAGAATCTTAATAAAATAACATATATTATTATTTACTACTTAATAAGTTGAATAAATATTACTCCCACATGTGGTTTAATAATTATTCTTGTTTTCTTGATTGTATATATTTCATCACCAGTTATTCGATAAAATATTATGTGTGAAGAATATTTAATAAATATTCATTTTATATGTAGGGAATGTTGTATTTATTTATTTATTAGTCAATTACAATCTGAGTTTCACTAATAGAAAGAAACATGTTATACCAATGTTTTGAAACTATTTTTATAAGTCTTTAAAAAATCAATATTTCCTATACCAATGATTTGGAGGGGTGTTGGTAGTTATCGCAATGTTATATGTCATATTAAAACTCTATACCAAATGTTTTACAAAACCAATGGTATAGGTAACATAGAGAATAAAAACTAATAGGTATTGATCCCATCACCTCATGTATATAATACAAAGACCTATCAACTAATCTAAGATGAATTTTATAAACATAATTTCATAAATATATATATATATGAGATTATATTTAAAAAAACTTTATGTTTTCCTCTAATTATTGTTAATTGAAAAAATAATCCCTAAAAATATCGGTACCTATACCAATGGTTCTCAAAACCATTTGTATAAGAAGATATAAATGGTTTTGAGAATAGTTGGTAGAGATAATTTTATTTCTTGAATCATACCAATGGTTTTCCAAAGAATTTTGGTATATGGTGGACATATAAACACAATTTTAGAAAAACCCGTTTATTTAGTGTCTCCATAATTGATCTATACCAAGGTTTTTTCCAAAACATGTTAGTATAGGGTCTCTATTGGGGACCTATACAAATAGTTTTTCTTAGACTATTGTTATAGAGTTTCTCTAAGGTATATATATCTATGGTTTTTCCCAAAATATTGGTATAGTCCTGTTGGTATATCACCAATTTATTATAGTTATTTATTTATTAAATAATTAGTAATTATTCAAGGCATAATAAATATTTTGGAAAAATAGAGGACCCCATTTAATGGTCCAGTGAGAAATAATATAAATTTAATATTATTTGAATAAATAATATATTTTAATTCATGAGGTCATCACATATCATGGAATAATAATAATATTTTTTATTTGAGACATAGGATTTTATCGGATTATAGAAATAATAAAGGGGCAAATGATCATTAATATTTTCATAACATAGTAGTGTATATAAATAATAGTATTATTTTCTTAACAGACCAATTTATTTTAGTTGTGGACAATGTGATCGAGAGAGAATCCTCTCAAAGGACTAGAGGTCTCCCCCTTCTAGAATTTTCTCAAAAACACAAAGTGATTTGCCACCACCACAACTATCAAGACTACAGAGAGTGAATAGAACCCTTCCTTGAAGTAGTTTTCTAGATGATAAAAGGTGAACAATTCTAGAATTTTTCTACCACCCAAATATTCCTATGTTGATATTTGGTGTTTTTGGAAAATGTGTAGATCACCTATAGAGGGAATCTATTATTTATTCCTATAAATAAATGATGGTGAAACATAGAGAAATTTTCATATCTATCAAAAAAGAATGAATTTCTCTCAAGATAACTCTTTAATTTCTTAAATTAATTATAAATAATATGTGATAATCCATTGTATTCATTTCTGTGTTTATTAATTTTAAATATTCATTGTTACAATTCTATTTATCACCTCTTCTATTGTTATTTAAATATCATATTAATCATTGATCATGAAAAATGATATATTTCACATGCCCCATGTGATGGATCCACTGATCTCATATACTACAAGTGGTGTCAGTGGGGTCACATAATTTTTTATAATTACTTAAAGATAATTTATTGGTTGATGAATTTTTCAATAATTTTGAATTATAGATTAATCATTCCTTAATCCAAATATAATGATATACTATATTACTATTTGTTTATCATAAATATAATCAAATCAATTTATTATATGAATGAATGAATTTTAGAGATCTTATTAAGAGTTTCTAAGGAGTCTGGATAAATTACATAAGAGTACACACTACTTAACCATAACGTACACGGAATGTACTAGTGTTTTATGCACCATGAACTAATTGTTAATTCATTAAATCTATTTTCATTTATTACATCCTGTTAATTTAATTACACATCACCTGTTTACCATTCCATCCTGGCGTATAATCAGTTGGAGTACACACCATCTAACTTACATACAATTCATTTGGTCCTTCAGTAATAGACAGTCCATTAATTATCATATTCAAAAAACTTTATTGGTGGTCATGTAACATGGATACCACCCACCATGTAGACCGTGTTCATTCACATTACATAAAAAATTTCCATGGAATGGTTACCCAATGAGAGCCTAGGCCTTTTCCACTAATAGTAGGTTCTTATAATAAATGGTTTGTAAACTGAAATGTATATGCCATTTATTTTTATAAAATTATAATGAATTGAAATTTTAAATTGTTATAATATTAAAAAATGTTAACAATTTTTTCATGTGGTCGTTAAGTTGAATGTGCAATCCATGTGGTGGGTTTTATATATATAAATGTCTAATTAATTTCTATGTAATTTTTAGATATACATATCTTGTATAAGTAGTATTACTATTATTACTATACACACATAGAATGATAACATTCTAAACAAATACCATGTGTCATGTTTGTTCTTTAAGTTGATAGTAAATTCCATGAAATTATGTACCAATGTGTGTTTTTCACATAGAGAATGAGTAAAAAATATACAATAATAATGAATATTGGGTATTTCATATTTTTATTAACCATATTTCCTCCAAGTTATATTTTTTAAAACATAGTTAATTTTTTTAAAATTATTATGGATAAAAATCTCATGAAACTTCATATGAAAATTAATACATAATAATTGATTAATTGAATAAAATAATTAATTGATCCATTCATGATTTATTTTAAATAATAACAATTATAATTGAATGACAAATTTATTAAATGTGTAATTCCTTGCATGCATGTGGATTATCATGAGCCCTCACCAAACCTTTGTATGTGATTGGTTTATTTTAATTTGTTATTAAATTAAATTGATGAAATGTGTGTCATTTCTCCTCTCATTATGTAAGGGTATGTGTTCCCGTGGTTTATTTTATGCATACCCCAAATTCAAAACTCTAGTTCCCTCTAGATAATGAGAGTTAAAATATATGTAATATATGGAGCTCTTAAAATAGTTTAGGCCATTCATCTTTTGGATCTACAGAAAAACAGATCTAAGAGAGGTACTTAGGTGGACAGGTGGAAAGCTACATCACAAACCAAAAATGGTTCAAGTTTTTTCACCTAGGTCAACGGTTGGTTTATCATCCTCTAAATATACTAATAATTTTTAAAATATCATGATCATATATATTTATTATTTTATTTCAATAAAATTACATGGTTATTTCGTTGTGGATTCTTTTTCATGGTAAGATGAAATAATTAATTAAATAGCATGAAAGATAAAAATAAAATAAGTTGACTTATACATAAACATTATCTAATATGTGGTTAATCACATAGTAAATCCATGTAATATTTAAAATCATGTAATAAATATTATAATTGAAAGTTTATTCATAAATGATTGAATCCCTTAATTATATCTATTTAGTTGGTATTTCTTTACCTACTTTTGTAAAAATTGAACCATAGTTCAAATTCTTGATTGGCCAAAGTTAGTCTTCTTTTAATTATCGGGGATTTATAACTTGATATTTTGGGTAAACTTAACATAATTCATATTAATGTTTTAATTAAAATTTAAAAAAATAATTGATAAGAAAAGTTTGAGGAAATATAATTTAGGTATTTCATGATTTGGGAAGTCCATTGAACTTATCAAGGAATTTTGAGATAGTAATGTTTCCATTTGTAATTTATACTAACAACCCCTTAAATTTATTAACTCGACAAAGTCAGGGTGAAGTGATGAAAAATACAGATCATTGATACTAGAAAGTAAAAGAAATTTCATATTCTAAAGCTAATGGTGATGGAAATTGGTTTTTAATAAGATAGTGAGAGATTCATACATATAATATTTTTTATTTGTTTAAATTTTGTTAAATAAAGTATTAAATCTCTAATAATCATATTTTATGAAACATTAATAAATATTAATTCAAACATATCACTTTAATCTATACAAGAGAAGGATAACCTTAACATAAGACCAAATATCCAAGAATGGATAATGTTATTACACGTAATCATAATCCATGAAAAGAAAATTGTATGTACTGGATGATACTATTCATTATGTGCAAGGAAATTAGGCAAGTGAAGAAGACTTACCTCTATATGAGAAACATTTGAATGATTTTATAGATGTTTAGTATCTCATGCTATCGTCAATGACCAATAAACTTCTTAAAATCCATCAGTACATGGATTTTTATAGCATGATATATCTCATTTGGGATCTCAATCAATATTAGGTGAGATGAGAGATATATAAGATCTCAATTTATATGTTTAAAACTATGTTTAGATATTTGGTTGTAGGATGGCCTCCCGTAGTCATGATTATTGGATATATTGAACACTTAAAAAATATATGTATTAAATTCCATGATGAGTAGTTCATAGAACCCATACTTTCCTCCCTACACACTTCCTTCTTCGGTATTAATATTAATTATAATATGGGAAATAATGAGAATATTTGTTCAAAACATCTTGAACTAATTTGATATTTTGATAAGTAAATGGGTTCTTAAAAACCTATCTTGATTATATAGAATTAGAAATGAAAGAACAAAGAAAAGTGGTGCATGGCTCAAAAAAAGTCTAATTATCCAAAGCACATTCCTTCTAATAATAGGATTATCAAGAGTCGAGGCATGAAAAAGGAGGTAGTATTTTTCCCATGTAGAATTATTGGCTACTAGAAGATGAAATAATCCCAAAATTAAGGAAATGGTAAAGGTTCATTAAATATCAAGTTTAATCATTCAACATCTACACATTAGGTATTCGATACAACATTTTGTTCTCACATCAATATAAAAAAGTAGGAACCGTGTAGATTCTAATATATTTCTATGATATTGTTAGATTTTTGAGTTTCTAATGGGGTGATACGGGCTTCTATAGCCATTGGTTACAACACATTTCATTGCCAACAGGAATAATATTGGTTTTAAGAGATTTTTATTATGTATAAACTATTACCAATAACATAATTTCTTAATCATTCCTAGATGCATATAGTTTTATTTTCATGTTCGGAGATAAATCATGATAGTTTAATAATAAACATATGTTGGGGTGTGGTACATTTAAATAATGGCCATTATGTATTAAATCAGAAAAACTATGTTTTGGGAATTGATAACTAATCTTGTTTAGATGGCCTATATAACACCTTGCTATGGAATCACCACTGTGGTCATGTAACCGAGAAGCATTTATAAAATCATTTCCAAGATAGTTATTTGGATTCATTTTGTATGAAATCAGATATTATTTTCAGGTTTGTATCTTTTTTGGGTGTTTTTTAAAAAAACGTGGAGGTTTTAGAAATTTTAGAAGTACAAGACATGTACTTAAGACTACACATTGTGTACTCGGTTTCTATAGGTATATGTGTAATTTCCATGTAACGACCGAGGCATGACGGTGTGGGGTGACCAAGAGACCGCCTAAATCAGGGTCCGGTGGAGGCATGTCCACGGCATGTACATTAAATGGACATGTCATGAACTTTTTAATTTATTTTATTAAATGGACTAAGGTAACGTCTAATCGCAATATTCATCTTCTTCCGGCCTTGGTTCTTCCAGGAGTGACGAAGAGAGATGAATCTTATATGAGACACATTTTCCTTGTCCAAGGACTGATTTGATCTATGGAAGCTTCATTTGAATCCCACCAGCGATTTCATTCTTCTTCTTGAATATATCCTCAACATTTCTCCTCTCACATGATTTATTCAAGGATTGGTGTTTTTTACATTTTTTATATCTACTTCATTCTAGGACGATTCAAGGACCATTATTCAATAGATATCATCAAACAATGTCAAGGTAGGTGTTTTGTGCCTTACCAAAGTTTGTCAATGATTCATATATGCATAAGTGTTGAATACCCTTGTTTAAGGAATTGTGTGTTTTGGAATTTAATCCTATTTGATGCCTGATGTGGTTTGTTTGTTTAAAAAAGGGTTATTTATTATGAATAATGTTTATTATCTTGATTATGGAGGAGTTACCCATGTTTGATTTGGTTATGAACATTGGGTCTAGAAATATTGTTTAGATAATTTGTTTCCATGACTAGTGTTGTAAGGATGGAGTTGTTGTTATGTGAGATTAATGTGTTTCTCATTATGAAAGTATGACCAAGGGGAATTGACAATGAGAGCTTCCCAAAGTAGTGTCTTTTAATTATGAATTGTTATAATAATTGACCATAAGTATTGATTGTGAGAGTTGCCATGGGTCACTGACCAAAGATGATAGACTATGAGATCTTCCCAGAGATTCATTATTAAATAAATGTTAGACCACAGGTCATTGACTATGAGATCTTCCATAGGGTCATTATAGTGTATTTTTTCTATGTAGGCCAAAGGGTATAGACCATGAGAGTAACCCAGGTGGTCTTTTGTATTTGATTAGTTCTATGTTAGACTATGGAGTTAAACTGTCTAAGATTTCCCAGAGGGTCGTTATTATTATTAATTTGAGGAAATGTTAAAACTGGGAGGTTAGTCTATGAGGACCTTTCCAGAGGGTTGTTTTGAAATGATTGTATGCTTTCAATGAGTCTGCCATGCCAAATCCCAAGCATAGACTCGGTCTTAATTTATTGTTAGAAGGCCTTTTGAGATGTCTATTTTTCAAGGTTATATAGGGGGATACATAGGTTACTCTAGCTCCCAAGGTACACTATTCAATGGTTTGCATAATTAATAAGTATAAATGAATGTAAATTCAAACTGTAGAATTGTTTACTTTTGAGTACATCCTAGTCATTGCTTCATTTCATCATATTTCATGCTATATATATTCATTGACAGTTAGGCACAGATCTTTGGGGTGGTTGTCTTTGGGGATTTTATCTCACACCCTATTTGGGTCATGCTTTTGGAACCAAAAGGATTTTATTCTTACAGGTATTGATAAGGGTAAGCACCCTTCTACATCAGGTACATGATTGTTGTGGAGGTGAGGAATATGGTACTATGTTGAGGCTTGTGATGCTATTAGAATTTATTTACATTTCAAAACATGTGTTTCAATTTTTTATTCTATTATTGTGTCTTTTTTGGATAATTTCCTAGACACATGTGAGATGCATAATTTATTTATATATATATCTGAGGTAGTTGGTTTTACTATCAGTATTCCGCTGTTCACTTGGTTATATGGTATTACAGTTTCTGCTGCTGTTATCTGTTTGTTTCCACTGTGATACTCTACCAGTGAGGGAATAGTTTAACCACTATCACACCCAATGACCTCTCTACTAGTTGGAAGCCTCTGGTATTTGGGTAAATGTGCTTCCGGCCATGTGGCCAACTGGGTACGGGGCACCTATTAGTTAGATTCAAGTCTAGGATGTTACAAAGTATTATTATTGGGGGAATGTTATATTTTTATTAGTCTTGATATTTGGAACCTATAGATAGGGATATGATAAAATGGGTTGTTGGTAATAATATGTTCCTAGGAGTAGCTAACTCGTGTATAGGGAAAAAGAAATATACATCAAATATTACAATTTTTTGGTTTTGCAATTATTACAGTTGAATTGAATTATCTATTAGGTGATTCACATGTTTTTTGATATTATCATTGATATCATTGAGGGTATATTTCTATTGAAACCTAATGAAATGATTGTATTCCATATCATAAATCGTATAGGCTCTTAATAGGAATCACATATAATGCATTCATGTCACGTCATTTAGGGTACATTATGGATTTCATGATGTGGTGATAGATTTTGTGCAAGATTTTCATGATGTTGTGATAGATGCGTTGATAGATTACCCACTATTTTGATAGGGTATTGGAAAACATAATGTTTCATTTGAATGGGTGCTAAAATTTTGTCCCTAAGGTGTTATGGGCCCCCTTGGATTAGAATTTGGTAGATCATATTGAAATGTAACTGAATTCTTCTATGATATGAAAAGAATATGATTCTAAGATTTCATTCGTGGGGAGTATGTCCCCCCACGGATTGGAATTTATCACCTAAATTAATGTTTTAGTATTATTATGGGGTTCTGGAGTAGTTTCTAAGGTTTACTGTTTGAAAAAAAAACCATAATACATGGCGTGTGATGATGAATACACCCCATATATCCTTATGTTCGGGAAGAAAATGTTATTCTTAAGAACATTTCATGTTCTGTTTGTACATTTTGTGTATTCATTAACTATGTGACTGACTATGTAAGCAGAGATATGGGGGTGGGGAACTTTGGTAGAACCCATCATGTGCTAGGAGTACACACTGTGTTGTATGAACCGTGTCTCCAACCATGTGACCAATGACATGGATGGATGAAATTGAAGTTGAACAAGTCGTGTCCCATTCTTACATGCCATGAAGAGTTTACCATGTCTCTGACTGTGTGAATAATGACATGGTCTGATATAAATTTTTTTGGTACATGTCGTTTGTAAGGTGAACATGCCGTGTAGTGTTACTAAAGAGAGAACCATGGGGTTTATCTGTGTTGAGGAACTTAGGCAGGAGGGAAAAAATTTTGTACACACTATGTCTGACGAATAACACACCATGGGTATGGGTGTTACATGACTAGGTTTGGAAGAGGTACACTCCATGTAAAAAGATGATAAGTACACGTCATGTAAGGGTTATACTCACTGTGTATCACTGTTTTTTGAAAAACATGATTTTTTTATTCTCTTATTCGTTTCGTACATATCTATGTTTCAGTCCCTGTAATTGTTGAACTATGGTGTGGGCTTCACCATATAGATTCATTCCACTAAGAAATCCTCCATGTTTATTCCATACACAAGGAAATGATCAGAAACTATAAATAGGAGATCATGGCCTACTAGCAGATCCTCCTGTCGTGCATGTCTTGGAAATTGTTGTTATACCGAAAACAAGTGTTGATTCACAGTTTTGAGAAGGCTTAATGAGGATGATAAAGACCTTAGAGGGAGAACTATATCCTGATTCATCTATGGTAGAGCTGACATGGGTATTCTAGTAGTAGTATCCCCCCCTCTTCTTGGGATGGAGGTCCACAGGCTATAGAGTCAAGGTTGGAGGTCATACTAGCTATCTTTGATCATTTATAGACGCCTCTGGAGATGAGGGTGAAGCTCACGACATACATGTTACATGATTTTGCTAAGAGATGGGGGGATGTTATCTCACAGGTGGGATTTCATCGACAGATGGCTTCATAATAGTTTCAAAGGAGCTTCTATGAAAACATATATCCCAATATGTCGAGGGTCGATCAATCCTGAGAATTCAAGAATTTGGAGAAGTGTTCTCTTTCAATGATGGAGTACTCTTCTTGTTTTAAGGATTTTTAGTGCTTTATACCTGTTCTAGGAGGTGATTAGTTATCATTGGATAGGAGATTTGAGGATGGTCTATGGTATGACATCTGATCATTGGTGAATGTCTTTTGGATGAATTTAGTGAAATCTATAATGAATCAAGCCCTGATTACCAAGCTTAATCTGAGGGAGTTGGGAGTTTTTAGCCAAGGTCGTTTGGCATCCAGAGGTAGTACTCCTTCAACAAATAATAGGAAGCGCTACATGGATCTTGCATGAGAAGTTTCTTCAGGTAGCCAGGTGGAATGATACCAGTGTAGGAAGATTGGGCATACTAGACCACATTACTTGAGAGACTTAGTTGAGTGCTGATTTTTCAGAAAGATGGGCCATATTCAGCATTTTGTCAATTGTTCTCACAAGTAGGGAGTGATAAGGGTTATACAATGACTCTACATTTTGGAGCAGTACCACCAGTTTCTCATCAGATATGGAACTACAGATCATCTGGTCCTTCACACCGAGGAGGTGTTCGTGGCCGTGGAAGTCAGGCTACATGATTTCAGCGAGAGCCGACTAGATCCGCTCAGGGTGATTAGGCAGGTTCATAGGGTCAGGGTGCATGTCAGAATTTAACAGTGGAGAATACCAAGTAAAATAAGGATCTTGGACCCTCTATGGTTATCTGTACAATTCCCATTTCCTATGTTTTATTTTCTTCTCTTTTTGATACAAGGTCCGCCCATAGTTTAATATATTATTCCATTTTGAAGAGCCTTGGTATTTGAATCTTTACTTATGAGGATATTATGATGCTAGATACACCTTTGGGGATTAGGATGGCTAGGGTATGTTACTGTGAGTAGTTCCGTCTTGAGGTTGGTGGGTGTCACTTCTTATGGGACCTTTATGTCTTAATGATGATGGGATATGATGTCATTATCAGAATAGACTGGTCAGTTCCCTTTTAGACATTTTTCAATTGATATCGTCGTAAGGTGAGTTTCACATCACCATAGGGTGTATTGATTTTACATAAGGACGAATGGGATGTCTAGGTGGGCAGAGTTATACCCGAGCATCACGGGATGAGAGGTTTTGCAGCCCATATAGCTAGTTTATATCAACATGACTAGGGGACTTCATAGATATAATGTCCAACGATGGTGGATCGTTTCAAGGATGTCATTCAAGATGAATTTTCAGGGTTTCCTTCGAAGTGAGAGGTATACATTCTATTGAGATTGTTCCAAGGTCATCACTATTGTTCATTCCTCTTTATAGGATGGCAACACCGAAGTTAGAGGAGATCAAGAAGCATTATATGGAGTAACAGGAAAAGGGTTTCATTTGACCCAGTAATACTCCTTGGGGTTTTCCTGTCCTTTTGTTAATAAGGCAGATGGTACCCTTTGGCTTTTTGTGTATTATAAGAAGCTGAACTAGTTGATAGTCAAGAACTGATATCCCTTACCAAGGATTGATGATATCGTTGATCATCTTCAAGGATCCTAGGTGTTCTTGTAGATTAAATTGAGATCTTTTTATAATAAGTTGTGTGTTAGACCATCATATATACCACTTATATAATTTTGGAGTAGGTATAGTCTATAAGAGTATTTTGTTATTATGTTTGGTCTCACAAAGGTATCGACAATTTTCATGGCACTGATGAACTGAGTGTTCCATCCTTAATTGGATTCTTTTTTGGAAGTCTTCATGGATGATATCTTGGTGTACTATCACACTTGAGAAGACCATGCCACAAATATTAAGATCATTTTGAGTGAACTAGGAGATCATTAGTTATATGTTAAGAAATCAAAATGCCACTTTTGGATTGATCGGATTCAATTTTTGGGTCCAGTTATCTCGGTGACACGAGTTTCAGTAGACACAGAGAAAGTGAGAGCACTAGTTTCCTAGGAGCCATCGAAGAAAGTCTTTGAGGTACAGAGATTTTTTTCAGTGGTTGGTTTTTACAGGAGTTCTACACAGGACATTTCACACTTAGCAGGGCCATTGATGGTCCAGACATAGAAAGGTGCAATGTTTTTGTGGATAGATTCCTATGATTCATCCTTTCAGAATATAAAAGAGAGGATGACATCAGCACCGATAATAGTTTTTCGGGAGTAGGGAAAAGGTTATTCTGTTTACAATGATGCATTAGGTATCGGCTAGGAGTTGTGCTTATAAAGGTGGAAGTAGTCGTTGCGTACTGGTTTTGGATGCTGAGGCCATACGAGATGAATTACCCGATGTACGATCTCAAGTTAGGAGATTTTGTGTATGATTTACTCTATTTGATACATTATATTTGGAGATAGCATTTTTGTGGTCTTCACTAACCAAAAATTTCAAAAGTATATCTTTACTCATTATGATCTGAATTTGAGACAGTGAAGGTGGGTTGAGTATCGTGAGTCCTTTGACTTTGATATTGCCTACATGCCTATGAATGGAAACAAAATGGCTGATGTGCAGAGAAGGAGGACTCAAATATAGGTAGTTTATGAGGCCAGAAGTGAGTTGAATCTTATGGGTATGTTCTCTGAGAATCATTTGGAGGTGCACAATAGACATGGGAAGACTTTTATTTCTTATGTACTTGTCACCTCTACTCATATGGATCGAGTATGAATGAGGTATCTATCCGACTCCCAAGGCCTATTCCTGTGAGAGAGTGTGTTAGGACAGGAACCTACTCCTAGCTAGATAATAGGTGATAATGAAATATTTTTCTTTCATGGAAACGTATGGGTGTCAGCAGACTTATGTGAGGAGGTGTTGTTGGATTTCCATTACTCATCATGGGAAATTCATCCTAGGGTCACCAAGATATTTCGAGATCTACACCGCTAGTATTGGTGTCCAGGTATAAAGAGGGATGTTTGTGGTTTTGTTATGAGTTGTTATACCTGTCCACAGGTAATGGTGGGGAATCAATGACCAGAAATTCTTTTACAGTAGTTAAACATTCCCAAGTGGAAGTGGATTGATGTCGTGATGGATTTCAAGATAATTTTACTGTGGTCGGCTCGAGGGAATGACATCGTTCAGGTTTTTATTGATATGATCACGAAGGTTTCACATTTTTTACTGATCAAGGAAACCCTCAGTGTTGAAGAGCATAAAAGGTTTTACATATGAGAGATTGTAATTTTGCATGGGTTTCCTCACTCTATCCATATAAAGAGAGATGCATGTTTTACCTCTCATGTCAGGTAAGGACTATAGAGGTATTTGGGTACATAGGTACTTCTGAGTATAGCTTACCATCCCAAGATAGATGGCCAGTTTGAGCACACAATTCAGGTGATGGAGGACATGCTTCTAGAAGTATCACCTCATGATTGTTTTTTCTTATAGGGGTGAGGTTTTATTAAATATATTTATCACATATGAAAAGATAAAAGACCCCTAGACTAACGACATATCTCAGTAGAAGAATGTGTATCATGTAAGAGCTATCGAAACTGAATTTTGTGGTCTGTTGTCTCTAGAGGGAGTGGTAATTTGTCGGCATTGGATTATTAGAACCGACTTCTATGTACATAATGATTACATGTGTTAATTGTTTTGAATATTAATAAACTCATTATCACATCATGAGTTTTCTTATGTTTAATATAAGATGTCATAATATCCTAAGAGTGTCTTTTAACCTGAAATATCATAAGAGTTCCCCAATGTGATAAGGACCCAGAATTTCCATTACTGTATTATTAAATTAATGTTATATTGTAGAATGAAATAATATTAGGGGAAAATGATACAAACTATAAGGGGTGGATAATCATAGGACATTTCAGAACCTTCTCATGGTTTACCCATATATAAATATATAATGTAGGATACTATAATAATGAGACCAACTTGTAGGAAATCCTCATTTTTATGTTTCATTAGATGCTCCTATATTTGAATGTTTTTATTGATCCTTATACACTTATATTTCTATTAATTATTATT
This sequence comes from Viscum album, assembly GCA_963277665.1. Classification (NCBI taxonomy): domain Eukaryota; kingdom Viridiplantae; phylum Streptophyta; class Magnoliopsida; order Santalales; family Viscaceae; genus Viscum; species Viscum album. The sequence continues at coordinate 184,448,368 of OY728156.1, read as the reverse complement.
ATAAGTCACATTAATTTATGTATTGATGAAAACCATGATAAAACATGTTCACGGATAGGTATGATACGTTGGGTACATCGTGAGTAATATTCCATTAATGAATAATGCGAAAAATGATTTTTCCCTTTTTTATTTTTTGGAAGTTGATATCTCATGAAATTTAATGGAAATTATATAGCCTAAAAAAACAATGGTCATGGTGTTCTATATGCATATTCAATTTCAAAAATCCAACTAGAGGGATATCAGGCACATAGGATGATGGCACCAACACAAAACCAGTTTGATTAGAGATATCACGATAAAGGTATTATATTACACATTAAGTTTCTGTATGAGTTATAATGTCACTGTGTCATTAACCGCTTTGTCCATTAATGATTTAGCATGTTTATGGATGCTAAACATGGACATTGGGAAGCATCTCCTAATTACCTTAATAAAGAGGATGACATTGTCACAAAATATGTGTATTATAATCTCAGTTAAATAATATAAATTATTATTTATCATTTAACCAATTGAAAAAATATTATTCCCACACATGGTTTAATAATTATTCATTTACTTCTGGATCACATATATTTTATCTCCATATTTTGTGAGAATACTATATAAGAAAAACATTTAATAAATTTTCATATTTATTTAGTGAATATAATATTTATTTATTTATTAGTGAATAATGTAGTTATTTTAGTTTATTAAATAAATAATCATTATTCAATGATTAATTAATATTATGGAGGAATTGGAGAAAAATTTTAATGATCCGATGAGAAATAACATATTTCGAATATTATTCGAATATATCGTATTTAATTAAATTTTTGAGATTATAGCATATCAATTTATATTAATTTTATTATTATTATAAATACAGGGTTCTAGATGGATTACAATAACAATAAATGTAGGATCGAAATAATGATGTAGATGATCAATATACAAGAGGGGTGAATTGTATACTTTAAAAATTCTTTTGGGACCATTAATGTTGGTTAAAACTTTCTATTGTTTAATAATGTTAAACAAGGTAAATTCACAAGACCTCTTAGTTCTACAAACTTGCTAGATTCTTGGAAAAATGGTTCTGAAAATGAAACTTAAGAAAAGTTCACAAGGACAACGATTCTACCTTAAAGCCTATAGAATCATACTAATAAGAGTATACAAGTATAAGAATGTATAAGATAGTTATACTTTCCTTAATTATCATAATGCAATAGAAAACAAACATTAAACAATACAAGTAACAACTAAAAAATATTTTAACCCAAAGAGTAGGGTATCCAACAACCTTGTATAAAGGTCCCCTAATTTATTCTTTCAAGAAATTCTGTCTTACCCACACTAGGGTAAGACCTCGATAGGAACATCAGAGTCTGTCTTTCTATCCTTGCAATCCCTCAAACTTCAATGTAGTAGACCCCTATATCTTCTTATCCCCGAAATCCCTTGATTGTACATAGAAACAATCAGGGTCGAACGAAGCAATCCAAACAAGATGTTCAGTACACATAAAGCATGAGAGTCTCTCTCTCTAGAAATAATTTGAGCAGCATGTAATTTATAGAGTTGTTGAATAGTGTCGGGCTCATTCAAATGAGCTCCTATTTATAGGAAAATTTCTAACTGTTGGCTCCCTCCTCCAACGGTCATATTTTTCCTTGAATTTTGGAAGGACCAGTACATATGTCACTTAAACAATGGTTGGTTAGAAACAGAATGCACGACATTGTTTTATAAAAATAACAAGGATAGGTAAAATGTTGTTGATCAACCAAATTTATTTTTCGGAGTCTGATGAAAAATAAAGTTTGAAGTCTAAGTGGAAAACATTCAGAGTCTATATTACATTGATATTCAAATTCTGTTTCTCAAGGAATTCGGTGTCTGAATTCCTAGTAATTTGGAGTCCGAATTCTAAGGAATTAAGAGTTTGAATTATAAGTAATTCTGAGTCTGAATTATACAGAATCCAAATTCTGAATTCTAAGGAATTTAAAGTCAGAACTCTAAGGAATTCGGAGTCTGAATTATAAGGAATTCGTAGTCTGAATTCTATGGAATTCTGAGTCTGAATTCTAAAGAATTTTGAGTCTGAATTCTATGGAATTTGAGGTTATAATTATGAAGAATTTTGAGTCTCGATTATAAGGAATTAGTAACATTATTTCTATGAAATTCATAGTCCTAATTCTCAGGAATTCGGAACCTAAATTTCAGAGAATTCTGAGTCTGAATTTCAAAGAATTCAGAGTCTGAATTTCAAAGAATTCTGAGTCTTAATTTCAAAGAATTCGATGTCTGGATTCGGATCCTGAAAACAAAATAATCTATATCTATGTATTTATATAATTATGAGGTTTTATATATGAAACTGAATTTGAAACTTAAGAATAAAAATAGTTTGATTTAGAGAGACTAAAACATGAACAATGAAATCATGGTACTGATAAATTTTCATTGGGGAATGAGAATTTCCCTTATTAAGGAAAATAAAATTTTCCTTAAGATAGAGTTTTTATGATTTTAAAAACATAATGGAATGGAAAATTCTTAAGAAAATCTCATTGAATCAACAATCACACCCTTTTTGGAAAGCTCAAACATCCTTACTAAAAAGAATATAAGGACATTAAAATTTTATGAACTTAAAAATAAAAACTTATCTCCCTCTACATATGGATCAAATTGAATGCGACTAACTCCATATTAGTCGTTGGAACCCCTAAGGATCATATCCTGATTTCCTAAATGATATTTTGCATTTCTTGTACATGAAAAATTCATGATAAAAACTCCCCCTTGGATGAACTCCCCCTTACATAGGGAAATTTTCTTTTACTTATTATTCTTTTTTATATTCATTTTTCCCCCTTTGTGATTTTCATAAAGGAATAAAGGGAATGAAAAAGAAATTTGGTACCTAAAAGATTAGTACTAAACAACCAAAATTATGAATTGCAACAATAATTTCATTAAGATTGAAATAATTTATACAATAGGAAAATACAACAAAAGATCAGATTTGGAAAATATTATTCTTCCTTCTCCTTCCAAATTAGCTTCTACATAATGTTTTTTGGAATCTTGAGCTCTTTGTGATGTTCTTTCATATGCTTGAGAAGCTGATCCTGATCTTCAGTTTTCATCTCTAAGGATTTTATCTTTTCTTTCCAGGCCTTAAGATTCTCTTCCTGGGATTTCAAGACTTCTTACTGCTTAAAAAGCTTCTCTTCTATCTCAATTCTAAGATTCCTTTTTGTCTTCGAATTCATGGCCACAGAATTTAGATTCCCATTCAGATCCTTAATTTATTACTTCCGATAATTCTGTTCATGACGTAACATTTCCACAAAACTATAAGTGAGATCCTTGATCTTCACATATTTGGTGTCAAAAGCATCCTTGACACTATCATAAAATTCATTAAAGAATCTCATATCTTATATTTTCTTCCTTAAACAACTTGACAGCATCTTACAAGATCTTTTATGAGCCTCATATATAATGATAAAAGATTTGAAATTTTTTTAAGACTAACACATTTATCCATATCCAATGAATCAGAATAAAATTTTTGATTTAACGTATGCTGAAGCATCTGACATCTCATTATATACTAGGAAATTAGGAAATAATTCCAACAAGATTTTTCAAATACTGAAAAACAATAACATTTCCTAGTGAGGAGGATTCTGAATCTGAGACTTTGGTTGGTGATGATTCTTTTTCTATTTCAATAGCATTCATCTTCGATGAAGCACCAACTTCTTTCTTCATTACCACAGTTCTGCTAGGTGTAACAACAACCACTTGTTTTCCCTTATCATCCTTCGGAATGATTTCTTATTGATTATGATATTAATGTTCACTATCTGATAGCTGAACTATTTTATCTTTATCAACTTCTTTCTTCTAATCTACTATGTCAATATCCTCTGGGTGTATGAAATCATGATTGCTAAATTCCTCTTCAGACAACTTATTCACTTCTCCCTCACCCTTCTCATCTATTCTTGGGGTAGCAAGTTTTGAAGACTCGGCTTCAGAAGTCCGGATTTATAATTTCTCTAAAGGACTTTCCTTTTCATTAAAATCCTATACTTTCTTTATCAAGTCCTCAGTATCACCACTCCCTTCTTCTTCTTCTTCCACTTGTTCTTCTTTAATTATTTCTTCTTCTTGATTTCGTTCCGGAATCACTAACTTCTTTCCTAGAGTCTCTGGGAATGGATCTACTAAAAAATATTCCGGTACCATAATTTGTTCAAAGGCTTTTTTTAGTAGCCTTGATAAGTGATTGAATGACTTCAACTTCTTAAATTTCTTCCTTTGCTTATTTTCTTTTTCTTCTTTTTTAGGATTCTCAGTATTCTTCTCCATCAATAATTTTGCCTCAGTAGGGTCCAGGCCAAACATAGGCACCCCTTCCATATAGTTTTTCTTATCCTCTCTCCATTTTTCCACAACTTCATCAGGATAGGATTTTTGATTCTTTGGCTTCAAAGGTGAAGACTTGGTTTCTTTAGCCACTTGGGGTTTTCCTTTCTCTTCTGGATCCTTCGCCTTTCTCTTTCTTCCACTATTTTTGTAAGTCTCAGCCACTTCTAGTTCATTTGATAACGCTTCTACCTCCTCTTCAAGAAAATCATTGAATTCATCAGATTATTTATCTTTCTAAAATTCAACTTAAAATCTAGAATGTATATGTCACTCTTATTTAGGGTATCCTTATCACCTTTTCTTAGAATTATAAAACCTTGAACCCATTTTTCAATAATCTATATGTTCGTAGATAGATGAAGACTCTTTGGAGTCTTTACTTATGAAATACCACAGAAATCTATGGAATTCTCCTTATAAAAACTTCCTTGAACATCAGGTAGCTTGTGAGTACAGAACTCATATTCCACTTTATAAGAAATTCCAATAAAACTTGCATCCTTTTTGTAAGAAATAGAATATGACTTTCCATAACACTTTAAAGAGAACTTTTCTCTTCCTTCTTCCATGAAGAAAGTTATTGTCTCATAGAACTCAACTAACAACTCCAGATACACAATTTCTTGTGATTTTTGGTTTCTAAATACGAACACTCTCCCATCAATTGAGCTTGATATTCTTAGATACGATAGAGTCATATTTGGCATTAAAATTCAGATCGACTAACCTTCTCGGTAGATCATACACTCGGAGATTTCCTTAAAAGATGACAATTCTTTCAGAGAAGAGGCTTCAACAGAAATTCGGAACTAATGTATACCTGAGAAATTCGAAATAGTCTTATGTTGGAAGGGTAGATCTTCAGCACACAAGAGAGTAGGCTTCGATGTGGGATGACCATTGGGGGTCCATTATATATATAATGGAAGGGACAATTGAACTTCACTAATAAATCCAATATTTGAATGCTTCTTGAGAAGATCTGATGGTTGAGATGATAGTGTAAGAAGGATATTGATAGATTTCAATTTTTTCATGTTTTTAATAAAAACCTTCAGATATAAGGAAATTTGAATCCAAAAAATTTAAAGCAAAAAGAGAATACCAACAAGTAAATAAAGACTACAAAAATTTAGGAAAGGAAATATACCTTTTGGATTTCTAAGAAGATTATTCTTAGTGAGGGAAAATGCATCTTGAAAAACATAGATTCCAAAAATTTTGATTATGAAAAAAAATTAGACTACAAAAAAATTTGATTACGAAAATTTTGACTATGAAAATTTTTAACTAATTAGAAAATGTAATCCCCATATGAAAAAATAGTTTGTTATTGTAAGGAGATAGGTTTCAACAAGAAGTTAATTAGAAAGATTACCTTATGTTTATCATTTGTAACTTATGTTTAATGTACTCAAATATATTGGATGGTAAAGATTTTGTGAAAATATTAGCATGTAGTTCTTGCATTCTGATAAATTGAATAATGATATCTCCTTTTTCTATGTGAACCCTATGAAATTGATGCCTAATATCTATGTGTTTTTCATGAGAGTGATGTGAAGGGTTTTTTACTTAAGTCAATGGAACTATTATTATCACAAAAAAAATTTGATTTGGTAAAACTCATACCATATTATATGATTGTCTGTTGCTTCCACAATACATGAGCAAATCAACTTCCAACTGTTACATATTCAACTTCAATAGTGGAATGTGCTACTAATTGTTTCTTTTTACATGACCATGAAACTGATGAATCTCCTAGGAAATGAAAAGTTCCAGAAGTACTATTCTTATCCATTCTATATCCACTATCCATGTACCATGTATTATTGTTGATAATTTCTTTATTTTCTTAAAAATACGAGTGTTAATATTTCGGAACCCAAACATTCTAGGATCCAGAAACATAAAATAGAAAAATTTTAAGAATCCATATTTTCATTGAAAAATAAGCATTATGAAAACCTAAAGATTGAGTTTTGTTTAAGGAACATTTTTTCCCAATTCCCACCACACTGACACTTAGTTCAGAATGGAGCACTTTATGGTATAAAATAATTGTTACTAAAAATCAGTTTTGAATGAGCATAACCAAATCCAAAATTATTCCTTGGAGGTTGAATTAGGGAATAAATATTATCAATGTTTTCCTATCCTAAGATAAATTTTTACAATCACTTCCTTGAGGAAAATATTTATGAATTTAGCTTAATAAGTAAGTTTTTATCTTCAAAAACATTAGTTTTATCACTAGAGTTAGTCTCGAAAACATTTTTCTTAGAAATTAATTTTTCTTGATCCTTATAAAGTGTATCCCTATAAGAATAAACTTCTTGAAGGGTTTTTTAAATACTTTTAAAATCATAAATTTTCATATAAAGATCTTTAGAAATATCAGATACTTCCTTAGTAAGAACAAAAATCCTAGAATTTTCCTTATCAATCTTTTTATTGACTTTAGAATTTTCATTCTCAAGTAACTTAGAAAACATAAAGACTTCTTCATAAGTAGGTAAAGTATTATCTTTATCCGAATAAGATTCTATATCCGAGGATTCATAGTGTTTACTATAACTATAATTAGAATTCAAGGATACATTGGTTTTGGATTCATAATTTTGTTCATTAGCTATTAGACAATGATTTTCAACATGTTGCTTGGATAATATACCAAGAATATTCTGACCAGAAGATTCATACTCTGAGGATTATTTATAAGAGTCACCACAACTGGATCTCTAGGTGTCATTGGATTTCATAACATTCTTAGATTTAGCCTTGTAGTACTTCTTTCTATTCCTCTTATAATTCTTTTCCTTTCTATATTTTAACTTAAGCATAGGGAAATCTGGCCTTATATGCCCTTCTCTTTTTCATTCATAGAAAGTGTCTTCTGAGACGTTCTTGTCCTTCCATTATTTCTTCTTGTATCTAGATTAAAAGATCTTATTTCCAACAATCTTGTTCATCCTTCAGGAAAGATTGGCTAACTCGTTTTTTAAAGATTCATTTCTACTAGATTCGGAATGAATTATAGTCCTCTTAGATTTAGAACTTGGTTATCTCTCAGGATTCATGGAATTCATATGATTTTATATAGTTTTAAAACAAACACTTCCATTTCTATTCTTCTTCTTATTTAGATTAGCATCTCTTTTCATTCTTGTCTCATTTTGAAGAAGTGTTCCATAAATCTCATCAAGGGTAATCAATTATACTTTCCTATTATCATGAATAGTTGTTCTCTTTGACTCCCACTCATTAGGAATGATATCTATATCTTGTCCAAAAGTGTCTCCTAATTTAAACCTTTTTCTCCCATGGATTGTAAACTATTAACAATGGTCATAAACCTCTGTTGTACATTGCACACTGGTTCTCCATAAGGAAAGAAAACACCATGATGCTCATCTCTTAGCATAGCTCATCTAGTTACGATAACTTTGGAAGTTCCAAAGTGAGTTGCATCAAGCTTCTTCCAAATAAAATTTGCAACTTCACATGAAGAAATCTGGCTATATATATTCCTGGTCAGGGAACACAACAAAGTATTGCATACCTTATAGTTAATTTGATATTCTGACTTTCCTTGATTAGTAAAAGTTATAAATCCCTTACCAGGTATCTTGTAATCTCTAGTAAGCATTAAAAAGTTTTCCACACCTGTATTAATAAGAAATGTCTTCAAATGATCTCTCAAATATTCTTAATCATTCTCATAAAATATAGGTGGTCAAGTAGGGTTAATATTTTCAATCGAACAAACATTTATTCCTTCCATCTCAAAGAAAATATCTTTCCACAGAATCTTGTTAGTAATAAATATTCATAAACATGGGTAAAAATCCTAAGCATGGAAAATACTAAACAGTGAAAACTAAGCAAGAAAACATGTATGTGAATATAAGTATTTCAGAGTCCTCCTCTAATACCAATGGTAGGATCAAAATAATGATATTGATTCTCAATATTCAAGAGGGGGTGAATTGTAAACTTTAAAAATTTATTGGGAATATTTAATGTTGGTTAAAATATTCTATTATTTAATAAAGTTAAATAAGGTAAATTAACAGGACCTCTTAGTTCTACAAACTAGCTAGATTCCGGAAATATGGTTTCAGAAATGAAAATTAAAGTTTACAAGGACACAAATTCTCCCTTAAATTGTATATAATCTTACTAATCAGAGTATAAAAGTATATGAAAGTTTAAGATAGTTATAATTTCCTTAAGAATCAAAATACAGTGGAAACAAACTTGAAACAATACAAGTAACAAGTAAGAAATCTTTTAACCCAAAGAGTAGGGAATCCAACAAACCTGGAGAAAGTTCCCTTGATTTTTGTTTTCAAGAAATTCTGTCTTACCCACACTAGGGTTAACCCTCGATATGAATATCAGTGTCTGTCTTTCTATCCCTGAGATCCCTCGAACTTATAGGTATTCATCACTTATGTCTTCCTTGTCAAGGAAGTCCTTGAACTTTAAGGTAGTAAGCACCTCTTTCTTCCTATATCCGTATGCCCTCAATTGTACACAGCCACAATCAGAGTTGTGCGAAGCAATCTGAACAAGATGTTTCATACACACAATGTATGAGAGTCTCTCTCTCTATAAATCACTTCTGTGGAATGTAATCTCTAAATATGTAGAACAATGATGATATCGTTCAAATGAGCTCTCATTTATAGGCACATTTCCAATGGTTGGATCTCTCCCCCAATGAACATATTTTTCATTGAATTTTGAAGGGACTTATACAAGTGTCACTCAAAAAACATTTGGTTAGAAAAAGAATGCACGACATAATTTTATAACTATAAATAGGGTAGGTAAAATGTGGTTTCTCAATAAAATTTATTTTTCAGAGTCTAAGGAAAATTAATGTTCGGAGTCGAGGTGGAAAAAATTCAGATTCTATATTAGATAGATATTTGGATTATATTTTTCAAGGAATTTGGAACCAGAATTATAAGGAATTCATAGTCTGAATTCTAACGAATTCAGTGTTTGATTTCTAAGGAATTCAGAGTCTAAATTCTAAGAAATTCATAGTCTGAATTCTATGAAATTCAGAGTCTGAATTCTAAGGAATTCAGAGTGTGAATTCTAAAGAATTTGATGTCATAATTCTATGTAATTCAGAGTCAAAATTCTATAGAATTCGGATTCTGGATTATAAAGAAATTTGGATTCATAATTATAAGGAATTTGGATTCTGAATTCTAAGGAATTAAGAACTGGAATTCTAAGGAATTCAGAGCCTGAATTATATGCAATTTGGAAAGTGAATTTCAAAGAATGTGGAGTCTGAATTTCAGAGAATTCAGATTCTGAATTTCATAAAATTTGGTGCCTGAATTTTAGAGAATTTGGATTCTAAATTCAGATCCTGAAAATATAATACTCTATATATAAGTATTTGTAGAATTCCTATAATTTGTATTTGAAAATGAATTTTAAACATAGGAATAAAAAGATTTATATTTAGAGAGACTAAAACATGAAAAATAAAAACATGGTAAGGTTAAATTTTCCTTTGGAAAGGAAAATATTCCTTATTAAGGAAAATATAATTTCCCTTAATATAGTCTGTTAGTTATTTTCAAAGCATAATGGAATATAGAAGTCAAAAGGAATCCTCATTGACTCAATAGTAAAAAGGAACATTTGAAATTATAATTTTTTACCCTAGTGGTTTACAAACACAATTATATTATTTTATTAAGAGATATAATTCATTTTTTTTGTATACAACGTTATCTAGGGAGAATCCTCTCAAATCCCTATTGTGATCCATCCTCAATAATGATCCTAATAACAGAGATTGATCCTCATCCACAACCAATCTCAATCCTATAGATATTAAAGTGAACTCTTCCTTGAATTGTTTCTCAAGGTGTTTAAATGGGAATGACATGAGAGTTAGTATCTGTCTTCCTAGATCTTGAAGATTCCTAGGGGGATGTTTATTGGTTCTTGGAACATGTGTGGATCACCACTAGAGTGAATAAATTCCTATTTTTATAACTCAATGATGGAAAAACATATATTTTTTTTTCTAATCTAATAATGAAGAAATAATTTATCACAAAATAAATTATTTAACTAATTAAATTAATTATAAATACTATGTGTTGATCCTATATTTTAATCCTTTAGATTATCCATTATTAATATTCCCAGATTCAATTCCACTAATCACAACATATATCAACATGAAAATAATGGATTATTCAATGATCATGAAAAATAGCTGAGTTGGGAATGCCTCATCTGACACTTCTTATGTGAATTGAACCTATAAATAGTGGAACTCCAAGATAAATAAATGACATTATTCCCTACTATCCCACAAGGGGTTGGAAGTCCTATTCTTCATGAAAAATTGTTAATTTATTTTCAGTATGCAATTTTAATTATGGGGAGAAAAATAAGATCGATATTAGGAAAATTATTAGTTTTTTTGGGAATAAACGTTGTGTCTATATACTCATTCATAATTAGATTTTTTATTTATTAGTATAAAATGGTGTTGGTAGTTTCCATGTGTGATGAATTTATTGGATAAGATTTGGTGTCCATTCAATGGATTGGTAATCAGGATTGGTAAGTGAATTCTTGAAAGTGTCTAATTTATATTTTCATGGTTAACAAGAATTATCTTGAGTGTTTTAAAACATATTATTTAATTAGTTGACTATTTAATAATTAAAATTTTATTTCATATTTATATAGGGAAACAAAATAAATAACTATCAAGGCATGTTTTTATTTTTTATATTTTGAAGGATAATATTTATAATAATAGTGTTTTGTATGAGTTTGAAAGGATTAATTGGTTATGGGAATGTATGAAAAATTCTCTATAGGAGTTAATTAGGATTTCAGTATATGGAATTAATTGGATGGTGTTTGTGAGAAATAACTAGGTACAAATTATAGTTCCATCAGGAACCTAGTGAGCTAATAAGTGGGGGTGTAAATATAATTTTCCCTTGAAAGGATATTATGAATTAACTAGGACAGTAGTGATCCACTTGGTGGATAGTGAGGATCTACCAAGTACCTAGTGGTGAATAAATAATTTTTTATATCAAGGTAAAATTTGAAATATGTATTCCTTTAAATAAAACCCATCGATGTTCATTATTCCAATGTAGATGGGTAGAGGGGAGGGATCTCCCTTCCCTTTAATTTCACTTCTTTCCCCTTACTTTATCCAAGGATTTTGATGTGTTTTTTATTTATCTATTCAAGTTAAATCATTACCTTTCACATATCTTTTCTATTTTGGTATCCTATTCTCTAATTTTGATTGGTTATGTTAGGTATTTTAATATGTGATTTCACTGTACTATAAAGAAAGACCATTGATTGAAAGGTTTTCCTTATAAAACTTTTAATGTTAATACTGGTAGATTTACAACCCTCTTTTGGTATTTATTTTATAAAGTATACTTATTCTAGAGTCTATATTTGGTATTTCATGATTTTGTGTTAAATTGAAATTTTTTTGGGAACTGAATATTGGGAATTTGTATATTTGAGTGCCAGAAATATGTAAGGATTTATCTACTGGTTCTTTAGTTTTAAATTTAGTGTTCACTATTTTTGGATCTTGGTGTATTTTTTTAGGGGGAATTATAATTTTAATATGAAATTTCTCCCATATGATTTACATAACATTTAAACAATTATCAATTTTCTAAAATATAAATGAAATTTTTCCTATTTGATTTGATATGTAAACTAAATGACCTTTTGTTAAATTCTTATATGAATATTAACGTAATTATTGGTTTACTTATATATTTTTTTTTACATATACATATTTTACCATATAGACTTATTAATTAATGAAAATCATATTTTTATTCTTATTCATATTGGAATCCTAAAGGAAGGCCTTTGTTTAGTAGTTGTGTTTAGAAACTACATTTTTCTAATATATGGTTATATTTTTTTAATTATGTATTTCAAATTTATGATTGCATGATTTGTTGTTGAATTCAATGGTTTAATTGTTTTAATTATTAATTATATGAAAAATTAATTTTTCTATTACAATTTAAGGGATAATAAACCCATTTCAATTTTTAACTTGAATAAATTATTAGTCAATGAATGTTACATAACCTCTTCTCAAGAGGTCTAATATTTTGAGATGTAATCTATATGTTATGATAAATGGAAATATATAGTTTATCTGTTTTTTATAATAAATTTAATTTATCATAAATGAAATAATTGAATAATTCTAATAGTAACTATGTCACACATTCCTTTATCTATTAGAATGGCTAATATTTATTTATTGTGTATTCTAAAATACTATAATATTAGATAACCTAATATGATTAAGGATGTGTTATCATGGTCTTTGAAAGTGATATCGGGATAATTTATTTAGGTAGTTTTTCTTATGAGAGTTATAAAAAATGAATGTATTGTTTACTAGTGTTTGTTCCCTTATTTGTCAAAACTCATCTTCCTTGTTTCTCTTATTGTTTAATATATAGTTGGTACTTCTATATTTTTATTCTATATTTATTCTATTTTAATAGTTTTTATACCCCTATAAATTAAAATTTTCATTATTAAACAATTTAAGGAAAAACAGGAAACCATTATTCACCAGCAAGATACCACTATGTGCTGAAATAGCTCAAAAATGATTATACATCATACTAAAGATACATGACTCAGTTATTCTATAATGTTCCTAGTGAATTAGGAATAACTTTGGTTTCTAGATCCTCTTTGATGATCTCTTCAGAGTGAGTGATCATTTTTTCCATTATCTGAATAAATTACTATGTATTAATTATGCTCTGAATGAATCCTCAGGACAGTATTTGGTCTTGTTTGTCTATCCACGCTTCTTTCTCCTCGTTCTCATCAACTTGAAACCTACATTCATAAATTCTTTTTATCTCTTCTTCTAAGACATTGGGACAGAGGACTTTTCAAGCATTTCATCCTTGGAGTGAAATATAAGTTTCAAGCACTACCCATCCTCTTCTTCCTTATCTCTTTTATTTCTTCTCAATTCTTCACATTCCTCATTCTGTACATCTTTTCCTTCATTGATTCTACCATTCTTGGTCAACTGGGTCTCCATAGGTTTTGGAATATATGAGTAGTCCTTGTACCCCTTTGGTATTTCCCCTCAACCACAACAAATTAACCTGAGTCATGCATTCCATTCATTCCTTCTTACTTCTAGGACTATGAGGACCATTCCCTTGAATTCAGTTCAATCTATCCACTAAGGGGGTTACTAAAGCTTTCATCATCGGAAGAATCCTCCACTTCAGGCATTGGTGGATCTTGGGCATCTGTAACATGAAAACGGTTCCCCAAATTTATTGTGACACCATCTTTAAGGGCCACCTACATACATATAGGCTCATTACCTATTTTTTTCTCTTACCAAATCTCCCCCCAATTCCCAACATTCCTAAGACCTTTGGAGTTGGCTCTAAAGGTGTTTGGGTCTATGGTACCCAAGACATTAACTTAGTCCCGCCTTTCCTGACCACTTTGAGAATATATTGCAGCCAACTGGAAAGATCTCCCCTACATCATATCCAAGCCTATGGGCTACTCATATCCTCATCCCAAAAACTAGGGCTTCAGGTTCGTTCCCTCCAAGCCCCAATCATGAGATCCACCATGCCTTTAAACATTACTCACTATCAAGCTCACAGTTGAGGAATCATCCTTTTCTGCTTCATTTCGACCAATCTCCTACTTTAAACGGGAAAAAACATCCAAAACTCATGGCACAACCTCTTTAAGCTTCAATCATTTCACTACCACTAGAGGGGCCAAGGGAGGGCACAGATGGAGTTGAACCCCCTTGGTACTAGCTTCCACAATGGGACTGGAGTGATCCAACACCCCCATATCAACCTCGTGCACCTCAACTTTCTCATCCATACCATCAAAATCTCGCACCTTATGATTTTCAACATGATTAAACTGCCCCACATCCCCCTCGGTTGCACAGATCTGAGCTTGCCTAACCTTACACACATGACTACATACTGAGATCAATTGTCCTAGTTTGTGACACCCCTGGCAGAACGCAGGACATGATTCAAAGATAAACCTTTGTTTCTTGGAAACTATTCTCCAACCAAAATCCACATCCACTTTGTAGGTCCATTAAAAAATCATCCTCGACACATACTCGAGGGGATATTGGGAGACACACTACTGACGTTCGATTATCAGATCACAAGAATCTACCAACCACGTTTCCTACCATTTGGAGAGTTGAATGGTTTTAGAAAGGGAGAGGTAGATCTGGAGAGCATACCCATACCACAAACGAAGGATCATTGTGATTCATGTTGATTTCAAAAGAACCGTGAAGAAGAAAAAAAAATTCACCCATTATTTGCACGAAGGTCTCTGGACCAAGAGTGAATTAGATAGTCCATAGAGGATAAACAATTCATCAGGTTATGTCGATTGAAGATACCCACCACCGCGTGTTCATATAGATATAATGAATCAAAGATGAAATAATAAAAAGCATCACTAGAGCGATGGAGACCCTGGAATCGTGATATAAGCGTCAACTGGTGAATATTTGTGGCCTCGTTGAACTCTTTTGTAGAGAGTGAAAGCTGCGGAGAGTCGTTGTGAAGGTTAGGGACCATAGAGAAAAGTGGGATATATGTAAAGAAGGGAAGGAAATCTGGGTTCATGAAATGGATGAAGGATCGATCCATCAAGGAGGAAGGAAAGAAATTTCCACATCCTCCCTTTAGTGAAGTGGAGGCTTGAGTGATGTGTATCTCTGCTAGGTCATCACCGTTGGGGGTCGAGTTCCATAGAGGATAAGTATGGTCCAAAATTTGCAAGGACAGTTAATGGTTTTTATACAATTTGGGACTTTTTATCTGTTTAGTAATTTAATTCCAACTTTTATTTACATAATCAATTATATATATTTTCATGGTTAGTTTATGTATGATGTGGTTTTGATGGGTTTTACCATGGATGTGGTATTCAAGATATTATAAATTATAATATCTAAAGTGTAAGATGTATTCTTTAAAGTGATATTGAAGAGGAGACATTGGTGGTGGTAATATGACATGGTATATATGTGTTTTTATAGGTTTCTTTTTTATTTTTTCTATATTAAGGGTAGATGATTAAGTATATATAAGGATTGAATATATTGATTATTTTTCGATTTGATTGACTGTAATTTTTTGCTTAGAAATTATCCTTATTGGCTATTATTGTGTCATGGTTTAATGATGATTTAGTTCTTCATCTAGTTTAATGAGAAGAATATGATATATATTACGTTTTTAAGATGAATTATATTAAATTATCTGGTCATTTGATTTATTTATGGATCATTGATAGTGGTATCAAGTGGACTAGCTTCTATTACGGGATGTAAAGTGTATTATTCTACCATTTCAAAAAATAGTATATCGGTATTTTTATTAAAGTTGGAAATTATTTATTTCCACTTGATTGGTATATATTCTATTACTGCATGTGAAAATTTATCTATTGTCTTTTGAAATGATAATATATGTTATTCTTTTTTATAAATAATTATATGTTAATTGTTATTTGGGTACTTTTATTTTTTCTCATCCGAACTCAAATTAATGAATTCTAGAGGATACATTCCGTCTTTTCATGTCCTTGAGGATGTTTAACTTTCTATTATGGTAACCCAAGAATGGTTTCTCCTAGTGGTGTAGTATTTGTGATTTATTAGTATTAGTATAAGTCATCTCAGTGTCCTGAGGGATATTGTTGTTACATTCATTTTGAATCATTCCAGTTGTTGAAAAAACAAAAATTATTATTCCATGCATTATAATTTATGATTCTAAACATGTTATTCTAGATTAATTAATTTTTTTATTAAATTATTATTATAAATTCACCAAATATCAGATTATATACACTTTTGGGATATTATCTCTCTTGGTGTTACCCTGTGATTTTTTGAACACAAATACTATAAGTGATCATTGGAACACTTTTAGTTTCATATATGGTATTAGAGGGATGAATTTACATTTGATAATAACGACTTTGATGGTATATGTACAAGCAGGGTGTTAGTGAAACTAGAAAATAATCCACCGGGTCATTTAGAGAGGGTTCCCATCATTACAAGTAGACATCAATGGGAAGTAATCTAGATTAAGTATTGGGTTTTTATTATATGGATTTTATTGTAATTTTATTTATTATTTGATTGTATTATTTTTATTTTTGTTACATAAATCATAATTTTATTTTATTTTATATATTAAACAATAGAATACTATGTCTATTTTTAGTTTATTTTCTATAGGTGGTTTTGGGTTTCATTGATATACAGATGTGTCAAGATGGGTCTTCTATAGAACTTGGTAATGACCACGGTTTTTAAGAAAAGGGTAAATCATTCTCCAAAAATCTACATAGAACTTCAACACAAATCATCAAACCATAAGGATCGTCAAATATAACCTATGTAGTGATCTTATAGAATAGGTAAATAGAATATCATGGAAAACAATTAAAATCATTTAGATAGATTTTCTTAGGATTCATGTTATTTATTTCTTTGGTAATTTTTAGTTAATTTGTGTTTGATTAAATAATTTTTATAAAAAAATTATTTTATTTCATTGTTTAACGGGAATTACTTATATAATATATAATAATTATTCCCTGTAGATCCCATATTAAACAATGTGAGGAATCCATTAAGAATTTTATTAATGATCCACCCAATGATTAATATTTTTTAAGGATCTAGGTATAGTATTTTCATAAAATGGGAAAGGAAGTGACACAACATTAACACCCTAGAAAAGGTAGTTCCCATGATTTTTAAAAGAAAAAAACAATTTTTTAATGGAGATATGGGAATGATGTTTCACAATAGATTTTAATGAGAATCAACCATTTTTTTAGTACTTGTGTAATTCATATGGTGTAAAATTAATCTTGACTAAGTATATGTTCATTTAAATTATGAGTGAGTTCTTGGATTTGGTGAATGAAATTTTTTTACATGAATGGTTTTTCTATTAAGGGTTTTAATTTTTTTTAATCAAAATCACTATACTATTTCATTTTAGTTTTCTAGGGAAAATAATTACACTGGCTTATAAAATAAGGATATAATGATTATGTTATATCTTACATATTTTAGAGACATTATTTTACATGGACCAAAGATATATTTGAGTGAACCATTGAAGGCATAGATGTTGGATTTAGGATTTTTTACCCAATATAAGATAAATATTTTAGATATTTTGTATTAACACATATATCATGATAGTGAAAAAATTGGTGGATTATAAGAAGAATATTAAAGGAAATAGGTGGGAATACCTTCATTAATAGGAGTGGATGTATCATCTCAAGTAGTATAAATAAAACATGGTGATGTAATTAATTCCTTATCCCTTTTTCATTCCTTAATTTCCACATATTAATTTTAAAACCTATTCATTCATCTCATTTTCAATTTTACATAACATTTTGGATTTAACTTTTAAATTCAATTTATGTTATTTAAATTAATTAGAAAATAATATTTAATAAATTTTAATTGAAAACTCAATTTTCTTATTTCGCAACAATATTGTAAATAACACTTTTCTCAAAATAAAAAATGTTCCAATGATTTTAATCTTCAAGGGTGTATCAAAATAAGGCTGCTACTACATTATGAGGTCAAACACAGTATCCTAAAAACTCTGAAAAAACACCCTTTTAATAATAAAGGAATAAATTTTTCCAAAAAGGAATATAATTCATTCAATTCCTATAGTACAATTCACCATAATCAAGTACCTTATGAGATCCCAAAACCCCATTTTTTAGTGCCTACTATATGAATTTTCCAGTTAGACCATCAATTCAAATGCTATATATAAAGTTATATAAACTTTGTGTCAATCTTATGAAATTATATAAGGCATTAGATTATCTCACTTTCATTATTACACCATAGTAGAGATTAAACTTATGTAAATCTTTTTTATGTTGCCTTAGATTCACCGATATAACCTTCAATCAACAATCCAATATCCCTACACTTCCAACTTTTTTTATATGCCTTCATAAACCTAACATATTAAAGACTAATTTTCAATATCCTCACCATATAGATTCACCAACTGATTTATATAAAATTTTAGGCATAATGATTCCATCCATAAAATCTAATATAATCAATCCACTGTGAATCATTAACAAAAAAACTACATAACTCGAAGATACATTATGGGATGTGTATTATGGTATTATTCAATTTTATTTTAATATACGAATAAAATATTTTCCTTCCACGGATATGGTGATTTAGTATCGACATGGATAGAAAATGTAAAATGGATGATAAAGGTGATTCATGCATGAGATATTATGGAGTTAGATACCAAATTAGATATTTATATTGTTTTAATGTCTAATGGATTTAATATTTATTATAATATATAGTTTTATCCAAGATTTAGGGGGATTGGTATCATAGTTTTGGTGTTTTTTTTCTTATCCTATCATCCCTCTTCCTTTCTCTATAATTTTATTTATTTCTCATGGATATATAAATCCTTATGAATATGATTCACTTTATGCAAACCATGTGTTTTATTTTTTTTTGTTCAAGGTTTTATTTTTCTTCTAATTTTTTATTGAAAATAGGCTTCTTATTATGTGAATATAATGAAAATCCATTTCATTTTTCACCATTGTTTATTCTTCTATAAGATATGGTTGTGTTCTTATACTCTTTGTGTGTTAAATGATATTTATTTCTCCCAATTTAATCTTTATTCCTTTTTGGGAGTAAATTGAGATATGAGGTGTTCTATTTTTGTGGGTATTCTATTTTAATGTTTTTATATATAGAAAATCATATTTTATTTATTAAGTTGATTCTATGAGGACACAAAAAGAACAAAATGAATTAGTTTCTCTTCTTTTATGATCTATAAAACTCTAATAATGAATAATCATGCAGCATTTTTTATCAATGTTTAATGGGTCATGTATAATAAATTTGGAAAATATATGAAGAATATTTTATTTAGACATATAATAGAAGTCACTGAGGGTCTCTTGTGAGTATCAATTATGCTCTTACATACTGTTAAATTCAACAAGTATTTTCATTGATTTGTGTTCTTAATACACAAAAAAATAATAGAAATTAATTTTATTTTCATTTGAAAAAATATATATATAAATTAAAATGAAAGAAATATTTAGTTAGAGTGGGCCTCCTAGAGATAAATATTTATTTTTATACTACACTACATTCTTATTGTTAACTATTATTTTCAATAATCTTATAAAAAATAAAAAAATATGGTAGGAATATTATTTTAGAAAAACTATGGTAACATATGATTGTGATTTATCATTTTGTTTTCCCATAGACTATAACAATGTTCGAGGCTAATGTTTTAGTACGGTACATTCAATAACTTCCATCATTGACCTCAGAACTTTTATGAGTGACTAAAACAAATAAAGTGTTGTTTTAGGTATCCAGTTGTTATATATATAGTAGAGGAATTGTATTAGACTTGGTTATCATAGGTCCGAGATTGTAAAACTCTTCAAGCTAGTTATTTGAAGATATAATTCTTTATGAGGAGAGATTATATGACTCTTTTGGGATCACAATAGGAAATACATTTGCGTAGAGATTATTCCAATCCCAGAATGCATTAGTCCTCTATTCTATGACTAAAAAGTAACTATAATAGATAAACTAATGATATTTTATAACAATATGTATATATATTATAAATTGTATAATCATTATTCCATTAATTATTATAGTCCCTACTCATTCATTTATTGCAGCGTGGATGATACATCTTTTGGAGGTGTAGGGAATGGGATGTTTAGGGAAGAGATCCCAATGAAAATTATTTGTAAATAATATTAAAACAATAACATTTTAAATGATGAATAATTTGAAGTTAATTATCCTCATAATCAATGCACATTGGTAGATACATCACTCTGACTAAATGAGTGAAAACATTGGAATCATGAAATCACCCAAAACCACTACACCCAAATTCGTCTTACGGATACGACACACACAAGTATACATGAAAACAATCAAATGGAAAACAATATTAGGAAATAAAACTATCTTAAAATTTTATTGATTTTGAACCTACATCCATGGGAGTACACTGCTATATTTTATTTCTCCATAAATACCAAGATTTACCACTCAGGTTACATATGATCCATGTGGATCATAAAGTACAATGATCAATCAATGCCTTAAAATTGTGGTCTCGCTAACTTTATATTGTTGTTCTCACCATTTTATATGATGACTCATACTTCCAATAAACAGATCCATACATCTATTTCATTATGAAGATAATTATTTCCAATTATATTCCTTGTCTAGGCCTATAATCATTGATAACTAAACAATGATTCTACAACTCATTATATAGCATTAGATTTTTGTGAAGAATTATTCAAACATAGACATAATTCCCCTTATATTCATCCCATTATCTAAGATTTAAATACAATAACTACCTTCATTTTTTTGGATAGAAATCATTTGGAGTACCCCTTGGTAACTCCTTATTACTTTTAATTTTTTTCTTTCTTGCTTAAACCATATAATCTATTTACTCTATATATCTTTCATTATCTATGGATGCTCAGCTAGTTCATAGGTGATATTCACATGTATATAATCCAACTAATTATTTATATATAACTTCCACTTAGAAAAATCATTAGGACTTTAAACCTATTCTAAAATTTTTGGTTTCTCTACAGTCATTTAAAGTAAAAAAAGTGAAGACCAGATCCATAAATTTGTATTATCTATCATATCCTAGAAGATCTTCACAAATCTAAATGTGATTTAACTATTTTTAAGATTATTTCATCCATAATATTTCTACCTAGGTTTCTACCTCTAGATCCAAAAGAAATTTATCTTTCCACTATATCATCTAATGGTAGACAATATTAATATCTACTATGACTTCCTAAACTTTTCTATTGAAAAATTAAAATTTTAATATACTATGTTCCCCATGAGCTTTCATGAAATTAGTTTCTTCCAAAACATATTCCTTGACCAACTTGGTCTTGATTTGATTCAATTTTATTAACTTCCTTGACATACAAGTTATGAGCATTCAATATATCCGTCCCATTTAAGAACCTATAATTTGGGTGACTTGGATTGTTCTATGATTACAGAGTCAAAATCCAAAATATTTATTTCTATACCCTATTAAGAAACATGTAATAGAAATTGCATTAAGATTTTATTTATCCTTATCAAATAGTGGACAAATAAAACCCAATTCAAGATCCTGATATAATAAGGTTTTGATAGTCTATATTCCCATCGTACATCTAATAACTCATTCCCTACTGATGATAATGGAATTTTATTGATCAGATATGAATCCATGAATTCAGATTATGTATAATATTCCTTTGTAATTTCAATGTGAATCATCATACTTCACCTCTTTCTAGTAAATTTTTAATTCATCATCTTCATACCACCATTTTCTCTAGGAATTCAAGCGATCATTTTCTCATGTCTACCCACCTTCTCTACAGTACTTCTAGAAACTCCTTTTGGTGAACTAAAAACTATTTTAAAATCATAAAAACATAATATAGAATATTTTATCACCTTACATTATTTTTTTCCATTTAAAAAATGATCTTAATCACATTTTACTTGTTCTATAACAAAAAACACAAATTTAACTATAGAAATTATCAATGAAATCCATAATGTATTGTGATCCATCAATTGAATTGACTATTGATGGTTCCTAAAAATTGGTATGTAAAATAAATAACATTTCTTTCTCTATATTGTTTTCCATTAGTTTTGAAAAAAATATTCTATTACTTTCTACATATCCAAATTTCCAAAAATCCAATTTCTATACACTCAAACATAAAAATCCATTTCACTAAAAGAATCATTATACTATTTTCATTGATATGGTCTAACTATTAGTGAAATAACTATTTAATTTTTAATATTTATCCACAAATAATTATGAATCATTCTGTTCTTCCTGTTAAAAGAGAGAGTTATATCTTTTACCCCTTTGACAATGATAATATAACATATAGTGATCTTACTCACTGTGTTAGAAAAGATTTTTTCAAATATTTCATCATCCAACCAACTCAAATAAATGAGATTCCTCCATATCCTATAATATATTAATAAAATTAAACTCAATAAATACCTAATTATCTATGATTTTGTTCACGTTTATCTTTCCCCTAATCTTCAATGATTTATCATACAGAAAATTCATTTTACTATATTTTAATAAAATATAATTTTCCATGATTCCTCTTTATCCTATGAAATGGAACTATGTTATAGAGTATATAATCGAAAACTACATTAGAAAATTAACACTATTATTCATAGTGATCACTTCATCAGATATAATATTTTGATATCACAATCATTCAAAAACTATTCTTTATAGGGTCTTCCATTCATGACAATCCTTCTTGATGTTACTTATCTTCAAAAAAAATCCAATATAATGGGTTTTTCCTAGTCGATTTCCCTTGGCTAATCCCACTAGTTTTATCCACTAAGTGTTTGTGGTTCCTTTTTATGGTGAAAATAAACATAAATATACATTCATTTCATTTACAAAAGATCTATGTTCTTCTTTTCTCTATAGTTCATCATTCTGGGTCATGTTCTAAATATATTAAAAAACCATGTCAGTTTTACTAGAATAATGTTTTACTATGTTCATCATCACTTCCCACAGCTCTAAAATATAATAAAATACCACAACTACCCAAACAACATCTGTAAATGGTATTTTAGCTGACTCAAACAAATTTTGGATTATGTTTAATTCATTCACAAGATTTTATACTGATCTATATTATGATAATCTCATATTTAAAAAAATTCAAATCAAGATCAATTAGTCTAGGTAATTAAAATTCCCATATATATATTCCAAAACTAACATTAGTTATGGTGTTTTATTCTTCTCCCATATTTTAAATGAAACATTTATTTCTAATGACATCTGAATCAAGCCAAATTGTTTATATCCATCCACAACCATTTAAACTTTTCTATATTATCTAGTTTAGTTTTAGTAAATAGAACTTTAATATGTTTTGGCATTATATAATATTACATCTCCATCATTTAGAATAAAAAATATATAACATTGACTCTATCAACCCTCTCATTTCCTTATTTTGATGAGATAACACTGACATAGTATCTCATTTCATGTCAAATTTTCATGGTATTTGAAAAAATATACTAAAAATGTGGAGTGTATTCACATGAAACTAACCAAAAAATAGATACCATATTTTTAGGAAGGTGATATAAGAAAAAAATGGTTCTAAATCTAGTTTACCCCCACCCCCAGAAGTTATTCCCCCATATAATCCACACATAGTGTCACACCACACCGTCTGAATAAATATTTTTAAAAATATGAAATAATAGAGAACCCAAAATCATCATGAAAAATGAATCAAATGAAAAACACCACAAATAAAAATACCATAAAAATGAAGGTAAAAATAAAAAAAATATAAATAGTTTTACATGGTTTGAATATCCATATTATATCCAGGGAAAAACGCTGTAATATTGTTTTTATCTCAAGGTAAAAAAAATTAAAACTCCCCAGACTTTTTAGCCACATAGATCATGAAGTATAGTGATCTCTAAACACCGTGAAAAATTGATCCCACTCTCATTATAGAAATGGTTCCACCCATCCATCTACTAAAAAAAGATTCCAAAAAACAAAATCATCAAATAAATTCACTTTGAACCATATGGTATCTGATTGACTTCCATGGTCAAACCTATGGTCAATATTAATTCAAAAGTGATCCTATACCACAATCAATCTAAAAAACTTCATGTAAAATTGATTTAAAAGGTATACATGATTCACCATCTAGTAATCCCATTATTGACTACCTAAAATTATGGTGAACTTGCATAATGATAAGAGTGAATCAATAACTTCTCCAAATAAACATAAAATCATATTCTACCAATGAACTCAAATATAATCTTATGGAAAAATAATATATTTTACTTCAATATTCTATAAATCCTAATAAATGATACCCAGTTTCATGCATATATTTTCAACTCAAGGAGGATATGATAGTCGAGGATTCAAGTGTCCATCACGAACTATTGTGATGGAATGAATATAATTATTATGGGACTTAAATTTACCAAATATGGAACTCTTTGATATAATTATGGGAATGGACTAGTTTCTTTTATATGATTCTTTCATCTATTGTTATATTATGAAGGTGAAGTTTATTTCTCTAGAAGGTGGGTTGAATACTTTAAAGGGATATATGATTTGAATTATAATAAAAAATATATATAGATAATACTTTATATTGTAAATATATCATTCTTTTTAGTAGTAACAGTCTTGGATATAATTGAATAAGATATTTATGTATGATTTTAATTGAAAAAAATTAACTACCCATATGTTTTTCCTAATGATTTCATAACACTGCCTATAAAATATTAAGTAATGTATTCGATCAATTTTTTTATTGGGATGAGTGTTATATACCAATAATTATTTAATATGTATCTAGTAAAACTAATACTGAAAAGTGTTTAGTTATAAGGTTTGGATAACATGGAATTCATCAGACCGGTCATCTAACCTTGGGATATAATGATTCTTTTTATTAAGATGGTGGATAAAAATACACTAATATATCAATTATAGAAAATTTAATTAGTTTAATATCATCAAAAAATATCATATTCCAATAATTATTGATTTTCATTAATCAATTGTATAGATAATTGTTTTTCAATAATTTAATTTAGGTCTAATACTGTAACCATAGGGTATAAAACCTAGATATCTTGAAAAAAATTGACTTATTATTGCTATGATAAATATTCCTTGTTCCATTTTTCCTAATTAACACTTATCCATTTTTCTAACCCATTATGAATCATATATTTTATCAATATCCCAGTTGGTACATTATGGTATTTATCAATTGTATGTGGGAGTATTGATTATCATGTTCTAACTAAGATAGATATTTTTAGAAACTCAAAAATAGGTCTTCATCAACAACCATTTACATATTTCTTAAGTAACTTAATAGGTATGTCATATTTTTTGAGGATTAAAAAGTAGGCTTATTTTTTGGATGAAAAAACCTTATTTTGGTGTCACTTCTATGACCTCAACTTGTGGATTGAGGTTGAACCCTATGAAACTAATGACACCTGATATCGATGTATGGACAATGAAACCATGATATAAAGACTCTTATTGAATTTCGATGATCACCATATCATAAAATTCCAAAATTAACACCAAAAAATAGAATAATATAATCACACTAACTTGTTAAAACCACAAAATAATTTATATGGGTTAGAAATAGTCTTTCTTTATGAGTTGAAACAACAAATTCTTCATTAAAAAAAATTAAAGGAGAAACATAATGTGAAAAAATAAATAATAAATATCTTTTGTAATGTGACCCCCAACAATATAATTATAGATTAATACTTCATGAATAGTTACTTCCAGTGTCATCCAACCATTTCACTCTACTGACTACATCAATAAGGTGACTATGAACAGGAAATTCCATTTACATGACAAACTCCATATGTAAAAAATTTGGATCTTAGCTTCCAGTTTTTTAACCATCCAAATGATTGAGCATTTTTTACATTAACCTATTACCTATTTTCAACCACCACCTCGTTCAAAAAAAGATTACAGAGATTCTCCTTTCATAAGTTTGTGTTCTGAAAGATAAAAGTAGGATTCATACTTCCTAACATTCTCCGACATAAAAACTACTTTAAAAGATTTCACCTAATAGTCTGCATCCTAGTCAGTTTCAAACTTATTTTCTCTTTCAACCATCTTCTATAATTTTGAATATATTTTCAAACTTATTTTTGACATCCAAGTTCCACTAATCCACAAAACCACACAAAACATTCTTGGATTAAAAAAAATTTAGTATATCTTCTGGATTCTAACTTCCACTAATAATTCAGAGATCCATGACTCTATATTTAATAAGGTTTTAATTGAATTAATACTTCACCTAAATTTTTTTACCTATAATTAATACAAAACATTCATTTTGAGATAGTTCAGACTCTAATTATCACATAATTACATTTTTTCTTAATATAGTTTCAATGTTCCACCAACAAATCATCCAAAAACTTTAATGCCTTCCCAACATAAATTTCTAAAACATACATTGATTTCATGTCTATAATTGAAACTATAGCCCTAGTCTTTGAATAAAACTCTAAAAAATTAAATTTTAGATAAAATAAAAACTCAAAGTTTTCTTCCATGCATCCATATCTCCAATAAACTCCACATAGACAAAACCTTAAGATTGGTCATCTAATATGAAACATGCGGAATTTTCTTTAAAACTATTTACAAACTAGAATATCCACTTCACAACATCTCAGTATGACTTTATAATATTTTACATAAACCTTCTAGAAATTCCCAATGCATCAGTAATTCGTAATATCATTAAAACCATGAAATGAATCAAGATTTTGACAGATGATTCATATGGATATTTTATCTATATATTTAGTCTCATATTATATTCATAGTTATTTTTCATTGTATAAAATCAACATTATTTCTAATTTGATAGTCATAGTCTTAGATCTAGAAAATTTTAATCCTTCCACAGTAGTCTAGATACACTCATTATAATTAAAGACCAATGTTTTGGTATTTTATCACCCTGAATTCCATTTTAAAAAAATTATCTTTTAGGAAGTCCATCATCTCAAAAAATATAATAGAATAATATTTTTACAAATCAATAATTTGCATATTCCGACCATATCAGTCCATATCATCCATATATAAGAAAGGTATGATGAAAAATCTATCATCAAAAACATTCGAGTTGATGGTATTATCAACATTTCAATAGAAAACCCTTTATTATTCCATGATGGTATAAAACATCTGGTTTCACTGTTTGTGTATATAATTAAGTCTACACTAAATGTTTTTAATCATTTAAATCATATTAATTACAGATTCCTTGAATCTTTTTGGATTATCATTGAATATTCATACCTTGAAATATCTTTGAGGGAATGAATTTTTCATCTCTAATTATTCAATCAGTAGGCCCTTATCTAGAAAAATATATACACCAAATGGATCAGTGTGTGATAAAAAAACAAGAGAAACTATATCATTAAAATCCTCACATTTAATTTGTTCATTGGTTTGGAAAACCAACCATACCTTATATTGTTCCATATAATCTTCATCTTCCATCAAACAATTGATGCACTTATTCTATCTACCTCTTTTCTGAAGGGATGTTTTTTAAAATTATATATGCCAAAGAAATAAAAGGGTAAAAATACACCTTCATTAAAAAATCACCCCATTTTTATTCATTAATACTCACCTATTTATACATGATCTTTGTTATCCAAAATCTATTAGAAGTAGATAACATATTTCAAATCTATACCATTTACTAGTCTTATAACCCAAGTATACCATCTCAAAACACTATAAGGTTTTTACAATTATAATAATAAATCCTATAAAACAGTTCCTTGATCCTTGATATTTTTGATTCATATATATCTAAAAATTTCCTTGAGAACAAGAATCAATCATTTCAATTTCTTGTAAATTCCAAAATGTAAGTTATTTATAAACAAACTGGCACTTCTATACTTAGGTTCTGATAAAAAATAGAATTATATAATAATTATTTGTCTATAATTGAAAATTATACCATTATTTAATATTTTAAAAGGATGTTCTCATTGAATATATAATTCCAACTCAAGAAGGATATTGGATAAATTTTATCCAGTAGTCAAAAACTAAATTATTCACCACTATAACCAATAAAGAGACATGCATGGTATTTTTCAACCGACTAATCTATTTTTTGCATTTTCATGTGAATGGATAATGATTCTCAAGAATAAATGTTGATATAAATAAATTAATATTAAATTATACATTTTTCTTAAATATCCCATCCCAATAGTGAAAAATGAATCTAGTTGAAAAATTATTCTATGTAATTTAATTCTTTCACCAAATAATTTGGAAACTATAATATATAAAAATACTTTGAGATCTCTTATTCAAGGTTTAATTCATCCACTATTCCATAAAATACATATTTAGTGTTCCAACAACCATTTTTTCAAAATGAATTCAATTTTTCTAACGGAGCTTCTAAAGTTATATATATCTTTATAAACTCTATTATCAGGTCTTAATAATAATATGTCCAAAATGACCACTTTTTCAAACATGTCTTTCAAAATGATAATTTTTTTAAAAGCTTCTATTTTTTATTAGGAAAGAACACAAAAAATTCACATGTTACATTAATTATGAAGGTAACATAGTAAATCGGCCCTCTATGAGAATCAACCAGTGTGTTCCCCCATACATCTTTATGCATCCAATCCAATTTTAGGATCTTTAGTGTTTGACCTTCTACAATAGTTTAAAAATTATTCAAATTTCACTATATACACACAACACATGTTTTTCACTCCATGTTATTGAGTGTTAGTATTCCTTTTACAACATGGATGGTCCTCACTTTCCTACCCTTGTGACTGAGATGATCATGCTACAACATCATATTCCTAGAATTTATTCCTATAAGTACTATATCATTAGATCTGTAAGTAATATATAACATTCCATATACCAAAAAATTTAATATTATCATAGAGACTCATCTGATATTCCTAAATACTTTTAAAAAATTACATAAAACCATATCATCTGGATAACCTATAAAAATCAGTTTCATCCATTATCTAATTATTTATTTCCCCACTTTTAACTCTAGAAAGAAGATTCATGATGTTTAGATACCCAAATTACCATTTACTATTATCTTATGAGATTTTTCATTTAAAATTTAAAATTTTCTTAAACATAAAAAAAAAGTCATGCCTCCTCCCCTAGATGTATAGTGAAACGAATCCTAAAAATCAATGATTCTTGGATATAATTAACTAGAGACACACAAAATGTGATCACATATTACCTATATTATTTAATGAACATATAGAAATATTATCATGTAAAATCCAACCACTAGTCCCATAAATACTTCGTAAGAATCCCTTTTTCTTATAGTGAAAATATATGGGTTTCGTACCATCTGACTTCCCTTATACCACTTATTATTTCTCTAAACACTTATTTTAAATTATTTATTAAGTTGAACATAATCTACCGTTGACACTAAGAGAAATTGTGGCAGATTCATATAAAATCTATAACAAATATATTTATTTTGATTAAAATAAAAAATATTCTCAAAAAACAATTCAATATTTTTTATTGAATTACTCATCATGGTTAGAATCAAATTTTACAATTCTTAAAGTAATAGAAGAATAATCAATTCCCACGATGACCCTATAAACATCACAAAAACCAATTACATTTATTATAAAGTTTATTTAATGTCGTTAATAGGATTAGCCATTAATTTACCTTCCACCATTTTGAGGTTAAAAAGTCTCAATTTTAGAAAAACATTGTTCATATTTATAGGCTTCTAATATATGCCTGTGATTACAAAAAATATTATTACCTTAACCTTTAAATTTTTCAATTCCAAATTGTTTTCCAATATCATTTGGGAAACACAAATATATATTTGATGGATTATTATACATTCTTATTTTCCCATTACTTCTGGTTTTACCAATTTTAATTGAAGATCATGATCCTCATAGTATAAGTAATACTCAATTGTTATTTTCTATAATAAAAAATCTATTTCATTAAAATTTTCAATTTGAATCTTTCCTTTTTCCAATTACAATATCCAAAATATTAGTCGAATTAAAAACTAAAATTTGAAAAATAAAATAAACTAACAGGAACTCATCCATTATAGTCTAATAAAACATATTTTGAAAAATCCATCATGTTTTAGAATCCCTTATAAACCCCCAACCTCGGAAATAAGGTCAATACTTACAAAACTATA
Source organism: Viscum album (assembly GCA_963277665.1). Taxonomy (NCBI): domain Eukaryota; kingdom Viridiplantae; phylum Streptophyta; class Magnoliopsida; order Santalales; family Viscaceae; genus Viscum; species Viscum album. The sequence continues at coordinate 184,417,795 of OY728156.1, read as the reverse complement.
TAAATATGATATTAGTGTATAGAAAATTAAATTAGGATTTGAATTTTCATGTTCAATCACCTTGGGCACCAAATAATAACATCTAGAATAGAACCCCATGAAAAATGAATAATAGAAACAAACACATCATTATTAATAAGATATGGAAAAAAGAAAATAGAATGTAAAAAACACAACATTATAATATTACATATCCTTGACCACATTACCCCTACCCAAATATTTATAGAAGTGTGCTTCCATTACATCTAGTTCAACCATTATCTAATATTTGTGCTCCATATCCCATATCATGTTTGAAAACATAAATAGAAAATTTAATTTTTTTAGAAAACATGATCCTAAGAAAATATAGTGATTGGTTTTTGGATCCCACAATTATGAATCGAATTTTAATATTTTACTTCTTTCATGTTCTCTGCTTCCCCCTCCATATAATTCTAGAACAAGATTCAATGTTTTATATTGTATAATTAAATTTTATGGATGCTAGAATATAGGCATCACAATTCCTAACACTTGTTGAGGTCTCATGTAGGGTTCTAATTTGTTTTGGTATGGCCCACTTTAGTTAAGAGTTCTTTAATGAAATTACCTAAAACATGACCTCAATCATACATGGGCCATAAATATATTGAAAATATTATGTTACAACTTATTTTTCAAAAAAATGTATTGTTTTTATTTAACATAAGAGTCTAAAGTAAATATTTTTACAATGAGATATCAGTTTATAGTAGTGTATATAAACATAATATCTATATTAATTTGACCTTGAGATAGCCTATACATCTCGGAAATAAAATATGGTAGTAAATTTCTTGATTTTTATGCCACATATATATGTGGTATATGATAAAAAATATGAGTGGAAAATTATGAGAATTTGTTATATATATAATTATATTTCACCAATAATGGAATTAAAAATAAGTTGAAAATTATTATAATCTCCCATACCTTAGTGGATTGGGTAAAGGAGACATGGATTTTTGATTAAGAATATTGTCCAATAAAGGATTCCCTTCATAGTGGGGAAACGTTTTCTAGATATTATAAACAGATAAATTTTACATTGTATTTTTTAGATATCTTTGTTGTTCCTTCCTCAATGTGAGATATATTATTGATGATGTTTCATCATTCCAATAGTGTGGTTCATAATAGATCAAATAAATTATATATTATACTAGATGATGATTTTTGTTGTTGTGTATAAAGTTAAATATGGTCAACTCAACCAAAATATTTATTACTAATCCTAAGGTGATATAAAAACATCAATCCCTAATAATAATGTTATAATTGTTGCCTACGTCGTTTTAGAAATGACTTTTGATTATAATGGATTGTTTTATTTCTTAACTAAATGAATCCCAATAGAATAATGAGGTTTGTTTGTTCATAATTAAATTTACTATATCAAATCACTACATATAGATTACAAGAATCCTTTTGTGGAATATTTTTCCCAAGTTATATGATTAATAGATCATTAAGATTAATCATGTTCCTCTATCAACTTTATCTAACAGATATACCATGTTTTCTTCAATATTTGGGAATTCTCTTCAATATATTATAGGTAAGGAGTTTAAATTTTTCATGAAATTATATCCATATATTTCTTTATAATAAAATTGGATAATACATACCTTAAATGACATGTTCATATAATCTGTGGTGGATTCTAGGGGATCATGGAAGGACAATCTCCCATGGGTTAAATTTTTATATAACAAAATATATGAGAATACAATTAGAATAGATTCATTTAAGTAACTATATAACACATGGCTTCAATAAACTCTTTATTAGGTGGACGTTGGTGAATATTTCCTCATTAGTATTAGTGATGACTGAGATGATCCATTTATTTGAAAAATATATGGGCGTGTTGTAATATATGAAATATTATTATGACTATAATCATTGAAGGGACATATATTTCATTAATTCATATATTTTATCCCTTTGTATATCTTTGTGGTTGGGGCATCGGTGGATTAGGATGTAAGAAAGCATGATCCAACCCTATTGGAACATGTGAGATGAAAATATAGATCAGGGGATGGTTGAATAGTTTAGTGTATGTCCAAGGTAGACCATACACCCAATATTATGGTCTTGTAGTGTGGAACACTTCCCAAATAGTCATCATAAAAATTGTTATAGGGACTATGAAATTAAACCTCATAATAATTATCATTTTCTTAAAATATTTATATTATTATTTTATTTATAGATTATTATATTTTTTTAAATTCATCCTAGAAATCCGGATTCCATGATATTTTTTCATGAAGTTTCAAGAATGTCACCCTGGGTTCTAATATTCTATACTATTTTATGGAGTTTAGATGATATTAAAAAGGTATATTATCCATAATTGATCATTATAATATTTATTTCATTACCATTATTTTAGGAACCTTAATATATACTGTTTATGAAAACCATGGTTTTTAAGTTGATTGAATTTATGGATTTTATTTCTAGGTTTCATAGAAGTTGTAATTAGGCTTATATATTTTATTTGTAATTGTGGATTCTATTTAATATTATATTGGTGTAGGTGAATTTTATTACACACTTTAGTGTTCAACATACCTTAGTCTTGAATTTTATATTTAATTGAAATTGTTTTATTATTTTTAAAATATTTAAACAAAGTAGAAAATTTGTTCTAAAAAATAATATTCAGAACATGTGACAGTAATTGAAATATATAATAAGGATTTTTAGGGAGTTTATCAAATTTATATAAAATTTTGGAAAGTTTTTATGTATAGATTTTATGATAATTTTGTTTCTTTAGTGTTAGTTTTAAATTAAAAAAGTGTTAATAATATTGATTAAATTTATGAAAGGGATTATTTATGTGATACCAAAATATTTTTTAAGTATGGGAGCCTCGATGAGTTTGAAAAAGGATGGTTCTGAATCAGGCTTTAGTAAAAGGGTATTATTAGTGGGACAATGATAATTATGCTAGACAATTCACTCATGAGTAGGAGGAACCCAATGGTTATAATTCATTTGTGATTTTTTTAATTTTCCTACTGGTTTCGGTGTGTTCAAGATACATATTCCATAATAAACAATTTAGTATGATATCTACATGATGAGTGTTATTTATTTGAGAAAAAATAATCCCTAAATATTAATTTATTCTCCCAGAGTATATATTTCAATAATTTCTTTCTTAGGGGTATCACTTATGGCCTAATAATATTTGGTCTTAACTAAGGTTCAAGTAGATGTGTTGAGATGTAATATATTTCATACATATGATGTCTAGTATTAGATAAACATATACCCAACCTAGAAAGGATAATATTTTTTAATTATCTTACGGATGATAATAGAAATTATTTCTATGACCCTACTGAATATAATGTTTTTGTAGACTGTACTAGAATTTTCCTTGAGAAACAATATATTGCTCGATGGGTCTTTTAGGTGAAAGTTGAAATATATAAGTTCAGGACCGATAATTTTGTTAGGTTCATTATATGGATAACAATCATGTTTTTAAAAGATATTTTATACATTTAACTAAATTATGTTATGAAATAAGATCAAATGTATTGTAAGACTTTCTATAATCCTAAGAGATATAGATTTACTTTGGTAAATAATGATGAATTAATATACAAATAGACCTAAATAACTACTAACCAAGAGTTTATTAGGAGTTATAATCCTATGAAATTGGTAAAATCCTAAATATTTCCTAATAAATACATATAAAAGACCTATATTGTAATTTAGTGGATGTACCAAAATTAATGTGACTCATAGGGTGAAAGTGGGTATTCTATAATAAAAATGACATTAGTTGTAGTATTTGTACCTATAAAACGTTCTTTGTGGGGAAGGGGTATATAAAATATTGAATAATTACTATAAATATATATGTTCACTTGTTGTAATTATAAAACCATATAAATTCAAAGATTTAAATATAAAAAGGTTGATACCCATGATAATAAGGTCCATCATTATTTTTGACATCCAACATGATTAAATATACAATTTTAAGTGAGATTTGACAAGAGTAGTGTCAAGACGGTTGACCTCCATTCCTATATCCTAGGGTTTGTGTGTGTGTAAAGATACAGTGGATGAAAATAATATGTATCATCTTATGGGGAAATTCAATATTTTGATGGCCCATTAAGTTATGTGGGTGGGATATAGGGATGGTACAATACATGTTTTTGGGGAAAGTGGTAGTTCTGAGCAGGCTAGGTCATTATACCCATATTAAAAAAGGAAAGGTTCCAAAGAATTTGATTAAATATAGTTTTTATAGAGGTATAAATGCTCTTAGTAATTTTTTGTGATTAGATTAGTTATATTTTATTATTATGACATAATTATTTTGAGACCCCTATAGAAAAGTCTGATTGATATGTATAAGTATATGATTCCATCCTAAAATTTTATAGATATTGTTCTATTTTCCATACAATGAAATTAATTTTTAGATACTATATGTAGATGCATGATCTAGAGCTAATGGGACTTGGGGTAGTAACCTTGAAAGGGTAATTTTTCTTATTAACTCAATTGTCGCCTAGTGCATGAAATAGAGCCTGAAATAAAAAACAAGTTTGAAGCTCCAACCGGATATCCTTTGGTTAATCCAAATTCTCTATATGAACCATTATCGATAATTTAAATACAAAATGTGTTCATCTTATGAACTAAGTACGGTGATGAACTTATATAACATTTATTTAAACCTATATTTTCATAAGTTAAGTTATAAATGTTATTTATGTGTTATTTTTTCTATGTTAATATTTTTCTTTCTTTGAGTTTAAAAAGTTCTCATTTCTAAAATTTCCTTATTTAATATAATTGATAGGTCCTAAAGGAACCAAATATAGAGTGGATGTAATGGAAAATATAGATATTTTCTTAAAAAGTGACCAAATGGGGTGGAAATGGAGAGAAAAGAACATTGAAAATTCTATCATACTTTTGAATGATAACATGAACCATGTAGTGCTCCTAATATACCAAAGATAGGGTAACATCGTGTAGAGTTCTTTATGCAGAAATGACGACCAATCTTTAGGGTGTCTCCCAAACCACTATGTTTTGTGTAATGTATCAATAAATTATAAAATATATTTCACATCCTACAAAGAATAATAATGAAATTTGTTTCCCTCTATATGATTTGGAAGGTGAATTTGATCAATGTTAGACCCTAATCATAAGCATGAGGCTAGTGGAAGAAATAAAATCCACAAAATAAAAAGATTATAAAGATTCATTCTTTTGTAAATATATTTCCCAAACACTTCGCATGTTAATGGAGTGGATTCCATGACATTAAATAAAAGGAAGATGAATCTATTAATACCTATATAAAAAATATCACAAAATGATCAAGGTATACCTCTAGTTTTATCACTAACCATAAAATTATAGTCAATAATTTCCTTACTATTTTAAATGAAATTATTTAAAAATAATAGATATAACGGATTTTGGATGTTGTTGGGATATTTTTAGATATGCATGTATGGTGGAAACTGAAACTAGAGACTCAAATTATTCTCATTATTTAGGGGACAAGGAAATAAAAATGTATTTACAAGGAAATTAAAGTGATAAAAAATAAAGGAGGAAAATTTCTTCTTATTATATGTAGAAACTATGGGAAGAATCCTATGGTGGATATCTCTATGGAACAAGTATGTTATTAAAGTTTTGAATAGATATTCATTGAGCACATTGATGTCGAACAGATATAAAGAAATCAACTAATGAAATGGATAGATGGAATGGCCAGCTTAATGAAAAACTCTCAGTATAACGCATTAATTGTAAGGTTTATGGAAATTATGAAAACAGGTGCACTAACCCAAAGGATATATAAATAATAAATGTTAACATCCAATTAATCAAAGGAATTTGTAATAGAATTTGAAATCACAATTAGAAAATTATAGTGTTAAGAAGTGGATTATAATAATTAATGAATTATTGTCCTCTACTATGACTTAGTCGATAAATTTTTTGATTCCAATTCTAGTAAATCTAGTATATCAAAAAGGATTTCAAACATCATCAAATCAACACCCAAGAATTTTATATTATCAAGGAAAACTTTTCTTATTATTGTATCATGTGTTATGGTTAATTAAATGCTCTTTATGAAAGAATTGTTGTCCCAAAATTAGATAGATTTAATTTGATTTTTGGAAATGTATTTTACATATCGACATAGAATCCAAAGTAATCCAAAAATATGGAAATCACATTTTCTATTTCAAACCAACCTATAATCTAATATTTGTGAAATAGTGACTATGAGCTCCTTTGGAGAAAAAAACTTGTAATATGAATTTTTCTACAAAATCATGAAGGCTGTTAATCTCAAATTATTCAATAAAAAACTATATTAGAAAAGGAATATTTTTAAAAAGAATATATATTTCCTATGTTTTTCATAAACCAGGTCAATATATTTGATACCCATAGATAGTGTTACAATAAAGGGATAATTAAAATTTTGAGGTCATAATTTATTTAGGGTGGGTGTAACACACATAGATTATGAAATAAACTTTTCAAAATTAATTACTATTATAACATTATCCAAAGAAAACAGCATAATAAAATGAGCCTTGACATATTAGGAGAATACTATTACATAAAATTAAGTATAGTAAAATCTTTAGTTAATGAAAATATCATAATTAAATATAAATTCATACAAAATTAGATAATAAACTATTAATGTTTAAACAATGGTTTTTTTCAATAAAAGTACCTTTTATTTATATATTTTATTTTCATATAAAATCGTAATTTAAAAATTTTAGAAAATGAATTTCATTTTTAAATTATTCTTATACATATTTCCATAGGATACTTTCTAAAATACTTAAAAAATAATTTATTTTTGAGAGAATATTAAAAAATATAGTTTTTAACAAAAATGTAAATTTTATGAATTTATCGATATTTGAGAAATTCATATAATTTTATAAATAAATTTATTATATATTTACAAAATAAGTAAAATGATGTATTTTATTTTATAATTTGGAAATTATAAATCAATTTTTATTCATTATAGAACATAATTAACACTTAATCTAATTAAAATTTTGTTTTAGTGTTTTATTTTATTTCTGTATTTTAATAGAAATATTCCCATTTTACTTGATAGTAAATACACATAAAACTTATGTTTTTATGATAATCCAATTCATATCATGAAATTCAAGGATGTTCATATATTTATACTTCACATAATTTTTTTCATACAAACAAATGTTTTTCTAGAAACAATTTCTTTGAATTTGTTTCCTAAGATTAAAATTAACATTTCTGACATATTGAAATTTTATTTGACAAAATTATTTTTAGGTCTATATTTTCATATTATATAATAATTTCAATTCCTTTTTTATTGATAAAATTAAGTTACCAAGGAAAATATTAGTTACCACGGTAAATATTTAATTATTTAAAAATGATACTTTTAAAAACATTTTTTATTTTTTAATTAAATGAATATATTTTAAATTAAGAGTCTAATATTATGTTGGAAAATATTAATTAACTGAAATTTAAATTTTTATCAATTTCAAATAATATTTAAACACATAATATTTAAAAATGATATTTTTTTCTAGAAATTTTTTTTTTAAAATATTATATGTTTCAATTTAAAAGTAAATATTCTCGTATTTAGATATTTTATTAGATTAAATGGTTTCTAAATTCTAAAATATCTTGTAAATTTTTTTAAATAATATCCATATTATATTTTTAGTAATCAAATATAACCATGACTAATATATAATCATGATTTATAAGTGTTAAGATTAGTACTATATTGTGGATAGAATTTTATGGACTCAATTTGACACATAGACCTTCTAGAATACATTTTTTAATTTGAAATTCAATCTAACATATACCACTAACATTTCCTAACCATGCTCATGTAATTCCATCTTTACACTTTACCTAACAATCATTCCCAAATATGTGCCCCACTTTCCACCTATAGAAGGATCTCACTTCCTCCCATTTCAAGCCACACGTCTAGTTCATAATTCCAATTAAAATACGTTAAAATTACTTCATTCAGTTCCATTATGATTTTTTCTAGTCCTCTACCTTTAGTAATGCATAGAAACCCATCTTTTTCGAAAATTACTATTACATGATTTTAATGATAAACAACATAATAGTGTTATAAATACATGATACCAATGTTTAGGGTCTTGAAAAAATTTGGACCACACATAACTTTTACGCAATAAAACATAAAAATATATGTAATTCAATCTTCTATAGATTCTTATTTTCCATTGTGTTCTCCTTAGTAGAAGTATTCACCTGAGGATATACATCAAAAAGGGGTGAGATAAGAGCCTAATAAGAGGATAGATATGAACATGAATCAATATATCATGGGTAATAATAATTATCATAATCATAACAAATAATTGATTTCATTATAATACTCATGATGGGAAACATTACATAAAGGAATGAAATATGGAAATTCAAAAAAATGAAACATCATGTCTTAGTGGTCAAATACCACGAATAATCGTAAAAAATCTTGTATCAGGTTTACGCATTTGCACTGTTTCTCATGAGATAGATCACATAACCCTATGAATTGAAGATCTATATAATATCAATCACACATGTCATATTATAACATTTAAATGTACTATTTAATTTTAGTTTCACCCATCACATCATTACATTTACTTTATCATGCAAGCTCCATAGAATCTGTTGAATCGTAAAAATAAAATAACCCATGGAAAAGAATGTGTTTTTGTAATGACCCACCAATTCTAATTGGCTTGAGAGTACAATGAGACATTACTATGCCTTAAGCGACATCCCCATGATGAAAAAGGATGGAAATAAATGCTGAAGCGTTTCAAATAAAGGTTAGGGAATGATTTAGCCTTTAATAAATAACCCATAAACCAACTAAGCATAACCAAACATTCACTATATGATGCATAAACAAATGAATGAAAACAAAAAAACATAATCGTGTCAAACCACATCATATACACAAGAGTGGAAGACCAAACCAAGCATCAATGTACACAATGGAAGAACAGACCAAGAATATCAAAAGACACCATGACTCTGTGCTCCAAATGCTCCAATCTTCACAACATCTCCCAAGCATCACCACAAGCCACGACCAATAAGATGCTTTACCTTTACCTGTATCCCATAACACGACATCTACAAAAGCACAAAAGTACCATCGTAGGGGTGAATATAAATCTCAGTAGGTTTCCCCAATGACTTCCCTACTCACACCACTAGGATAGAAGAGTTAGCAATGTCTATATAAAAATAGTTTATATAAAACTTTTCTCAAAAGAAGTTTATAACCAAATATAAAATGTTTCCCAAACCAATCATAACAAAAGGAATTCCAAGAGGAATTGAAACCAATTTTCCAGCAAGTTAGTTTTCTAAAAAAATATCCAAAGAAGCTTTAGCACTATTTCACAAACATTACTTTTTGGCATACCCAAACCATTCAACAAACTCATGCAAACAACCGTGCATGCTACATGGAAGAGGGGAGAAGCACTAACCCTTATCCATCCCAACCAAGATGGGGATACTTCTTACCCTTTTCCAACCCAAATTCACATGAATGTTTGACGGGGGAGAGCCCTAACCCTTATTCATCCCAACATCGATGGGGGAGACCCCTAACCCATGTTCATCCCGAATGCAATATGAATGTTTGACATGGGAGAGCCCAAACCCTTATCCATCCCAACACTAATGGGGGAGACCCCTAACCATTATCCATTTCGAATGCAATATGAATTCACACAGCCATTATTCCATTACACCAATGCCTAAAAGAACATGCCATCCCTTTCAATAAAACACGTTTTTTATGGAAAACCAATTCCATCAAAGTCATTTCAATACCAAGACATTTAAATAAAACACTCTTTTTATTGAAAAACAATTTTTCATCAAACCATTTAAAAATTATAGAAAATCACTAATTTAAAATCATCATTTAAAATTCAAGAAGCTAAATCACTTTGCACAACAATTCTCCCAAATTTCACAATTTCACTAAAAACAAAAATCATCACTAAAAAAGATTTATTCTATGATTTTCACAATAAATTACATTCAAATAACCTAATTTGAAACTAATCTAATCAATTATAATATAATGAGTCAAGAGTGAAGCCTCCTACCTCAAAGGTTTTGATGAAAACACTAACAAACGGTGAATGCACAAGAAAACCAGGTTGATTATTCAAAAACCTGCCTTAGATCTATTATACTAGCAAGATCAAGACCAAATATCATCATATTTGGCATCCACACACTTATATCTACCCATAACGGGCATAGATCTAAGAAACCTAGAGAAGAGGAGAAGTATTTAAAGTACATCTAAGAAACCGATCAAGAACGATGTAGAACGATCACATACCTCAAGAATCCGGCATCGATTCACCAAGAGAAGCCTTCAGATCGGCTCTGGAATGATGGTAGAACCTTATCTTACCTTGGGAGAAGGAAAATTTGGAGTTAGGGACGCTTAGGAGGAATAACGTTCCACTTAGAGGCACAAACGCGTGAGATCCACCATTATAATATCTCATTTAAGTGGCTGCACGGTTTTCATGCATGGTTAGACAAACCATGAGCTAATTGTGCATTAGCCACAGCCTCCGAAGACACTCAACGCACAGTTTGGATGCATATTTTGACAAACTGTGCACCGCCTATGCAGAAGCTACTGCCTCAATGGCCAACTACGCACAATTTCACCGCACAGTTTAGACAACCTATGTGCCGCATGTGCGAATTCCCCTTTGCCTCAAAACATCATTTAATGTAATCCCGACTCTCCCATTCATCACCCTTAACATTAAAACCATTAAAATAATTAATAAAGGGTACTTACCAGAAATCGGGGGTACAAAAATATACCCACCATTGTTATTTCCGTCCTCGGGAAGTAGAAAACCTTCACCCAACTGAAAGAGTTCTGGCCACTGCTCTTTCATTTCCTTCTCACTTTCCCAAGTCTCTTCATGTATCTGACCATGGTTCCATAAAACCCTCACTAAACTGATTCTTTTTAGATTCAAGTATTTATATTGCCTATCCATAATCTGTACTGGGATATGTATCAACAAATCATCCGACTCTTGGTCAAAGTGATACCATCTGATCACATGGTCAGGATCAGGCTGATACTTTTTCAACTTAGATACATGGAACACATTATGCACTGAACTAAACCATGGTGGTAATGCTAACTGATATGCCACCTCCCCAACCCATTCCATTATCTCAAAAGGGAAAATGTATCGAGGAGATAACTTTCACTGCTTCCTGAAACGACGATGTCCAAGCCTTGGGGAGATCCTCAAGAAAACACGATCACCCACAACAAATGACAACGGTCTTGACGGTGACTTGCAGAAGATTTATGATGACTCTGAGCCATCTCCATCCTCTTTCAAATCAACTACATCTTCTCTGTTGTTTCTTGGCAAGGCTTGGTCCGACTAGTTACATTTCACCTATTTCCACCCAACATTGTGGAGAACGATAAGGATTCCCATACAATGCTTCAAACGGAGCCATGTGTATCGAGGCTTTATAACTGTTATTGTATAATAACTACACTAAGGATATATTCTCCTCCCATGAGCCACCAAAATACATTACACAATCCCTCAACATGTCTTCCAATGTTTGTATTGTTCACTTGGATTTCCCATCCGTCTAAGGATGATACATCGCGCTCATAGTCAACTGAGTTCCAAGGGCTTGATTAAATGATTTCCAAAAACAATATGTGAACCTCATATCTCTATCTGAAACTATAGACACTAGTACACCACGCCTCTTCACCACCTCTAGGATATAGATTTTCGAATTATCTTCCACCGTATGAGTTTTACAAAAAGGGATAAAATGGTCCGACATGGTTAGATGATCCACTATCACCCAAATGGAATCATGTTTCCAAAAAATTCTTGGAAAACCTATAATAAAATCCATTTCTATCTGATCCCATTTCCATATAGGGATAGACAAATATTGTAACATATCATCTGGTCTCTGATGCTTTGCTTTAACCTGCTGAAAATTTAAGCACCATGAGATGAACTCGACCACCTTCATTTTCATGTTGTTCCACCAAAACTCTGCCTTCATTACCTTATGCATATTCTGTGTACTTGGATGTACATCCCATCTTGAATGTTGGTAAGCATGAAAGAGTTGTTCCTGATAAACCATAGGTACAACCATCCGATCTCTGAAACAAAAAACTGAACCCCCATCATGTTTTCAGCCATCAATGGTCTCCCCACCATTGAGTTTTGAACTTACAACCAGACATTATGCATCATATTGTTGTGATTCTTTGATCATTTTTACTAGATTAGGAACAAGTGTAGCTGAAAAGAAAAATGCAGTATCACCTCAGTCTTCACATTCCACATGAATGTCAGCTAAGACTGACATCAACTGCAATTAATCTAATGTTTCTTTCACCAACTGAGCATATGACTTTCTACTCAATGCATCTGCCACCGAATTTCCTTTCCTCAGTGTATATCAAGTCAAGGTAAAAAATTTGACAGTACTCTATCCACATCCTCGGCCTCAGATTAAAATCTCTATGTGAGAAAATTTGTTTCAAACTTTTGTGATCCATAAACACAGTAAATTTCTCACCAAAGAGATAATGTCTCCATGTTTTGAAAGCATGAACAACTACAGCTAAATCCAAATCATGTGTTAGGTAAATATTCCCTTGGACACTCAACTATCGTGAGCCATAAGCAACCACATGATTCCTTTGAATGAGAACGCACCCCAACCATGACAATTTGGCATACAACTGCTGATTCTTCAAGATCCCATGCACTGTCGCCAAGTGTTGCTCATGCTCCACCCTTGTGTCTGAATACACCAGAATATCATCTACAAACACTACCAGAAATGAATCCAGATATCTCTTAAATATCTAATCCATCAATTCCATGAACAATGATGGCGTGTTCAATACACCCAAGGGCATAACCACATATTCATGATGGCCATATCTACTTCTAAAAGCTGTTTTTGGAATATCATCCTTCCTCACACAAAATTAATGATATCCCGACCTTGGGTCAATCTTAGAGAACCACTTGGCTCCCCTCAACTAGTAGAACAAATCATCAATTCATGGAAGTAGATATCTGTTCTTTATCGTAACTTTGTTAAGTCTACGATAATCAACACAGAGCCTCAAAGTTCAATCCACCTTTTTCATAACAACACCTGCACATCGCATGGAGACGTACTAGACATGATAAACCTTTTGTTTTGTAACTCTTCCAACTGGACATTCAGTTCCAATAATTCAGTAGGTGCCATCCAGTAAGATAGAAGTGAGCAAGGATTGGTCACCTGAAGAAGATAAATCATAAACTCTACTTCACTTACAAGGGGAAACCCAGAGAATTTCATGGGAAAACATCCATGAACCAATACACCATTTCCAGAAGAGCATTCTTTTCAACACCCTTAACCAATGCCAATGACAACACCGCCATATGATAAAATAATGTGCGCACTGCTGGTGCCAAAAAACCCATTGCACCCTACCATTCATTCATCTTTCCTCTATAGAGATGTCTAACGCCATCATGTGTCATAAAATCCATTGTTCTCACATTACAATCGATGTGGGCCGTAAACGCAACCAGCCAATCTATTCCCAAGATTACATCATACCCATCCATCTGAGAAAATCCCCATTAGCTCAACCTCTCCCACAACGATACAAGATGCTCTACACAAGAAGGCCTGACACTCTCTTCGACGTAGAGAAGTTTGAAGTTTCAAAACCAAAGGCATTATTTCTACCCTTAAACCCAGTAACTCAACCACACAGGCAGCAATAAAAAATGTGTGAATCACCCATTTCAAATAGTAGTTCAATCAAGGTAGAATTTAAAAGAATTGTACTTCGCACCATGGATGGTCCCGACTGCTCATCCACCAGAACCATCTCAGCTCTGAACAATGTCATGGTTTTCATACTCTTCTCTTTATTGCTCCGCCATCATATTTTTTCTCACACTCCCACCCTGGGAATAAGAGTCCATCCTCCGCTTGAACCCAGTGTTAGAGTTCACACTGTTCCCCAAGGGTATCACCATGCTTCCTCCGCTCGAAGATCCCAAAAGATCATGCTCAGTCACCGATGCTCGATTCACTATCTTTGTTTGATCACTGATACACCACACTACTATTTTGAATGGATATCATTACTTAATCCCGCTTTAATGATATTTTCCTTCAATGACGTGATAGCCACCACCTCGGGTAGATTCCGAACTAAGCTCATAAACTTAGTTTCATACTACGTCACTGATATAGGCTCTTTCTTGAGACAGAATAAATCAGTTGTGTGCTGAATTATAAATTTATGTGTCATACTCTGTCCTGTTCCAGATTGGAAAACCAACTCCCACCACAGAAGAGAATGTTCCTTTAGCTAACACGCTTCTAGATTTACTTTCAGCTCTACCGGTGTCCCTAATAATTCGTAAATTCTGTTCATTTTCAACAGCCACGTCTCTTCCCTTTCCAGGTCTGAGTCACCCCTAAAGATGGTTGGATCTTGCTTTTGGAACTGAGTCACATAATCAACATGCTTTGGCTCTGCCCCTCTATTCACACTTCCCACAGATTGGAAAGTGTTCACTATGATCTGGAATAACTGCTGGTTCACCTAGGGCTCGGTGCAACCATGTTTTCATTGGCCACTTTTGGTTGGTCTCTATGACACCTACCAAGTATCTATAAATAGAACAACCAACCATGAGTCTCACTTCCGTAGAAATCTAGAATTCCTATTTTAAATTGTATTAGAAAACACTATCACAATGAGGCTTTCAACCTTTCCACATTTTCCGTTTTCTAAAAGGACAACAAACTCTGTCAATCTCACTCTCTCACAATTGTCGGATTAGCATTTCAAATTCTATCACATCAACCACCAAAACATTGTTTTCCCAAAAACAACATTTTTCTCTATTCAACCATTTTTGAAAACATTCAACATACTTTTTGAAAATCTATCCATTTTCAAAATACACCATATACCCTGTTTTCAAAATATTTCACTTGAAAAAAATTTCTGCATTTTTCAAAAATTCAAACATTGCACAAAAACCTCACTGATTCCTCACAGTGAGATATGAAATTCTAGTGGGAAGTCATTCCTCTACAATGCATTTCATGCTCCTCCCATTGGCTAAACCCATGACAATGTGATTTCCAACATTCTAGAAGTGTATCCAAAACACTTATGTACCCAACACCTTAGTAACATGAAGTTTAACATAAACGGGATAGTTATGTCCTTCTATGATATAAATTTCATGATCCGACAATCCTACTCATGTCTAAGATTTCAACCCAAGGAATAGACAAGAACGAATTTCAACTCCAAGACTAGGAACATTAATGACTACTTATTAGGTAGGGACTGAACAAGATGATACCATTTGTAATGACCCACCAATTCTTATTGGCTTGAGATTATAACGAGTCCTTAATAGGACCTAAGAAACATCCCCATGATGCAAAATGCTGGACATAAATGCCTAAGGGTTTCAAATACAAGTTGGGTGACAATTTACCCTTTAAGAAATAACCCATAAACCAACTAAGCATAGCCAAACATTAACTATATGATGCATGAACAAATGAATGAAAACAAAACAACTTCATCATGTAAAACCACATCAAGTACACAACAGCAGATGACCAAACCAAGCATCAAAGTACACAATAGAAGAAAAAATGAACACTCTCAAAAGACACCACGACATTGTGCTCCACAAGCTCCAAGCTCCACAACATCTCCCAAGCATCGCCACAATCCATTAGCAATAAGATGCTTTACCTTTACCTGTATCACAGAACACGACATATGTAAAAGCACCTAAGTGCCAATGTAGGGGTGAGTATAAAACATAGTATGTTTCCTCAATGACTTCTCAACTCACGCCCATAGGATATAAGAGTTAGCAACATTTATATAAAAATAGTTTATATAAAACATATTTCTCAAAATCTGTTTATAAATAAATATAAACAAGTTTCCAAAACAAATCATAACCAAAGGCATTCCAAGAGAAATTGAAACAAATTTTCCAGAAAGTTATTTTTCTAGAAAAATAACCAAACAATATTTATAACAATTTCACAAACATTCATTTTTGGCATACCCAAACCATTCCACAAACCCATGAAACCAACCATGCATGATACCTGGAAGAAGGGAGAAGCCCTAACCCTTATCCATCCCAACCATTATGGGGGAGACTTCTTAACCTTATCCAACCTAAATTCACATGAATGTCTGATGGGGAAGAGTCCTAACCCTTATTTATCCCATCAGCGATGGGGGAGACCCCTAACCCTTGTCTGTCCCGAATGCAATATGAATGCTTGATGGGGGAGAGCCCAAAACCTTATCCATCCCACCACTGATGGGGGAGACCCCTAACCCTTATCCATCCTGAATGGATTATGAATGCACACAACCATCATTCCATTACACCAATGCCAAAACCAACGTTTCATCCCTTACAATAAAACTCCCCTTTTATTGAAACCCAATTTCATAAAAGTCATTTCAATACCAAACCATTTCAATAAAACACTCTTTTTATAGAACACCCATTTTCCATCAAACCATTTAACAATTCCAGTAAATTACTAATTTCAAAATGAGAATTTTAAATTCAAGAGTCTAAATCTTTTTACACAACAATTCACCAAGATTTCAAAATTTCACTAATACCATAAATCATCACTGAAGTAGATTTATTATATGCTTTTTATAATCAATTCCATTAAAATAACCCAATTTGAAACTAATCCAATAAATTCTAACAAGAGGAGTCAAAAGTGAAGCCTCATACCATAAAGGTTTTGATGAAAACCCTAACAAAAGGCAGACGCACAAGAAAACTGGGTTGATTATTCAAAAACCAGCCTTAGATCTCTTCTCCTAGAAAGATAAAGACCAAATCTAATCATATTTGGCATCCACACACACAGATCTACCCATAACGGGCATAGATCTAAGAAACTGATAGAAGAGGATAATTAGATCTAAGTAGATCTAAGAAACCAATCAAGAACGATGAAAAACGATCACATACCTCAAGAATCTGGTTTCGATTCACTAAGAGAAGCCTTCGGATCACCTCCAGAACAATGGGAGAACCTTTTATGTCCTTAGGAGAAGCAAAATCCCGAGTTAAGGCCGCTTATGAAGAAAAAAAGCCACATAGAGGCAAAAACGCATGAGATCCACCTTTATAGGATCTCATTTAAGTGGCCACAGAGTTTGGTCGCACGATTAGAGAAACTGTGCACTACCTTTGCTGAAGCTACTGCCTCAAGGGACAACTACGCACATTTTGGCTTCATGGTTTAGACAACCCATGCGCTGCCTCTGTGACTTCCCCTTTGCCTCAAAACATCATTTAAGGTTCTCCCGACTCTCCCATTCGTCACCCTAAACATTAAAACCATTAAAAGCGTTATTCAAGGGTTACTTACCAAAAACTAGGGGTACTACTATTTTATTTCACATAGAATACATTCATGAATAATGTTTGTGGTTTTCAAATTAAATAGGGAATAACATACTTGGTATAATAATTGTAAATATTTGGTGAGGAAGAAACAATATCACAAAAAATAAAAATGTATTTTTTTAAAGAAGAGTTATTTTGGAGAATTCATTGAATTTTTCATACAACAAGATTACAAAAATTTATATCATAGAAAATAAAAGGGAACTAAAAATTATATATAATGAAAAATTAGGGAAGAACCATACTGAATATGGATTTAAATAAGGGAAACCCAAAGAAAGAGAGTATGGTTTGAGAATCCACTTACCATATGTATCAATACTTTCTTCACATTAATATACTAGATAATAATATTAAATTAAATAATTAAAAAATACAGATCCTTTTATACATTAATTTGATTCATTATTGTTTTACTAAGTTGATTTTTGAGCATTTTGATGCGTTATAGAGTTTAATTTCATTGTTCTAGTGTGTTCATTTCCATGGTTTTCATGATCGGTTATCTTGTATATATGTATGGAAGTTCATGCACCATTGGAATAATTCTCCAAAATTGAAATTGTGGGTTATTAATGATCATACCGAAATATAAATAGTTATATATATCATTTTTTTATATGTTATGAGGATGAATCATTAGATAATACATCAGTGATAATCATTTAGATTATTATGATAATATTTTGATCATAATGAACTCATTTTCTCTAATCATTTAGAATTATCTAAATAAGTTATTTACATTAAATAAAAGGGTTATAACAATATATATTCAAAAAAAATTAATGATTAAAATTGTTTTAGGATAATCTTCATAGGTGTTAAGGTAAAATGAAACAATCTCATCCTTGAAGGCAATAAATCAACACCTCATAAATGATTCTTTCAATTTAAAAAAAAGGGACAGCAAAAGGGGTTTGATGATAAATTATTCAATTTTAATAATACAATTCTAGTAAATATAGGTTACTAGAGTTATCATTCCATTTGTATAAGGGGATGTGAGGATAGAATAAGAAAATAAAATTACCTGAAAAAATAATAAAAGAAATGAAATAGGATTTTTCCTCTTGAATCCTTTTACTGGAGAACCTCTTTAGGGAAAAGAGATTGGTCTTTTAATTAGACCAATATATTCTTGACTTGTGGAAGTTGATTGAGATGATTATTAGAAAAAATATGAAAAATTATCCAATAATTGTTGGTGTGAGGATAATAGGTGGTGACATGTGGTATTTATAGGGGAGGGGAGGGATGTATTCTCATTATTTTATTTATTATTTTATAATTTTCACTCAACACTATGCATAGTTTGAGAATTATCACTATATATACTAAAATAATGATGGGTAGTTTGAGATTATGGTTCTTATATTAGTGATGACCCAATTAATAGTTTATATAACCAAAAATGTATATATACCAAAAATTACCATACTTTACTATTCTACAAATATTCAAATGTTTCAGAAAATTTCCAAAAATTATCCCTTAATATTTTTCAATGTGTAGATTTCAAAAATGATATCCATTTTATGAAAATAATTTCCTATATATGTGAATATTAATTTTTAATTAAAATAAACATATAGTTGGAAAATATTTATTTTTATTTATAATAGATTTTATAACACTTTGAAAATTTAATTAAAGTATCAAAAAATTATCTTATAATAACATAAAACAAATATTAATTAATGAATCTATTTTGTGAAAAAAAATGGTTAAAAAATTATATTAAAAATAAAATTATAATGAAACATTTATACATTATAAAAAACCTAACACTTAATTAATAGTTTTTAAAATATTTATTTACTTATACTATGAAATAATTATATAATATTTTCATTTATGAGATTCCAAAATTTTATTTAAACATTCATAGTTGAGGTTACTATTATATTTTTTGAATTACAATTCTTAATGGTCACATTACTATTCCAAAGATAAAGTTATTATTTCATCAGGATAGGTTCTTTAACTTCTAAAAACACCTCTTATTTCATTCAATACATATTTATAAGTTTTTTATTATGTTATAAAAGTGATTTTTTATGGGTTATATTGTAAGAAATAATTATAATAATATAATTTACATTGATAAAATTTTTGGTCATTATATTCTTCAACTATTGTGATATTTCTCCCTCAAAATATCATTTTACATACTATGGTGTATACATGTTTTGGTACGTCTTTTTCACTTCCTTCGGTTCCCATATTTCCTCTTGGTACTTATGGTTTCACCATGGTACTTAGAACAGGTGAATAATAATAGTGTGTATAACTTTGTCTCTATAGTCAAATATCCTCACATGATTATCCTCACATGAGAGATAATTTTCCAACTATACCACCTCTGGATTCAATACATGTGAGTGATCTGGTATGTACTTACTCAATAAAAATTCATAGAATACACTGTGTACTTGATACATGGTTGGTGGATGTTCCATTCGATATGCCACACCTTATTCTTGATAATGAGTCTTGAAGAGGCTTATGTACTAGAGAATTAGATTTCAATTCTTCCCAAAACTCATGATCCTCTTATATGAATATATACAGACGTATACCATGTATCCAACCATAAACTCGATGTCTTGTAGAGGATTGTATACAAAAATCTTCTATCCACTTTATGAAAGCTTTGTGTATTGTTCAGTGGTTTTCAAAATTCCCACCATTTCTTTGACAATTTAAGGTCCTAGAATCTTATATTCACTAAATTCATCCTAGTATGCCAGTGTTTTATATCATTTCTTATAAAAGGCTTCATATAGATCCATGTTGATGCTCGAGTAGAAAGTATTCTTGTAAGATATCTCAACCAGAGAGAGGTGTGGGTCCCATCCCCCTTTTACCTCTATAAAACATTCCCTAAACATATTTTCAGTGTCTGAATAGTTCGTTTACATTGTCCATAGTATGAGGATGAAAATCTATACTGGTGTTAATTTCAGTTTTTCAAACATGATGGAGACTATTCTAAAACTAGTAGGTAAATCTTGGATCATGATTAGATACAATCGATAGTGGTACTCCATGTGGCCTTAACACTTTTCAGTTGTATATCTATTACATTAAATCAAATGATAAGTCCTCTATAATTGGGATAAAGTGATCTATCTTTATAAGATGATCCACAACAACCCATAGAGAATTGTTTCATCTAGATGTCTTCAGATATCCGGTGACAAAGTCCATGGTTATTTTTCCCATTTCCATGACGGTATGATTATTTTATGTATCCTCCCCTTAGACTTATTTCATTTAGCCTTCATTTCATAACATACTAGGAACATTGATTTATATTCAATGATATCCTTCTTAATATTATCTCACAAATAGTTCTCATGGAGATCTTGATATATATTTGTGCTCCCAAGGTGAATAGACAAGGTTGATCTATTTTCATCATTTAGAATATCTTCTTTTATCTCTTGATCATATGGTATACATAATCATGACCCACATCATACAACTCTTTCCACATAAATTTTAAACTCTAAGGATTTCCCCTTTCTCATTTATTCCGCTTTCTTCTAAATTTCTACATCATTTCTATAGGCGTCCTTTATTTTCTCTATGAGGTATGGTTGAGAAATAATTTGATAAAGGATTTTTGATGTTCCTTCCATAACGATTCCCATTTCAATCCTTTTATAATCTAAGAAAACTCAAACCGTATTGATTATCATCATTGATAATGTTGTGGGATCCTTTATACTTAGAGAAACTACCACTTTTTTCCATACCAGGATGGTAGTGGATAGACAATACATAATCCTTCATGATATCATACCATCATTGATGGTGAACATTAATCTCCTTCTATGTGAATATATGTTTTTTGTTCTTATGATCAGTATATATTTCTCACTTCTCCCTATATAGATAATTCTTCTATATTTTCAACACAAAGATCATATCTCCCAATTCCAGATCATGTATGGAATAGTTTTTCTTATGAATTTTCAATTGTCTTGAGGCACAAGATATCACTTTATTATTTTTCATCAGTACACATCCAATGACCTTTTTTATATAATTAATTTATACTACAAATATTTCCCCACTATTTGGATGTGTGGGCACTAGACCAATGATAAGCCTCTTTTTTAACTATATGTATCATTCTTCACATTCAATAGTCTAGAAAACCTTTTCTCCTTTCCATTATATCATTGTTATAGGGTTTTAAAATAATGATATGTTCTTAAAAAATAACTGGTAATACCCATCTAGACCACGAAAACTATTGATCACCGTTGAAAATGTTTTTATGGGCCACTCTTCGATTGTCGTGGTCCTTTAAGGGTCTACAGATAGTCCCCTAATAGTGATAACATTCCCCAATAATGATACTTTCTCTATAAAATGATCATATTTACTATACTTTTCATAAATTTTCTCCCTTTTCAAAGTATTTAAAACAATATTCAAATGCTCTTCATGTTCCTCCTTGTTCATTGACTATATCAGAATATCATCAATAAAGGCGACAATAAATGTTTCTTGGTACTATCTAGAGACTCTATTCATTATATCCAATATTATTTCTATAAAATTACTGATTATAATAGGAATAATAATGAACTCATAATGTCCATACCTCATTCGTAAGCTGTTTTTGGGAATATCTTCCATCCTCACCTTTAGTTGGTGATATCTCGTCTGAAGTTCAACCTTATAGAAATACTTGGCACCACACTATTGATATAGAAATATATCCAAGAATATGTTCAATTGATAAACTCTTGGTTATGAGGAAGACTATGAAATTCATTGTGGAAAACATCAGTGTAGTCCCTCAAAATGGTCAAGTCTTTGATCATGATTCTATTCTTTGTATCAATCATTTTAGCCAAATATTCTTGATGATTTTAGAAATTTTATCCACATGTGATATTATGTATTTGAATAAGATTAATCCTCCTACTCACACTTGTATAAAGTAGTAGGATGATTTGAGATGTGAGGAGTGTTCTCCCTTCCCCAGCAGTTGATGTTTTCTATGGATAAAGTTTTCCAAACCATGCCAAAAATAACATCAAACTCCACCTATGTAAGATCAGACTTGTTGGGAGTATCATTCCACAAATGTTATGCATGGGAGTTATATACATTGGATGCAATAATTTCTCCATTTTATGTACTCATGGATAACT
The DNA here is from genome assembly GCA_963277665.1 of Viscum album. Classification (NCBI taxonomy): domain Eukaryota; kingdom Viridiplantae; phylum Streptophyta; class Magnoliopsida; order Santalales; family Viscaceae; genus Viscum; species Viscum album. The sequence goes on along the minus strand of OY728156.1, from coordinate 184,394,919 downwards.
AAACCTTTATATTTTGAATGGGTGTATAAATAGTTCTACTAAACCTAAAACATATGAAATAATACAAATAACCTCATCCAAATATTATATTCTCTTTTCATGAATGAGAAATAAATGTACCTATCACCACATCATCCTTTGGATCCACATTAGTAGTACTGATGGAATAATCCTTCCCTTTACCATTAGATTTCTTAGATGATGACTCTAATTATCCTTGGGGACTTTGGGGTTTAGTGCACTAACTTGTATAGTGCTCATAATCCCTACAGTTGAATCACTGAACCATGGGTGGTTCACTCCATTCCTCCACCACATTTTCCAACATCCACATGTCTCTTCAGCATTCATGAAAATGGTGGCCTTCTCTCCAACAATTATCGGATTTCCTCATCCCTTTATGGCACTTCCCATGATGTTTTTTACCACATTTTTGACACGTGGTTTGTTGAGTTTTCATTCCACCTTTCTCATTAGTTCCTATAGATTCAAACTACATAATTCATTTCTTATCACCATATCCAGGGGACTATTCTCCTACCTTTATCTCCTTTTTTATAGAACATTGAACAAATTATTCATAACTCAAAAATTATCTAATTTCATGATCATTCTAAAGGTGTGGTTTTAAACCACTAAATAATCTCTCAAATTTGATGTCATTTTTTTAAAAAATACTAGGATTATACCTTATAAGCCTTTTAAAATTTGCTTAATAGGCCATTATATATTCACCTTCCTTTTGATTCAGCTATATGAATACTCTCTCCGTATATATATTAAGAGGTCAAGGAAATTACTTTTTAAGAAAAATTATCATAAAGTGTTCGCACTCCTTCTCTTCAATTTTTTCCTTTGGATTGGTGTTCTTAATCAACACATAGTGTTGGTTTTCATCTCCATCGAATTTATAAATACACATCATCACCTTCTCCATCATAGGATAACTATGTACAAAAAAATATCCTCTATTGAGTATACACACAATTTCACAACTAGTTGATTGGATGATCTACTAAATTTTAATAGTTATTATCATATAAAAGACTCTAAAAAAATTTCTCACTCTTGGGTGAAAGAGGATGTTCCAAATTATTAGGGTTATTGTAAATTTCATAAGACTTCTAGGTAAGAATCTCTATGAAATTTTGAACTCCACCTCCCAATGCATTGGGGATTTCATTTGAGAAAGTGTTGCATTATCCTTTGAATGGTTTGTTGGCCTTGTTTCTCCTTGTTACCCCCATTTTCTAAAATATAAAATTCTAGAATAAAACATAATTAATTAATTAATTAATAAATATTTCATTCTTTTTTCAATTTACTCCCAAGGAATGGCTTATGGGATTAATGTGTTTATAATTTTTCTAAAACAAAGCTTTATGGGTACTTACTTATAAAAATTCTCATAATAAGTGGTTTAACTAAGTTCCTCTAATACTATTTCCCAAATTACCTAAATTGTTCTCTGAAACCAACAATAGAGACCCTTCTTTTCTTACATTACTTTTAAATTTTTTTAAAGATAAATAAAATAATAGTATTTCCAATCCAGGATCCAACTGTTTAGTACTTTTGAATATTTGTACCATACATAAATTTTAATTAATAAAACATAATAATTTTTATAATATTTATTCAATATCTTCTTATTGTACCTCATGTTCTCTTTAGTACATCTATTCACCTAAAAATAAATATCAAAAATGGGTGAGCTAAAATCCCTGTAAGAGGATAAATGAGAACATGAATAAATATACCATGGGTGAACATAAGAATCATCATCATAACATAATCATGGGATCATAATAATAATAATAATAATGACAAGGAATATTAGATAAAGGCATCAAATATGGGAATGCGTAAAAATGAAACATCATGTCTTAGTGGTCAAATACCACACAATGTTACGGATAAATATTCAATCATGTTGATGCGTTTTCACTTTTTCTCATGAGATACATCAAATTACCCAATTAATTGTAGAACTATATAATTATGGGTGCACCCATAACATCTTAATAAGAACATTCACTATAAAATTCTAGGTGCACCCATCTCTTCATATTATTTTCATTATCATGATTTCCACAAAGAACGTATATCAATACTGGATATAAAATAACTCATAGAAAGTAATAGGTTTCACTTCACATAGAATAAATTCATGAATAATCTTTGGGGTTCTAAAATTTAAGATGTAATAAAATAATTCATATAATAATCATCAATATTGAGTGAATAAAAAACAATCTAATGAGATGTGAAATATATATATTTGGGAAGAAGAGTTCCTTTGGAAAATTCTTTTCATTTATCAGAAATCCATATTGGAAACAAGTATATCATTTAAAACAAAAGGGAAGGAAAATAAATTATATTTAAAATAAAAATAAAGGATAATACATAATGAAAATGTTGTGATAGAGAAAACCCCCAAAGAAATATAGTTTGGTTCAAGAATCCCCTTACCATAAGTATGAATGGTTTCTTCTCATTAATATCTTGGATTATAAATATAAATTTTTTAATTAAAAAAATGATCGTATATAAATTAATATAATTCATTATAGTAATATTATGTTCATTAATGATATTTTTGATGAGTTATAGTGGTAAATTTCATCGTTCGGGGGTGTTCGATTTCTTGGTTTTCATGATTAGTTCACTTTTATATCAGTATGAAAGTTCATGTATAGTTGGAATAATTATCCAGAATTGAAATTATAGTATATTAATGATAATAATGATGTTTATATGTATATATATATATCATTTGGTTATAGGTGGTGGGGAAAAATCCTTACATAAGACATCAGTGAGAGTCGTTCACATTATAACATTGGTTTTTTAATCACAACAAAATCATTTTGTTTTATAATTTTGTATTATGTAAATCTACTAATTATAGATCTTAAAAAGGGTTATAACATAAAAATTAATATATTTTTTAACCATTTAAATTTTTGTATGGCCATCTGAAAATGTTGTGTCGTAAAATGAAAATATGTCTTCCTTGATGGAGAAAAATCTATGCCTCATAGACGATGCTTTCATTTTAAAAATAAAACGGAGAGGACTAGGGGTTTTATGTTAGATTATTACATTAGAAAAATAAAATTAATTTTATTTAATATTCTTGGTTTATAATTCCATTTATATGTGGGAAGGTTATGAGATAATATGGAATGAAAATAACCTTAAAAAATTAAAATAAAAGAAAGAGCATTTTACCTCTTGAGTCCTTCTCCTTGATATCCTCCTTAAGAAAAATGATTTTGTATTTTGATGAGAACAAGAGATCATAGACATGGGGGGTATTTAGAATATTATTGGGAATAATATATACCAGTATATAATCGTGGTAGTTTTGAGGAGAAGTTGTAGGGAGGGGTGGTATTTATTGGGGAGGACATGGGTGTTTTCTCATTATTTTATTCATTAGTTTATTATTTGGACACAATACTATAAATAGTTTGATCATTATAAATAAATATATTAATACAATGAATGTTAGTTATAGATTATGGTTCTTAAATCATTGATGACTAATGGAATAGTTTATTTAGCATATGATGTATATAGAATATATTTTACCGTATTTTACTATTTGCAAAAAAATCAAGTATTCCAGAAAAATCCCAAAAATTCACCATAACTATTTTTCAACATGTAGAATTTAAATATTAACTCTATGTGATTGAAATAATTATCAATGTATGATAAATTTAATTTTTAATTAAAACTGTCATTTACTCAGAAAGTACATATTTTAAAATTATAACAGATTTTATTACACTTTAAAAAATTAACTAAAGTCTCATAAAATTATATTATAATAACAAGAAAGAAAAATATTAATTTATGAATATATTTTATGAAATTGAATTTCATTTTAAATATTTGTATTAATTATAATATTATTAATAATCATTTAATTTTTATAAAAATTCCAATACTTAATTAATAGTTTTTAAAAAAATTTATTATACTATGATATAACTATATCATATATTCATTTATGAGATTTCTAAATTATATTTACACTTTCATAGATCAAATTACTATTTTTTAGTCTGAATTACTATTCCTAATGGTCACATTACTATTCTAAAGGTCATGTTGTTGTTCGATTGGGATTGGATCCTTATCTTCTACAAATACCTCTAATTTTATTTTTTTCATCACTTATAAAGTCTGTATTATGTTCTCAAAGTGATATTATGTGTTTTTATACTATATGAAATAATTAAAAAAAAGAAATTTCCATTGATAATATTTTGGGTTGCGGCATAATGAGCCTCAACTCCTTCGTTTTCAAAGGACAATTCAACAAAAGATCCAAATTATCAACGTAAGCATTACGAACATTGTCACTTAATTTATTAATCCTTCTAATAAATTCTCCTCCAAACCTATTCTATACACATGTATATAAATACATCATTATAAATTATATAATGAAATTATATTATATTGAAGGTATAAAAATTATATATTCCCATAACATTAAATTGGTATAATAAAAATGCTTCTCATGCATGTGTGTGGCTTACCACCTCCAAAAATGACATGTTTATTTTTTCCACACCTTTCAAGGATTGTTCATGGAATGGTTTTAATGATTTGATATTATATTTATTCCATTATTCAAATTACTTAAATATAATTTAGTCATTTTAAAAATAATATGTGTAATAAGTGATCATTGTAAAGATAAACACCAAAAATGAACATACAAAGAATGAAATATATTTATTTATATGTGAAAACCAATTTTAAATTTACCTTATTTATATAACTCTTCCAAATTCAAGTTCATTACCTTAATAACATGAAAATAATATCATTATTATAAATCATTATACTTCTTGATGGGTTGGGTTGGTTTAACCACCGACAAAAAAAATGATATAAATTTTATATCCAATCTTGTTTTATAAAAATAATATTCGATTTTTATTGATAATTAATTATTATCATTTTGTTTTGGTAATACATACTTTAAAATCATTAACTATTACAAAATCATTCATTCAGTATGAATTACTAAAACAAGTTTATTGTTGATTGCATCATCATTGAAAATTACAAAAATAAATATCAAATAAAAATATAATATTATAAATAAATATAAAAAATAAATTATAGTATCTTGTATGATTTTTGAATGGTGAAATTTTCGAGAGTAATGAGGAAAAACCCAATTATTATGAAACTAGTTCAAAAAAATCAAGTATACTCACACATGATATCGATAGTAGATAACAACTAACTAATATACATATAGATAATAATAATTAAATACATTTATAAATGGTTTTATATATGAATAATTTATGGAAATTAGTGATTAAGATAATTATATTTTTTATATTGGATGTTAGAGACTATTCTAAAATACATGAATATAAGGAAATGGATTCATTTTCTCTTTTTCAAATCCATGAGGGATGTTTACTATTGTGCATCATCACTTATTTTATATGTCGTGATTACTAACAAATAATGTTATTTATCTATATTCATGATGTTAATGGATTTTAAAGAGACATATCATTTTCAGTATTTAAATGTCATTTGATACAAATGATACAAAAGTTTTAAAGCTTTTTGTTAGCTCAACATTCAATGTTGAAACATAATTCATCTTCTTGAATCTTTTTTCCCAATATTGGTTCCTTCAAACCAAAGATTTTATTTTGTGGTAATTTATCTTCCTATTTGGGTAAAATTACATTTAATGATGGATTTTCCACCTCGTCCATATTTTCAATTCCCACCGATGTTTTCCACTGTATTAAGAAACATATTTTATTAATCTCATGTGAACTAAATATTCCATTTTTTACTTTTTACTTTTATATTTTAAGATCACTTTTTATAATTTGAGTATTTAATAAATGTATTTCAAAATATTTAAAGCATTTTCAACACTTTTGAAATAAAATGTTAAATATTACGATGTATATTTAATTTTTATAATCATTATGTATTTTTTAGGATCCATTTCAAAAGATTTTTTTAAAATGTAATTTGTTTTCAAAAAAAAACACTACACCATTTCAAATAAAATTAATTTTAAAAGTGACCATAACTAATTATTTTACACTAATCATAAAATTATTTTCTCATCAAAAATATTTTATGATTTGACAACTATTTTATTCTTACTATACTAGATCTATATATCCTTGGAAATTATTTTACATGACTCAACCTATTAATTCTATTATGAAATAATATTTTGTGGGATTGAATTTTGGATTTCATCCATCCACATAATTGGGTTCATTTTTTGTGATAATATTTGGAAGTGTTACACATTCCATTTTTATTTCTATGAATTCATAATGATCTAATGTTTTATTGTTTTTTAGTGGAACACATGTGTGAGGATAAATTACTAGTCATTTTATATATATTCATTAAATACATTTGTAAAGTATATATATAATGGGTTCAAAAGGGTACATGGGTGGATTTATCCCTATTTGAATGGAATAAGGGAATATTATCTGAATTTAAAGGTTATTTAGGAGGATTTATCCCATGAAAAATGGTATACATGTGGATTTATCCAAATTAAAAGGGTATATAATAATATTTAAACCAGTCCAGTGGTAAAAAATAATTTTTATCCCAAGATTAATTATAGACAGAAATATGTTTCAGAAGCCCAAGGTTACATGAGATGATTATCATAACACTAAGAATGTCCATATATGATTATAATAAGACTAGTATGTGATAAAATTTTTGGTGGGTATCCATGTAATATAATCTCCTTGATTATTTTTATTCCACACTTTTATGTGAAAATAATAAGTATGTGATTATACTCCTTGATTCTTGTTTGATGTCTCAAAATTCTTCACATTGTTTAAATTATATGTTTTATAATTTTGGATTAAAAGTCCTTAAATCATGAATTATTAACAAATCCTATTATTACATGAACTTCTAATAAGATATTTCTCCCAATACAATGTTTTGTCGTATAATTATTATCAAAACCTTGATGTTATGTTGATAAGTTTAACTTTCATATTGTTAAAGCTCAACCCTTTCTTATGTTTCCTTTACTAGGGTAATAATGATAAGTATAACTTGTGTGATTTATAGAATGAACTATAGATGAGTTTTATTATGGAGAAATTTTCACATGTTCTATAAAATAAATTTCATATGTGATTAGTCTTAAAAGACACTAACAAATAGCTAATCTGATTTGTGTTATATTATATTCAAATGTAATAATAATTTAAAATTTGTTCATGTTTATATTAGATAATCTCACTTGGAATAAAAGTTCTTTTGTTTAGTTAAAGTTTTTTAACACTAGGATCTAGGGAACCTTAGTAGGTATAAAACATGTACCCACCCTAAAGTTCATTCACCTTTCTTTATTATATATATATAGTCTATAATAAGGATGTATTACTTTATAGAGTGGGGATGTTACACTCTATAAAGTTAAAGGGTTAAAGGAATAAATGTTACTACCCATTTCAATGAGTTTAACCTTTATTATGAAGAGTCATAAAAATTAAAACTCCACAGTTAAGTGAGCTAGGCCTGGAGTATTGTCATGATGGGTGTCCCTTATGGAAATTTATATGGGTGTGTGTGAGAGTTTTAGGAAAAAGTACACTGAAAGAAGATGTGTTTTCTTATGGGTACATTAAATAGTATGATTTCCCATTATGAAATATAGTTGGGCCCTAATTAGAGGAATACATGTGTTTGTGGGGAAACAGGTGTCACCTGGTTGGAATGTATTTAAAATCCATATTGAAAAAGGCAAGGTGCATGTGTTTTATGTGGGGTCTAGTTGTTATATTTCTGAAAAATTACATTCAAATATATTCTTCACAAATTAGTATATTTTGATAATATTCCTCATCAAATAGATGTCATAACTATTTTACTCAATCATAATTCAGTTAATGATATGTATATGATACAAGAGGAATGTTTCTAATGATCCTAATGATTTTATTATGTTTTGAATTTTTTTATAATATATTAATTAATTGAAGTGAGATTTATAGTATTTGAAAATCTAGATTACAAATTAAATAAAAACGGTGTTGTTTCATAATGAATATAGAAGGATCTTATGTATACAATAAAAGTAGTCAGAGTGTTTTGGTATTTTCAATATTTTTATATAGAATCATAACTATTCACTATAAATGATATGAGAACCTCACATTATTTAATAGTGTGGTTATAAAAGTTATTATCAATGAAATATATTGTTAAATAAACTACAATCTTGGTTTATATATCTATTAAAATAAATAAAATTTGTTAATTGCTATGAGTCATAATCCAAATATTAATAAAGTGCTAAAAATTATTATATAGAGAACTCCAAGAATGGGTCTTTACCAGTATTACATGATGTAGTTCTTAAATAGGGACAATTCCAATACAAAGAGTTTTAAGGAAGACACTTTGATGAGATTCATTATTATTATACAATATGTTCTATCATGGGTGTCATCATGTATAATCAGTAGGATCTTTATTTTCTCAACTTATGTCATTAGAATAACATAGGAGACTGTGAATTGAGTTCATTAATTTCATCTTAAAATTTTTTCCTTTTAAACTTCTTTCTTAATTTTTTTAACATTTCATTCTATTACAATCTTATATATACCAAAATAAAAATAAATTAAAATATTTTGGTAAAAGAGAATTTCATTTTGGCATAGACCAAAAAATATAACCTTCCATTACACTTCACCAACACTCAATTCATATATGGTGATTTTATTTTAGATCATTTATCTTGGGATTTCATAGCTATGTTTAAGAAACTAACACATGATTTTTACCTATTATAAAAAATCTTAATAGGCCCTCCTACCATAGGATTATCCTTAGAATCACTCCCAAACACAGTAAAGGAGTTTCCCAATTAAATAAGTTATTGAAAATATGTAGATTCATATATATATTTTAACCCATAGCTGGGGTTTTTGAACAAATGTGGACCATAATCAGCTTTAAAGAAACATTTATGTCTCTAAAGGGTATCATTATGGGATCAAATCCCATAGTTTAAATATCCCAGAATAAAATTACTAATAAAATTACATTATTTTTTTTGTTTAATTTCAAATACACAACTATGTTTGAAATTCAGTACATAGAGATTGAAATAATAAATTACATATAAATACTAATATTGATGCTCGTGCAAAATTATGATTTTTTTCAATGGATTTAAATTTTATTATACATTAATATGTGTTTTTATATTTCTTATTTCGTATTATTTGAGATGGTATATATAATATATCTATATAAATTAATGTAAAAATGATCCATACTCTTCTCCAAGAAAAAAAAAGAATTATTATAGTCATTTCATAGCATCATTATAGAAAAAATAAAATGATAAAAATGTTTAATATTCTTAAAATAATAACATTAAAATGAAATACTTCAAAGTTAATTTATTCTATCCCTTAAAATAAAATTAATGATACTTCATGAAAATCTCTAAACTTTTAAATTTTCACCTCATTTGTAACATTTTCTTCAATACAGATTTTATATGTAAGTTGTTTTACCTCTATAAAATAATAACAATACTCAACCTTAATTTTTAAGATCAATTATTTAAATCATAAGATCTTAGATTCAATGAATAATATATTTCCTTCAATGAAAAAAGATATTTCCATCAATTCAACATCTTTCAAACTGATACAGAAATCATCAAAAATTGAAAAATGTTGAAATATATTATTTTTCTTGTGACTTTAACTGAATTCATAAAATTTAATCCTTATTTGAATTCAATATATAAATTATATTCCATCATGAACTATTCAATAAATATTTATAATACCAAAAGTTTACTTGATACATTGGATTTTATACTTTGAAATGTTCTAAAATATGAAATTTAATTCCGATTTTCCCTGAATTTTTATGAAATACTTCTCTAAAAAATACATCCAATACATAGAAAAACTTCTCTTACTGGAATATATTGAGAAAAAATTTTATTTGTAAATAGATAACATGAAATTAACATAATGTAGATTTAGTACATTAAAACATATACTTTTATATGAATAAAAACATAGAATATATGAGACTATATTATAACAGTACAAAAATATAATAATATCCCATTTTGGATGAAAATAAATCCTATTAAATTAAAATAGAAAATATAATAATTTTTTAAAAATAAAAAAAATAAAAATTATAGTTAATAGATGATATATAGAGATCAAAATTGATTGCAGTATTTGAACATTTTCGGTTTTCCATCTAATTATCTTATTCTCCCCATTTTTTGATATCAAAAAGTAACTTATTTAATGGGAATACCCTATTAATATTTCACACTGAATTAAAAACTATTTGTATATAACACTAAATATAATATGAAATAGGTATTATATTTTATTAAAGAATTAACAATAGTAAAGGTAAATGAAACAATCAGGTCATAATTAGCTAAACATTGAACAATTTACTCAATAATATATATTTTGTGGAGTATTAGGTTTTGAGGTCATCTCCTTGGGGTCTTCCTGTTTCTTAAATGGTATTATGGATTTGAAAAATTGTATATAAGAGTTTAAATAATGAATATATTTCTATCAGGAAAATATAATTACCATTGATTTGTTCAAAGGATGTTTCATTGACTCTAAAATTTCATCATTTAAACATGATCCTTCTACTATTGTTTTAATTTTATAATAACATTATCCAACATAATTATTTTTATACTTATAATTAGTAGGATGCTTACTTAAAACAGAATTAGGATTTGAATGTTTTATGATGGTTAAATAATCAAAAGACATTAGAGGGTGTCTGGATAATGATATAATATTTTCCACTAATAATGAGGCTCATCCATTTGTTTCTGATGATGCAATTTGTTAAGTTGAAAACATTTTTTAATGTATATTTGTTTGTAGATAGTTTTTTTATTAGAACAATTCCATGTTTCTTACTTGTAAGTTCATATAATATTGTCCCAAATGATTCAAAACTTACTACAATTAACTCTATGTTATTGTCAATAAAAATTTCATATCCTTACCAAAAAGGATATCCATAATACTTATGTTTTTTTTTTCATATCTTCTCTTCTAATAGATTAGACATTGATTTTTTTTAATAATTTTATCTAATCTTTCTGTATCATTTGTCCGGACATCATCCTTTTTGTATTATATAAATCTAAAAAAATTATAAAGTAGACTCACTATGGTTTTTTTAATTTTCAGGCTCTATATAAATTATGAAAACTAATGAGAAGAAGTAGTAATGCCTTGAAATATTTATCTCAACAATGGAAATATTTCTCATAAACATCAAGTCTGACTAACATATTTATCTCAAAAGACAAGCATTTGAACCTGAAAATCTACATTCCTTTTATGGAAACATCTTTTTTATCTAATTTATATTTAGGTATAAATTATTTTATGGTTGTTTTAGATTCTTAAATGTTTTTAAAAAATAAAATTCATGAATTTTCTTAATAAAAATATTCTAAAATGAACTACTTGTGTGTTTAACAATATTCTCATTTAAAATAAAAATGATCAATTCTATATAAAATCACTGAAATTTGAATATTTTATTAATTTTATAACATTTTTTTAATAAATATATCATATTGAAGATATTATTCCTCTAAAAACAACTAATATCACTTTTTCTTTGATCATTATCTATATATAGAAATTGAATCCCAACAAAATTCACTAGATTTAATTTAAAAAAAATCTTACATAACATTCCTTACCTCTATTACACATAAAATCATGATTTATTATATAAATTAAACTGAATTCAACATGAAGGATTGATAAGTGTACTTACATTAGGAATTATTTACATTACATTACTACTTAAATCATGGAATACAACATCATTATTTAAAACATCTTTAAAATTCTCACACTTGAAAGTTCATGGGCTCACCTGAAGAAATAAATAATAAAGGGATGTGTTATAACGTCGAATAAAGGAATAATCATGGAATAAGGTAAAAAAATGTTAGTAAATAGGCATATCAAGGGGCATAAAAATAATATGAATCATAAACATGAATGATAAGACATGATACATAATGATAACATAAAGGCATCTGGGAAATGTGAGAACAACTTAAAACCATGCATCATAGGTTAAGGAAAACTACCAATACATCGTAATGTACAAAGTACTACAAATTAATCAGGTTCACTCCCTATACCCACATTACATATCATGATACTAAACATTACTCAATTTATTGGAGTGTTAAATAAGTTTGGGCGCACCAGTCACTTTCATTTCATTCCCATGCTTAAGTGTGCCATATAGATCATACAACATGGATTCATTCAACTTCGGATTTTATTCCAAGAACATTAGTTTGGAATAAAAACGTGTAAATAACAAAATAACAAGGATTATTAGTGCATAAATGTGAACACACTTGAGAGAAATTGGGTATGGTATTCACAACACAATTGTTTTCACATTGATTCCCAGAGTGAAATTTCAGCAGCATAACAGGGAAGTGTAAATATTCATGGAAGGACTTAATGAGAGGTAATTGGGTCTATAATAATTTATATATCATTAAGAATGTATTTTTAAGGTGATAAAACATACCCATCAACAGGAATATAAAATTAAGGGGTATAAGATGATGACAATTATTGAATTAAGGGAAGAAATAGAGGTTTCCTTAGAAAATTTAGATAGCCTAACTGTGTCACATAAAAATAATAAAATGGGTTGATTAAATAGAAATATCAATCTCATTATTTAGAAATAAATTTTTTATTAATGACGCATGGAAAGACATATCCCAATGTTTGGAAAGTTATAATTTAAGGTGTAACATAATAAAGAGTATTATATCTAGAGTGGAAAAGAAAAAACCTTACTTGATTGTGTGACTCCAAAAGCATGAAAGTCAGATTCTTGAGAGCTTGGGGTTACTTGAGTGGGTTCTAGAGAGATAAGGTAATGGTATAGATATGCTCGAGGATTTTTATTGGAGAAAATTTGGATCATGTGTGGGTTTAAATTGGAAAAGGGAGGGTTTTATTTAACATTTAGGTCTTGGACTCTACAAAGTAAAATATTCAAAACAACAAAACTTCCAATGGTTTGGATCATGTGTGGGTTTAAATTGGAAAAGGGAGGGTTTTATTTAACATTTAGGTCTTGTACTCTACAAAGTAAAATATTCAAAACAACAAAACTTCCAATGGTTTTTTCCCATGGTTTCTTCCAAATATGGTTTTCTTTACCCAAGAATGCTAAATTGATACAGTATACCAAGTATAGTAAAGGATGATACTAGATTTTGATAAAATACTTGTAGTAATTTGTTGAAAAAATTGTTTTGAAATTTTTAATCAGTAATTAAGATAAAATATTAATCTTATATATTTTTATCTATAAAAATAAAAGTAACACTACAGACACACTATGAATAAAATTAGTGAAATAAAATATTCAAACTGGCATAAATTTCCTTAACTTGTATAGACACATGTGAAATGTACAATGATATTAGAATTTTAAGGTAGTGGGTTCACTTATACTATTAGCCTCTTCATAATGTAATGGTGAAAAAATGATTACAAGGGACTCATGTATGATGTATATGATGGAGGTATCAAAAATAAAATATCAAAATATGAGATCAGTTTTGGATACCACATCTGAACATAAATGATTTCACATCTTTTCTCAACTCTTATAATCTTTCAAATAGAATGTAATGTGATATGTGAATGGGCGATGATTACAATAGAGATATGTAAATATGAAACATGGATCATAATATTTCAATACATCCCATTTTTCTATATTTATCACCCATTTTCTCAAGTTTCATTTATGATTAAAAAATGAGTAGTATGGATAAAATTATTTATTACCTATTGAGTAATGTCCCCATTCAAAATAAGAACTTAATTAAGCTTTAATATTTAGTTTTCACGGGGAAAAAGATGAAAGACAAGGAGAAAAATATAATGGAAAGTGTAACATAAAATTTACCTTCACCACATCCTTAAAAGAAAAAATTTATAAAATAAGAGGTTATTGTCTTCACATGTCATGAAATAAGTCCTTTAATGTTTAAATGCAGTGAACTGAATCAATGAATCAATTAGTCACATCTTCATCATGTATATTAATCAATTGTAAGTAATGTTTTTGTATTACTTCATTTTTATTTAAAAAATATAAGTATCACATGTTTTTATTTAAATATAGAGACCAGGTAAATAGATAAATGTTACAAATAGTGTGTTAAATTCTCTAAGAGGCTGAGAAAGGGAGATTCTTTACAGAATAAAGAGTTCTACAATACTTTCCATTTCCATGATTAAGTGATGTAGTTAAATTTTGTGAAGTCTTACTTATTTAATAATCTCACATGTCTAGTGGACATAAGGGTGCATTATTTTTCTTTTGGAATGAATATTGTTTGTGGGGTTTAATACTCAGCCTATAGTTTTATAATGATTGAATCATTGGAAATATCTAATGAATATAAATTGTAAAAATCAAATAACCAGTTGTGGAGAGATAATATTTTTCATGAAAATCTATGTATTTTCCATGTATATACCTAGTATGGTTTTAGAAATAGTATATTTAAAAAATTTATCTATTATCGACACACTTCTGTATTTTGTTTTGGATAAATAATCCTTTAAAAATAAAAGTAAGTCACAATGATTTTAGAATTAGTTCATCTATAGATAACATATTTTTAAAAGGTTAATCTATTCATAAATTTACATCATAAGTTTCCATTAAGTTTGTTTAAGGAATGAAAAATTGAATTATGGTTTTCTTTGGGTTGGTGAACAGAAGAATATCTTGACCAAGCAATCCTTGATAATTATGATATATTGTCGACTAATTCTTAAACACACATTCACTCATCCACATAAAAGATAATATCTCAATAAGTAGGGTCAATGTTGAGTTTTACATGCAACAATTGATCAAGAAAAAGTGCAATGATGTAATTTTTACAAACATATTTTTTTATAAACATCATATTAATGATATAAGTTACGTAGAACAAATGTTGAGACATATAGTAATTGTAGAAACATCTATTATATTTAATGTTATGATTCAAAAATAGTGATTTTATCCTATAACCATACCCTAACTAACATGAATAATGGATATTATATGAGTAATAGTATAATATAAAACCATCCTGTCACAAGAAATTTTATATTAGATGAATAGTGTTTGTTGGGGATACAAAAAGACATTCATTAATCAAAACCCAATGTGCATCTAATGTAATTTTCAGAATGTTTTCTAATGATAGTACAGAAATCACTGAGTTTGAATAGTTATATTTTATTTATAGAATATATTTTTATAAAAGGGTAAATATATCTATTTGATATATTGGGAGAAAAAATGACTTGGATTTAGTCAGTGCTATAGATTCTGAAATTTTTTTCATAGGAAATAGTTCCACAAGAGAATGTGAAAGAGGAATATTTCAGAGACACAATCTATGTAGGAAGGATAAAACCATGGTAATTGTTATACATTAATTATAGTCCATGATAATTTATTAAATGATAATAATGAAACCTATAAGTAAGTAGTATATTGAAATTAGCTAAAATATAATGTATCAATTAAAATTCAATTATGTATTCCATGTATCAAATTATTTTGGGCTTATTATTTTAGATATTATAGTGGGTATTCAAGTGAGATTATACAAGGTTGGTATAAAAAAGTTTCCAATAAATATTTATTAGTTATACCAATTTGTTATGCCTAAATCCATTAGAATTTATTTTTTGTATCCACATTCTTTGATCATAATATTGGGAATTGGATTTCTACACCACCAATAAAGGTAAGATTCTTTACAATGCATTCAAAAATGGTTGGTGACATCAAAGAATGAAAATAAATGGAGAACATTACTAAAATATAGTTTCTTATTTGTGTAAAATAAATTATTCTATATTATTCATTCAGAATGACTTTTTTATATGTGTTTATAGGTGGGTAGTTATAGTGCATTGTTTTCCAAAGATAATATGTTACAAAAAAATAGAAACCCACTATTGTTATTCTTGTTATTTAATACTATAATGAAAAAAACTCTCTAGATATTGACATAAAGTAGGAAGCTATGTTCTTGGGAATGAAAAATACTAAGGTAGATCTAATGGTTTTTATAACAAGTCGATATTATATATACAAACATTGTATTGTAAATTAAAAGATAGAAAAATTCAATTGGGAATAATTTCTAATGTCCAATGGCATAAATATCCCCAATAATACATTCATGGGGAATAGTAGTAGATTAATGAAGTGAGTAGAATTTCATACACTACTATTACAGCTCAATCACATATTTCATTCTTTGAACGAGATAAGATATAGAAAATATATTCTTTATTGTAGTAAAATATCATTTATATCTAAAATAACAATAAGGTAATAAGTAAGAACTATACAATTGTACATGAGAATATACAAAAGTAATGTACCTAGTATTTGGAGAGGAAGGAAATACTATTTATAAGGAGGCAAAACTAGTATTCCCAGAAATCTATAAGATCTAATTTCGAAAATAAGATATGGTAATGAGAAATATGAGCTTATTTAAGATAATGGTAGCCATGTCTACAAATACTGAGTACATTAAAGCTTCTTAGGCAGTTAAAATGTAACTGTAAAATATAAAACCATTTATTTTAGTTTTCTGAATCACACATAGTAATTAAACTTTTATTAGGATGACAATTATTCTGCTATCTAGACAATATTTCATGTTTAGATAGTGGAATAGTTATATAAATACTCAGGGTTTACATCTAATTGGGAATCTTACTCAAGAAGGTCAAACCATGAATAGTATAATAGCAACACATTGGGGATATGGATGTCCCATGAATAAATCCAAAAAATAGATGAAACGTGATCCTATCATGTGATATTTAAGAAAAATAATAAGAATTTTTACTCTAATAAAAGTGGGAGTTTTAAAATAGTGGGCTCCCAACACCCAACTAAATAGTACTTTTCGAATACCATGTCTTGTATATGGTGATTTATTGATGATGTAATCCTACCATGATAGTATTGATATTTATGTGTATACTATTCACAATTTAATTTATATATATTATTTATTGTGTCAAAAGGTTATAGAATTTCCCCTGTAATAATTAGAACCTCATGATTTTATGACATTATTCTTAAAAATGATTTATGGTCGAGATACATTATTCTGACTGGAAAAGGATTATATATAACTATTTTGTGTTAGGGTGTCATAAGAATTGAGACTTCTTCTAATGAATTTCACACTTAGTTGTCTCTTGTAGATGAGATCATGGGGATGGAAATTCCATTTGAAACACCACATGTTTCTGGTGTCTTTGGTTGTACTAATCTGTGAACACATGTAACAATATCCTGAAATGAGATTATCATCTGTGTATAATATTTTAATATGAACCTAGATGAAAGAAAAAATAATGAAATTAATTCAAAGAAATATATCTTCCACTAGGTGTGTCCTTGATATTATGACATTTATTGAATAATCAAGAAGTAATTTGTCTCTTTGGATAGGAAGATGTTTCTTCGGCACAGTTGATTAAGATGGTAATATCATACTATATCAATGAAAATGGAAGAAGAATATATGTCCATCTAGTATGTTTAATGAATAATAAAGTAGGAAAATATGATGACATAAAGTATGAGTCCTCCTTTATGATATATTATGAGACAAAGATATTATATTACATAGTGTGGGTTAATTGGAATGTTTTATTTTTTATGACTACTCTTAATCTTTTTAGGGGCCTTAACGGCTTCTCTGAACCCATTCATGGCCGATGAAAAGTATTTTTTTCTATCCATATAAGATCCTAGATGTCCACAAAGAATATCACATTCAAAAGTCTTCCCTAATATGATGAATAGTAGTTTAAGACATAGTGGTACCCACCATGGGGTCCCAGTTGTGTCCTATGATATAAAATAGCTAGGGAAATAATAAATTCATATTATTAAAGATTAGAATAATTGAAATAAATTTTTTTTATAAAATGAATTTATGAGTATTAAAGTAAATACATTTAAAATATTATATGAATGAATATTCTGTTAATATTCAAGGTTTATTTAATATTTAAGGTAATTTCAAGTTGATTAAAGGAATCATATTTATCAAGTAATTTATTTAATATATTATAGGTAAGTGATAAATTTATAAATTATTTTTGTGACCTTCTACATCTATCATATTATATATTTTATAGTGGTAAATTAAAATATAGGGTCTAGGAACCAATTTCATGTGTTTTAGAGCTTCTCTATTGAAGGAGGAAGATCCTCTCATGTGAAGAACTATTCACTACACATCATTTGAGAGTTTTTCTCTCCACTCCTTCTTCCTATAAAGACAAATAGAATATATGAGCTTCGATCAATGATTAGCTTCATGGGTTAATAAATTGTCAATATAGTGATTGTTTGGACATTCATGGTGTCATAGAATCTTCAAGCTAGCACCCTAAATTTGATGATCAATGATCCTATGGATTTTCAATGTATGTGTGGATAACCTGAATAGATTAACATCATATCCTTTGAGAATATATATCCAATGATGAGATGATTTTTCATGAAACATTAAATTAGAGGAGGTATTTATTAATTTTAATTTTGTCCTAAATTTATTAATGCTAAGGCCCACATGTTTTATCTGGGAAGAACGACACCAACAATGAGGTAGTTACCTAGTTCTCTAACAGAAGATTATGAATTCCATATTTTTCAATCTTCCACTACACACCTATTACAAAAAACAAGTTGGTCCACTTAGTATTGGTTTTAGATTGTATCACTTTAGAACCTTATGTATAACCAATGAAATATATTTCATTAGTTGGTGGATTCACTTAGGGTAACTCCTTCATCTTTTTTTACACCCCTTGATTTCTTGATGTGTATGGTTCTATTGATTGGATAATTTTGTTTTATTTTTTCATATATGATGTGGTGTAATAATCTGGAATTATAAATTAATAATTTTTAATCATTTTAATTATTTTTAGTCATTATTTTTTTCGGTAGTATGAATTTCCAGTTATAAAATTTTGTAAGGTTTTTTATTGGAGTAATGTTAGCCCATATAGTTAACAGTAACCATACGATGCTTATGTGGATACCCAAGTGGGTCTGAGTTATAGAACATGACATGTGTAGGGTTTATGAAACTGTTTTACAAGAGTGAATGTTTACTTTCTAAGCGGGAAGTGTTGGGTGGCATGGTTTGAGCATAGTTTTCATAGTCGTGCATCTAGCAGCAGGAGAACTATGTGGAAACCCGGTATTCAGAAGAAATAAAAGTTAAATTAAAAATTAAATTATAAGAAAATAAATTGAGAATTAAATAAAATTAAAGGAATATTAAATAATTATTATTATGTCATTATAATAATTATTATTATTAGTATTATTATTATATTTATTATTATTATTATTATTATTATTATGTTTGTTGTTGTTGTTGTTGTTATTGTTGTTTTCGTAGAAAATCTAAGGGGTTCTCCTTTCCTTCTACCCTTAGTATGTGGCCCCCTTACTCTCTACCTCTCAGGAAACCCCACCCCTCGAGATGAGGCCCTCTAGTGTGGTCCCTCCTCTCTAGAAACCTCCCTTTGTCTGGCTCTCCCTTCGGCTATCCCTCATGCGGTGCCCCTCCACCGAGCGCCCTACTCATCTATAACCTCCCCAGTCGAACCCCTTCTAGTGATCCACTTTCACCGGTGTCCCACCCTCCCCTGGTAGTCATCCCTCCTCACAACACAGTTGATATCCCCTCTTCCCCCTCCAATAAGTATCCCTCATTTTTAGGGTTCTTATTGCATGGTTTTATGATTTGGAACAACCGTAACTCGCTTAGGTGAATTTAATTTGGCTGGTTATTATTGGTAAGGGTTTTTTGGGTCCTTTCAAGGCCGGTTATACCCATCGATGTCAAGGGAAATGAATTATCCAAGGTTTTAAAGTAATGTTTTTTTTTTGTTTCTCCTTTGTGGACGAATCTTAATTTAAGGTTTTTGTTATTCTCAAGTAGCATGTAATTTTTCTAAAGTGTGTGGACCTTATTGATTTAATTTCAAGTCGACACTCACAAGGATTCCTTAGGTGCATGTGTAGGGGTAAGTCATGTATATATGTGTGTGTGTGTGTGTGTGTTCCCTCATTGTAAATATTCATTCATGATGTAGGGAATATGTGCAATATATCTTGGGGTATTTATACCTATATATATATATATGCATATGTGTTTATGTGAAGAAGGGGAGGTTTGAGAAATCACCATCAAAAGTTGCATGTTTGAGGTTAGATTCCTTTAAAGTTTCCTTTAAATTAATGAAATATTTGTTTTGTTCCATTCACACTTTTATTATATACTAGTTTGTAATTTATGGGTTTTTATGAATAAATGATTATTGTGAAATAGAGTGATTTCATTTTTGTATGTGAATTATGTGAAATTGTTTATTGAATGTGCATACCAAGTGCTTGGTGAAATTCCCTTATGGCCTTTGAACATGTGTTTTTGATTTAAAATGGTGACATGGGTTTCATAAATGGGTGTATTAAGTGTATTTTTTTTCAAACTGGTGTACATATGGTTCTTTAGGAAAAGTTTTATCATGTGACGGTTGTGTGAGGCCCAGTTGGCATATTAAAAATGGATTAATCAGAAAAAACCTACTTGAAATGGGTCCCCACATTATTAGTAATGAAAGATGAGAGTTTTCTATGTTTGGTACATCCCTTATGAAATGATGGTTTGAAGAGGAGGGAATTGTTACTTGGGGTCACCCGGGGGTGACCATGTTGTGTGTGTTGATTGTGTGTGATGAATTTGCATGTGATTGAATACTTATTTGAAATTTTTGACTCACCCCCATATTTAGTTTGAACCTGAGAACCTAACTTAGCGAGAAAATTTCTGGTGAATTATTTATGCACTATTTTAGATTATGAATTGGCTAGTGGACCCTAACAGAGGGTATTTTGTTGTTATTGCTATGGGATTGGGACCATTGGTCTGGCTAGGTAGGGGGATGATCAGTCTTTTAGGCATTATAATTTCATTGAGTAGGGAATTCATTCAGAATGAGTCACTTGTATAGTACGTTCTAGATTATTCATGACCTTCTAGGTTCTCCCATGTTTCCTGTTACTTAGTTATCAGCGGTGGATGATTGAGATGCATGTGATGGTTGTTTACTCTTGTGTGTCCTTTTTCATTGCTCATGTGGTATGTTTTTTGATTTCTTTCCCTTCCATAGTGTATCTTCTTTCTAAAATTGATAAAATGGATTCAAGTGTTTGTGGGAAAAGGTTTTGAAAGTGGTTCATAATTCCTTCCTGCTTTTTTAGTGTAAACATCACCACCTATAAAATTGAAATTTATTCTTCTTAAAAATGGAATATTGTATTTAAACTAAAAATGGTCAATAGACTTTAATTTTTTTAAGAATAAATTATGTGAACACATAGTTTTATACATTGTATTTAAAATATGGAATTGATTGATCTTTTATTTAATAGAAATTCAAATGGAAATAGATTTTTTGGGCACACCATATGAGTTCTAATAATCACTCCTATATTTTATCTTTGTTTTTTTCTTAGGTGATGCTTATTTCTAAGATTTCGTCACCATATGGGGAAATTTGATTGAGATTATTTGTGATGCATAAGGAAACATGGAGGTATGTACATTTTTTCTACACTGCTTCTAGTTTTCATTTTCATTGTTTAGTTTTTTTATTTTTCTTTCATATATCTGTCAAATCAATCCCACAAGATTAATTTTGTTGCCTCACACTTGTATCCAGCCTGTGGGGATTTGTAATTCCCTTCATCCCTTATCACAAGACAAATTGGGTGACCTATTCAGGGTCTATCTAGGTTGGTTCATGACAAAATGGAAAAAGATAAGGTTTATCCCATGTCTTTTGGGGACGGTCTTTCCTCGTAGTTTGTTCTTGGTTCTCTATTTTTTAGGTCCTTAGTATTGTTTGGGTGTTTCTGGTTGGTATTGAAATCTACTATCCATTTTAGAGGGTTTCATGGTTTTTTTGCAAGGCCTGGAAATCCATGTCCAGACAACCCAATTACTTCTGAAGACTTTTAGTATTCTCACATAGTTGGTGCACATACTGTCAAACTGTGTGACCACGTCATGTGTAGTTGTTGTTCATTTGAGATTTTGGAATCTTGATTTGATGGGTGTATTGGTTGCTTTGTGTTGTTCTTGGTGTGGGTTTTAGGAGGTTTGGGGTGTTTTCTTAGTACCTAAAATTGGTTATTAGTGTATTGAAATTTGATTTCCAAAATTAAAATCGAGTTTTTTTAAATGAAATGAGTTTTGAAAATGGACGTTATATTAGGAACAATTTTTGGATCTATGAAGGATTTAATAAAGAATCAAGGGTTTTGAAAATGTATTGGGGTTTTTGAAATTTTTGAGAAAGTTGAAATTGATTTTTCTTGGAAACTAGAATTTGGAAATGATATGTTTGACCTTCGGTATTCCTATGAACGCTCACATATATGGATTTACAGATGGAAACAGAGGCAATATTGTGTTATTTTATGATTTTATATGGAGTATAAACCCATGTAGAGTCTGAGTACATGGTTTAAGTTCATCCTAGTGGTTGATGTTGTCATGGGGCATGGATCACTACCATGTCGTTGAGATAAGCATAACGTCTAGTTCTTAATTTCAATGGTTCATTGTTTGTTTTTTTTGTTATGGTTTGTGAGAGTGTATTATAAAAATGGAAGTGGTTTTCGAATAAAAATTCATTTTTCAAGTGGTTTCAAATTTTTAGGTCGGATTTTAAAATGAAAGTGACATTTGAAATGGAAAAATGGAAACTTCATAGTGGTTTTGGAATTGGTAAAATGAGTTTTAAAGGAACCGTTTTTCAAAAAAAAATTGGTGCACACTTGAATTTGATGAGGAAAATATATATGTGACCATTGGAGCTCTACATGGAAGGTCACATGTGTATATTCTATGTACAGAAGGTGTGTGGGGGACACTTGTTCATGGATCTTGTAATTGGAATTGGATAGACACACATATGACGGTTTGTATGTGTCCATGAGTGTGTGTTTGAGATTAAAGGATTATCCTTGTTCCATAAAGTAATTTTTGAATGGTTATAATGGCTTCGGAGACTTGGTTTTTTTTAGAATGGGGTTTTGGTTTTTTGAAAATGGGTTTATGTAAGTAAAGTTGTTCTGAAATTGGTTGGTTTGGAAAATTAATATGGGAAAATGATTTTAAAAAGAGGTGATTTTGGTGGTGTATGTATTTGTTCGACTCTAGAGTTATTTTTCTTGCCTCATGTTTTTCATTTTAGTTATCTTTTGGTTTGATGTTTGTTTTGTTTTGTGCTTTCTTATTGTTCATAGAATACAACCTAGAATGGTTTCCAAGGTTTCTAATGAGTTTTTCCCAGTTTGGGGTCCTTCTCATAATTTTAATATTCTTCATGGTGATTGTGGTATGTTAGAGGTATTTATGTGAATTGAAGAGGTCAGGCATGTCTTCAAGGTGTTGGGAACTCCCAATAATGTTAGGATTCATTCTATTTATGTTTATTTAAAGGTACAACTTTGGATGAATGGGATATGTTCACCCCACAGTCATTAAAATTTGGGAAAATGTGGAAAGTTTTTATATCAATCTTTGTCTAAAAGTTCAAACCTGAAGTGGTGAAGACGATGAAAATAGAAAAGATCTTATGCATTCAACAGGGCCAGTGGATAGTGATGGCCTATGTTTACTGTTTCAAGGAGATGATTTCCTTTTCTCTAGGGGAGGCATTGCATGATCAGATGAAGAGAGTCATTTTACTTGGGGTTCGTCATCCAGATATTAAGGAGCATGTTTTCTAATCTAAGGACCCTCATTTCAAGATTCTAGTAGATGAAGCATATCTTGTTGAGTTTGTATACTAAGAGCAGTCGGTTGGTAATCTAGCATATCAAGTTATTCATGGAGGATCCCCATATGGTGATAAGCACATATTGGCGAAACCTATTCCTATGGATTCATGCTAATTTATTCAAGTTTCCATTTCAGCAGACCATTCAATCATGTGGCACCAATGTGGCTGTTTTGGGTATTATAATCCATTTGGTCACATCTCGCCAAATAAGTTTCATCGTTGGGGCTGTCTGGGTCATCTGAAAAAGTATCTCTAAAATTTTCGCCTAAAGAAGAAATTCTCACCGAGGGGTGCTAGTACATGACTATGATAGAAGATATGCTTCAACCATCATAGCCCCATCCATAAGAATCAAGGTGATTTTCGTGCACAATAATTGTTTCTGGGGTTGTGTAAGACCTTATCCAAGTTCATTATATTTCATTTTATAATTGATACATTTAAGGTTTCTTTATTCTTGTTCTTCTATTGTTAAAAGTTATTCTCTTATTCTAATAATGGGATGAACTCTACCTATCACACCATGTTGAGTTAATAAGGTTTTACTTATGACTTTTCCATTCCTTATTTCAAGGGAGAGACTGTTGAGTCATTAAGGTATCAATATGAATTTACCTTTTCTCCTTGTTTTGAAAATCACAAACACCTTATCTTAAGGAAAACCTCATTTTACCCATTGTTTTACTTCCATGAGGAAAATTTCCTTACCCAAGGAAATTTACCCTTACCTAGATTTCATTGTTCATATTATAAACTTTATAAGTGTAAAACATGGATTAAAACCAAAACCTCAGAATCATATAAATACCTACATTTGAAGCATTCTGTTTTTTGATCTGAATTATCAAAATTCTGGTTACAAACTCTTCTGAGTTCTGACTCCGAATTCAGAATTTGAATTCTGGTTACAAACTCTTCTGAGTTCTGACTCCGAATTCTGAATTAGAATTTTCGTTACAAACTCTTCTGAGTTCTGACCCCAAATTCTGAATCAGAATTATGGTTATGAACGTTTCTGACTTCTGACACAGAATTCTGAATCAGAATTCTGGTTATGAACTCTTCTGAGTTCGAGCTCCAAATTCAGAATACAAATTCTAGATACTAACTTCTCTATGTTCTGACTCCGAAGTTCTCTAAATTCAGACTCCAAACTCTTATGAGTTTTGACTTCGAATTCTCATGAACTCTGACTCTGAACTTTGTAAGTTCTGGTTCTGAATTCTGGTGAATAAAGACACATAATTTCCTTGAAATTTAGACTCTAAAATTCTGTATAATTTAGGTTCTGAATTCTTACAAAACATAATTTGAATATATTTTTGTTATAGACTCCGAATTCAATGTTTGGTTGAATCTGAACTTTCATTTACTTACATTATGAATATCCGATTTTAGATATGCTTTCACTTGTTTAGTTTTAAAATGATTTCGTGCTTTCAGTTATCAACTAACTACTGCTTTAGTGACACGTGTACAGGTCCCTCTGAAAATCAAGGAAAAATAAGACCATTAGAGGAGGGAGTAGACCATTGGAAATGTGCTTTTAAATATGACCTCATTTTTAAAGAGCTCAAAAACACTGGACTTGACTTTTGACATCTGTGCTTACATGTTGTTGAAGTGATTTCGAGAGAGTGGGGCTTTTATAAACTCTCAATCTTCGTGCAGAAATTTTGAACAGCTTGTTCAAGTATTTCTTCGTGCAGGCTTGCTTCATGCGACATTAATTGTTGTTGTGTACAATCGAGGGCTTCCGGGGATAGGACGATCGAGGTGCCGACTACCTAATAGATGATGGCTTGCAGTGATAGCAAAATAGACTTTTATCTTCGTATCAAGGGCTTACCCTGGTGTGGGTAAGATAGAATTTATTGAAAGTATATATCAAGCGACCTTTATCCAAGGTTGTTGGATACCCTTCTTTTTGGGTTAAAATATTTCATACAAGTTACTTGTTTTTGTTTCAAGTTTTCCACTTCATTTGTGTTGTTGAGGAAAGTATAACTTTCATATACTTCCTCATACCTATACTCTAATTTAGTTGGATTCTATATGCTTTAAGTTAGAATCATAGTTGCTGTAAAATTTTGTTAAGTTTCATTTTTAGAATAATTTTTCCGGAATCAAAAAAGTTATTATAACTTAGAGTCTTCGTGAATTAACTTATTTAATATTGTTAAACATAACCAACTTTTAAAGTTCCAGAAGAATTTTTAATGTCTACAATTCACCCAACCCCCCCCCCCTCTTGTATTTGAGCATCTCAGGTTTATACATTCGATCCTACATTTGGTATTATAGATTATATCATACTCACATACCATCTCACAATTGGTATCAGAGGAAGGTATCTGAAATACTTATATTCACATATAAGTTTTTCACGGCTCAAAGTTTTTGGAATAGAATTTTCGTATTCATATTTCCGAATTCATATTTTTTCAGAATCTGTTTTTCAGAATCACATAGTTCGGAATAATTTTTAATTAATGATAATTTTGTTCTATATCTTCTTTTCTTAGGATATTTCCTCTTGTTTACAAACTCATGCTACTAGCATGTTTTTGTGAAAAATATTATCTTAAGTAAGGCAGTTTTAAATGTTGGTTCTAGTGATAACCAAAATCCTACCAAACCTCTTATTTTAGATGGAAATGATTATGAGTACTGGAGAGATAGGATGTAGACATTCGTTATCAATACTGGAGTTGATAATTATCTAATTCTGTCTAGATATTATAATATTCCGGATAAGGAATTGATAACCTTTACGAATCAGGAGAAATCAGAATATCAATCAAACATCAGAGTTAAAAATACTTTGTTATGTTCCATGACTAGGAACATCTATAGTCAAATATCATCATGTGAAGCTGAAAACAATATCTGGAAGAAAACTGAAGTTACACATTTCGGTACATATAAATTCATATAGACAAGAAGACCTATGTTGAGAGCTGAATACCATAGATTTAACTTTCCTAATGGAGAACCTTTAAGCAAAGTACAACAAAGGTTTATGAAAATCGTGAATAGCTTACAATATATGGAAGAAAAAGGTTTATATGATGATTCTCTTTTAGATAAAATCATTGAAATCATGCCAAATGAATGGGAGTCCAAGAGGATAGCTATTGATGAGAACAGCAAAGTCACTCAGATTTACTTAGATGAGTTGTTTGGAACTCTTCTTCAGCATGAAACCAGAATAAAGAGAGATGCTAAAAATGTTAAGAAGAAGAATAGAAATGGAGGAGTTTCTTTTACAACCACTTCTAAACATATGAAATCCAAGACCCCAGAAAGAGTAACCAGATCAAAGGCAAAGAATTTTATTTTTCAGTCAGAATATAGTGACACAGAAAAGTATGGGAATGAATTATATAATCTTTCTCGAAGAATGAACAGGTTTGTACCCCAAAAGAACCATCAGAGTAAGTACATGAAGAAATACTATATAGATAAGAAAGATGTAGAAGATAATATTTATGAATGTAAAAGAAAATTTCATATCAGACCAGATTTTCCCTTATTGAAAAAGAAGGAAAATACGAAAAGAAATTCAGAACTGAATAAGAGGAAATTCTATCGATCAAAGCACAAGAAAAGCCTTAAAACTAATGATACTTGGAGTGATATCTGTGGAGATTCTTCAAAAAGTGAATCTTATGAATATGATTCATCATCACAGAAGAATATGGGCTTCATTGCTACTTCTTCTTTCCCCAATACATGTTTTATGGCCAAGGTACTCTCTTCCGAGCCTTTAACAAATTTATCTCTTGATAAGAATTTTTATTACGAAAATAGTACTTCTAATGAAGATACTTAATCCTTAGAAAATGAAGAAATACCTTCATATGACGAAGTTTCTTAATTTTCCAAATTACTTGAAGAAAGAAATTGTAAAATTCCTATGAAATTTGACAAGGAAAATACTAGGGAATAAATTCTTTCAAAAGAGACTTCAAATCTTGCTAGAGATCTTAGAAATAAAGAAGTGATTTTAGAAAAACCTTCTAAAGACCTTGAGAAAGAAAATTCTATTAAAGATTAACTTTCTAAAGATCTTAATT
The DNA here is from genome assembly GCA_963277665.1 of Viscum album. Classification (NCBI taxonomy): domain Eukaryota; kingdom Viridiplantae; phylum Streptophyta; class Magnoliopsida; order Santalales; family Viscaceae; genus Viscum; species Viscum album. Next base: position 184,366,760 of record OY728156.1, on the reverse strand, counting down.
ATGTTATTTTAAAGATTAATGTTTTTAAGGAAAACTCTAATTCTAAGGAAATGATTCATGAGGATAGGAATTTAGTCATCATAATGAAATATGAAATAATTTCTTTTAAGAATCTTCTTGAAAAATTTACCTCTTGGAAGGAAAACATTGACAAGATGTATTCTCAAATTAAACCTCAAGGAAACACTACTGAAGTTGGTTATAGTCACCAAAAATCGGTTTTCAAAAACAATTTCTTTATTCCTTCTAGAACCCATTTTTGCACTAAGTGTCAAAGTGTTGGGAATTGGAAGAAAAATTTCTCCTTGAATAAAGTTCAATCTCTTGGGTTTCATAAAGCTTATTTTTTCTAAACAAATGTGGATACCCCAAATTTTTTTGGCTAACAATTCTGGATCCAAGAAAGTTTGGATTCTGAAAATCTATTTTTTATTATTTTCAAGAAAATAGTAAAAGTACAAACAACAATACGTGGTACACGGATAGTGTATGTTCCCAGCATATGACTGGTAACAGAAACTATTTTGAAAATATTATCAAAGAGAAAGGAGGAAAAGTAAATTTCAGAGACAATGCATAGGGAGAAATTATTAGTAAAGGTAATATCGTTTTTCTTAAAAAAAACATTGATTTAAAATGTTTTATTTGTTAAGGTTCTTAAGCATAACCTATTTAGCATACGCCAATTATGTGATGAAGTCTACCTTGTGAATTTTAGGAATAAAAATTTCTTAGTACACAATTCCAAGGAAGCGTTTATTCTTTCTACCAATAGGAAAGAGAATTTTTACACACTAAACTTAGAAGACCTTAGGATCTAAGACTTACCGTGCCTTAGTGCAATGGAAGATCATTCATGGTTATGGTATATAAGTTTAGGACACTATAACCTTAAGAACATTTGAACACTTTCTAAGAAAAGATTATTTAAGGATCTACTGGTGAATAGAATTAATTCTTCAAAAGTTTGTGACCCTTGTTAGTATGGAAAGTAAGATAAATCATGTTTTAAAATATTAGGTGAAATCTCAACTACTGATTCATTATAGCTACTACATATGGTTCTTTTTGGTCCAACACAAACTGGAAGCATTGGGGTCAAGTAATATGTATTTGTCTTGGTTTATGATTACACTTGATTTATGTGGGTCTATTTTCTAGAAAAGAAATATGAAGACTTCTTTTATTTCAAATGTTTTAGAGCCCAAGTTAAAAATGATAAAATCCATCAAATGAAAACTATTCATAGGGATCATGGTGGTGAATTTAAAAATTCAGATTTTGAAACATTTAGTTGTTGAAAAGGTATTAATCACAACTTCTCAGCACCCAGAATGCCTCAAAAGAATGGTGTTATTGAAAGAAGAAATATAATTCTTCAAGAGATAACTAGAACCATGTTGAGAGAATATTCTGTAGCCAAAAAATTTTGGGCTGAAGATGTAAGTACTGCTTGTTATACTATAAATTCTATTTTGATTAGACCTTTTCTTAATAAAACTCTTTATGAGTTATGGAATGGTAGAAAACCTAGACTTTCTTAATTTTTGATTTTTGGTTGAAAAGTATTCATTCTGAATACTAAAGATAATTTACACAAATTCTCAACAAAATCCAATTAATGAATTTTTTTAGGCTACCCCACAACTTCTAAGCATATAGAGTTTTCAAAATAAATACTTGTACTATTGAAGAGACAGTACATGTTAAATTTTATGAATCTAATCCTTTTTTTTAAACAACCCCAACCTACATCCTCATATGTGTTTTCAAAAACTAATTATCATACGTTGATAGAAAATGCTTCTGATAAGGAAAATTTTCAAGAAGATACTACTGAAACATTTACCCTAGAATATTTCCTACCCTTTGTTAATGAACATGTTTTAAAAAAACTCAAACTAGTAGTTTCTAAAGAATCATCCCAGTGATAGCATCATTGGTGCTGTCAATAAACTTATAAGGACAAGAAGTTCCCTATGAAATGAAGTAGAAAATCTAGCATTCATTCCCCAATTAGAAAAAAAAAGCACTGATGAAGCTTTATGTGATGATGATTGGATTAAAGCCATGCAAGATAAGCTAAATGAATTTTAAAGGAATAAATTTTGAACCATAGTTGAAATACCTAAGGAAACTTCTGTTATTGGAGTAAAATGGGTCTAAAGAAATAAGTATGATGAAAATGGATTCATTGTTAGAAATAATGAAATATTAGTTTCTAAAGCCTATAATCAACAAGAAGTAATAGACTATGAAAAAAATTTCTCCAGTAGCTAGACTTGAATCTATTCGTATTTTACTAGCCTTTGCAGCATTCTTCAATTTCAAACTTTTTCAAATGGATGTAAAATGTGCTTTCCTTAATGGTTATGTTCAAGAGGAAGTTTTTGTTGAACAACCTCATGTCTCTGAAGATACAAAACATCTGAACCATGTTTTTAGACTTACCAAAGCTCTATATGGACTTAAACAAGCCCCTAGTGCTTAGTATGATAGACTTACAGGATTTTTGCTTCAAAATAACTGTGTTAAGGGAAATTCAGATCCACCCATTTTTATAAATAAAGATAAGAAAAATGTTTTCATTATTCAAATTTTTTTTTGATGACATTACATTCAGTTCAACCCAGCAATCCTTAACTTATTCCTTTGTGGAACTAATGAAATTTGAGTTTGAAATGAGTATGATGGGCGGGTTAACATTTTTCCTAGGTTTTAAAATTTCTCAAAAACCAGAAGGAATCTACATATCACAACATAAGTATATTAAATATCTTCTTAAAAAGTATGGATATGAAAACACTAAAAGTATAAATACTCCCATTGGAACCTCAAACACACTTAATCTTGATAAAGCTAGGAAACCAGTAGATCAAACAACTATTAGAGGTATGATAGGAAGTCTACTTTACTTTATATCCAGTAATCAATACTTAATGATTTATGTATGCTTATGTGCAAGATATCAATCCAATCCTAAGGAATCTCATTTAATGGTAGTGAAGATAAATTTTTGCTACATAAAGGGAACCATGGATTTATGACTATTTTATACTTCTAGAAATGATTTTTTTTTAAAAAGTTTTTCAGATGCTGACTTTGGTGGATTTAAATTAGATAGAAAGAGTACATCCGGAACTTTTCATTTCTTAAGAGATGCATTGCTTTCTTGGTCTTGCAAGAAGCAACACTCTGTAGCACTTTCTGTTGCTGAAGCTGAATATGTAATAGCTCGAAGTTGTTGTTCTCAATTGTTGTGTATGCAACACACACTCAAAGACTATGGCGTGAGTTTTACTAAGACTCGTATTTTTTGTGATAACACGGGTGACATTTCACATAGTAAAAACCCTACACATCACTCTCTTTCAAAGCACATAGATATTAGGCATCACTTTCTTATGGATCACACACTAAAAAGATATATCATTATTCAATTTATCATAACGCAAGATCAACCTGCAAGTATTTTCACAAAATCGTTACCCTCTGATAGATTTGAATACATTAAACAGAATTTAGGAATGATAGTTGTAAGCTAATATTCCTTAATTAACTTTTTGTTGAACCAATCGCCTTACAGTAATAAACTCATATTCATAGGGGGAGTATATCTGTATTTGTAGTTGGTTTTCAAAATTTTCGTAATGAATCTTTTCATAGTTGGTTTTTAAAATTTTTCATAATAAAAGTTTTCATAGTTGGTTTTCCAAATTTTTTATAATAAAATGTTTCGTAGTTGGTTTTCAAAATTTTATTAATAAAAATTTTCGTAGTCGGTTTTCAAAATTTTTCGTAATAAAATTTTTCGTAGTTTGTATTTTAAATTTTTTGCAATAAAATTTTTCGTAGTTTAAATTTTTGCAATGAAAATGTTCATAGTTGGTTTTCAAAATTTTTTCTAATAAAATTTTTCGTAGTTGGTTTTTCAAAAAAATTCGTAATGAAAATTTTCGTAGTTACTTTTTCAATATTTTTGTAATGAAAATCTTTGGAACTAAAATTTTCATAATGGAAATCCTCATAACTGAAATTTTCCTAATTAGAATCTTCAGACCCAAAATTTTCGTAATAAAAATATTCAGAACTAAAATTTTCGTAATGGAAATCTTCGAAAATGAAATTTTCATAATGGAAATATTCGGACCAGAAATTTTTCTAATAAAATCTTCGGACCTGAAATTTTCGTAATGGAAATTTTTGGATTTGAAATTTTCGTAGTGATGTTTTTTAAAGTATTCAAGTTCTTTTTTGGAATCCAAAGTTCTTCAAGAATAATATCACATATTATGAATAATCTTCATAGCAATCCAAAAGGTATGATTCTTTCTTGATTTTTCCATAATTACCTTTTACTTATTGTTAGTTTCTATTGTTTTTAAAATTTCTTGTATTTTAGTTTCCCTAAATCTGAATGTTTTCCATTTAAAACCTCAAAAGATCAGATTCAACCAAATTTTTCCTTACGGCTATTATTTCAACCGTTAGATCAGATCTGAAGAATTACCAACCATTGGATTCAAATGGGAAGTTCAATCGTCACTTCAACGCCTATATGAAGGGGAACTCTGATGGTTGTACCACATCGATATTCAAAGCTTGTGCGCGGTGAAGCTCTACCTCTCGAAAAATATCGTTTCTAATTCTTCAGAAGTGCTCAAGTCTGAATGTTTGCAAAAGTTCCCTCTCAAGATATTTCTTCTATCAAGCCGATCTCAGAGTGGAAAATATATAGGGAGAGGTTGGTACACCCAAACTTCTTCAACAAATACGACTCCATTATTTCCAAGAACATCAAGCTCAATGGATGGGAAAGTGTAGCTATTTCTAAGACAGGATCTCCGGATGTTGTCTATCCAGATTTGTAGATATAATTTTATGAATCAGTTTCCTTTTTCAAAGAAGATGGTAGGGAACATTTCTCCATCAAAAGTTATGGAAAGACATATGCACTTTCTTACACCAACACTGCAAGCTTGGTGGGCCTCTCATATGATGTAGAAGCCGAATTTTTCTCCCATAATCTACTGGATATTCAAGGAATTTTCATCAAGGTGAAGGCTAAGGAATGCCTTGGGCATACTAATGTAATGCAAACAAAGATTTCCCATCTATCTGCCAACATTTGGATTCAACAGTTATGGGTTCAAGGTCTCATCATATCGAGAAAGGGTGATAAGGAAACCCTTAGGAAAACTGACATGTATATTTTTGATTTTTTGGTAAACCTAAGGAATGTGATCCTCATGAAGCACATCCTTATTATGATTCAGAACAACAAGAATGTCAATCAGAGAGCTCAGATTATCAAGTATCATTCCCTTATTTCTAAGCTGGTAGTTCGGTGTCTTGAATATTTCAAGACCCCATGCGGTTCCTAGACGAGGAATTTCAAGGTGATTATTATCAGTGATGACACTCTCAAGAGAATGAAGGTTGGTTTCTCCAAGGAGATAGGAGAAATTTATTATCTACCCAAGGATGAGGCAGACGCCATTCCGAAAAACACTAAAGAAGCCAAACCCTCATAGAAATCTGGGAAGAAAAGTAAGTTGAAGGAAGTGGAAGAAGAAGACCAAACCCCCAAATCCAAAGAACATCAATCCGCACCTCCTAAACCAAAGAAGAAGAAGGCCTACCCAGATGAAGTTGTAGCAAAATGGTGGGATTATATGAAGAATAGAAAAGTAGGGGAGCCACAGTTCGGTTTGGATCCTGCTGAGGTTGAGGCCTTGAAAAAATCAACTGCCTAGGAGCTTGAGATGCAAGAAAAATAGAAGAAACGTAAGAATAAAATGTTTGAGGCCGAAATTTTCCAATATATTTTGAAGGACAATGAGGTTGAATCCGAAAAAATTCTTGTATCGAAAACTTTCATAGTAGAGCAATTTCCTGAGACTCTGGGAAAGAATTTCATGTCTCTAGAAAAAGTCAAAGAGAAGGATATTGAGAAGGAAGCTATATAAGAAGTTCAACAAGCTGAGAGAAGTTGTGGCTCTGATGATGTTATTAATTAAGTAGAAGAATATCATGAAAATGAAAGTGCTTCCAAAAAAATTTCAATCCGGACTTCTCAAACAGGATCCTCAAAACTAGTTACTGTTGGAGCTGATGAGAAGGGTGGAGAATAAAAAGTGAATAAGTTGTCAGAGGAAGAGAGTCATAATCATGAATTTATTCTTCCTGAGGATATTGATGCTAGAGAAGAGAAGGAAAAAGTTTATGAATATAAAATTGTACAGTTATCCAGAAGTGAGCAGGAATCTCTTGATGAGGAAGCAGTACCAAAAACTGACAAGGGGAAACAAGTGGTTGTTGACACCCCAACAAATGAAATTTTGAAGAAGAAGGAAGCTGGAGGATCCTCTAAGAGGATTCTAATAGAGTTAGAGGAAGAACCCTCTATAAGAAAAAATTCTGATTTAGAGTCCTCGGCATTAGGGCATGATTTTGTAGTTCAGTCTCTGAAGAAGCTGGTGGATACCATTATGATCTTTCCAGCAATCAATTCCAGATGTCAGATGCTTCAGCACACCATGAATCAGAAATCATATTCTGTATCTATTGTGATGGACAGATTTGTGAAGATTGAGGCAGAACACAAAAATTTCCTTATCAATTAAGAAGCCCATAAAAAATCCTGCAGGAAAATGACTCTCTAGTCAAATAAAATCAATGAAGATTTGATTAAGCTTGATCAGTTTCAAGAATATGTCAAAAAAGCTTTTGATACCGAAGATTCCATAACCAAGGAAATTACAAACAGATTTCAGGAAAATCTAACTCTTGAACAAAATTCTCAGATTCAAGATGTCAAAGATCTAAATAGAAAGCTGAGTTATTTTTTCCAATGTTTTAAAACAGAGAAGGGTCTCCAGACTGAGATGGATGAAAGACTTGTGAAGAAGGATTAATTGTTGAAGGCTCAAGCAGAGGCCCTAAAGGCTCAAGAGGACGGAATCCCAGCCAAAGAAAATCAAGCTAATGATGATGACAAAGAGCTAAAAAAGATAAAGGCCATTGTGAAGAAGCTAATTCCCAAGGAAAAATAAGAAAAATAGACCCAATCCAATCTTTTGTTGTATCTGATTTTTCCTTGTACTAATTCTTTCAATCTTAATGAAATTGTGCTTTCTTGTTTTGTTTGGATGTCTATACTAATATTTAAGGTGCCATATTTTTTTCCATTCCCTCAAACTCTTTTTGAAAATCACAAAGGGGGAGAAGGAAAAATAATTCTAAAGGGGAGAAGGAAAAAAGATTTATAAGTATAAATGAAATATCCCTAATTAAGGGGGAGTTTATATAAAGGGGGGTTTCTCATTACAAAGGCTTCCATACCCAAGATAATGAATATCCCATTCCGTAAATCTAGAATATGATCCTTAGATTTCCAAATTATAATGTGGAGTTAGTTATATTAATCTTTTCCAATGTGAAAAGGGATATAAGTTTTATTTTCTATGTCAAGAAAAGTTTTACTAATTCCTTATATTGTTTTTCATAAGGATGTTTGTGCTTTTCAAAAAGGGTTAGATTGTTGAGTCAATAAGTTTTTCCTTATGAATTTTCCATTCCTTCGTTCAAGGGAGAGATTTTTGAGTCATTAAGGTGTCCTTATGACTTTACCATTTCTTCTTATTTTGAAAATCACAAACACTTTATCTTAAGGCAAACCTCATTTTACCCCTTGTTTTACTTCCATAAGGAAAATTTCCTTACCCAAGGAAATTTACACTTACCTATATTTCATTATTGATATCATAAATTTTATAAGCGTAAAACTCAGATTGAAACCAAAACCTCAGAATCATATAAATACCTAGATTTGAAGCATTCTGTTTTAGGATTCGAATTATCTGAATTTTGGTTACAAACTCTTCTAAGTTCTGACTCTGAATTCTAAATCAGTATTCTGGTTATGAACTCTTCTGAGTTCTGACTCCAAATTCTGAATCATAATTCTAGTTACAAACACTTTTGTGTTCTGACTCCAAATTATGAATCAGAATTCTGGTTACGAACATTTCTGAGTTCTGACTCTGAATTCTGAATCAGAATTCTGGTTACAAACTTTTTTCAGTTCTGACTCCGAATTATAAATATGAATTCTGGATACAAACTTCTCTAAGTTATGACTCATAAGTTATCTGAATTAAGACTCTGAACTCTTATGAGTTCTGACATCGAATTATCATGAACTCCAACTCCAAACCTTGTATGTTCTGGTTCCGAATTCTGGTGAATCCAGAATTTGAATTTCCTTAAAATTCAGAATCTGGAATTCTGTAGATTTCAGGTTCTGAATTCCTACAAAACAGAATCCAATATCTTTATGTTGTAGACTCTGAATTCAATTTTTGGTTGACTCTAAACTTTCATTTATTTACATTTCGAATAACAGATTTTAGATATTCTTTCACTTTTTTAGTTATAAAATGATGTCGTTCTTTCAGTTATCAACTAACCATTTTTTGAGTGACACCTGTACAGGTCCCTCTAAAATTGAAAGAAAAATATGACTGTTGCAGGAGGTTGCTGACCGTTGGTGTGGTGCCTATAAATAGGAGCTCATTTAAAAAGAGCTCAAAAACAGTGGACCTAACTTTTTACATCTGTGCTTACATGCTTTTGAATTGATTCCTAGAGAGATAGGCTCTTATAAACTCTCAAGATTTTTCCATAAAGTATGAATGTCTTGTTCAAACTTCTTTCCATGAAGACTATATTTTTGCGACTCCAATTGTTATGGTGTACAATCGAGGGCTTCTGGGGATAGGAAGACATAGGTTCCGACTACCTGATATTTTAGGGCTTGCAGGGATATCAAGACAGACTCCGATCTTCATATTGAGGGCTTACGCTAGTGTGGGTAAGACAGACTTTCTTGAATTTATAAATCAAGGGACCTTTATCCAAGGTTGTTGGATACCTTCTCTTTGGGTTAAAAGATTTCTTATATGTTACTTGTTTTCATTTCATGTTTTCCACTATATTTGTGTTGTTGAGGAAAGTATAACTTTCATATACTTACTTATACATGTACTCTGATTTAGTTGGATTCTATTCTCTTTAAGGTAGAATCTTAGTTGTTGTCAAATTTTGTTATGTATCATTTTCAGAATCATTTTTCCAAAATCAAGCAAGTTATTAGAACTTAGAAGCTTTGTGAATTATCTTATTTAACCTTTTTAAACATAACCAACATTAAAAGTTCCAAAAGAATTTTTAAAGTATACAATCCACCCCAATCTTGTATTTGATCATCTCATGTTTATACATTTGATCCGACATTTGGTATTATAGAGTATATCATACTCACATACCATCTCACAAACCCATGTGGTTTCATCTATTAGAAATATGGTTTTTTTAATTGTTCGTCTTCTTTAAAGGTTTATTTTGACCTTTGGTGAGTGGTTTTGGTTTTAGTTGTGCTTTTGGAGATATTTAAATCCTATATAATTGATGGATTGTGTTTCTAGTTTGTTAATTGTTTTAAATTTTGTTTCATGGGTATTTTCCCAAGTTATGGGGGTTTAGTGGGTGATTGGAAATATTTATAATTTCTACGGTGTGGTTGTTCAACCTTGTATGGAGGGTTTTTAGTTATTGTAGGAAGGTATTGTGTCCCAACATCCCATTATAATGGGTTTACTTGTAGTGATTTCTTCATTTATGTCCTCCATGTGTGGTTTGGATTGAGCGAGGAAATTGGTTGGAGTTTGTAAGGGGAGTTCCCTGGTTCCCAATTGCAGTGGGGTGTTATTTGAAATATGTAGAGAGGTCAAGATAGTATTTGGGTACCAGTTTACTGGGTTTCTCCATAGTAGGTTTCTCATATAAGTCCTTGTGAGATTGGATGGGTTATAAAGTTTTTGTGTTAGTGAAATTATTGTGGTGGGGGAACCTTCAAATTTTCTTCCCTCATTCGTGGACATTTCTTTCTTCTTGATCACTCAGGAGTAACCTGTGGGAAGCAAGGTCACCTCGGGGTTCCTTGATTCTCTTTGTTGTGATTGGCCATGGACTCAACTTGAGGTTGTCCTTTGGATTAGTGAATTTTTAGGGGATGAAAGTGTGTGTGGTGGGGAGAATTGTCGCACTCCAACATTGTAAATTAATTATTTTTAATTATTTTAAATATTTTTAGTCTTTATTTTGAGTTTCGATAACAGGAGGTCCCTGATTTAAAATTTTGTATTTTTTTTACACTTTCATGATTAACCTGCACAGTTAATTGTAACCATAAAATTTTGATGTGGATGCCCAAGCGGTTCTGAGTTATAGCTCCTGACTTCAAGACGATTTATAAAATTGTGCAACAAGTGTGTGTCTTGACTTTGTATGTGGGCAGTGCTAGGTGGTATGGTTTGAGAACAGTTTGCTCAGCCATGTGTTTAGCTGCCAGCGAATTGTACGAATACACTGTATTCAGAATAATTAACAATTAAATAAAAAATAAAATTAAAATAAAATGTGGCCCTCCGGTGCATTCCCTCTCCTCTGGCATCCTCCCTCTAGCTGGTACTCACTCTGGCGGTTGCACTTCCATTTAGCTCTCCCTTACGCGATGCCCCCTCCCTCTCACAACCTAATCATGTGCGACCACCCAGACCGACCCCCTTCCGATATTCCACTTCATCTGGCACGCCACCCTCCTCTGGCCGATGTCACTTCTCGTGGCATGGATAGCCTCCCCTCTTCCCCCTTCTTTAAGTATCCTTCATCTTTAGGGTTCCTATTGTGGGGTTTTACAATCCGTCCAACCCCAAACTCTCTATGGGGATTTCCTTTTGGTCGATTATTGTTTGTTAAGGTATGTTGGGTCCTGTTGAGGCTGTTTCTATGAATTTCCATTAAGGGCAGTGAATTATCCATGGTTTTTGAGTAATGGTTTTTTCCATTTCTTCTTTGTTGCTAAATTACAATTGTTTGGTTTTTGAATTTTGAGTTTCCAATAATTTTCCTAGAGCGTCTTGACCTTATTGATGTAATTTTGAGCCATCACTTGTGAGGATGCCTTATTTTCATATGTAGGGGAAAGTAATATATATATATATATATTCACTCTTTGTATATATTACCACATGGCATGGGGAATTTGTGAAATTCAAATTGGGATATATATATATATATATATATATATATTTGTGTGTGTGTGTAAATCAATATGCTTGTATGTGAAAATAGAGAGGTTTGAGAAGCGACCATCAAAAGTGGCATGTTTGAGGTAGTATCCCATTGTATTGTCCACTAAATTAAAGAATTACTAATTTCATTACATTCACACATTTATTTGATACTAGTTAGTAATTTAATATTTTTTTGAAAAAATTGTTATTGTTAAATAGAGTGATTTCCTCATTATATGTGAATTTCATGAAATTTGTTATTGAATGTACATACTAAGTGCTTGGTGAAATGACCCTTTGGACTTTGTACATGTGTTTTGGATTTAAAATAGTGGCATTGGTTTCTTAAATGCATGACTTAAGTAGATATTTTGTTTTCAAATTGGTGGTTGTGTGGTTCTTCAAACATTGGTTTATCATGTGATGGTTGTGCGGGACATGGTTGGCACATTAAAAATGGTTTCATCAGAAATACCTCCTAGAAAAAGTTGTGTGCCTTGTTGGTTGGAGAAAGATGTGAGTTCCTTGGTTTGGGACATCCATTGTGAAATGATGGTTTAAAGGTGAGGGAAATGTACCTTGGGGTTACTCATGGGTGTCGTTTTGTGTGTTTTCATTATGTGGGATGAATGTGCATGTGAATGAATAATATTTCGACATTATTGACTCGCCCCACTTTTGAGTCTGATCATCAAAACATATCATAGTGGGTGAATTTTTAGTGAATGATTTCTGCACTAGTGTAGGTTTTTCACTGTCTACTGGCCCATAGGAGAGGTATATTTTGTTATTATTGCAATAGGATTAGGCCCATTGGTCAAACAAGGAAGGGCGATGATCAGGAATTTTGCTGTTATGATGTCATCGAGTATGGGATGACTTCAAAATGAATCACATGTATTGTATAGTCTAGATTTTTCAAGTGCTCCTATGCTCTCCCATGTCACATGGTACTTAGTTATCTTTGTTCGATGATTGGGATGCATATTCTAGTTAGCTAATCTTGTGTGACCTTTTTTCATTTTCCATGGTGTATAATTGTTGACCTTGTTTCCTTGTGTATTATATATTCTTGAAAAAAGTGAAAAAATGGTTTCAAGTTTTTACAGAGAATGGTTTTGATAATTTTTAACACTTCTTTCCTCCCTTTTTTTTATAAACATCACCTCCTTTGAAATTCTAATGTCTAATTCTTAAAAATGAAATTTGGTTTTTAAATTGAAAAAGGGAAACAGGCCATGGTTTGTTTTATGAAGAAATATGTGGAAAACTAATTTTATGCATTTTATTGCAAACATTAAATTGATGGATATTTTACTGAAAGTAAATTCATATAGGAATATATTTTTTGTGAATTCATACTAATTTTTAATACTCATGCTTATAGTTTATCTTTGTTTTATCTTGGGTGTTTCTTCTTGCTCGGATTGGGTCGTCATAGGTCAACGTTGGTTTGAGGACTTTTTGTGACTCTTAGGGTCACATGGAGGTATGTAAAGTGTTATTTTCTCGATGATGGATGTTTTTTTCATTATTAGGTTTTTATTTATTTATTTGTCTTGAATTTATGGGAAAAATCATTTCCACCTGTTGAATTTTGATGTTCGGAACTAGTTTCATGCCCATGAGGATCAGGAAAGCCTTTCAGGCTTTATCTCAGGCCAACATGGGTGACTGGTTTAGGGTTGATCTAGGTTGGTTCGTGACACATGTTTCCTCTTTTACTAATCTCATACATCCTTCTACGTGTGATTGTTTTTTGAAATTATTTTAAGAAAAGTTTTAATGTAACATTTAAATTTAAAAAATGGTTTATTACATATAGTTTGTGTGATTTCACTATGAAAATTTTAATGTGATCATTTTAATTTAATAAAAATAAGAATTGAATGTTTGTAGAACCACGTTGAGGCTTTTTATCATTAAAAATATCATTATTATTAAAAACTCGTAATTTATTAGTACATTTAAAATAGCAATAAATAGATATTTTATTAAATAATATATTATACATGGGGTGTGCTTTATTTTTAATATTCACACAAATATTTAGCTTATTCACATCTATCTTCTCAGTTTTAGGATTTCTTCTAGCTTTTGGCCACTCCTGAGAATATATATTTATTTAAGGTTAGTTCATTGTTTTATTGCATTCATCATACGGCCCCACTTACATAATTACAATGGACATACATATTCTTTTCAATAATTTCTATAATGTATCAATTTACATTATTTACCTTATCCAATTAAGTTTATATTACTTTAATGGATAGAGGGAAGATATATCTATTGTTGGCTAGGAGGGTACTAGAGGTGGATTGTATTTTCTTTATAATGGAGGGATAATTGGGGTAAGTTGAGGGACTTATTGTATGCTTATAATTACTACATTATACTTTATTTTCTATATATTTATTTTTTCATAAATGATCAATGTATGGATGGGTCATGTATGTTTTAATTAGAACTTTCTTTTTAGATTTTACTCAGAAACAAGGGTGAAATAATTCCCAAGTTATATTTCCTTGATTCCCAAACACTTTTTCGAGCTTGTGGGGATTGGGATTTCCATTTAGGCCTTGTCGTGAGCTATATTTCTTGTACGAAATATGTACAGCTTTGGGTTTTTCATGAAATGATGTTTATATATTATAAAATGTATGTTTCAAACGCAAAAAAATAGAAGTGGGGAGATTATGTTGTGGTTTTTAGATTTAATACACTGAATAGTATAATCATGTATTATAATAGCAATATATTTTACAATAACATATAATGAAATATGGATCGTTTACATTAATTTTCTAAGTGATATACAATGAAATTGAGGAAATGAAAAAAATAGTATGATATTCTACTTGAGATGGTTAGAATTTAAAATATATGTATGAATGTTTTTATTATAGGTAATTCATTGGATAATGATTTAGCACTTCTATCTAGATTTTTTATATACTTTACGATGTCTAGAGGATCTTTAAAATACAAATATCGATTTTTATATTATTTTTCTATTAATTCATTTATTTTTATTAAGAATATTTTGGACTTTCATGTATAATTTGGTTTAATTAATTTGTTCATATAATAATAAAGACAATTAAATAAAATTTAAATAAAATTAATAAATAAAATCATTATCATTTTTATAGAATTAAATGGTTGAGAAACAAGGATTAATAAAAGTGATTTTTGAATTTATATATAGAATTTTTGGGGAAATTAATAATATATATGATCACTATCCATTCAAAGTAAATATTTATAATAATTAAATTAGATTTCAATGATATAAAAATCATTAGGTGATTTTAATTTAATATTGATTATTTATTATGTTTATTTACCAAGGAGTAAATTTTGAATATTTTCTTGAACAAAGTTAAGGCTCAAAAAAATATTTGGATGTTATTTTTGTTGGAATCATGATTTTTTTGGATAATTAATTACTTTTATATTTAAGAAGTGTCAAATTAAAAGTTTAACATTCATATTTTTTGTAGATATATATTTGAATCATGATGTAATGTGTGGATAATCTGAAAATACTTAATATTTTTCTGTCCATTTTGGTACCTTCTCCATCTTCATATTCTCTTTTAATATTCTAGGTAAAATTATCATAGAAGTGTGTTACCTTCCCAAAATTAAAGCATTTTAAAATTAGTTTTCCAATTTACTTACACTTCCCATGAGTTATTATTCTTGAAATCAAATAAAATGGTCCATATAAATATAACAATCTTCTTTTCCATCAGAGAACATCTACTCCTCTTTCACCCTCGCTACCATGAGGGATTTGTAATCATTTTATTTCTCTTTATTCTATTTTCTTTTGAGTTTAGTTCATCTCTTTATCTCATGGTTGATGAGGGTGATGTATTTATCATCAATAGTAAAGTCATATAAATCTTTACCTTTAATTGATAATATAATTTCATTGAATTAATTTAGAGAAATTATAATTAATTTATTTACCGTAATAGATTCATAAAGAGTTTCTCTAAAGCCAATAATGGTAATAGAAATAAAATTCCCCCCTCTCAAGAACACATCAATATTTTATTCCTCCAACATCCCCAAGTATTAAATATATTGTATATGTTTTTTTAAATTTATCTTCCATCACATTTTTGGTTACTTCATATATTTTTTAATCTTACTTGAAATAGAGTTACTAATTTTACAACTGATAAATTTTCTCATCTCTTTCTATGAGAAAGAAGAAAAAATAAACTCCCATAATTTCCTTCACTTTTAATATTGTTTTTATAAATTTAAGTCCATGAATTTTTTTTACTTGGAAATGTAAATCAATACTATAATAAATCAAGTACATTAATCCCAAGTGAAATAAGATAGGGTACAATTTTATCCTTCACTACTGAAAATATTTTTTCATAAAATTTTAGTACATAATTCTTATTAACTGATATTTTTAGATCTGTCCATTTCACATGTGAGAAACACTAGATATTTGGCCTTATCTGGTACCTATTTATAGATCCCATGAATAATGATACACAAAGATAGGGGAGGTTAATTAGTTCATGTGACTTCACAAATCCTTTTGAAAAATCATGTTTAGTAATCACCTTTCACTCAATGTACTCACAAATTTCAAAATAGAATGGACACAACACATTTTCTTAATGAGGTTCTATGATTTTAATGGTGAATATATCTTTGGTGTATTGTGTTAATATTCCTTATTGTTATTAAAAGGAACTTAAGAAAGAGTATGAACTTGAATTTTTTATAGAATATAGAATAATCTGGTTACAAAATTGAATCAACTGAACTGTTTGATTACCCTTAAATAATAACCCCCATTAAAGATTCATAATCCACAAATACTCTACATGTGATTATATTCATAGATTTTTACTAATATAAATCTTCTGTTTTTATTATCAATAATTTGTGAATCTATAAATTCTAAATATCAATTATTTTTTATTTTTTACTACATAAATTCACAAAATATTTCTTTGAATTTTATTTCAATTTTGAATGATATAAAAATTATTTTATGTGTAGAAGTCTTCTTATTATTTTAATTATTATTTAATATGTGAGTCAAGGTCTTTAATAAATCTTCTTTAAGAATCTTATTTTTAATTCACAATATATATTTGAATATCTTGATCGAAAATTATCCAAAAAATCCTCTCTATTTAAATTAATTTAAATCCCCCTTCATGTATTCATGGATCTATGCAATTATTATGTTCCACTTCTTCCTACGGTGTAGATCACTTCCTAGGATCAGCTTTAAACCTGATTAATTATGTTTTCCAGAATAAAAATAATTCATTGTGATATTTTTTGAAATGAATAATTTATCCGTTAGAATTAAAAAAATTAGTAAAATATCAATTATAAATAGTATTTTTTATTATTCAAGGTATTCTATGGGTAATTATTTCACTGGTAATAGATATGTTGATATTGAAAAATAAAAATGATGTTATAGGAAAAGATAACACTCATGAAGCCTACTGTTAAAAATTTTGATGTCTTAGTTTAGAGTTATGTGGTCATAAAACCTATAATAGCCCAATATAATAAGATATATTTTATTTTTAAATAAATTCTGTATCCATTATAGATTACTATATATGTAATGCCATGTTTAAATAAAATGGCGTACTCTATTAAAATATAATTAAAACATGGTCATTATAACCTAGAAATTAAGATGACGCATATTTATATTAATAACTAAAATATTAAAATTTAATGGTTTTCATAAGTATAAAATAATTTCAATGGTAATATATTTATTATAAATAAAAATCAAATCATTTCAAAGAAAAATAAATACTTTAAAAAAAACTATTTTTTTCTAAATAGTGGTTTATTCATGTTTTTCACACATAATTTAAAAATATTTTTTTTAACAATTTTAGAAAATTGGTATAAAAAATTAAACATCATTTTTTAAATCCACATTTCAAAATTATATTTTGATAAATTATATATATATATATATATTTTAAAAATGTTACTTTTTTTATGAATAGTGAAAAATACTATTTTTTATTGAAAGTTTCCTTTCTCTTTAAATTATTTACAAACATAAATTAAATTTTAAATTTTTTTTAATATAAATTTAATAAATTGGTATTACAATTTAAATAATTTAGTTCCTTTAAATCAAATTTTTACTGAATTTAGATATTAAAATATTCTATACTTATTAGAATTTTACCTTTAGAAAACTCCTCTTTTGCCATGTATGTGGTTTAATTTTAAATGGAATTTTTCCACTTCCATGTATATAATTTATAAAAATGGATTACCTAATTTGAATAAAAATAATTTATATAATATAATAAATTCAGCTTCATTTCTTTCCATAGTTAATGGTGAAAATAGTATAAATTAATTTCTAAAAATTATTTTGTCTGGATTAAATTAATAATATATGGGACAAAAATAACTTAAAACTTTTCCAAATCCCATTTAATGGAATTATTTAAACACTATAATATCTATGTTTTTATACTAATCCATTTTGAAGATTTTGGATTGATAAAAATGTGGGTATCACTTTAAATTTTTAAAAATTCCATATGATCCCTTTCCCCCACTTATAAAAGTTCACCCCCTCTCATATCTCGTACACACTTACCAAAACAATTGATTAATCACATACCAGAAGACCTAACTTGCATACATCCCTGACCTTATCTTAGAATCCTTGGTTTTTGTCATAATTCCTTCCTCACAAGGATTTCATTGCAAACCAAAACAAGTTTGCTGAATATGAGGTAATGTTATTAACCGAGAGTTTTACATTATATGTTCCTCAACCTAATAATATTATTATTAAACCATTATGATATAATAAAAATAGTATTTTATATATACTTAAATGTTTTTATGTTAATTTTCTTACCTATAACTATCTCATCCTTCATCAAATTGGAAAATAAATTGTTGTTCATGTGTATAGTGTACTACTGCATTTTGAAATGATTTAATTTGTTATCCAACACCGCTTCTCATGATTTTATGTAAAAAAGAATATAATTTTTATCTATTATATTTATCAAAAAATTATAATTTTTTAATTATAATATCCTCTATATGTTTTTAATATCCATTCCATAGAGAATACTCAACTGTCTCTCATGTGTATAGCAAACCACGTCCTCGTGAAGTGAGATATTCATTCTTCCATTATGATTTACAAGGAAGGTAATAAGGATTAATTTAATTTTACTATATGAAAATCATCAAATTTTAAACATTCCATAAAAGTAATATATTATATAATTTCCTACCTTACCATCCATTGAAAATGATAATGTCATTCTTCTGTATGGTGGACTTCCACCCAGTGATGTGATGTGATTTAATTTTAAAAAAAATATCACTACATCACATGGAAGGTAAGTATAAGGGTATTTAAAAAATCACAATATTAATCTATATATAATTTTTATCATTTAAATGAAAAATTAATCTTACCTTTCTCCCATCATGATCTTCAAAAAAATGGAAATGGTGCACAAGGCTATGTATGGACTACCGTCTCCATGATTATAGCATTGTTAATTTTTTTCATACCCTTATTTCGTGGCTGGTTTGGAAATTATAATTTATGTATAAAAAATATAATTATTTCATTTTTAACAATCTGGATATTATGAATTAATTATCTCTTTGTACTAATTCAACTTTCCAAAATGATTTTGGACTTGGGATTTTTTTATTTATCAAACGTCCTATGTGGAATTAATTGGTTATGTAATTGACACTAACATAGTAAAAATTAAAATAGAAGGAATAAAAATGTATCTTAATAAAGTAAATAATTAACTTAATTTTCTTCTTTATTTAGGTAAAAACTCACATGACAAATCAAGCTTTGAGGTAAGGGGTCTCTTAAAACCATCATTTCATTTGGGTTAGGAATTTTACCCCTATAACTCACATTATATCTCATTTATTCTTTTGGAATCCTTGTAATTTCTATATATAGATATCTCGCAGATATAAATAGATTATTAACACTTCATTTTTTGGGGGGGATATATTCATTATGATCATTCACAAATTCCTTTATTTATAATTTTATTTACTGGTGATAAAAAGAAAGATTATAAAATCCATTTTCAAGGCATGAGTGATTATTATGGTATGAATTATGATAGATTCTTTTGTGTGTAGTATAATTAACATGAACGTGTTATTAATGGTGTTCCTAAATAGAACTCCAATTAATTGGTAATGTTTATAGTCTCTTGATAGGTATTGGGTGTTCTACTGGTTAAAAGAGTTGAAAAGTGGGTCACATGGAGCTGTCATTCCCAGTAAACCCCGTGGATTTCCTTTCATGTTGGTGTTGTGACCTACTAGATAGACTTTTCTATATTATATACTCTTTCTAAAGTGTTTCAGGATCATAATCTTTAAGGGTATCCATAATAAAAATCATTTCTTCAAAGTTATAAGGTTCTCAACCTTAATTATGGGGAGATAAAATTTGTCCATCGTATGGGCAGATCTAATTTTTCGTTGATCAACATACCAATAGAAAGCCTCCATCTCATCCTTAGATGAGGAAGTTTCACATCATAGATGACATTCATTTGGGAACTGAGGTTTGTAAAATTATGTGATAGGTAGAATTCATATTTCTTACTGTATGTATATGGGTTTATTTGTTACTGGTGACTCTCATTCATTTATCTCTTCTCATATTGTGGATCTTTTAAATCATTCTTTTGATCTCATTGCATTTGTGGCAGAAATCTAAATTATTATTGGGAATAAGGGATAGTAAGGATTATAATTTCCTTTTACATTATCTCTATATCAAAAAGAGGAACTATAATGGAATTTCTAAATCTTTGAAATTGATCTATTAGATTTTATGATTGGGATAGATTGAATGTCCTATTTCAAGGACCCTATTGATTTATGCCATTAAATAATAACAATTTCACCCAAAGTGAGCACTCACATATTTCATTGGTAATGGGTTCTATATTCTAGTTTTGTATCACCTCATCTTCCTGAATTAGGTAGATAGATCTATCATGTATCATCCATTCAATTTAATTTGATGAAGTGGGTCTTATAAATGTTCTTCTTTTAGTAGTAAGGGAATTTATAGACGAATTCCTTAGTGACTTCTCATGTCACCCCCTAGAGTATGATATTCATTTCTAAATATAACTAGTGCTAAAAATTAAACCGATTTCATTACCATCATACCAGATTGAAGTTATAGAGTTAAAATATTTAATGACTTAGACTGATGATTTGGAATCCAATTTATTAATTCATCTAACTTTATATCCATACATTTTTATAAAATTGAATGGGTATTTCCACTTGTGAATTGACTATCAATAGATGAACCATGTGTTGATTGAGAATAAATATCTATTTCCCAACAATGATAACATATTTCAACATATTAAGGGGAAATGTTGTTTTATACGATCGATATTCACTAAGACTATTACCAGCTTAGGTTGAGTGAGGATGATATCTCTAAGATAAATTTCTATATTAGTTGTGGCCATTTTGAGTATCTAGTGATCTCACTAGTGTTAACTAATTACCTTATAGTCATAAAAAAACTTATGAACCCAATACAGTATATATACCTCTGCACCACAATAGTGGTATTCATGGATGATATTCTAGTTTCTACTAGATATAATGAGGATCATGGACATCACTAAAGATTTATTTGAGGTTCCATGAATAATAATTACCTCTATTCCAAGATATCAGGGAGTGACTTTTGGATCTCAGAATTGATCTTCATGGGAAGCATGGTCTCCAAAAAGGGAATTTTAGTATATCCTAAATTGGTTTGGGTTGATATGACAAGGGATGATCAAAAAAATTACTTTTATATTTAGACATTATTGGGTTTTTTTGGATATTATTGTTTGTTCATGAAGGATTTTATTGGCTTCCATCGTTGTTAATTGACCTTGATCGAAAGGGGGTAAATTTTGAAATGATCTTTGATTATCAATAATAATTTAATGAATTAAAGAATTTTTTACCTATTGACTATTCTGATTCTTACAACTACTTTTCAGGGTTATGAATTTTATTTATATGCTTCATGTATGGTCTTAGTTTCTGTTCTCATTTAGAATAATCATGTTTTAGTGCATGTATCATGCCAACTCTGAACACACGAAAGGAACTATCTGACTGGTGAAGTTGAGATCAAATATATTATACATGCTCTCATGTATTGGTGTAACTACTTATTGGGTGAGAGATTCATATTATTCCATGACCATAAGAGTCTAATATTTATCGTTTCCTATAAATACTTTAATCAATATTAAATTTATTGTTTGGAATTCCTCCAAATTTTAGATTTTAATATCTCTTACAAGCTAGGTAAAGAGAATGTGTTCACTTATTATCCATGTATGAAGTTTTCTTTTCTAGCTCAAAAGGTGTGTAGTGGAGAGGGGGACCTCAAGGGACTCTTTTCATGGAGTCATATAAAGGTGAAATTAGAAAATGATGTGGTGTTCTTATCTATGATTTCACTAATTCCATATCTTCTTGAGGTCATTAAATAGGAATAGTTAGGGGATGCGGAATGCAAACAATTTACATGACTTATAAAAGGTGTGTAGACCACTAATAAGTGGATATATATTTGGAGGAAGTTATTTACATTGTAAATATTTATATAATTCATTTATATCTATGGAATGATATGATATTGTATGACCACCAATATCAATGGGTTACATATTTGGGCTTCACTAAGACATATTAGGACATGATTAATCAATTTTAGTGTCCATACATAATTAAAAATATTTCTGAATTTATAAATTAGTGACATGTTGATCGATAGACTAAATCTAAAAATTATAATCCATATTCCCTATTTCAATATCTTTCTATGCCCACATGAAAGTAGTCTGAGATATTTATGATTTCATCATCAGATTTCTTTATTACCATGGTGAGAGAATGATATGTGGTTTAAGATATAATTATAGATAAAGTATACTCGTTTAATTACAATCAATTATTTTACAATGTTCAAAGATATTGGGAGTCTATATGTCAAGAAAATTGTGAGATTTCATGGGATTTAATTGGATGTAAATTCTGATCAAGGCCCTCAGTTTACCTCCATGTTTTGGAATGTTCTACAGGATGCAATGAGATCATAGGAGAAGCATATGATGGCATATTATCTATATACTGATGGCCATATAGAATTAGTATTCAATATTTATGATGATATGATTTTTTCCTATGTATTGGACTTTGAAGTATCCTAGGATAACTATATTGGGCTCGTTGAGTAGTCTCAAAATAAAAATTCTATCCCTATATTAGAATGGATAATTTTTAATCATTGTATAAATGGCCTTATTAGTCCCTGCCTATATTGGAATAAGGTGGATCATACATATTTGGTTGTGACAGTGTTTTTTGATAGATGTATGATATGGTTTAGAATATCCTACACTAATTAGTGATAGTGCATAGTCACAATAAATATTATGTGGATCATTGGTATAATCCTTTATAACTTTCATATAGTGACAATGTTTTTATAAAGGTATAAAATTTTTTGGCCCATAAACATCATAGGAATCTCATAAAGTAGACTCCAAGATACATGGCCCCATTTAATATTTCATTGAGGATTGGGAATGTAACATTTGAATTGAACTTTCCTTCCCAATTGACATTGATTCATAATAGATTTCATATTAATCATCTCAATAAATATCAAAAAACCCTTCCCTTATTCTGAAATTATAATATATGGAGAAATATTTGGATGTCTCGATGATAGGGTATCCAATTTAGATGGTTTACTCTCGAGTAAAAGTGCTTCATGGGAAATTTTTGTTGTTGTTATGATTATTGTTGTGGCATGTTAAAGATTCATAAGATGCTTAGAATCTGGAATCTTTGATTATGGGTAGTAAACTCAAAAACTTTCTGATCAATGGCCTTATAGTAGACATTTTAGGGATATAAACTTCCATAATAGGGATAATTTTCTCACCCATGGTGTCATTTTCTATTATATAACCTATTATTTACTATTTTATATTATTAAGTTACATTCACTATATTTTTAATAATATTTATCTAGTTTCAATATTTATCATGGCCTTGGGAACTATGTTATAGAGTTATGTGGCCTAGAAATCTCATTTCTACCATTTTGATCACCATTATGTCATAACCTTTAGGCCATAATGCAGAATGAGGAATCATGACATAGACCTAAGGGTTGTGTCATGATTTATACTTGCAAAAAATTTAAAGTACTGAAATTACAACTTTTCATTTTCATAGGTTAACCCCTATAACCCCCACTTCTCTTCTTATTTGACTCATCCATCCCTTATATTGATGAAACCACTCACCCCACTCCTTCTTGAGTATTCTTTTATGATTAAACCAAGGAACATAAAGGAATAAAAAATATGTGATATATTCTCACTACCACAGGGTATTTCCTAAACCTTTAATTTTTTCTACCAGTCCTTATAGAAATGTCCAACCAAGATTAGTTATTTTGGAATTTAATGAGTGGGATTCTTTTTTTAGAGTCTTTTGTTTCCCACTAAATGTATTTTTTATCCTTTTCTAGTTAATTCATCATAGATCTAAGTGATTTACATTGATTTATGTTGGGGGTTTCATAATTTTTATTTGTTCTATAATAAAATAATTCAAGCATTTTTAAATAATGTGTTTAAATTTTTTTAAAAGAATTATATAAAACTATAAAATTTCTTTATCTATTAGATAATATATTTGGAATAATTTACTTGTAATTTGGTGCTGAAATTAGTTTAAAAAGAATGTTTTATGTGGAAATTAGTGAGTTATACAATACATATTTGATGAAATACATATTGAGTCTAAAATGGTTTCAAATACGGGAGTGGATCCACATTGGAATGGGTAATGTATATCTAAACCTAGGTAATTAAGTTAAAAGGCTAGGAATATAATGGTTAGGCATGGAATTATTTACTTAGTAGTATATTCACACTACAACACTATCTAAAAATTATTATTAAATGATAGGGAGTCACTTCTTGCAGTTGAACCTACCACTTAGGAATTAATATTACTTGAACTAGGGGTGTGCACAAACTTGATTATGATTTTTTCAATCACCGAGTTGTGTTAGGATCCTAGATGGCCCAATCATATGATATCTTAGGGTATTCCCATGGTTCTTGTTTTAATTTGGCCATTTACTTTTCATTTTTTCTTATCATATTAGTTATTATCTATTGGTTACTTTTAAAAATTGTTATGAATTTTTTTGATCTAGTTTATTTAAAAATTATCATACCTTGTTTTATTTAATAAATACTTTTTGGTGAAATAATTGGTGGGATCCTATTAGTCTAGTTTAAATCAGACCCAACATACACCCAATGGGTGTATATAGAATTTTCTTTAAAATATTTAGGTAAAGCTCTAGTGATTCTTAGTGGAGGTTGGTAATAATGTTAGTAAGTCATGGAAGAGGACTGTGACATGGTAGGGAAAATACAATGTGCCACACAGTGATATGTAGTGTTTTTGTTTAGTTTTTCTGGATTTTGTTTTTTTATTAAACTATTTTAGTGCCACATCAGTTTCCCAACCCATAAATATTATATATGTATCACCTTAAATCTTAATTTTGGTTAGTATATAGATGGTAGTTATTTTAAAATTGTATTTCATATTATTTCTACTTGGATATTTTTATTTTTATAATCTAAATTTTTTCATTGTTTTTGTATTTTTTTTTAAAGATCACATTAATTTCCAAGGTATTGAAAGGTATTTTGGATCGCCAAAATTTATTTATTTATATATTATCATTGAATAATGTGTTCCAAAAATAATTTATTGATGTATATTCTCTAGTTTCAACCCCTTGGGGATCTGGAATGCCCTATGGGTTGTACCATAGGGTATATTTGGTTCTTGGTTAAGGGGTTGGATTATGAAAAAAATAAATAATAACTCATATAGAATTATTTACTTTTCATGTGTTAGAAAATATAAAAACCAAATTTTGATATTATCTCATTTTTATACTTGTATTAGAAGAGTTTTCATTACTTATTTTTTTAGTAATTTATATTTATCCATGTATTTTGTGTTATTAATTTTATTTTAATTTATATTACTTAATTGGTTAATAATATAATTTGGTCTTAAAATATAATTTGGAGTTTGATTGGATGGTATTTTGAAAGAAATAAATTAGTGGTATTTGTAATTAAGGGGAACTGGGTGGACGATTGGTACCAAATGGTACCCAATAACCTTTATTTGGTTGATAATAATAAACTACCAACACCACAAGGTTGACAATGGTCTAGTATCAGTCACCCAGTGGAAACCAGTTATCCAGGGATCTTGTACAATGTATCTTATGGACCAAAGAGTGGCCGATGGTCCCCCGATGGGTACCCAATAGGTTTCTGAATTGTTTTTTTACTAAACCTGTATTTTTTTATTGTTTTTTAATCTTATATGGGAATTACTTTAGGATTATTATAAACCCATATCCATAGTTCTCTCCAACTTAAATATTATTTATCCTTCTCTTCTTTTGTGATAACTTCACTTTTATCCTTGATCGAATCATCTTCTAGGATCTTGAAGGTCGTGTTTTTTCAAAAGGCTAAGGTAAGGCAAACTATTTTTCTCTAGTTTCAATTATAATTTTATTCTAAAGTAAAAAACCAAAATCTATATTCATCTTAGGATTCCTAGAATTCTTCCTATTTCAATCGTTTCTACTCTCCCTCATTTTGAAAGAGAGGTCAGTGATTTATATGTTATGTAATCTCTCATCCCTCAAATAAATTCATAGTGGTCATATTGGTAGTGGAATCAGAAAGTGTGAGCTTTAAAAAAATATAGAATTTATTTGAAAACATCATCTTGAAATTATTTCTCTGAATATTTATTAAATAAAACTAATAATATTTAATTAAATCATTAGTAATATACTATAATGTTTTTCTTTATATGATTTATTTATTTTGTTATTGTTCTTTTTTTATTTGTCATCATGATAATGATACCAAAATTTAAATGGTTTATATATTTATAAATTACTTTTATTGTTTCCTAAAACTATAGATCAATTTTTTAATTCAACATATATTCTTATCCTTGGAATATGTTATATGATATATTTTTGAAAAGGTATGAAAATATTGGTTATGTATGGTTTATGGGTATGTTTATATCTTAAAAATTCCATTGATTATATCCCAAAGGTTTTATTCCCTTATAGTATATACTTTAAGGATGTGTAACTAATTATTCTATTATTTTTAGAATTTCACTATGAAATAATGGTAGGTTTCCATTAAATCCTAGTTAACTGGTGTAATCCAATTATCGGGGTAAACGTTTCTATTTATTTTCAAAAATTATTGTATAAATGGATAATTGATGTTATTTTATTGTATGCATATTTTTTATGGTCACTCTATAAACAAGAACTCGTGATTGTTTGGTGGGTTAAGGTGTTAATTGCTTACAAAGTACATTTTACTCTAACTTAACATATATCGCATGGGGTGTGTAGAAACCCTTTCTTCTAAAATCCCTGTAATTTAGAGACCCCAAATATTAATGGATTAAAAAATATTTCAGATTAAATATGTAAGATAATTTTGGATTTTTTAGTGTATAACATTCATGGATAGGAGTTGAATTAGTTTTTTTTTATTTTTAGAATTTTTTATTTATGATTTAGACTCTCTCCATGACATATGAATGTTTTTCTACCTTTCAATCTCATATGTGATGAAACTTATTTTACTTTCAGAATAATTTATTTCATAGATATATTGTATATTTTATAACCTATTTTCTAGTTATTAAATTGTAATTAATCTATTGTAATATAACTTCCCACTTCATACATAATAGCATAGTACGTCTTTTAGCCATGGGTAATCATGAAGAATTCCCATGCAATTTTATTGATTTATGTTATACTAAGTGGTCTAGATTGTGTCATTAAAAAATGTTACTTAATCCCTTCTTAATATTTAATTGTTTTTCTTTGTTTACGGACTGAATTGATTTGGTAAAGTGGTGTATGAGAGATTATATTATTAGAACTCAATAAGAAATATTTAAATATATTATTCTATTATTATTATATTAGATACTTGATTTATAAAGGTATCATAGGTTTCAATTATGATTTATTTTCATGATTTAAAATTTAATATTTAAAAAAATTAGAATATTAGATTAAAACATATAGTAAACCTTTTTATTTTGTTCTGGTGTGTAAATTTATAGTGGATTTCTAAAAATCATAGAGTATTAAAAAAACTCAATAATAAATCCTTAATTAATTATAAAATATTTTTTCTAAAAAAAATATAAACCAATAAATATATAATTAAAATAAGAAATTATTTATGTTATTTATAAATAACATGGATATTTCATGATTATATATAGAATAACTATCTAAAAAATTATTGATTATGACATAAATTATATAAAAATAAAATTAACTTTTATTTAGGAGTGGTTATATGGGGGTTACATCAAATTCACTACATTTTTTATGTTGATACATATCCATTTAACCTTGAATAGAAACTTATATTGAAAATGTCACAAAATTATAGGGTATTCCACCTATACAAACACACACAACCAAGTAGGGTGGTCAAAGAGAATACACTACCTGCTCGGTTTTCTATCATTCCATAGGTCCTCTGTGGCTTAATGATATTGATGTTTTTAATCTCTAATATACCAAATAATTTTGTCTAGTATGGGGCCATAAGATAAAAATGAATGAATAGATTACATCCACCATTTAATTGAAATTATTAATATCCCATAGAAAAAATATGGTGTGATTAGTGGATTTCATTTTTAGGTATACTCTAATCATTGGTGGGAAATTATTATAGAGGTAAAAATATCAAGTTTTGACATGTAACTGATTTTCATTTCTATTTTATGAGTAGTCTTTTCCAATACCACTCACTTGAATATGTCTTGTAAACTCACAGAACTACAAAAACGGGGACATAATCGTTATAGAGTATTACACTAAGGTTACAGTTCTACTTCATTTTCTATATTATTATATTGAAATGAAGATTCTAAATTTTTTACCTTAGTTTGGGTCTGGGTGAATCAATATAGTGTTTATTTATATTTTATTGTTCACATTCTCATAGGTTTTGAAGAAGATTTTAGTGGTGAATACTGGTTCCATGTGATATTATAATGTAGTTGGGTTCCCTTTTAGTAGAAGCATATGGGGGGATCTTCTATTAATAATAAATTGGAATGGGAGGAGATATATTGGGATAAATCATATTATGGAATTTAGGGTGCAATTTTTTTCACTCACTCCAGCCTCAAAGAAACCTACTATTTGGACTAATCAATATCTAATAATATAAAAAAATATTTCCTAATTCTGATTTAGAGGTAAATAAATTTATGTATATGTCTAATGTGGTCATCATGATGGTTATTTTATCTGTATATTCCCCCAGATAGGTCTCCTGAAAAACAGATGATCTAGTGAGCCACTAACATTAGGCATGGATCCCCAAACACTAGAGGTTTCTAGTTATAAGGAAAGTTCTATAGAGTGGTACATATAAAAAATATATTTTTATATAAAATAAATATAATAACCCAGAGTGAAAAAATTAATATTTTTATAACTGACCAATATAGAAAAAGTAACACATAGTAATAAAAATGCATACATGAAAAGTCATACAAGATATAAAAAGGTTAATATAGAGATATACAAACATGACCATCTAAATTAAATTAATTAGATAAAATAATTCTCTAAAATACATTCCCAATACCTAATATGATTATATGAATATATTACATGAGAAAACATTAAAAAAAACTCATTCACTTATAACTTATATATATTATTTCTATTATGAGAAAGACTACTTAATCCATTATGAGTCATCATAATCTCCCAAAAATTCTCAAAATAATAAAATCTTATAGATATTATATAATTTTATAATCTTCATAACTTGGGGTATAGAAACATAAGATAGTGTGGGCAAAAATTCTCGATAAGGGTAAATATAACTGTCAATAATCAAATATCATATGCAGCCATAAGATGAGAATATGGGTATAATATAGATAGATAAGAACCTTATACCCAAATAAATTATCTATCATATATAATAGAATAAATCTTGTAAAAAAATAAGACATTATTAAAATTATTATGGAAATATAAATAATTCATCATGATCCATGCGAATATAATCATGGGCATGTCACTTTCAAAATTAATAATCCCCTGAAATCTATCACAACAAGGAACATTATAAAAAACATATGAATTGGGATAAAAAATTATAAAACAAACTCTGTGATTCATATTGTGAAAAATAAGATTATCACACTATTTATTATGAATAGACAAAAATACCATGTTCTATGTTGTGAACAAACAAAATTTCCACTTTTCATGCTGTGAACAAACAAAAATCTCATGCTTTATATTGTGAATAAAAAAATTTCTACACTTAACATCATTTCATAAGAATTAAAAATCCTTAAATAATGAATTAAAGGTACATATTGTACCCAAACCATAAATCATCTATACATATTTGTTTCACTTCAATATAAAGATTCATGATATCATAAATAATCTATGGGAAAATGAAAGAATTTCATAAACCATCCAAAATATAACTGAACCTGAAGTTAAGATAACAATAAGGTACAAAAAATATCTTATTTCAAAATGAATCATGTTATAATAACATATATAGGGTTATAAAAACATCTCATCACGAAATATTAATATTACAGGGAAAATATAATTGAAAATTCAATACATATCCTCAAAAACTTTTTAAATAATGTGGTAAAAATATTATTCAAATTCATTGTTGTGATGGTAATGAAAAACCATTTGAAGACCATATTATAAATATTTAAGAATAAAATCACATTTTAATGACAAAATGTTTATCAAAAAATGCAGTGTGGAAAAAAAATAATTTTATTTTGAAATAATGTAAATCTCTTTGAATATTTTGAATTTACTTTATCAAAATCCCACATCATAAAAAAAAGTATTAATACATCCACTTTAAAAGAGTAGAAATAAAATATGTAGGTCACATGAGGAAACACAGATTTGGGTTTCAAAGTAAGAATGGCATAAAAGTTTCTGGGAATATTGAACTTGGAAACGGAGGAAACCCCATTTTAAAAGAGATTGTATTCTAAAAAGAATATTTAACTTTTTTGATAATGAAATTCATCGATAAAGAATTTTTTGTTAAAAATTTTATTTACCCAAGAGTCAAAATAAGGTGTATCTTATGAAATAGTAAATATAATTATTTTTTAAACATAGAATAATGATTCTCAAATAATAAAAATTTTACTCAAAGAAATTAAATTTGAGTTATAGAAATCCCATTTAGATGAAAAAATTCTTGAAGCAATGGAAATTTAGAAAGGGGTTATGTTGGAGAAATTTAAATTAATTGAAACGAAATAAAATTATAATAAAATTAAATCAAAGGGAATAATATACCAAACATATATAAAATATTTTAGAAAAAAATTTATAACCCAAATAATGAGATTTAATTTTCCAAAGATACATACAGTAATAATAGTGTAAGAACAAGGGGGTTACCATGAAATTTAAATTAATGTATTATTAAATGAGAATAATTTTTTATACTTAAAGTAAATAGGGCTATAAATACCTTGAACCTATTATCCCATAATCGTAGATTACACTATTATATTTATATAAGATATAAGAGATAATATCCCAAAAGACCAAATAATTTATAAGCCTTAGTAAATAGATACATACTTGAATCTCACATTACAATGAAAAACATATTTATTGGAGAATAGAATTATACCCTTTAGTATATCCATTTTTCAATCATTATACATTTTTTGGAATCCAAAGGAACGGAAAAATTAGAAATTAGTGAGGTCATATTCTTAGTATTGATATGCATATAGTGAAATATATCATTAATAACTATGTCAAAATAAATATAAAATATTGAGTATCTAAAATAACAAGACACTTTATAAATAACTTGATAAAGTATATTTATATGATAAGAATATGTTATTATTAAATTATTCCACATAAATAATCACATGAACTTGAAAATTATCCTTATATATCATAACTAATCAATTTATCACTTGAACATAAATAAATGGAATCATAATTAACGAATACATAATACTATACATCATAAAATATCTTCAAGACCTCTTGAAAAGTCACATTACATAAATGGAAAAGGACTAGGAAAAATATAGAAGCTAATTTGTCTCATGATACTAACCAATGCATCGAGGGAATATAAAAGTCTCTTACAATCATATACTAAGTGCAATTCATTCCACATATGAAATGGGGAAAAATTATTAATGTAAATATTGATATTGAAAAACATAAATATTAAATGTTAATAACTTCCCCCAATAAATAAAAATAATCATAAAGCATCGGGAATAATATGTAATGTTGTATCAGATAGTAAATTTCTAGTAAACCATAATATTTTAAAAAAAATATTTACCTTGATCAATTGAATTTAAAAAGTTATTTAGATATTTTCTGTGAAAAATACCCCTTTCAATTAAAAATCACTTCTTTAAAGTATTAAATACAAACCAAATATTATTAAAATAATTTTATTTTAAAAAAATATTGTAAAATTATGGTATCTAAAAAAAATGTTGTTATTCTATAATGTAATTCTTTACAAATCCTTAAAAACATCCATTTCACACTGTTGTGAAAAGGTAAAAAATAACCTTGTTCAGAAAATTAAAATAATATTCCTTTTTGAAAATTCATTGAAAATACAAAAATGAGTATAAAAGAATATTCAACAATCATAGGATAATATTAAAAATATTTTTGAAAAAAAAATATTTGAAAACGTGAACATGGGAGAGAAGCATTCTCGACTGAGTAGAAAAACAAAGTAGGTTTTCCTTAAAAAATTATTTTGGAATATTTATTACATAAAGAGATGAAATAGAAATTAAAACTTGTAATTTATGAAAATATTAGTAGGAAAAGAAAATATATAGTGTTTAATATGGAAATATAAAATAACTTCCTCAGTGGAAACATACATAATCTTGAATAATGTTGATATTATGAAATAAACCCTTCCTCATGTCTGATTTCTTTTATATATGTCAGAAACTCTTTTATAATAAATATATAATTTTAATTCATATATTAAAGATACATACTCATATATATAATACCATATATGACTTAATTATAACTTTTTTAAGTGACCCTGACCACAGTAACCTTGGGCTAGTATCTACACTATTGCATTGGCCTAAATGAAAAGGTTCAAATCATGAAAGACTAATTAGTTTAGTATTTTCTGATAAATAAATACATAGATTATATCCATTTTACATTGGGAATAAGAAATAATATATAAAAAATAACATTAGTTGTTTTCTTGAAAAGTAATTACAATAATTCTTCTTCATATCCTCGGGAAGGAAAACAAAATAAGGGTGATCTCAAATGCTCAATATGGGTTAAGTACAGTGGAAGATGTCAAGAATCAACAAGAATATAAAATATTTAATTTTAAATAAATAAACACCCATCACATTTAAATAACTTTATTATCATGAAAATATAATGCATAATCAATATTGCAAGGTAAATAACAGAAAACAAATTTTGTTTAATCATTAACTAAAAATTAAATGCATCCATAGAAAATATCATACTTAAATAATCGTGGAAAATAATAACAAATAAATTCTAAATTAATTAAATTCTTAATTATTTTTTGTCCTCATCTCAAGAATCATGATACCTCAACTATCAATAACTTTCACAAGATGGTTTAAAACTACAGGTATAAACCCATTTAATTTGACCAACTTAAATGTCTCTAGAGACGTATCGATGCATCGAGGGGATATACAATTCCTAGACCCATCCAATTCAACATGTCCAAATTACTCATTATATATCTAATAATCAATTAAATTTAGGAATAATATTCCTTATAAACAAACATCCATTTTATGTAAGGGATACATATTTATCAATATTTCTCTAGTTTATAAAATAACATTAAAGTTATACACTATATATAAAAATTGAATAAGTTTTTGGAAATAATCATATCCATCATAAAATAATTTTTTTATTTAAAAAATATTTATTTTCAAATGAAAAATGATCACAATAATGTTATTGTTCCAAAAGAAAATTGAGAATCACAAATGGAAGTGACATTGTAAAATAATATTAACCACTATGTAATTTTCAATTAAACTCCCATTAGATGAAATAATTAAAATTTAAACATAAAATATCAAGAAATATAAATTAAAACTGATATTAAATGTCAAATAGTTTGTATATACATTATATAAAATTAATTAGGTGCATATCATTACAATATACCTCAATGAAGGGAAATTGATATGATATCACTTACATTATTCTTTCTTTTAGTAAAAAGTAATTTTACCACATATATAATGTTTTGAAGAATGTTATTAATTTATAATCGAATAATAATAATATTTATAATATCATATATTATCCTCTTATATCATTTTACAACTCTTGTTAAAAATAGTCGGTTGTTTTCACTATTTTTTGTGTTAGTTACCTTACCTTCACATATGTATTTTGTAATAAAAGTTATGGTTATAATACATAGGATATAAGTAATTCATGTACAAAATTTTAATAATGTAATAATATCATATTAAATTAGAAGATTTATTTTTATATCCACTCTTAAATGTTTTTCAAGGAAAATGTATAACATTATTTTGAGGACATGGTAGGTCATACGTATGAATGAGTGATGATATCATACCCATAACAAGTGAAAGGGTAAGGATGTGGGTGATATAATAAATTCAAATAATCAATTTAATCTAATATACATTACCTATATTGATTAATTTTATATTTATTAAATTCTCTATGACGTTTAAGTGAAAAACGATTCACATCACTTCACGATGTGGTAGTCTAAAGTACACATGATCGACATCATCATATTTTAAACGACATTGAAATTCAGTATTTATTTTTGATATTAATGTTCCATTAAAATATTTGTATCATTAAATTACATATAAATATTTATTCCATCATTATATCCAATTGGGATAGGGGTTGATGGAAAACATGTTACATCAATTCGTGAGGTGGTAGTCTGCCATACACACTATCGATGATCTCATTTCCCATTTGATGGAAATTTAAGAGGATAAATATTATGAAATAAATATAATAAAATATTATTTTATTTTATTTATTTCATTTAAATACATAATTTAATGTGTAAGATAAGAAACAAAATGAAAGATCTTTGTTAAGACAATTACCATCTCTAAGATAAAGTTCCTTTGAATCTCCCCTTACAAACCCTATGGATGGCCTTTTGGGAGGAACATAAGCTCTAGAATAGAGATAAAGATGATGGAGATGGTTTTTTTCAAGAAAAAATTTTTTTATGTTTGAATAAGTGATGGAAGGGGTGCCCTTTAAAAGTGGGGAAAGGGGACATCCTTGGAAATTATATTGAAATTTCCCAAAAGAATCCAAAAATATATTAATTAACATGAAAAATCTTCAAAATGACCCTATTTTAGATCTTGGGAAGCATAATGATGAATTATGGTTGTACAATAATATTATTACAAGTTATTTGGATATTTTGAACCCTTATTTTCTTAGTTTAACACCTGGTAATCTTATTTTTACCTTAACTAATGTATTTAATTTTTATTATTTCCACTATTCATTTTCTTCAAAAAATTAAATAGACCATATTTTGTAAAAAAATTATTCTACTTTAAAATATGGAATCCATTTTTCTAAATTCCATACATATAAGTGGAATATTTTAATTTAAAATTAATTATGCATACGTGATGAGAAATCTAGTTTTCAAATAAAAAATATTCAAATGTTTACAATTTTTTGATATCAAAATTCAGAACAAATTTTTTTCCAAAAACTCAAATTGAATTATTAAATATTTAATTGAACTAATTTTACATTATACCAATTTTTAGATATAATTTATATTTTTAAACAATTTAAAAGAAAATAAAGTATTCAATTAATATTCATAATTTTCCATTGTTCATTAAAAAATGAAACATTTTAGAAAGACCAAAAAAATCACCATATGATAATTTTGATATGATAATTTCAAAAATTATTTTAATTTTATCAAATAAATTTTTCAAAATTTTGAAAATATTATTTTTAAAATATGTACGTGAATGGATACTAACCCTTCTTTTAGAAAAAAATATGGTTGTTTTAGAAAACATTTATTTTTCTTTTCAATTATAATTTTTTTATTTATAAAAAATTGATAACCATAATTTTTATAATTTGGTTATTACTATTCATTCTTTGAAAGTTAATGGATTGGTTATAATTTTTATGATTAAATAATATTTTAATAGAGTATTTTTATTTACACACGGTGTTGTGTGTATCACATGCTATCAAAGAGATTGATCTAATATAAAAGGAGATGATTAGTAAAGTCATAGGGTGTTAAATTATTCCCCCCTAAAAAAAATTCATACCAAAACATTTTTGGATATTACATTGTAAATAGATGATTTTAGTTATTATTTATAACAACCTCTATTTCCCGCATCCTTCATTTAATGATTTCTCTAAATTTCATTTTCATGATAACACACACACAATCCGTTTTTTTGTATTATTTGAAATGCCACATTATGGGTAAGTGGGAACCATACATAGAGCCACATATCCATGCGTATTCCAATCCAAAACCACTACGCACTGCATTCCACATTCAAATTTCAAAAGCCCAAATTCACCCGCCAGATCCACCTTGATCCATGGGATAAACCACCTCGACCCGCATACTCTCATAAATCATGACCTCGAACCAAGAGAGCTGAAAAAGTCACATTGCTGCCATCTACAATCAGTGAAATCAAAATCTTCATTCTCACCGCTGGAGAAGACACTCACCACTATCAGCGTCATCCAGACTGTTGTCGTCGTCACCATTCCAACATTACCTGAGTTATCGGAAATCAACAGAGTCCTTCATAACCACGATTAAACAACAACATTGTGCCGATAAAAACTAGAATCATCCAAGAAACCATTACATTTCAAACGCACGTCAACAAAACAAGAAAATAAAGAAACCTCAACTAGAAACAACACTATCAAGAACCACTGACGACTTCCGCCATAACCAAAACAGAAAAAATCCCTTCCAAAAGACACCATCAAATCCTTCGCCAGGTTGGTCTCGAGTTGATCAACCACCAAAGAAAAGGAAACAAACAAAGCACCACTGAAAACTGAAACATACCACACGAGGGGTACCGTATTCCGCCGAACCCCACCTCCCAAAACCATTGAAGAACCACCACATGAGATCCAACTAGGAGAGAAGAATAAGCGCTTGAGGTCAGGGTAGGTATAATAGCAGTCAAGGTCACCGAACGACGGCAGCAAGGTAAGAATAAAACCATAAGCCAACACTAAGGTCGATCCGAAACAGAAGCGCTTGAAGAAACAAAAATAACCAAACCCCATAATGAAAAACCCCCATGTTACCACCACTCCAAATTTGAAATGGAGATTATCACTTGAATGCAAGATTAGGGTAGGGTTGTTGTAGCTAGAGGATTCAAAGGCTACTGACTTTGGTAGAACTAAATAAAAAACCCCAAAAGAAGAACAATAAAAAAGTCGCACCATCAAGAAAGAGAAAAAGGCCTACATCGACCAAATTAAAGGACCATAGAGGATGAAGGAGACTAAAGGGGTCGAAAGTAGAGAATAAAGGAATAAACATAAGCAGTGCTCAGATGCACCACTGCCCCCAAGTATAGGGTTTCATCGAGAAACCCAAAACGGGCGAGCAGGTGAGGGGGGAGCCACGAGAGAAGGGTGTCATCATCCTAGCAAGATAAAGTAGCAAATTCCTCACACTTTATTTCTACTTGAAAAAATATGAATGGATTATTCATAGTATAATATATCACATTATTATTATATCACATCATAAGAGAGAACATGTTTTAGTTCTAGAATAAGCTTCTTTAACAATGTGATATAGAACATGTCAAGTACTTTTGAGATATTTGGCGGCATTTGCAAATGACAAGGAAAAATAAAAAATATTTCAATACTTTTTAAGGGTCCAATTTACTTGGTTATTAATTTCCATTTCTTATCAAACCTTATAAAACCCTTACATGGATATACTTTCAAGAAATTAGGATCTCCCACTTTTAATTCAAAATCTTTCCTCCACTTATCAACATAAGTCTTCTGCCTACATTTAGTTGCCTTAATGTGAGCTTAAATATATTTTACATTTCTTGTTGTCTCTTAAAAAAATCCAAACCTACGATTTTCCTTTCACAAACATCATCATAACAAGTTGGAGTGTGAAAAGTCTTTCCATATACTACATCATATAGAACCATTTGAGTACTTTCATGGAAAATATTTTTGTAAAAAACTCTACCAAAGGTAAATACTAATCCCACATACCTTGAAAGTAATATAAGCCTGGCCTCAACATGTCTTACATTTTAGGAATTATCCTTTTAGATTATCCAATATTTTTCAGAGGTATGAAGTGCTCAAATGAATCTCAATATCAATATCCTTAAGGTGGATTTTCCATAATTTAGATGAAAAATGGGGATCTCGATCAGACATAATTGAAAGAGGTTCATCATAAATTCTTACAAAATCATTTCTATAAGGCCATGAAAGGTTCTGAAGAGGAAAATATTCTCTTATATATAAGAAATGTGTATATTTTTATAGGTGGTCAAGGATAACCCATATTAAATAATTAATTATTATATTCTTTAGTAGACTTTTATTAGAGTCTAGATCAATTTCACCCCATTTCAATGTTTGAATAGAAAAGGGGTTAAATATATTATCTATGAAGTTGTCTAAAATATTTCAGTTATTTAAAGACCAATCATCTAGACACATAACCATCAATTTCCCACTTCATGTTACACAACCATAAATGTTTCATAAAATTCCTATAAATATTTTTCTACCAGTGTATAGAAAAATTTGATATATGAGAAAATTCCAACCATTCACATTTTGGTTTAGGTATAAAAAGTACACATGATCACTTTCCAAATTTTAGAACATCAACTTTACAAATGATGGTTGGTCATTTCCCATCATTAACAGCTTTTATTGTCTTTTGAAAGTATTCATCATCATATTGAGAACTTTTTATATTTTATAATATAAATGGGTTTCCACTTATTTGGAAAATCAGTGATATTAATCCATTGATAATAATTTCCATATCCATATTTACTATAACCAAGAACATAGTATCTCTCAAAATCTTGATTTGTTTCATAATTCCCGGATCTTTTCTAATCAATTAGTTTCCAACATTACATTATTTCTATGAATGTTAGTGTATTGAGAAATCATAATCCTTAAGTATCTCAAGTAATAACCTTTTCATCATATTGAGATATTTCTATTAAAAGTTGTATTTTAGTATTTTATGATCTGTGTATATCTCTCTCATTTAACTATAGAGATAAAGTCTATATGTTCAATAAAAATATTCTAGCTTCCAACTAAAGATTGTGGTATGGATAGTTTCATTCCTGAGTCATCAATTTCCATGATACATATTTAATAACTTTATCATTTTTTATTAGGACACAACCATGTCCCATTTTTTATGATTCACTATAAATTACAATCATTACATTTTATAAAGGTATAGTCAAAATTGTAATATTGAATAAACACCTCTATATTTCATAAAAAAAATTTCACAGTTCTATTTCTAAAGAAACATAACCCTTTTATGTGTAATCTTTTTAATGTGGTAGCTAATAAAGAATTTTTTTGAATGAATAGCCACTATTGACCAACCAAACCAAGGAAACTACATAACTCAGATATGTTTTTTGGTATAGGAAATTCTTTGACACCCTTAGTATTCCTAGGATCAACTAATATTCCATCCATGGAGAAAGAATGACCAAGAAAAGAAAATTCTTGAATCCTAAAAACACAGATTATAAATTTATCATATAATTATTTCCCTATAATAATCTCAAGAATTATCAATAACTGATTCACATGGTCCTCATATCATTTATAATTCACCCAAATATAATCAATAAATACCATAAAAAATCAACACGATATTCTATGAATACAATATTTATTATATCAATATAAATATAGGGTGAATTAGTAAATCCAAATGGAATTTTGGTAATATCATTATTTCTATACCTCGTTCGAAAGGATATATTCAGAAAGTCTCCCTTCATCTCAAAATTAATTATACCCAAAATGAAGATTAATTATTAAAAAATATTGGGCTATGTGAAATTGATCGACTAATTCCACAATGTGAGGAAGAGGATACTTATTCATTATTTTAATATCATTGATTATACTATAATCAATACCCAACCTCATGTATCCATAATTCTTCTTAACAAAGAGAATAGGGGCTCCACAATTTGAACACTTTTGATAATATATCCCTTGTCCCCAAAATTCTCTATTTGTTTCATTAACCTTACTGGTTATATAATGCCTATTATATAGGGAGTCTTTTATATTGTTCTTGAATTATGGATTAAATCAATGTAGAACTCATCTTTATGCTCTAGGGTAAGTCAATGTAATTCCCAAGGAAATAAGTCAATGTATTCATGTACAATTGGTACCTCCTAGATTTTTAGATTACCTTCTCAGTCCCAATTTTTTTCACTTCTACCCCAAGAATATCATTTAATAGAGCTATTGGGGGTATAAATATACATGACTCATCTGATTAAGTCTCTAATCTAAAGATAATGAATTCTAAATCTTCCTTACAGTTCATAATTTCCTTATTCTTGTAATAAATATTTGAATCTTATATTGAAACACAGTCCACAACAATTATTATATTAAATTCACCCATATGTATGATAATAATATTAGAAAATAAATCACTTTTATAGGTAATACTAGGGACTTCTTAAAACAACCTCATTGTCGTGATACCTTTTTAAGAGCTCTAACTGACAACTATCATCTTAAATTAAAAGTTAAATGTCTAATTTTTATAGAGAAGTGGCTGGATATAAAATATTTCTATGATAAATAGTCAAATAAAAAATTATATAAGTTTTAATAAATTATAAATATACATACCAACACATTATTGGGTGCATCACCCTCAGCTATAGTGATCGCTTAATCTTGGCCTTCATTCCTTTCCCTCTTCTTTGGTGGATTCCATTTAGGCTTATGGAATTCATTTTCATAGTGCCACATATATTTGTAAATAAATTAATGGACATAATATAAATATTTCTTCCCCTTACCGTCATGATTATAGTGACTCATATGTTCACAATTAAAAAAAACTCACCATCCATTCAGTCATTTCCTTGAATGATTCTTTCTACAGTTATGAGAAAATAGAAATTATTGTGTTATATTCCTCTTATTTAACGTATTACCAATTTAATAGTTTTTATAGATCATATTATTCTATTTATTGCCCTATAATATAAAATATTTAGAGAATTCATACTATTTTTTGATGTCATATAAATATTTTTTTATCATATATTGGAATTTTTTGAGAGATCGGTTCCATTCATGGGCATAGCTTAATCCCTTAAGTAAAATATTCAATCTTACACTCTGTGTTTTGTTTGTAATCTATAGTAAACATACATAACCTTGTAAAGGTTACCATATAATCAAAAACACTTTCTTATTCCTTTTTCTTTAATCTAATGAACATTCTCTTTACTTCAATTTTTTTCTCATGAGGAAAATATTTGTCAAAGTATGTCTACTTAAATGATTTCCATTCCATTAATTTTATTTCCTCTTCCTCCCTGGTATTTAGGATCAATTACCACCATTGATCAGAATAAAATTTTAAACAATACACTAGAAGTTTAAGATTTTATTTTTCATAGCATCTCAATTCCATAAATATCTCCTCTAGAGACTTAATACATTTTTTGGCTACCATTGGATTATTAGTCCCACCAAATGATGGGAAATTTTGTCACATAAACCAGTCCAACATTGGAGAATCTAACAGTGGAATAGGTTTACCTATCCATTAAACAATTACCTCATCGTCTTAGGTGAAATTTATTTCCATATAATGCTTCATATGGTGAAATTTAATACTAGAATTGAAGCTACTATCATAGAAAAACTATGCCAATGATAAATAATAATCCCACATACCTTTAATGTAATGATAGAATTATCTCAACATGTCTTCTAATGTTTGAATAATACATTAAGAATTTCCATCATTTTGATGGTGGTAAGCAATTCCTAAATGAAAATCACTATCAAGATATTTCTTAATAATTTTCCAAAAACAAATGTTAATTGTGGATCAAAATCAGTCAAAATTGAAATAGTTATTCCATGAAGACTTTAAAACGTTTTAATATAGATTCACGTATGTATTTAAACTGGTAAATCGCCTTTTATAGTAAGATAATATACATATATGTTGAGGAGATCAACAATAAACCATATTTCATCACCCTTTCTTGTATTATTTGTTAATACTGTGAAAAAAGCCACAGTAATTCCATACCATTTCTATATTGTAATAATTAGGGTTTTCATGACTCATATATGATTTTTTCTTTCATCCTCCACCTATTTAAAAACCAAATATCTTGACACATAATTCCTAATTTCCTACATCATATTATCACACCAATATAATATTACAAATATATATACATCTTAGTGGTATTAGGGTGTATAGATAGATAAGAGTTATGAGAATTATCAAACAATTACCTCATCATCTTAGGTGTATATTTAACAGATTGTCTCAATACAAATTTTAGAATTCCATCCTTAAAAATCAAGTCTTCTAATTTTCCATCTTTCAAGACTTTAATTTTCTTTGGAAAATTCTCATCATAAGGTAAAGAATATTTTACCTTTTCAAGAAAAGATTATTTGGTAATGACTTGTTAAGGGGTGACGTTTCCACTTTATTAATAATTCCCATACAAATATTATAAAGATCCATGAACATTTCATACATGTCCATCCTCATTTTGGTCATAACTATTTGATCTTTCCTTCTCAATGCATATCCTACCTTATTTTCCTTCCTTATGTGGTAGCATATTGAGAAATGATTTTTCTTCAGTTTCTTATCTCATTCAATTTCTTTTTGTTGAGATCCTTCTATGAAAAGATGTATTTTAGAATCTTAGATATGTGTATATCTCATATATTTCCACATTGAGATAATGTCTCCATATAATACATGTTGATTTTAAGGATTATAACTCAATATCGTTGGATGGATAGTTTTTCTCTCAATATTTAACTTCCATGATACGTAAGCAATAACCAAATCATTCCCCATAAGGACACAACAAATTAACCTCCTCTATAAATCACTATATATCAAAAACCCAACATTTACTAATAGTAGACTCAAAATAATTTCATTCACCAATATCTCATTCAATTATTCATAAATTCTTAGTATTACATCATCCAGATGAAAATAATCCCATTATGAGTAATCTTGGTGAATGGGTTATCCAATCAGGAAATGTTTTGAATAAATCGATGGTAGTTACATGAAAATCCAATGAAACTAAGAATCATAGTTTTGGTTAATGGGGTAGGACATTCGTTTTATAACTTTATCTTTTTAGGGCCAAATGAGATTTAATCCATACAGATGATATGGACATGAAAAGAAACTTTTTAAACCCATAATTTACACTTTCTAAATTTCATATATAACACTTTTCTTATAATAATCCCATGAATGATCATCAAGTGATTCTTATAGTCCTCATAACGTTTATAATATACCAATATATCATTAATTAATACTACAAAAAAACATCAAGATATTCCATTAATACTCTATTAATTTGTTCCATAAAAATAGAGGTTGTATTATTTAATCCAAATGGAATTTCTATAAATGTGTAATGTCCATAACTCATTTGAAATTATTTATTTAGAATTTATTCATTCTTTACTTAGAATTTATGACACCTAAAAAGAATGTTGACCATTGAAAAATATTAATATATGTTAACTTTATTTATTAAATAATTAATTTGAGGTAGTGAGTACATTTTATTTTTCATAAAAACATTGATTTCGCAATAATCAATTCACATTCTCATAGATACATCATTCTTCTTACGAAAAGAAAAGGGGATCCATAAGGAGAAACATTAGGGTTTATAAATTATATATTATATAACTCCTCTAATTGTTTCTTAAATTCAACCATTTCTATAGTTTCCATTCTATATGGAGTCCTTGATATTGATCTCGAATCAGGGATTAAATTAATAAAAAACTCAACTTCATGCTATGGTGGATGTCTAGGTAAATCCATAAGAAATACATCAATGTATTACTAAAAAATTTGTCGTACTGAATATGAAGATACACATTTCCATCAATACATTTTATATTTTCTTCTTCCCCAAGGATTCCATTTAGAAGAGATTTTTTGGTTGGGTATACAAATGACATGGATGATGAAGTCCCCCTCTAAAGAAAAATAATTCCATGTATTCATCATGAATTTTAATTTCATT
The DNA here is from genome assembly GCA_963277665.1 of Viscum album. NCBI lineage: Eukaryota > Viridiplantae > Streptophyta > Magnoliopsida > Santalales > Viscaceae > Viscum > Viscum album. Next base: position 184,322,892 of record OY728156.1, on the reverse strand, counting down.
ATCCATAAAATAAAATTTTTACAATTATTTGATATATAGTGTTTATAAAAAACTATATCAAAATTAACAATATGTATAATAACAAGGTCTAAAATTAGTGAACATTTATGTTTTATAATAGGAACTTACTACACTACATTGTTTCAGTGAGACTTCAACTATGAGTCTTGACCAATAATCCCTTTTCAATGTTCTAGGGAAATATCTAACATTCATCAAATACTTCAAATATATAAATGATTACGAATATATATAATAAAAAAATAATTATTAAAATTTGAGTATATGTTAAATGTATCATCCACTATATCTTTGGGAACTTCACCTTAACTATTGTGATCACATAATATTGGCCTTAATCTCTTGGAATTTTCTATAGAAACTTTCTTTGATTATTGGGAAAATAAGATTCATACTGCCCCATATCCTTAGAGTGAAATAATTTCATATTTTCATCTTATTTATTTTTCATAAAATCATGAGCATAGTGGCCTTTCTATCCACACTTGTTGTAATCTCCCATTCCGTGTAAGCATGTTCTATGGTGTTTCTTTATACATTTATTAAAGGGTGTAAATTATTCCATTTCCCTCTTCCCTTTTCTACTGTTACTTTTTCATAGTTATTAGTATACCTTTTCTTATCTTTCCCATATTCAAAATTATAAGCCTTGGATAATTATTTCTCTATCATGATAACACATGATAGTATAACTTCATATGACGAGAATGTTTAGTAGTTCAATTTCTTTAAGTGGATTTTCAAAATACCATCAGGGAAATAATAAATATTTCACTTTGGATTTTGTATGTAGTCCATAGAATACCGTTTTATCCTTGAAAATTCATCTCCATACATGGTAACATTTTCCTATTACTTTTATCTCTTACTTAATAAATTTCTCTTAATATCTGCTCTTTGTTCGTGATTAAAATATTTTTGCAAGAAAATTACCAATACTACAAAACAGCATTTATCTAGTGCTAGGTATGTATCAGTGCTAGCTAAAAACACTTTTAAAGACCCCCGTTTTCAGTGCTCAAAAAATTAATGTTAATGGGGGACTTCAACAATGCTTTTTGAGCACTATTGAAGAGGTTCTTTAACATTAATAAAAAATAACTATAAAATGGGGACCATTATCAGTGATTTTTTATAGCTATAGATTAATGGATTATTTTGTCAAATATTTTCTGAAAATTATGTTAAATAGAGGGTTTTATTAGCACTTTTTTAGAAGCATTGATGATGTCCCCCGCTTATCTGCACTTTTTAACAAGTACAGAAAAAATTATAATTCAAAAAATCTATATTTCATTAAAAATTATACATAAATATATAAATATATTTTTATTTATATAAATATAATATATATTTTTTAAATATTTCTTATATACGGTAATTTAAAATTTACACATAAAATATATGATATTTAGTGAAAATGGATTATAAAATAATTAAAAGTGTTTCTAATTAATAATTTACATATTATTTCCATGTAATAATTTATGAATTTATTCTCTCAGCTTATAATCATATTGATATTATGGGTTTAAAATTTTATCCTTTTTCATAATGTACTTTTATTTATACTCAAATATATAAAAATATATACTTATTTTTTATATATTCACCCATAGAATTTTAATTTTATAAATAAATAAAATAAACTTTTTTACATATAAAATTTATTGATAAATATATAAACATATATATAAACATATATACCAACATATATATTAATATATAGATAAAAAATGTGACAAAAAAACTTTAAATATATAGATATATCATAAAATAGTTACACAAAATAGTATATTGGAGTGGAAACAGCTTTGATGTATATTCCGGAGGTCTAGGGTTTGAAATTTGGAAGATAGGGGTGTGTGTAGGATGCTAGGAATATCTAAAGCACTGATAAAGGGGTAGCTGGGTGGGAAGCTCTAATAAAGGTGGGTGGGTGGGTGGGTTGGGTCATGGAAATTTTTTTATATACCCTTTATCAATGGAGCCTTTAACAGTGCTAAAAAAGCATTGATAAAAGAGGGCCTTTAATAGCTCTAAAAAAGTGTTGTTAAAGGACCCATTTAACAATTATTATTTTGTGATAACAAATATTTCATGCTTTTAACCATCCTTTGATTATCATCACTTTTTTAGCACTGATAAATTCAATTTCTAGCGCTATTAAAGGTCGTTTTTGTGGTAGTGTACCTTAAAATCCTTTCATTCCATGCTTGTTATTTCTTCTTCATACATAGTGTTTTGAATCAATAACCACCATTGAACTGAATTTACTAATAGATGATAACCATTTATGATGATATTATATCTTTCATTACTTCTTCGATAGAAAAATGCCTTTTCTAATGAACTTATCCATTTATCAACCAAAAATTCATTTTTATTACCATTGAATGATATAGGTTACTATACCATAAATCTTCCTAACATTTCTACACTGTATTTTTTATTAGTTGGCTACAACATACAATAAATTCCACTTGTTATAACCAGATTTATAAATCCCAATATAGTTATAATTAGTATAACTCTTGCTACAGGTCTAGCTCCAACTTCATTATCATTCCAAATTAGAAAATCCCTATATTGATTATATACATGGATACGATTATCATTCCTTATTTTATATGCCATATCTAAATAATGGAATACCCTTTATTAAATCAAAATGTTTTAAATCTTATTGTATAATCCCAAAACTAGTGAAACACATAACAAAAATTGAAAAATTTATTCCTAACTAATGTCTTAATCATAAACATTGTTTCTTTTCAAAAACATTAAAATCATAAAATAATCAATTCTTTTATAATGATTCGTATTGAAAATTTTATTTGGCCCTAGAATATCCCTCATGAGTGTCAAATAAGATGTCAAACAAAACATGTTTTCGTGAACCAGGTGATAATCAATTCAAATCCCAATTATCCCTTTTCATGTTATTACCCAAAGGTATAATTGTTCCATGTGCAAATCCGCTTATAGTATCTAGAAAAGGATTTATTTCTATAGAACCCACATAATATATACCTTAACAAAACTTTATTTCATTATCCAATACGTATACTTATCCCAAAATTCAATCATAGGGTTATGTTTTTTAATAAATTTTTCCTAAATATATTTCCCAATGTTTCAACTAAACTTCCTTTGATACCAACTATAAAGACCCCAAACCAAGTAGCCTATAATTTTTTGTTACATTATTAAATTGGAAAAATAAACAATTGATCACATCCCAATGGTATGAATATTTTATTATTCATGGTAAACTATATACATAATTTAATCTCAAATAATAAATGAAAATAAAAAAAAATACAACATAGTATTTTCTTTAAGAACACCACTCTCACCTTTAACTTGTCATTGAATATCAATAATAATACACTTCCTAGAATCCTATAGAAAGTAAACATAATAAAGTTGTGTTCTCATATACTCAATAAGGTTATGTCTACATAAGAATCTTTCCTGAATAAATAATTCATAATCAATATGGCAAGATAAGTATCTAAAAACACAATCCAGTTAATCTATTACTTTAGAGTTAAGAGTAATATGGTTGGAATAAATGATGATCAAATAATTCTATTTAAATAATCATGCGATCTTGAAACTTATCAATTGATATAAATAATAATCATGTAAACACATTAACATCAATTACAGGTATTATAATGAGGGAAGTCAAAATATCTTTTATAATAAATACATCATCAACTCTTCATACCAATATATCTTTAAAAATGGGTAAGGCCTCATCCACATACCCAAGAGGGGTTTTCACATGTGTCCTACAAATCCATTTAGGGTATATTGTGGGTCCTTGTTTCGCACGGAATTCGGGGATGACCTCCTGCACGGGAGATTCAAACGTTCTGATCGGTTTCTAGTAGGTTTGTTCGTAGAACCAGAAACATCCAATGATTCCACATCCGTTTGGACCTACTTTCCAAAGGTAGGTGCTCATTAGCTTGTGGACTGATGAGGCTTAGGAATTTGCATTGGTCGAGAGGATGGGAGGTCGGACTCATCACACCTTGTTGAGGGGAATTATTGTCTACTCCGGGACTCTCTTTATAGATTTATGTTATGTTCGTGAATCCTTATTACATTACCATTTATAAAATGAGCTTTCCTTTAGTTTTAACAATCAATTATTAAATATGTAAGAAATTTAGAGAATCTTTTATATGTATTTGAGGTTCTTCATCAATAGAGAATCATCTGTATCTATTTAGAGATTCTTGGTCAATGGTATCCTTCAAAACATTTATATAAAAGCCTCTTGGTCATTATGATGACCAGGCTGGTTTTAAAGCCACTCAGTGGGGCACTTGAAGTTTATCATCATTCAGAAGGACATGGATTATTTCAAAGTTGGGATCGAACCCATAAATGGTCTACCTACGTATCCTTTGTTTTGGAAAAGAAATCAGAACCCACGTAGTTCGAGTAATGGAGTATGACGTTTATGATTGATGGCTCAAAGAAGAATGTCATAATTACTTTTACACTCTAAGCTCACGTGAGTCATGCTCGGTGTGAGAAACAAGAGGTATTGGTAAAAATTAGACAATTGTGCCTTGAAAGATGCAATCATAAGAAATTGTTTAGGGCTTATGTATGTATGACTGCCCAGATAGATGAAGGTTTAGGATTTACTTTTAGGGAGAAATCCAGGAACAGGGTCCATAAAGGTTTATGTGCTTTATGGAGATTTGAATACTCTAACTTGGGACTTATTCTTGAAAAGGAACCCAAATTAGGAGAGGATTGATAATTGGGTTTTACTCCTGAGAAGGAATCCCATATCAAACGTAATTTAGGACTGGTTAAGAGAAATTAAGGGACTTGGGGTTTACTCCTGAAGAGGATGCCCATAATTGTGACTGGAACTTATTCCTGAAAAGGAGGCCCAGGTTAGGGGACTTGGGGCTTACTCCTGAAAAGGAAGCCCAAGATTATGACCGAGTCTTATTCCTGAAAAGGAGACCCAGGTTAGGGATTAAGTTTTGGGGCTTACTCCTGAGGAGGATGCCCATATTTGAGATTGGGGCATACTCCTAAGAAGGATGCCCAAAATTAGAGGAATTTGGGCATACTCCTAAGAAGGATGCCCATGATAAAGGATTATGATTGGGGATTACTCCTGAGGAGGATGCCCAGATTAAAGGACTTATAACTGGGGATTATTCCTGAAAAGGAGACCCAGGTTAAGGATTCTCTCATCTTAAAGGATGAGGTTTAATGAATGAAGTCTCAATATTTGGTGACATAAATATGTATAAATCACTAGGTTTTGAGAGATATTCCACCTAATTCCTTTCAGATATGGAAGTCAAATCAAGAAATCATGCCATAAATGGCTTTGAAGTGTATTTTGAAGACTAAATCTTGAATAGGAAAGGTGAAATGGCATAAGAGGGGTAAAATGGGCAAGATGGGCACCCAAAAAAGGTAGGGGCGCGCAAGTCTTGGAAGTCGCACAAGTCTTGCGTGGGCGCGCAAGTATTGGTCGTGCAAGTATACTTGCGCGATGTGTGGGGTACTTGCGTGATTTTCAACCAGCATTAAAATACTTGAGCGACTCTTTCTTAAAGCCTTTAGAATCCTCTTGAGGTTCTCCCAGAAAAGGGACGTGCAAGTTCTATTGAAGAAATGAGGCAGCGCGCAAGTGTGACCAGTTCCCTTAAGGGATGGCCATTCAGGCGCGCAAGTGTTGATGAGTTTCAACACTTAGGCCTTCTTCCCTATCTTTAGATCTTCCGTTCTAGGTAAGAAATTACCTTAGAAGTGTTCCGGAAGCTTTGAGAAGAGACTTGGGTGTCAGGAGCTTCAATCCGAGTTTCTGGAAAAAGATCATCTCGAATGGGGGGCCCAGAGGGTCTATTTATAGGCAGAAGAAGACCCCGAGTGGTTACCGGGCGGTTATCACTTAGGGCGCGCAAGTCACTTGCGCGACCAAGGTCGTCGTGCAAGTGGACTTGCGCGACAGTGATATAACTTGCGCGGTGCAGTTGCTTTTGATTCTTTGTTCATGCCTTTATCGATTTTTGATATTTTCTTCAAAGGATGAATCACATTGAACTAATGTATTTACCTTTTCTCAGTCATTAGACTCTGTGACGGAAAGGAGAGTCAACAAAAGTCCCCCCTCAGAGTTGGATCCGGAGAGAAAAGAGGATTTGACTCTGAGGTGAAAAGAAAAACAAGAAATCTGGCAGTTTAAAGTCATGCATGTCGGACATAAAGGGGATAATGTTTAAGGTCGAAATAGCTTTGACCAAAATGGATTAAAATTGATTCAATTCCTTGACAATTTATCTGAAAACATATTACCATACTCGAGTATGAGGGAAAAAATGAAAACTATGGCTTAAGAATATTTTAATCTCATGAATGATATGAAAAAGAGCTAAAAGGCATTAGAAGAAGTAGTTTCCAAGAATGAAGTTACTATTATTTAAAAAAACTCGTTAGGGGGTTGAAATATGCAGGGCCACCTAAGGGAATTGGCTGCATGGTTAAATAAATAGCATCTTTCGGGTGACAAGTTTGTTATGTGGACTGTTTATGCAAGGCCACCTATGGGCACGTGCTGCATAGTCAGGAAAAAGAACTCCCAGAAATTTACTTTCCTAGTGTTAAAAGCCAGTGAAAGTTTATGGAGATTCAAATTTTCTAAAGTATAGAGTTTGTTGTATGGAAAGAGGGACTTGAATATGGAGAAGATATTTCCAGACAGGATTATCGAAGAACTGGGTGAATATCACTCCCACGAAGGTCTGACCCAAACGCAGGGAAGAAGAATAAACCATAGACTTGAATACTTTCAGATCATGAAAAAGTATATGGGACAAATATGTTAAGGATTGCTATTTTTTGTGGATCCCTACATATTGTCGTTTAAGACAAATAAGGACAAAAGTGGCATTCTTCCCAAGAATGAAGTTACCATCATTTAACAAACCTGTTAGGGGGTTGAATTATGTAGGGCCACCTAATGGCATTGGCTGCATAGTTAAATAAAATAGTATCTTTTGGCTAACAAGTCTATTATGTGGACTGTTTATGCAAGGCCACCTATGGGCACGTGCTGCACAGTCAGGCAAAAAAATTCTCAGAAGTTTAACATTTTTGTGACTAGAAGTCATGAAAAGGGTTATGAAGATATGGAAATATTTAAGGTTAGGATTATAACACATAAAGATGGGTATTTTCCAATTTATATAGAGATACATAGGTCAATGATAACCATAATCATGTTGTGTCTAGGTCCTGAATTAAAATTTTGGACTTCACTACGTATCTCATAAGAATGAGAATCAATCCATACGTAGTTCTTGAAATGCAGTTTAACGTCGTGCAGGACGAAAGTATGAGAAATCTTAGTTTAGGGTCATAGAATTTGGACCATAATAATGAATACACAGTGTGTGTTTTCATGAGGACTTTTCAGCCAAGGGACTGAAAGAGAAATTTGGATTTAGGCCCAAAAGACTTGGGGCTGGATTCGAGGGATACTCGAACGTTCCTACGTATCCCATAAGGATGGGAATCAAGCCCACGTAGTTCTAGAACTACCCTTTGTACAAATTTGGTTCGTACATGTGAAGGGTGAAAGGGGACTTTAGTGCAATGATGGTTTAACCTGAGATAAAAAGTTCAGGCATTGCCATGTATGCACGTAGTCTTTTGAAATTAAAACATGATTGAAAAATCAATGTCAATAATAATTCTCTCTCAAATGAAGAAATCAAAGAGTATTTTAGTTTATTGTCATACCGGAAAAAAGTTTTGCATAGTTTAACGTCATATAACAAGGACGAAAGTGAATCAATTTAAAGATATTGATTCCAGGGGTAGTTTCACGAATCAACATCATATGAGATGGTGGTGAACCTATATGAAGAGATTGTTTTTGGGCTTGAACCCTGGGAGGTTGCCTACATACCCAGCCTGGAGGGAAAGGATCAAAGTCCGTCTAGTTCAATTAAAGAATGAATTAATGATCAAGTTGTTCATGGGGACAACGATCTAATTAAAATGTTTTTGGTACTTACACATGGTTAGTGGCCCAAAGAGAGTGTTATGGTTGATGTTTGTTCTAAGCTCACGTGAGTCATACTCAGTGTGAGAAATAAGAGGTAACAACAACATTAACGATGCACAGTTTAATGTCATGTAGGACATATAAAGGGACTATGCAGTTTAAAGTCTTGCAGTTAGGACTATTGGTGCTGCATAGTTTAGTGTCATGTAGCAGGGACAAAATAACAGTTTAATGTCATGTAGGACATATCAAGGACTTTCTGTACAGTTTAGCGTCGTGTAGTTTAGGACGATGGGGACAATACAGTTTAACGTCATATTGGACGTAAGGGGGACTGTGCAGTTTAATGTCATGCAGTAAGGACAAAATAACACACCATTTATGTTATGTTGGACGAAAGTGAGAATAGTTTAAGGTCATATGCCTGGACCATGGATGGTGTAGTTTAATGTGATGCTGGACCTTTGTGATTGTATAGTTTAACGTCTTTCCGGACGTAAGGGATTTTTATACAGTTTAGCGTCATGTAGTTAGGACGTCATCGTTTAACGTCTTGCTGGAGGTAAGGGATTTTTATACAGTTTAGAGTCATGTAGTTAGGACGCCATAGTTTAACATCTTGCTGGATGTAAGGGATTTGAAAATAGTTTATGGTCATATACATGGACCAGGGATGATGCAGTTTAAGTTCATGCTGGACGGTTTAGGGAACTTTTTCACAGTTTAACGTCGTGTGGGACGAAGTTGCAGTTTAAGGTCATACTGGACCATTGCTGTATAGTTTAACGTCATATAGCAAGGACGAAATGGTGCTGCACAGTTTAGTGTCATGTTGCGGGGACATCTTCTTTTCTACAGTTTAACGTCATGTTGGACGCAGTTGCAGTTTAAGGTCATACTGGACCATTGCTTGTATGAACCAATTGTAAGATTCTTGGTTCTGGGGACCATATTTTGTGTTTATACAAAATATTTCTTCAGAAATCTGGCATTGGTTGGAGTCGTGATGAGTTCCCCATCCATTGAGATTAATGAATAAGCTCCATTGGAGTAGACCTTATATATTGAATAAGGTCCTTCCCATTTTGGTTCAAGCTTGGGAGGCTTCTTTCCTGGTATCATTGGTGTTCTGAGAACCAATACCAATTCTCCCTGAACAAACGAATGAAGACGAACTTTTTTGTTAAAAGCTCGTGCTATTCGATTCTTATTGATTTCCAAGTGGTGAAAAGTGCAGAATCTTTTCTCATCTAACTATTCCAATTAATTCAATCGCTTTTGGGATTGCTCATCTGTAGATAACTGATCACAAATGGCTACTCTGAGTGAGGGAAATTGAACTTCAATTGTCAAGACTGCTTCTGTTCCATATACCATCGAATATGGAGTTGACTGCGTTGCATTGCGGGTGGTAGTCCGATAAGCCCATAAAGCATGAAAGAGTTTATCAGGCCATGACCTCTTATATTTATCCACCATCTTTTGCAGTATATTTGAAAGATTCTTGTTAAAGGCTTCTATTTGGCCATTGGCCTCCGCATGATACCGAGATAAATGGTTGGATTTAATGTTGTATTCTTGATTCAATTTCCTCACCTCAGAAGAATATAAGTTGGTGCCGTTATCCGTCAATATGGTATGAGGGACACCAAATCTAGTAATGATGTTAGATTTGATGAAGCTAACAATGCATTTAGAACTGACTTCTTTGAGAGGTACTGCCTCTGCCCATTTGGAAAAGAAATCAGTAGCAGTAAGAATGTACTTAAACTGCTTGGTCGTAGCTGAAGGGTAAGGTCCCACCACATCCATTCCCCATGTGGCAAATGGCCACGAGTATTTAGCTGTATGAAGCAACTCTGGAGGTTGATGAATGAAGTTGGCATGTATTTGACATGAATGACACTTCTTTGTGAAATCAACACAATCTTGTATCATTGAAGGCCAAAAGTATCCAAGCCTTCTAATTTGATCAGACAATCTATGTCCAGACTGGTGGGCACCACCGACTCCTGCATGCACTTCTTTCATGACAGTCATTGTCTCTTCACCATCAATGCATCTGAAGAGAACTCCATCAAAACCACTTTTGTAGAGAATTTTCTCTAGCTGGTTTGGACTATCATAAAGAGTAAAATTGACCACACGTCGCCGGATTTGTTCTTTCTCGGCTCTATCAGGTGGAAGTGTTCCATTTTGAAGGTATTCCCTGATAGGTGACATCCATCCTGTAGTATGACCATACGGTTCAGGAATGGGACTAATTTCATTAATTTCCTCTGTTCTGGCTTGAACATAAGGTGAAATTGCACGACGGTGGGAAATACTGATGGTTGTCTCGTCCCGATTTGGATCTGCTAGAGCTACAGCTATATTAGCCAGTGCATCAGCTTGAGCATTTTGTGATCTTGGGACATAAGAAAATGTCAGTTCTGAAGGGAATTCCGCTATTAACTCTCTGACGTAATCATACAAAGGGATTAATTCTTCTTTTATGATGGCATAATCCCCATTGACTTGTTTGATTACCAGGTCTGAATCACCTTTCACCTTTAAGTGACTCACTTGTGCTTGAAGCGCTAACTCCAAGCCTGTAATGAGAGCTTGGTATTCAGCTTCATTATTGGTACAACCTTCCCACAATAAAAAGGAATAAGGTAACACTTCCTTATCTGGAGAAATGAGCACAATTCCTAAACCAACTTTGTTGAATTTAGGATTTTCCATTTTCTTCCCTGTTGGACTTCTGGAAGCACCATCAAAATACATTTCCCATGTTTGAGGACTCTCTTGAATAGAGAAAACATCCTCATCAGGGAGTTCAATATCTGAAGGACGTGTCTTCCACTGAAGGATGTTCAGCCATGAAATCAGCCAGACCTTGTCCCTTAATTGCCTTTTGAGACACATACTGAATGTCGAATTGCTGCAAAGTAATTGCCCACCTTGCTAGACATCCTGTAAGCATTGGACGACTAAGGATGAATTTGAGAGGATTATTGCGAGATACCAATTGGACCTCGTGATGTTGCAGGTAGTGTCTCAGTTTCTGAACTGCAAAGATTAATGCCAGGCAGCACTTCTCAATACTTGAATACCGGGTTTCTGCTTCAAGCATAGTTCTACTGAGATAGTAGAGGCTATTTTCATTCCCAGCATCATTCTTTTGAGCGAGAAAGGCACCCAATGATCGCTCTAGAGCTGTCACATAGAGGATAAGTGGTCTACCTTCAACAGGTGGCATGAGTACTGGTGGACTCAAGAGGTATTTCTTGAGAACATCAAATGCTTCTTGACATTCTTCAGTCCACTGGTAAGTGACTCCTTTCTTCAATAATTTGGTAAAGGGTAAACTTTTGCCTGCCAAATTGGCGATGAAACGCCGAATATAGGTTAAGTGTCCTTGAAGTCCTCTTAATTCATTCAAATTCTGAGGAGGTGACATACCAAGGATTGATTTGGTCTTCTCAGGATCGACTTCAATACCACTATGGTGTACAACAAAGCCAAGGAATTTTCCTGACTTTACCCCAAAAGCACATTTTAAGGGGTTCATCTTCAAATTTTGTTGTCGAAGCTTGTGGAATATGACTTCCAAATCATCCAAGTGATTAGAACGTTGTTTGGATTTAACCACCAATTCATCTACATAGCATTCAACAAACTTCCCTAAAAGAGGTTTGATGATACGATGCATGGCGCGTTGATATGTTGCACCTGCATTCTTTAAACCAAAGGGCATCACCCGGTAACAAAACACGCCTTGAGGGGATTTGAAGGCTGTAAATTTCTCATCTTCTGGGTCCATTCAGATCTGATTATATCCGGAATATCCCTCCATGAAGGAAAGTACTTCATAGCTAGTCGTCGCATCAATTAAGAGTTCTGTAATCGGAACTAGGAAATCATCTTTAGGACAATACCGATTAAGATCTCTGAAATCGATGCAAACCCTAATTTGTCCGTTCTTCTTCTTTACATGGGACAATATTAGCCAACCACTTGGGATATTGAACTTCTCTGAAGAATTTGGCTTTGATCATCTTATCCACTTCAACTTCAATTTTGGAAGCATAGGTTGGGTGTGTTCTTCTCGCGGCTTTCTTAAATCCTCGATGTTCTTCTGGTAAACCCAAATGATGAGTAGAAACATCAGGATCAAGCCCAGGAATTTCTGTATAATTCCAAGCAAAAATATATTTATTTTTATTTATAAAATAAATATACATCTCTTACTCTTCAAGGGTCATGGCCACACTAATTAAAGTGGGGCGTGGATCTTTCTCTGTACCCAGATTTACTTCTCTGAGTTCATCCATAGTGGTAGAGATACCCTCTTCAAATGTTGTAGGATCATCTCTAAGATCTTCCTCTTCCTCTTCATCGCGTGCTATTTCTTCCGTTTCTACGTGCAAAGTAGATGACAAAACGAAATTCTCTTGATCATAAGATATGTCAAAATTTTCACATTTTGAAGAAGATGCTTCCATTTCCGACCCTATTGATGATAAAGGGTCTTCTCTGGGAAATAAAGAGGAGATGATGGATTGAGAATCAACATCATTACTCACCTCTGATGTTGATATAACTTCTTCTGGCCTGATTGGAGAAGTATAGACTTGTTGGACTTCAGCAGATGAAATGAAAACGTCATCACTTTTGCTTTCATCAATGTTTGGTAGGTTACCAATTTCTCCCATGTTGTCTGGCTCGATTGTCGTAATTGACATTATGGATCTTTCCATTAGAGTATTTTGATTTGGGCCTATTTTATCAATTTGACTGATAGGTAACACATAATCTATACTCACATGTGTAAATGGATTTATTGGAATTTTCTCCAAACCATATGGAGCATTGACTTTGGTAATTTCCTTCATTGTAGATTTTTCTCTTCCCTTCATGTGATAAAATTCTGCCTCAATGTATTGAGACTCACATGTCTTGAACGGGGCCTTATCAAAATACAATGTTCCAACTTGACCATTGAAATAGTATTTGAGACATTGATGGTATGATGAAGGAATAACTGCATGCTGATGTAGCTAGGGTCTTCCAAGCAAGATATTGAAAGCTAAGTATTGATCAATAATCATGAAATCCGAATTGGATACAAGATCTCCAAACTGAGTACTGAGTGTAACTTCTCCCAGTGGTTCTTGTTCATTTTTATCATATCCTTGTAACATCATGATAGAAGGAGATAAATCAGATTCCGTGAGGCCCAATCGACGAAGTGTACGAATGGGCATGAGGTTGACTCCTGAACCATTGTCAATGAAAGCTCTTCGGATATCTACACCATTGACTTTGCCAGATAAGTACAATGGTTTTATGTGCCCATGCACAACATCATCTTCATCTTTATCAGTAAAAGATATCACTGCATGGAATTCTGCAGGATTATTCTCTATGTGATAGACTTCATCTACAGCAATTTCAGCTTCAAACTCCTGAGGGCTTGATAAAGCTTCGATGAGTGCTTCCCGAAGATCTTTTGACAGATTCAAAGCATCCAAAATTGATAACTTGGCTGGTACTTGGGCCAAGTGTTTCAATATATCATACTTTTGATCTAGTGGTCTGCGTTTCCCAACAGGAATATGCGGTTTAGCAGGTACCTTGGAAGCAGATGCTTTGGAAGCTGATGCATCTTGTATTGAAGTTGGCAACATCCTTGGTTTTGGAAGATTAGACTGATTAGATCCATTTACATGCTGAGATAAAGAAGATGGAACCTTTAATCGGTCTTCCAAAATAACTGTGCCAAAACTGAGTTGGCCATTGGCAGAAGAACTTGCTTGTTCTTTTTGAGCTCGCTGAAGGGCTCTACCATGAGTTTTTGCTGCATATACAGTGCTATCAGGGGTAGAATTAGAGTAGTGGCTTCGGAAAGATCCACGTCTTCCCCTGTATTCTGAACCTCTAGAAATTCCTTGGATTCCCTTATTTGATACAGGGAATTCAGGCTCATCAAGACTGGAATATGGATCTGTTAATTGAATCATATTAACAGAACCAAAGATTAACTCTTCGTCTGGTAAAGACTCTTCCTGATTAGCCTGTTTAGGCTATGCCGTTTGGTGGGGCGGTGCCCATTGCTTTGAAGTAGATGGCATGAAATCTGCCAGAGTCAAAGACAACTTAGGCCTCGATACATACTCATCTTCTTCTGATTCCTCTTTCTTCTTTGAATTGTGCTGCCCTTTTGAGGATTTGTCTTTTGATGGAGGCTTCACTGCAGCTTTTGTAGGAGACACAATTGGCTTCTTCAATTGTGTTCGCAAAATGGAATGGGTCCGATTTATTGTCTTTCTGACCATCCAATCATCATATTTTTTTGTAGTTTTGCTTTTTACTTCCTGCCACTCGCCTCCTTCCTCTGGATCTGTAGCGGTAATACATGCTACATGATCTCAAGAACCCTTCAATTTGACTTGTCCCAAGTCGACCATCTTTTTCAAGAGGTCTTTAAAGAGAAAACACTCCTGGATGGGATGCCCCAACATTTGATGAAAGGGACAATAATTGGGACGGTCTTCATCTCCTTCCTTGTTTGGCCTCTTGGGCACTAGAAATTGAACCAAATTATTTTCCAGAGCTGAAATGAAGTAACCAGGAACTTTCTCACTTCGAAAAGAGTATGTTTTACTCTTCAAACCCTCAAATTGTTTTCGTCGTTGATCTCTTTGATCATTTGGACGAAACGACCTTTGTTTTTTGCGTTCAGGAGGTGGATCCCTTCGAGAAGATGAAGGTTTTGAAGTAGAAATAGGTACAGGTGCTTGTTTAAGCATAACTGTAGCAGTTTCCACTTTACCCATTCTCCTTCCTGGAACTGATGGAATTACACGAGATTTAACCTTAGCCTGTATAAGGGAATATTCAATCTGTTGAGCGATTGAAGTAAGGTCTCGAAACCCTCCTATGTATTTCACAAGGATCAATGGCGTGTGTAATTTGTCACGCAAATTTTCCACACAGATTGGCAACAGTTCCTCCTGAGGGAGTGCTAAACTCAGGGAATATGTTAATCCCTTCCAACGAGCAATGAAATCAGAGACTCTTTCATTCTCCCTTTGCTTGCAGTTTGTAAGATCGAAAACTATAGTTTTTGGCAATGTTGAGCTGAACTAAAGAAGGAATTTTTGACGAAGATCCTCCCATCCGATGATTGACCGGGATTGCAAGCTTGTATACCAGACAAAATCTAGTCCTTGCAAGGTTCGCATGAAGCATCTGAGTTTCACTGCTTCTTGCTGCTCTGGAGTTCCCATCATAGGATCACAACAAGACACGTAATGCATCAAATGTTGTTCCGGGTCGCCTGATCCATTGAATGTAGGGAAAACAGGGTTTTCAAAACTGGATGGAGGAGAAATTGAATCTACCCATTCAGGGTAAACTTTCTTTTCTAGTTGAACTTGCGCCCATTTCCCATCCATAGTTTCTAACCGAGCTGTTAATGACTCAATAGTAGTTATTAACATTTGAGAAACATCAGGTTATACTTGGTTTTGGGTAGGTGCAATGAATGGAGCTTGGAAAAACGTGGTGGTTGGTGCTGCAACTGATGGTAGTGCTGCCAACCGTTGTTCCGTTTGACCCGTAGGATTAGACCTCTGAGGGTGTACTGATAAAGGAGGATATTCTTGATCCATCTTAGTAGTTACAACAAATTCCTTCGGCTTTCGGACTTCAGCATTCTTAAGAAGAAGACTACTCTGAAGTAGTTCTTCATTCAACCTTCTTAATTCTTTCATTTCTTCCTCCTGTTGTGCAAACCTTTTCTCTAATGAGATCGATTGACCTTCTTCAGAGGAAGGATATGTGACTTGATTCTTTCCCTTCCCTTTGTTGGATACCTTTTGGAGGGAGGGAAGTGGATTACCTAGGTTCTAAGTAATCCTTTGACTTCGTGTACGTACACCTTCTTCATTTGTATTGGTGCGTACATTTTCTTGAGAAGGACGCTCTTCATATGAGTCCCCTGAGTGAACATCCTCTGGTGTATTAGCAACAACGGCATTGATGACATTGATTGATGCATAATGCATCACATCCCTTCTATCAACATTTTTGTGATATTGTCTTCTTTCATGTCTTTGACGAGACATTGCCTTTTGTTGATTCAATCTTTTAGGAACTTCTTGACGAGCTATAACTTGGAGGGAATCTCCTGATAATTTGGCTCTCCGTTCCTCTTGTGGCTTCTTCCCCAATCGAGAAAAGACCGACATTCTCTGAGGAGGGGATTGATGATTTGAAAGAGTCCCCAGTCTCAAGAACTGGGGATGTTCCTGATTCTTCTTCTCAACTCCTCGAATCCCATTTTTTGACTCTGAGGGTTGGGTTAGAGAAGCCCCCAGTCTGACAAGCTGGGGTGGCTCTTGACATGCTACGTCTGATATCTTCTTAAAAGATCTCTTGATCTTGCAAATCTTAGTTCGGAAATTAGATGGATGCATTAACCTGTATCCACTTTTATCACCTAGTTGAACAGACCGTTGGATGATTTCCAAAACTTCTGTCATTTGATGACGTGTTTGCTCCATACGAGAGGCTAGTGCAATATTATCGCCTGCTTGATGTAGGAGCAATTCAACAACTTGTTCTCTATATACTTGATTTTGAGAGGAACTAGTTGAAGCCTGTTCTTGAGCAAGCCTTTGATTATGAACAAATCCCATTGACTGTGGCCGGCCATGGGAAATAACATTGCATGAGACCATTTTCGGCGGGCTTTGCTGACTGGAAAGCACTGTGAAATGTAGTGCTCCGTGAACACCCCATCCTCTGATATGAACATCAGATGGAGCATTGGAAATTAACTAACGCAATTTTCTTAGTGCGCCAGGGCATGAACGTTGAAGGGTTCTCTGTTGCTTTTCAGCCTTCGGATACCGAGAGACTGATAGAGATGCCAAATCAATCTGACGTTGTAGCCCTTCTATTATCTTAAGATGATTTTCATATTCATCATAAGATAATACCTTCTTCTTCAATTGACAAGTAGTTTTCCATATGTTGAGACGAATATCATGGATTCCATCATCCGTCAACATCTTTGGAATGTCGTACTGGGAGTCAGCCAAAGGCCAAAACATGACTGGTAACTCACCTTTTGCCAGTTTTTTCCTCATGTTTAGCATTTCCTCTTTGTCATCAAATGAAGATTCTTCTACCTGTTTTGACCAGAGTTGGTGTTTCCTTGTTGCTGCATCGGATTCAACAAGATTGGTAGAGAGATCATTGATCAAACTAAAAGATGCATAACTTAGGGGTGGTTTGGAGAATGACCTACACCCTGGGCTATCTTCTGATTGAGAAAGTATTTCACTTGTTAGCGATAAAGCATCAGACATGACTGGTTTCGCATTTGCAAGTGCCTCAAGATAAGAGGGCTTTCTCGGCACTACATTATCCACTGGAGTATTTTCCAGGCAATGTGAATCTCTACTGCGGAGAGGACTTTCGCAGAGAAGTTCATCATCATGGGGAGGACCACCATAATGGGTTACAGCAAAAGATGAGATCTCTTGCTACTTGGTCTTCTGACCACACAGAGGGTTTCTGTGGCTCTCATCTGAAGAAGAAACATCAAGATTGACTGAATTTTCATGAAGCAAGCCTTCATGATGAAGTGTCTGTTGAAGACCTTCAGAATTAATGTTCCCGTTATTGGGAACTGAGGGAGTAGAATCTTGAATTCCGACAGATAAATGTCTGAGGGCTTCAAGAACTCCAGCATCGAGCAAGGCCTTGTTGCAGATTGGCCTTTGATCTCCTGACTGTGCTGGGCATATCTTTTTCTTAAATGCCTTCTTACTAACCTTGGAAACCACTTGATGACGAAAGTGGTTACTCTGAGAAGGTGTATGTGCCTGATCAGGAAAGATGTTCAGGTTAGGCTGACGATCTCCACTCAAATCAGGTGTATGTTCCTGACTTGGTTGTCCGTATGATATGGGGGAGTATGCCCCATAACCCTCTTGGACTGGAACAGATGTGTGTGTCTGTTCCGGAGTGAATTGTTGATGTGTCACTCCACTGCTGGGGATAGATTTATGTGTTTGTCCCTGAGATGATGCTGAAGTTGTTATGAAATCCTGGAAAGCATCCAGAATATGATCAGGAATTTTCTTCTGCTCTTTCACCATTGAAAAAATATGCTTGGTGACTTCAGCCGCCGGAACGGGGATATACGTCCATTCCGGGCTTGGAGTAGGTGTATGTGCTTGCTCTTGTCCTCATTTTCCTGTTAGTGAATCCGGACAGTACTCAAGTGTGGAGGAAGAGAGTTGAGTCTGCCTCCTGTTTGTCGTCGGAGCTTTCCGACTGACTTCTCTGTGCGCTACCAAGCGAGACTGTTGGTAGGCTTGATTAGTATTAGCAGGTGTATGTGCCTGCTGATTACACTTCTCCAAACGCGGTTGACAAGATCCATCATATGTAGTCAGACGAGCCTGCTGACTAACTGGTGATGTATAAGCAGGTGCATGTTCCTGCTTACAGTACTCTGCCGGAATTGCCCGGCGGGATTGTCTTGATGCTTCCAGACGAGTCTGTTGGACAGCGGAATTAAAACGGGCAGGTGTGTATGCCTTCTCATTGTTCTCCACCAAGTTAGGTTGGTGGACTCCATCATATGTAGTCAGGCGAGCCTGCTGACTAACTGATGATGCATAAGCAGGTGTATGTTCCTGCCTATAGTACTCCGCCAGAATTGCTTGGCGGGATTGGCTTGATGCTGCCAGACGAGTCTGCTGGACAGTGGAATTAAAACGGCCAGGTGTGTATGCCTGCTCGTTGTTCGCCATCATGTTAGGTTGGTGGACTTCTCTGGAGATGGCAGGGATGATAACATGCCTATTGTTAACCGGATTCCGTCTCTGGTGGTTCATCTTGCCTGCTCGGGTTCGAGGAACCTAAGCTGAATGCCTGGAGTCGGTACCCTCATCATGTTGAGGGCGCACTACCGCACGAGTCTGGTGGCGATTGTTGATTGGATCCCTCGGGAAGGACTCCTTTCTTTTTGAATTAAGGCCCTGAGGGACCTTCTCATTCACTTCCTCAGAGTAAGGGAGTGAATGTAAATTGCGTTCCGGGGATAACGACCTGAAACGGTTGGAGACGGTAGTCAGCACCGCCTGCTTCTTCATTGTTGGCCGCCGTTGTCTAGATGACCAGGTAGAGTTGTTAACTTGGAGGGCTTGACCAGCGTCCTCCAGAGTTGGGATAGTACCATTGCAACGGTACTCCTTAACCAGTGCATTAGAAACCCAGCGTTGAAGACGCTGAGTTGGTGATGTCATCCTCAGAGCGGACGACGTTCCAGCAGGAGTAGCAGCATTGGTTTTCACAGCAACAGACCTCACAGTAGAGGTGTTCACAGCAGCAGTATTCATAGGTGTGAATTTAAGGAAAGCCATTTTGCAGAAGATCTTGAGAAAAGAGTTCCTGTTCCATATAACAGACATAATCAAGATGAATCCGGCCACTGCATCTTTTGGATGAGCACATGTCAATGATTGCTTTATTGGCCCAAGGGGCCTAACAAATAAGAAGAACATCACTTTAACTTGGTTAAGGATTCACGTCGGGTTCACCATTTTTGTTTCGCATGGAATTCGAGGATGACCTCCTGGACGGGAGATTCAAACGTTCAGATCGGTTTCTAGTGGGTTTGTTTGTAGAACCGGAAACATCAAATGATTCCACATCCGTTTGGACCTACTTTCCAAAGGTAGGCGCTCATTAGCTTGTGGACTGATGAGGTTTAGGAATTTACATTGGTCGAGAGGATGGGAGGTCGGACTCATCACACCTTTTTGAGGGGAATTATTGTCTACTCCGGGACTCTCTTTATAGATTTAAGTTATGTTCGTGAATCCTTATTACATTACCAAGTATAAAATGAGCTTTCCTTTAGTTTTAACAATCAATGATTAAATATGTAAGAAATTTAGAGAATCTTTTATATGTATTCGAGGTTCTACATCAATAGAGAATCATCTGTATCTATTTAGAGATTCTTGGTCAATGGTATCCTTCAAAACATTTATATAAAAGTCTCTTGGTCATTATGATGACCAGGATGGTTTTAAATCCACTCAGTGGGGCACTTGAAGTTTATCGTCTTTCAGAAGGACATGGATTATTTCAAAGTTGGGATCAAACCCATAAATGGGCTACTTATGTATCCTTTGTTTTGGAAAAGGAATCAGAACCCACGTAGTTCGAGTAATGGAGTATGACGTTTATGATTGATGGCTCAAAGAAGAATGTCATAATTACTTTTACAATCTAAGCTCACATGAGTCATGCTCGGTGTGAGAAACAAGAGGTATTGGTAAAAATTAGACAATTGTGCCATGAAAGATGCAATCATAAGAAATTTTTTGGGGCTTATGTATGTATGACTGCCCAGATAGATGAAGGTTTAGGATTTACTTTTAGGGAGAAAATCCAGGAACAGGGTCCATAAAGGTTTATGTGCTTTATGGAGATTTGAATACTCTAACTTAGGACTTATTCCTGAAAAGGAAACCCAAATTAGGAGAGGATTGATAATTGGGTTTTACTCCTGAGAAGGAATCCCATATCAAACGTAATTTAGGACTGGTTAAGAGAAATTAAGGGACTTGGGGTTTACTCTTGAAGAGGATGCCCATAATTATGACTGGGATTTATTCTTGAAAAGGAGGCCCAGGTTAGGGGACTTGGGGCTTACTTCTGAAAAGTAAGCCCAAGATTATGACTGAGTCTTATTCCTGAAAAGGAGACCCAGGTTAGGGATTAAGGTTTGGGGCTTACTCCTGAGGAGGATGCCCATATTTGAGATTGGGGCTTACTCCTAAGAAGGATGCCCAAAATTAGAGGACTTGGGGCTTACTCCTAATAAGGATGCCCATGATAAGGGATTATGATTGGGGCTTACTCCTGAGGAGGATGCCCAGATTAAAGGACTTATAACTGGGGATTATTCCGGAAAAGGAGACCCAGGTTAAGGATTCTCTCATCTTAAAGGATGAGGTTGAATGAATGAACTCTCAATATTTGGTGACATAAATATGTATAAATCACTAGGTTTTGAGAGATATTCCACCGAATTCCTTTCAGATAAGGAATTCAAATCAAGAAATCATGCCATAAATGGCTTTGAAGAGTATTTTGAAGACTAAATCTTGAATAGGAAAGGTGAAATGGCTTAATAGGGGTAAAATGGGCAAGATGGGCACCCAAAAAAGGTAGGGGCGCGCAAGTCTTGGAAGTCGCGCAAGTCTTGCGTGGGCGTGCAATTATTGGTCGCGCAAGTATACTTGCGTGACGTGTGGGGTACTTGCGCGATTTTAAACCAGCATTAAAATACTTGAGCGACTCTTTCTTAAAGCCTTTAGAATCCTCTTGATGTTCTCCCAGAAAAGGGACGCACAAGTTCTATTGAAGAAATGAGGCAGCACGCAAGTGTGACCAGTTCCCTTAAGGGCTGGCCATTGAGGCGCGCAAGTGTTGATGAGTTTCAACACTTAGGCCTTCCTCCCTCTATTTAGATCTTCCGTTCTAGGTAAGAAATTACCTTAGAAGTGTTCCGGAAGCTTTGAGAAGAGACTTGGGCGTCGGGAGCTTCAATCCGAGTTTCTAGAAAAAGATCCACTCGAATGGGGGGCCCACAGGGTCTATTTATAGGCATAAGAAGACCCCGAGCGGTTACCGGGCGGTTATCACTTAGGGCGCGTAAGTCACTTGCGCGACCAAGGTCGTCGCGCAAGTGGACTTGTGCGACAGTGATATAACTTGCGCGGTGCAGTTGCTTTTGATTATTTGTTCATGCCTTTGTCAATTTTTGATATTTTCTTCAAAGGATGAATCACTTTGAACTAAGGTATTTACCTTTTCTCAGTCGTTAGACTCTGTGATGGAAAGGAGCATCAACAGTCTTAACCAACACTTACTAAATCTAATACATTTCTCATATAAACGGGGTGAAACATAATCAATGTAAATATTGATGTTGAAAAAAGATTATGAAATGTTAATAATTTCTTCAAAAATAAAAATAATAATAAATCATATTGATTAAAATGTAAAATTTTATCAAATATTACATCCCTAGTAAAGAATAATATTCACTAAATAATGTGGACATATATGAATATACATTAAAAGTCCTATAGGAAATTTTATTGATGACAATTCCCTTTTCACTTTGATATCACATATTTAAATTCAAAAAAAATTCACAAATGTTAAGGGAAAAAAATTTGAAAAAAAACTCACAAAAAAATCAAAAAACAATTAAATCCATGATTTCTCATTAAAATGTGCATTTCCATACATTTTGTTAAAAAAAATTTCCTTTCACATTGTTGTAAAAAGGTCAACAAGATCCCTGTTCGTAAAATGAAATGATGTTAACTTTTATACCATTTTTCAAAAATTAAAACATTGGATCAAATGTATTTTAACAATAATATTTGAATATGAAAAAATATAAATATGTTTAAAAAACATGTACATGTTAGATAAATATTTCCGACTGAGTAAAAAATAATGTATGTTATCCATAATAATATTATTTCAATATCTTGAGGGATTAAAGAGTACAAATTGAGGGGATATATTTTTAAATTATAGAAATAAAAAGTGAGAATAAAATAGATTTCAATTTATATGTAAATATTAGGAAATTTCTACAATGGAGACCTAAATAATCTAGAATAATGATTAGATTTTGATATAAACCCTTACGTCAGGTCTTACTTCCTTCGTACATTTCCTAAAATCCCATATTATAAATATATAGTTATTATAAATATATTTAAGAACCATATTCATGTATAGAATACAATATATTATGTAATTATAAATTTTTACTACCCATTTATTTATAATTATTTATTGAAATTACTATTTTGGGTGATTACTTCTTTGTTTTGCATGTATTTATTGGTTTGGAGAATATGGTCCATAAACATGCTAATTTTTACATCATCCTTAGGAAATTTATAATGATATAAATATCATATATATTCATTTTATATATATTTATAGCCATCATAAAATTTTAAAGAATAAGAATGGAATTACACCATTCATTGAAATGGTAGGTTGTTCATACATATGAACACTATTTCCATTTTTCAAGAGATGGAATAAAATAATGGTAAATAATAATTCAACATTAAAAAAACCTTATTATATATTATATAAAATATATATTTATTAAATAAATCATTATATACATCATTTAAAGGTCTATATGGAAAATAAATTGCATCAGTTCATGAGGTGGTAGTTTGTCATACATGTGATTGATTGATTAATTTTCCTTTCAATTGAAGATGCGAAGGATATAGGTTATTCCATTAAAATAATATGATATATCTAAATGTAATATAATAGATTTATTATCTAATTCTGAATGGCATGAAGGCCTTCATTTCTATTGATTTTTTGATAACCCCCCTTTCAAGGGATGAGGGGGAACCCTTACAAGGCTCGCAGGCTTAGTGATTACATGTCACGTAGGCTTAAGAGACATTACATGACCAAAAGGTGTTAGGGAATTCAACTAGAATATAACTGCAAAGAACATCCCCTCTCCATCATCAGTATCATGATTGTAGCTCACCACCTTCGCATGTCCGCCTGGCTAAGCTTCCCGTTCAAGCACAGGATGGTCCTGATGGCGTAGCCATACCCTCTCATTCTTCCAAATACAGTGGCTCTGCTCTTGTGAGTGCACCTAATCTGAATACTCCTCTAGGGATACTCTTTTTTTGTAGAGTCTTTTTGGGGAAACTGTATTATTCATATGGATGGAAGGCCTTGAGTTGGCTCAAAGGTCATAAAGGTGGCTCGAATGCCTTACAGGCCTAAAGGCTTGGGTGGATCGAAGGCATAAAAGACTCTAAGACCAAACCAGTGGCCCAAGGTGAAAAGTTCTAAGTGGTACTGTACCGAACAGTACCTTCTACAGTAACTTCTACAGTACCCACACATCACTGCTACAGGACTAGTATAGTAACCCGGAAATATGCCTCTGCCTGGTTTCGAACCTAGGTTTGATGGATTCACTTAAAGAGACTTCACCAACTAGGATGAGGCTCATTGACATTATTATTTTATCATATTTTTGGAAAATTTAGAGGGGGTATAAAATAAATAATACAAAGAGACGTGGATAACAAGGATACCTCTTCTATAAAAAAACTCATTAGGTTTATACATAAAGCCTTCTTTGGATGATTTTTTGATAAAAAAATGGACTCTAGGTCATGGGGTTGGATTTAATAAAGTTATTTGAGAAATTATTGACAAAAAAAGGATCTTGAAGTTTGGTGAAGAGATCAGAGTGGGTGACTTTTATATGTGGGGGGAGGGGACCTTATTGGAAAATTCCTAATAGAATTCAAAATGATAATGTAATTCCCAGGAAAATTATTCTAAATATACCTAGGATAAAAAAATTTATACTATAATGTCTATATATTTCCATGAAATTGGGTTTTGAAATATTTAATTTAAAATCATACTCTTATCTTTTGGTTAAACCCCCACACCCCCCCCCCCCCCGAGAAACTCATTTTATCATTAACCTAGGCAATTAAATTTTATTGTTTTTACTCTTCAATATAGAGAAAATTAATTTGAATTTACTCCCTAATAATTATTATGATGATTGAGAATATTTAATTAATTAAAAAATTTAAATTCAAAAAAAATCAAAATATTATTTAAAATTTTACCTGCAATCTCAAAAAAATGATTTTTTTCCAAAGAAAATGTTTTCTTAAGTTTAAAATATTTTTATATCAAAATTAAAAATAAAATTAATTTTTAGGACCTAAATTAGATTAAATATAATATAATTGAACTAATTTTTCTTTACAAATAATTTTAAAAAAAAATGTAACTATGAAAATTCATTAAATAAAATTGCAGTAATTAATAAAAATCTATACGTTTCATTATTCATAAAAAACAATCATTTTATAAACATTTCCTAAAAAAACTCTATGATTATTTTTAAAAGATAATTTCAAATTTTAATTTAATATTATAAACTAAATTTTATAAAATATTTCATATTTAATTTAAAAATGAGCGTGAAAAATACAATGACGTCGTTTTTTAAAAAAGTAAAGTTTTTAAGGATGTAACTATATTTTTTATTATCTCATGTTTGAAAACAATTTTAGATGAAATATAAAAGTGCTTTTTTAATATAGTATATATATATTTAATTATAATAATTTAAAAAAAGTGAATAATTTTATAAATTAATATTAAAACATAGTGTGTTCCTAAAAACATTTTTTTAGAAAAATATTTCTTTTATTTTCAAATGATTTTTATTTTCATTTATAATTAATTTACATCTAAAATAATTTATTCTTTAGATATTTAAGCTAATTTAATGTCTATTTTTTAACTATATACTATATTTCAGTTCATTTAGACCCAGTTTTGCGTGTATCTCAAGCTATTGAGGAGATAAAATTTATTTAAAAAGAAATATAACATAATATATTAGGGTTTTACAAGGTTAGTAAACACACTGTATAAAATAAATGATGTCATAAAATATTGTATATGTATAGTAGATTTTATCATTCCAAACTTTTTTTATAATAGTGGTGTTGGTATTCATTCATCTTCTAAATTTCATCATTTTCGTAACATTAAAGTAACTATAAATGTGAATTATAATGATTCATGATTTTTTATATTACTTTAATGAGTGTTTCATTCTTTATCCTTGAAGATGAAATCAATAACAAGCATATTTTGGTGATTCATAACCAGTGAAGCAGGTTTTCTTAATTAATAAATCCAATATTGATATAAAATTTATAGAACAAAAATAAATATTTATTGACATATATATAATTTTATTCTAGTGATTATGTTCTCATAGTCATCCATGATATAAATTCAAATAATTTTTCAAGATGATTATTGAACCAACTCAAATGTGATTATACCATAATTAATGGGTGATTATGAGATGGAGTTTTTTAAATATCATAACAATAGTAGAATGATTATCTTATTATTGTCCAATAGTGTGTTATATCTAAAATGGAAAAAATTATAAGAAAACTAAAATTCATATAAATATATTACTTATAATGAGGAGATCATTTTCCTCTTAATATTATTTTATTTAATGACTGAATTTATAACGATCATTTATTGTTCATGTCATTGAATAGTTGCCCAATTCAACATAACAAAAACATAATTATTTCATAAACATTGTATATATCACTTAAACCCAAAATCAGATCCATCCATGAGATCCCTTAATGAATGATGGAACAAATCATTCCATGTAAGTGGTATTCTACAAATACCCATGGATTATGATTCCATTTCCATATAATGTGGAAAATAAATAATATGGTTTATTATAGTGACCCGAACCCAGATATCTTAGATCTAATGTCTACTATCAATTACAATGACATGACTATAAGGAATCAATTCTTGAAGGATAGAGAGTTTATAACTCTTGGTAAACTCAGATCCAATGTCTACTATCAATTACATTGACATGCCTATAAAAATCAATTCTTGAAGGATCGGGAGTTCATTAGTCTTGGAAAACTATAAGTGAGTCATGTATTACAAATTAATACACTAACTATTACATAATTTTTTTCTTCTTTCTAAATATTTAACCTTGAGTATGACTCTAATCCATCCAGTATCTCCCTTTATATATTTCATAGAATTCTTGTTGAATTCCTATGGAAAGAAACATAATAAGGGTGAGTTCAAATGATTAGTAAGGGAAAAACATAGAGGAATAAATAATTAATCAATGAGAGTGATAGTTATGGAATGGTAAATAACTGAACATAGATACCATGAGATTGAAAAATTTAGAAGGAAGTTCATAAAACATATCGAAATGTAATAATTGGAAACACATTCCATTCAAATAACTAGAGAAGGAAAAAATAACATGTAAATGTAATAAACTGAAACACATTCCATTTTATCAATGAAATTAAATTAAATTTATCCATAGGTATATTGAAGCAAAATCTCATGGATAAATAATAATTGAAACTAAATGAGGGAAATTATTTCTTAATGAAAGACATCTCTAAGAAACATAAAAACCTAAACCACCAATACCTTTCATAAGATGGTTCGAAACTACATTTAAAACCCCATTTAATTTGTTCAAATTATTTATCTAATGAGAACCAGTCGATATATCAATGAGATATATAATATTTTTGCTCCTCCTATCATTTCCTATCAAAATCATTCCTCATATTGAATAGTGAAAATAATATGCATTATCAAATATCTATATTGAATAAAGAATGCAGGATTAAAAATATTTCCACAAATAATAAAATTAATTTCAAATTATAAACCATATGTAATATAGTATATGGTTTAGGTAATATTTATATCCACGAAAAATGAAATGGACAATTTGGGAAAAATTAATGTTCTATAATCACAGGAGATTGAATATTTCAAGCAGACTAACAAATGAGTCAACGAAGTGAACATGAATTATATCCTTGGAAAAATAAATAATCACCCATAAAAAGGAAGAATAAAGTTGGTATCAATAAAAAATCCCATGTAGAGTGAGAATAAGGGGTATTGTTGTAGATAAATACAAATTCTATAAAAATATCTTTTAGAAGAATTCTTGAGGAAGATATCCTTTTATTTTGAAAAAAAAGTAAATCCCATTTATTTGAAAATAACTATTTAATATGTTTTCATTAAAATAATCCTTTTAAAAATAAAAATGAAATTTCAAATAAATGATGGTGTTTAGATCTGTACTTTCCGTACGAGGTAGAATTACATTCTTTTTTCATGGAAAAAGGGTTTGAAAATACCTTGTAGAGAAGGTGAAAAAAATATTCTTTTGACAAAATTGTTAAAAAAGGTTAAAATTTTCATTACTAGATATTTTTAAAATAATTTTTGAAAACATTTTAATAAAACATGTTTTTTATAATAAAATATTTTCTCTGACTAAATAGAGAAATAAATTATGGTTTTATTAAAAACATTTTCTAAAAAAATATTGAGTATGAAAAAGTTGGAAAATGGTAGTTATACCTAAAAATGGTCATGGATAACGAGATAATACTGAGAGGATTTCTGTAATAGTGTTAATATAGTTTCCTAGAATGGAAATTTCATTAAAATATCTTTAGTATTAGTCTTGTAGGAATAATCTTAAAACATCCCAAACTGTCCCATGCCACTTTGAAAGATTTTAAATTATAAGGATCATGAAGGAATAATGTTTAAAAAACCCTATATTATCAGGAGAATAAATTGATTCGTGATTTAACTTGTAAAATTAAATATATACAGAATATATAAGAAACTATGTGCTTAACAACAATTAAGTCTCAATGGAGTGTAAATTGAGATGAAATTCCCTTACCTTGTGTTTCCTTTCAGGTGAACATCCTTTAACATCCTTTATAAAGGGTTTAAACATGTTAATAAATTCTAAGATAACCATATTAATATCTATGATATAATATTAAATCTTTTTATAATATCTTATTAACCATTTTTTAATAACAATTCACTATTTTAACTATTTTGAGTGTTAATTTCCTAGTTTATAGAGTATGTTTTAACTTGTTATTTGTTGTTCTTATTAAATATATCATTTTTTAATAATCTCCATAATTTAAAACATGATTCTAATTTATTATATATATATATATATTATTCAGGTATCTTTAATAATCAATAATTTTTTTAGATAATAAATTAAATGCACTGTTCAAAGAGACGGTAGTCCGTATGTACTCATGAACGCTACCTTCATTTAATTGTCGTATTTTAAAAGAATGAAATATAAATGATATGTATATACAGGTATATTATAATTATAGAACCATATTTTTTTAATATATTCCATATATTTTTATTAAATTTATCTTTAATATGTTCTACGTTTATTGTGAACGAAACACATCGCTTTGAGGGGCAGTAGTTCATACTTCCCCAAAGGATGTCATCGTGTCAAAGACAAATGAAAAGTATTATATTTATTTCTTATAAAATGATTACATAAGTATAAATATATAATAAATATGATATATATCATATATAATTATTGTTTTTCTCATAATATCTAACAATTAAAGTTGGTAAAGGGAAATTGAGCAATCATTGTTTCATGACATAGAACTACCTTGTACACAAAAATAGTATGTTCATTACATCTTATTTGAAAGTATGTTTAAGTGTAGGTATAACCCATAATAAAAAAAATATATTAAGTATAATCTTTTGATTATATGAACATGGAAGAAGAATATTAAATCTGGTAGAGACGTTAATGAATAAAAAGAGATCTTTGGAAAGAATTTCCATAAAAATCGGGTAACTGCTTTTGGTTTATACCAATGAGCTTACTCAAAAGGCTTTATTACCAAAATAAGGAATCAAGGTCTAATTGATGTATGTTTGGAAACTATTTGTGAAGATATTGTGTGAAAATATGTTTTTTTATATTTAAGGAAGTGGGAGAAGTTGTGGCCTTTTATAAGGGAGGAAAAGGCCTCACTTGGTATTTTTGAAAATAAGTTAGGTGTACTCACAAATTTACCTAAAAAGTCATAAAAACGAAAAAAAATAATGTAACTTTAAAAGCTTAATTTTTTACATACAATGGGTTTTTGAAAAGTTTTTAGGTCATTTGGGACCTTAAGTTAAAGGTTTAGTCCTTTATAAGATTAATTTTACCTTAATAATTGTAATTAATTTTAATTAATTTCACTAGTATTTTTGGTAATAAATAAAGTAGGTATTATTATATTTTTTAAATTATTATTATTGAAAATATGTATTCCATTTTTTCAAATTCATATAGTTTAATTAGAATAAATTAATTTAAAATTAATCACACAGGTAGGACGATAATCCAGGTTTTTAATGTAAAAACATCCAAAAATTTTCTATGTTTTTATAATCAATTTAAAATAGGAATAGATTCCAAGGAAAGAGATTTTATTAATTTATAAAAATATTATCTAATTAAATTTCAATGTGGAATCGATTACAAAGCGGTTTTGAACTAAAATTTAGTATTTTATATTTTTCATTAAAAAAGATATGTTTCCAAAAAAATATAAAAAAATCCCCCTAACCTAATTTGTATTTTTATACTTCTAATATTATGTATATTTTTAAATATTAAATAAATTAATGTGTCAAAATTCATATTTAATATGGGTTCTCCTTTAAGAGGAAGTAGAATTGCCTTTATAAAAATATAGGTTTTATGTATAAAATAGGGTTTCTTCTTATCTTATGCATATAAAACTTAATGGATGAATATCAAGAATATTTTATTAGATATATAAAATATATATTTCATTAAAATAAATCTCTAAATGTAATGAATTACTTTTATTATGATAAAAATCCTTTGGAAGTATAAAAATAATTATTATTATTTTTATGTCCAATTAGTTCTCTTGTTTATTTTTCATTAATTAGTAAACCATGAATTCATTTTATATTTATATAAATTATATATTTTTATAATTTACCTAATAATATTCATAAACTCTAACATAACAGCTAGGTTATATCCTATTATATTAAATAATAATATTTTAATAATACATTGTTATTTGATTAAAATCATCCTTTCATGTAACACAAGCTATTTAGGAAGGGATCTCTTGTATGTAACGCAATCCAAATCACTGTATGTTTCATTACAAGATATTCCTTGTGTTGAATTTATTTAAAAAATTAAATATATAGTATAGTATCGGGTTATTAAATTCCCTTATGCACTTTGTGATGTGTGGCATACATGATGTCAAATACAAATTTTTACTCTAGAATTTAAGGTTGTTACTTTTATCATTTCATAATATAAAATATGTAATAAATATTAAACTTTAATATTTAATTCCATTTTAATTACCACCATGTAAATTTTTGAAGTAAAATTAAACATGTCAAATTGTGAAGGTGATAATACACATAATACATGGCTAAGAGTATAATTTTTTATAGAAAAGGGGAATGATGATGAATGATCATATAATAATTATAAAAACATATAATTATACTAATTATACTAATTTTATAATTTTAATGTGGTGTAATTAAATTTTAATAAGATGTATTGAATAAAATGACATAGAAATGAGAATTGTAGGTTAGGAAATGTTTTCTCACTTCCTAGATTATCTCCATTGTGAAGTGGGTTACGTATTCTAGGTATTGTCTTTTGAGAAGACCAAAACCAATATAAGGTTGATAGGAATGATTAAGAACTTTTTTGGTAGAGGATGGGTCAAAATTATGGGGTTTAGGTGTGAGGGTATGTGGGGAGAGGGGATCCCCATTTACCAGTGAAAAGGGATGGAATTTTTAAAACTTATCAAAAAAATCAGTAATGGGAAGTCACTATTAATTAAAGTGACTCCAAAATATAAAAAATAATGGGTTGGGAGGAGATAAATTATAGGACAAATAAATCATGCTTTTTGATAAAAAATTTTAATTACCCCTCAAATTATTACTTTTACAATTTTACCTTTTATCATAAAAACATATTTTCTTTCTTAATGTGACATCATCTTTATGCATAAAAAAACGACCCTTATTATATAATTTTTATCTAATTATTAAATTTTATAAATCAATTTAATCATAAAAAAAAATTAAAAGTGATAATAATTAATTTTAAAATAATAATTGTATAATATAAAAAAAATAAATATTTCAAAAATATAGATTGGGTTCTAAAATTTATAATATTCGAATATAAATTAAAAATAACGTTATTAAAATTTTAAATCCACTTATAAAATATATATTTGGTTTTAAAAATGGTTTCATGAATTTATAATTCATAATTACAAACAAATAATATCATAACTACCATATTATTTGTAATATAGTATTTTTCACTATTGACCTAAAAACCAATCCCTTCAAAAAAAATACGAAAAATTATCTCTATGATAATTTTGATATTATAATCTAAAAAGTGATTTTATTTTTATCAAATTAAAATTATAAAATTTATATATTTAAATATTTAAATAAAAATAACAAATATAAAGAAAAAATGTTTTTCTTGAAAATTGACTTCTTAAACATTAATTTTTTTTAATCATAATTCTTAAAAATTTCTAAATAAATTTGTGTTGAAATAATAGATCAGGAATATAAATATTACATATTATAATAATATTTTAGAACTAGTAGGGTTTATTTATTAGGTAATATACTATACCCCATTTTGTAAATGGTTTTTCAAGAGGTACCATTTTTAAAATATTAAAGGAGAAAAAATAATACCCCCCTGAAAATTTGAATCCCTATTGTCCAATCATATAAAATAATTCCCCCAAGAAAAAAAGTATTCAGCATTTCACCAATGGTCCCCTTGGTCTAGGTACAAAATTCACAAAAAAACTACCTATGTATCTATAGTACTACTAACTATTAACCTCTAAACATCAATCCTTTTCCTATTTCAATTTCACAAATAACAAATATTTTCCACATCATAAAGGTCATATGGGGGTGTGAGTATTAATTTTGTAGGAAAACCACCAATGGTATCCCTAGATAATATCAATACATAAAGGGTTTATTAAAATCAAAATAAATAAAAACTATTGAAACATGCATAACCCTCTAAACCCACACTTCTAAATCCATATAGAGAACTATACCAAATTCAAAAAATAAGAGAGTGGGATGATTTACCCATGTTATGTCATGTCACATGGTCCCTTTTACATCCAACCAATTCCATACCACACTATAATATGTACCCACTTATACCCCACACCTGTTCCAAACCATTAGAAATGATTCTTTGAAGAAACCCCACATCGTCGCCCCAAGAGTTCCATGGATAACTAATTCACATTCCAACCATCATCTCAACATCCCTAGGAAACCTAAGAAGGATAATCGCCCACTCCCATCTAGTGATTCCAGTCACCTACCAAATCTTTTGTCTATTACTAGGTTGTATCCCTCTTATGTAGTGATGGTTAACCCCGAAAAATAATAAATTATCATCTAGAGAGGATACCTCTAATCAACCAATGGTCAATACCGCATAAGTGACCCTATCCTATGTATAGAATACCTCAATAGCCTCATCCCAATAATGATAGACATCATCATAAACCTTCATCCATAACCAAATGAATAGTTATCACCCTGTTGGTGAATGAGATATCACTATCACACATTTTGGAAAACCAAATTTTCCTATAGCCTTATGGGTTACACCCATTACATTCCCATGGAACCACATCAAGAACCACATCCAAAGGATCATCACTTTACAATATACGACATCACTCTAACAAAGTCTCAAGCTACCTGAAAAAGTAAGACTGAGTTATACCAAGATAAATATATATTTACTCAAATTATTCTCCCATCTATAATCTTCCATTATTAATAAAAATCCTAGGTGGTTCTAGTCCATGTATCATAAACAACCCTTCCCACACCCATAAAACAAACAATGTATAAAAACAAATATAACATTGAAAAATATTTTCACAAACTACATAGTACTGGTATAGAACTTCTAAGTGAATAATTCTATTAGATTTGATGTTATGAGGTAGAAATTAAGAAACCACTTATATATACCTAAAACAGATATTTTTTTAGAAAAATCCATAATGATGAAAAAAATTAAAAATAGACAATAAGTAATGTCGATACTTCCTTGTAGTGACACCCTATATCAAACAGAACTAAGAACATATACTTGATAATGTATATCCCACCATTAGAGAAGAATTAATGCAGGGTAGAGGGGTTATGGGGAGATCCATGGTTGAATGGATGCCAAAAGTATCCCCTAACTTTAATTTAATTAAACTAATTGATTAATTAAAATTACAATTTATATAATGCCCCAAAAGTATACTGGGTACTCGAACCGATACCTCATTGTACCGACTAGACACTTGGTACCCACCCTAGGGTTATTGACTACTTAGTGCCCCCCAAGGGAATATGTATCCCCTACTTTACACACAAGGTACCTAGTACCAGCTAAAAGTGAGCTCCGGGACCTCTTTCTCCAAAAGTGATTCTAGATTACGATCTAACTTCCCAAATCTAAACTTTATGCCTCATATAACCCCTATAACACCACAAAAACCCAAATAAAGATGGTCTACCTGAATATATACCCAAAATACCATACATTAATACTTGTGTCATCAAAATATCAGTAATATACAATAGATTATCCATGATATATCTCTATCCATACACTAACCAACCTCTAGTGAAACCCTAGAATCCCTCTCACTACACAAAGGAAATATCAAGATGATTTTGAATGCATATAATTAATACTAATTACTCCAACTAACCTCCTAAAATAAAATGAATCCATATATGGGTACTAACCATAATAATAATCTCTTACCTAATTTCACCAAAACCAGACTACATGCCACACTGATGGTGTAACACACCATGATTTTAAAGTTATTTCTTTTGAAATAAACATGAAGCATTCAATATCATTCATTAAACACAACCCTATGTCTAAATAAACATGTGACATACTATACATTTTCAACCTACTGATTAGACAGTCAGGTATGAAAATTATTAACAACATTATTAAGTATACTTAGAAATTTTTTCCAAAATTTGAATATACTTATTAATTCCGAATAAATAACCGTTAATTATTTAATAAAATAATTTAATGGATAAAAAAAAATTAATGAAGTATTTTTTTGTTTGTGATGTATTTTTATCTAAACGAATTATATTTATTAGTGTTAATATTTTATTTTAATTAAATATATTTATAGTATATTAATTATCATCTCTAAATTAGTTATCTAGAGGATATTAATTATTTTTAAGTCATTTAAATGTAAAAAAAATTATTTTTCATATATTTGTTTCTATATGAACAATAAGGTTTAATCACAAAAAATTAAATAAATCATTATTAATTAATTTTAACAGAGTGTTTTTTAAATTATATATTCAGTAAAATATTTTAACAGTAATTTGATAGTTTTTACGATGAACTAAATAAATGTAAATTCCGTTGTATGTATGAAAATTCTTTTTTCAAAAAATAGGTTTTCGTTAAATTTTACTAGATCATTCTAAAATTAAATTCTTCCAATTATATAAATTTAATTGAATTAAATGGATTTTATAGTTTCAATCATCATTTCTAAATTTTTTAATAAATGTGATTTCATTTTTTCTCATAATGAATAG
The DNA here is from genome assembly GCA_963277665.1 of Viscum album. NCBI lineage: Eukaryota > Viridiplantae > Streptophyta > Magnoliopsida > Santalales > Viscaceae > Viscum > Viscum album. The sequence continues at coordinate 184,287,527 of OY728156.1, read as the reverse complement.
TAAAATAGTAAAAAACTATTACCGTGGTTAATGCTATAATCAGCTTACCATGGATTAAACTAAAATATAATAGTAATATTACCACACAAACATTATAATTCTTATTATAAGGAGATATTTTGACCATATATTAATAAATATCCATTTCTTATCATTTAGAATGAGTAACACGTTAATATATTTTAGTATTTTTTTTAAAATCAAGTGTGTCATATCCCTCTATTATGAAAGGACTCCACATCTCCTCTCCTAACCATGATTCAATAACCTCGTATCTCATCTAATCCCAACAAAAATGTATACCCAAGTCCTAGAGGTCCATTTCTGATAATAATTTATCCTTCCAAAGATTAAGGTGTGATCCAAAGGAGGATTCTCTATAAAAAGTCAAAACTCTTCACTAAAAACTTTCAATTTTATTTATTTTTACACCTTCTATAAACCTATAGTATCAATAATATAATTATTGACCAAGTATCATAAATATAATCATATTTTATAATTCTTATGTTACAACCATTTTCCAACTTCTTTCCATCAAATCGGAAATCAATGTATTGCTTGTGCGTACGTATGTATTACCCCCTCCACATAGCGATATGATTCATTTTCTATAACCATATTTCATGGTTGATTGTTATGATGGATTTAATTTTCCTAAAATATATTTATGAATTAATTATTTTTCATTAATTAAATTATATTTTCTATATTCTTACATTAACATCCATTAGATGATGATAACATCCCTTATGCATACATGTGGACAACCACCACCATGATCTGATGTGATTCATTTGTCAATTCCAATTTAAATAGAAGGTAATAATGATATATTTAATTAGTATATATGATATGTATTGTATAATAATTATATTCTCTAATGAATTATTATTTACATTTATTTCATTATATCCATTAAAATGTTAAATCAATTCTCATACGTATGTTTGGACAACCATCACCATGAAGTGATGTTATTCATTTTTCCTCTCATATTTATATGAATAATTATAAAATTGTATATAATTACTAAATACGATTTTTATGACATGATTATTATTTTTTAGATTATGATAATGTGATGGAACTATAATTACCAAAACCATCGAACTGAAACTTGGATGGAAAATAGACCTATCTTCACCCAAATGACTATTTTAATGATGAATATTTAATAAAATAATGATTATAAATTATAAGGGAATTTTAAATATTAAATTATTTTTGAATATATTTCTACAATATATCTATAATAAATCTATATTAATTATACAAGATATTCTAATGTGTACAAAGAAATATGGGACACGAATTAAGATTTTATGTTACAACCTCGTTTCTTTTTAGAATTATCTATGATAAATTTTTATTAATGGAAATTATATTGATATTATCCTTTAAAAAACAATATATATTTTTCTCCCATTTTTATTCAATGAATTTTTATATACTTTTAACATTTTCCTCTATTTTTCCATTTAAATTATTAAGAAAATATTTTAAAAAAATTTAACAAAATTTACTTTTTGGTCGATGAATGTTTTATTCCATGTTAGTGATCTTCAAAATTATTTTATAGAGTTTTTTACACGTAAATTAAATGTTTAAATACAATTTATTTCCATTTCTTTTTAATATATTTAAAAAGGTTTTAAAGGATCTTTTTAATGAAATGTTTTATAAGCAATTCATTATTGACTTTTTAAAAAAGTGTTTATGGAATATTCTATTATAATATATATGGTATGAATTGATTTTCCCACCATTATGACATTTAAATTAATTAATGATTATTTTAATATTTTCCAATTTAATTTTAAAAAAATCATATTATTATGGAAATTTTCAGATAAATGTTTTTTTAAAAAATATTTCTCGTGTTTTCAAAGAAATGTATGAATGTTCATTAAAAGCTATTTTTTACCTATTTCAACAAACTTTGATGATTTTTATGATTTATTAGGGATATTATCTAATGATAAAATCTAATTTCTTTCTATGTATGTCTTATAATGATGATGATTTAAGGATGATGCTATAAAACACATTTCTTTCCCATCGGTAAATTGTGTTTTACTGAAACCATTATAAAACTCATTTCTTTTACATAGGTTATTCTATGATGAAATCATTAAATATTTATAAAACAAATTTCTTTTACATGGGTTATAATATCATGATATGATTAATTTTTTATAATCTATTTGTGTGCATATATATTTTTCATTATGTGATTGTTGGTCCAAGAATTATATAGACCTTTAATGCATTGGGTAAATATGGATATCTCATGATAATAAGGACTAGAATGGGGAGTAAACCAAGTTCATAAAGGGACTTTATCCACTATGATAGTCTTGGGAGTGAACCTTCACTAATGAAATGATAGAATGGGGAGTAAAAACAATTCAATATGATAGTCATTGTAGTAACCCCTGACTTGGGATGTGATGTTCTATGATTATAAATATTCCAAAAACATTTTTTCTATACTTATTATATGTTCTCATGTAACATAGTTATTTATTAACAATTATATAGTATTTTAACTTATGTATTTTTTGATGATAAGACAATATGTAATTATTCATGATTAAATATATTTGACAGATTATGTATTAATGTATTAAGTTAAAATCATGTAATCATACCCTAATTCTTATCTTATAATCACTTATGATCATTAATTGATATATCTTAAGTTTAAAATTATTGATAATATGCGCTAAACGTTTCTTATGTTTCATTTTCCTAGACTATAAAAAATTAACTAGGGTATGTCTAAGAAGAGTGATATGTTAGAAGATCATTATAGGAGATTTTAATGAAATTTATTGGAATAAGTTGATTATTTATATCGAATCCATATAAAATAAACCATTATGTTTCTAGGGAATGTATTATTATGAAATATATTGAATATTAATCTAAAATATTGTATTGTATATGCATGAAATTATTTGATCACCTATATCTGCATCAAAGTAATGTTTATTTATTTTTGGAGAATAGGATTGGGGATTTTTTTTAAACACTAGGGATAGTTATAGGTAGAAGATAATATCCTAAAGTTATGGTTAAATAGAGATTATATAATTTTCATAGAAAATAAATCTCAATTAGAATAATGGAAAGAGGATTTGGTTTGGGAAGTAATTTACCTAGGGTTAAAAACTTCTTAAATGGTTGGATTATGGATGAACTCAATTTTTACTTATGTTTCATGAATGGGACTATGATTTCGCAACTAAATAGAAAATATTGAGGTATATTCATGGGTTAATTAACATTTTATTTATAAACCGTTATGAATTATTTTAATAGATGATGACCATGAATAAATTGGGATAAACCTAAGGTATTATAGTTTTGGAAAATGTGTCATGATTCAGACATCCTATGAATGATTTATCATTATTACATAATTAATCAATTTTTTTATTATTTCTCACATTATGATTCTTGGTATTTATCAATGAATGAACCTGGGAGGAATTAAGCTAATTTTGGATTTGAAGGGAGATAAAATGACCATATTCATGAGAAAAAAAATTAAATGGGGGATGGCCTATGAAATATATATTTATTCTCACCTAAATTAATTAAGATATGAATGTTAACCTGAATTATATTGAACTTAGAAATAGATAAAGGAAGGAACAACTAAATATTTAGTTTTTTATATGACAACATCCACCTTCCTTTATTGGATTATCTAATCCACTTATTGATGAAAAATAGATCAATGATATAGAAAAGATATTATATACACTCTAATGATCACTTCATGAGAAGGTTATTAGGTACATGTTTCATTTCTAAGGTGAATTAGATCAATTATAAAATCTTACAAAAATATGAAGAAATATAAAGATATTGACTCCCTGACATGGTAAGTGTTTAAGAATTTATTTTTCAATAATTATTTTTCTTAAACTCGTTACATTAAAATGGAAAGGGAATTACATGAATTGATATATAAGGATGAGGAATCCATCAATACCTATGTAGTAAATTTAACAAGACATGTAATGTATGATTTAGGATTTATCACAGACCATGAAATAAAATTGATAAATTATTTAATGTAATGAGACCGAGATAATGAAAGGCATTGGAAATTATATAATTTGAAAGCTATCCAGAAATGATTTTATGTTCTCTGATGTTTGGAAAAAAAATTGATACTTTGAGTGTTATCATAGTTGTGGGGAGATTGATAAAGATATTATTTCAAGAAAAATATAATAATAAAAACCATAGAGGAATGAAAGTTTATTTTCCATAATGTATATGTGATTGATGAATTAAGGAGGAATATATGTTATAGAGATTGGTAAATGTTCCAAGTGTTTAAAATAATTCCATCGAGAGAAATAATGTTGAATTTATGCGAACTATCCAATAAATAAAAGGAATGGTAAGAAATCTCAAATGGATGTTTTATACACACTATAATTCTATAATTGAAAGAATTTTTTATATTAGAAAATTAAAAAAAAGAATCTAATGGTAAATGTTGAAAATATGAATCAACATCCACTTAATACTAGAGGCAAATGGAGATCATATCATATCACAAGTACTAAAGTGGGAAATGGTAATGAAGTGGTGAAAGTTTCACTTACCAACAACTCTATAAAAAAAATTATTGGTTTCTAGAAATATCCACTCTTTTATATGTGAATAATTTTATAAGGGTTTCATGTAACTATATTAATGATTATATAAAGATCTAGTACTAAAAACTCTTAGTCATACAATGATCACATATCAAATATATATCTCATCTCTGATACAAGATGCTCAAAATTTGTTTCCTGCAAATATTATGATTCTTATTCTAGTGGAATATGATGTGACTTTTGTCATATATTGACTCTCTCTATGTATATTTCATAACAATTAATTCAGATGTTAATTCATGTTTGATATTTTGAATCAATATATCATTATCTTTTAGTGTGAGGATGAATATAAACTTCCAATTTAAGTTCCTCCTTTTTTAGGGGTCGTGATACCAATTCATATTTATCTCAAATGGTCAGGGATAAACTAAAAATAAAATATATTCATATTATTCAGGACTAAACTAATGTATTTCATGAATACATTCCTTGTCTTCCTTTAAAATTTGAAATTGAATTTTTATTAGAACTCATACCATTTTCAAGACTTATTTTAAAGACACCATATAGAATGGCCCTGATTCAGTTATAGAATTTGAGTAAGAAACTCCATGTGAATCCTAATAATCTATTTATACACCATATAGAATCACAATTGAGAATAACTATTCTATTTTTTAGAGTAAATATAGTTCAATGAGTATTCATATTGATTATCAAAAACATAACAATATTACCTTCAAGAACAAGTATCATACATTATGGTCATTATGGATTTATATTGATTCCATTTAGACTTTCCAATTTCCTAGCATGCATCATACATTTAATGAATATAATTTTAGATATTAGTTAGATCATTTTTTTGTAATTTTTATGGATGAAATTATTATATATTAAAAGGGAGAAAAAGGCCATGAATGCCATTTGGATATTGTGTTCAAGAGCTTATGGAAATATAATATGTATTACAAAATCATCAAGTGTAAATTATGGTTTTGAAAATATTCATTTTTCGGTTATATAATCTCATTTTAGGGTTTATTAGTGGATCTATCAAAGACATATGTTATTGAGAAATTGCCTAGACCATGTATAGTGACTATGATTCATAGTATTCCTAGGATGTTTGGATAATTTTTATGTTTGTGAATGATTTCTCATATATTTATTACAATAAAAATTTTCACTTGGAAGGGAGTAAAGTTCCTCTAGACATGTTAATGTGATGAAAATTTCATGGAGCTAAAAAGAGTGTTAGTCGGTGAACCTATTCTTACAGCACTCAGTAGTTGAGTATAGTTTATGATTTATATTGATGCATCAAATAATGGAATTAGATTAATCCTCTTGACTAATGATATGTTAATATCTTATGCCTCGCACCGATTAAAAATTGATGAGAAAAATTGGCCAACTCTTGATTTACAGTGGATATCAATAATTTTGGCAATGAAAATAAGGAGGTATTATAGTTTTTTTTTGAAAATTTTATATATATAACAATCAAAATATCTTTATCTATATATTCACATTGAAATATTTTAATATGTTCTAAATTAATTGGTTGGAATTGATTAATGATTTTTACTTCTAAGTACACTACCACCCTGGGAAGGTGAGCAAGGTTGTTGATGCTCTGAGTAAGAATGATTGTGCTAGTTTTTCCATGATGTGGATTGAAACAAATAAAATATTTATATATTTTCAAAATATTGTTCTTGATATGATAAATAATGAGGATATATCATATCTTTCTCAGATTAGTGTTTAAACATCCATCTATGTAATGTTTATAAGGGTGAAAATGAAGGATTTGGAACTAAATAAGATGGTGAGGAATATTCCTGAGTTCAACCATGTTTCTAAATGAATGATATTGTTTATAAACTTAGTATGTGTTCCATCAATACCAAATTTTAAGAAAGATCTATTAGATGATACTCATAGCTCATAATTCCTTATTTATCCTGGAAGTATGACGATGTATTGTGATATTAAAGGGTATTTTTGGTTGGATAACAAGAAAACAGTTATTGAAAAATAAGTATGTCAATGTGTGGTATATTGGTAAGTTATGTTTTATAGACAGAAGTATAAGAGGATATTATAACCATTACCCAGACCTGAATGGAAATTGGAAAACATTATCACAGATTTCAACATTAGCCTCCAAAAAAATCTAAATAGGACAATGCTATTTGGGTTTTAGTTGATCACCATAAAAAAATATTCTCATTTTATTTTCATAAAATCGTATTTATCTCTTGATCAATATTTTAGGATATATAATAATTAAATAATGAGATTTAATGGGGTTGAAATGTCTATTGTATCTTATCTTCAACCATGTTTTACATAGAAATTATGGTGAATTATTCAACAAACTTTGAATATAGAGTGGAATTATCCTTAGATAGATGTTTGTTCTGAGAGGATCATACAAAACATAGAGAATATTCCATGATCATATTCACTAAATTTCAATGTTAGTTTGGATCAATACCTTCCTCTTATCAAATTCACTTATAATAATATCTTTCACTCGAGAATTTAGATGGATCATTTTGATGAACACTATGGAAAGTGGTACATGCTCAAAAATGTTACGATGAAGTTAGATAAAAAAATTGTAAACTGATCTAGTTGAGGAAATGGTAGAGAAGGTTAAATTCATTCATTAGCACATGAAGGCATCTCATATCCAATAGAAGTTTTATACCCATTATCATCAGTGAGATTTAGAATTTAATGTTGGTGAGAAGGTATTCCCTTGAATTACTCTATATAATAAGGTTTAGAAATTCAGAAAGAAGGTAAACTTGTGAACTAGGTATATTCATCCTTTTTATATTCTTAATTGAGTAGGTAATGTAGCTTATCTCTGGGAACATACACTGAACCTCTCTCGTGTTCATGATGGGTTCTATATATCTCTCCTAAAAAATTACACACAAGATCTATCATATGTAGTGTACTAAAATGTTTTACCACTAGAGAATGATATTTCTTATGAAAACAAAAGTAGAAATATTCGATCATAGAGATAAATTTCTATAGAACATCACTACTCACCTAGTTAAGTTCTTTATAGAAATCATAATTTCTTGGAAGCTACATAGGGACTCGGGGATGTGATGAAATAGAGATATCATTGGATGATTGTATAAGAGTGATCGGATTTTTGAGGATAAAATTCCCTTTAATGGGTGTATAATGTAACACTATTATATTTAAAATTTATTTCCTCTAAAATAAACTTGATTTATTTAATATCTTCCTTTACATTCAAACCCGAGTATAAATGAATTTTCACATAGTATACCTTTTTTACTTAGTTATTATATTGGAGGGTGTAGATTTAATTAAAAAAATTATAAAATAAACATAGAAATGTTTTCCTAAATTCAATTGTATTGATTAATTTCCACTAAATAATTATTAAAATTTTAATAAAATCATTTAATGATCGGAAGCCCAATTTTTTTGATGAAATGTATTTTTATGTATGTTATGTATTTTCATATAAAATAGTGTATTAAACACTATAAAAAATAAAATTTAATGCAATTTATTTTTAATAAATGTATAATAATCCATACATTAGTTATCAAAAGTTTAATAATGATAAAAAAAAGATATTTAAATATAAACAGAGTAATTTTAAATAAAATGTTTTTATATGAACATTGTATTTTTATCATAATAAAGAAAGTAAGATAATTTCAAAAAAATGGTTTAAATTAATTTTATATCCTATAAATAAATTACTATAAAAAATTTTTAATAGTTTTTATTATACAAGTAATGAAATTAAAATCAATTTTATGCTTAAAAATTCATTTATCTAAAAAATATTTTTCTTTATATTTTTTGTGCAAATTTAAAAATTTAATTCTAAAAAATATAGAAATTGAATTTGAAAATTTTGAAGAAAAATATTTAATTAACATTTCCAAAATTATAAGGTATTTTACTTTATTTTTGGTTAATAATTTATAGTAAAAACTTTAAATTTTTTTTACAAATGATAAGTTTAAAATATGATTACTAGGGGTTTAAAGAAATATATAAGGGTAATATTACCATAAAACATTAATACATCATGTTGGATGGATATAAATAGACCCTATGTTATTATACCATTAAATACTTATCCATTTAGAATCATTTGTCTTGAGTAAGAAATTAATAAATTCTATTCTTTAGAAAAATGACAAGTGTGTCAACTCCCTCACTTATAAAACAAAACAACCTATCCACTATTCTCCACACTTCAAGAGCCTCTTAAATCTAACCCTTCCAGTCTAAATCGATTCATCAAATCCATCCTCGCATCCTATAGTTTTGGTTTCGATGAAAATACAATCATTTCAATGATTAATGTGTAAGCCAAAGGGGGGTTCTTAATAAAGAGATATTATTCTTAATTGATTACATTCCATTCTATTTCTTCTTCCATATAAATCCTATTTTATCTTTAATAACATGATGAATAAAATTTAATAAATATAATGAGATATAATTATAAAGATTTCATAACCATTTTCCACTTCCTTTCTATCAAATAGTAAATTAATGTAACACTCATGTATACGTTTGGATTACCTCCTCCATGTGATGATATGATTCATTTTCTATTACGAACATTAAAGGTTGGTTTTTATAATGTATTTATTTACTATATATAATATTTATTACATAATTATTATACTTTAATTAAAATATATTATCTACAATCTCACTTTTTCATCTGTTGGAAATTGAAAACATCACTCATGTGTACGCGTGGACAATCACATCCATATTGTGATGTGATTTGTTTTTAATATTTTTATTACATGGATGGTAATACGGATATATTTAAGTAGTATATATGATATCTATTATAAAATATTGATTCATTAAAGTTGAATTATTTTATACCTTTCTTTTTTTCCATCCATATAAAAGTAGAAACCTCACCTATGTGTATGTTTAGACAATAGTCTTCAAAAAGTGTTGTAATGTATTCTTTACCACTGATTTATATAAATAATTATAAAATTTTATATAATGAATAAATATTATATTTATTTCATGATTTATATTCTTTATATGATTAAAAATTGACCACGTTGCATGAAGTGAAACCATCAAACTGAAACATGAATGGAAAATGGACCAGCTTTCAACCAAATGTGTATTTTAAAGAAGAAATATTAATAAAATGATATTTTGAAATTATAAATGAATTATTAATATACAGTTATTAATTAATATGGTTTTTTAATATATTTATAACCAATATATATTTAATATACCTGATATTTAGATGTGTGTGACAGAATTATGGAACATGACATAAGGGTTTGTAATATAATCTCATTTATGTTCAGGATTCTCTTCATTAAATTCCAATCGATGGAAATTATATAGTTATTTTTACTCAATCCCCCATATTTTTTATTCTTATATGGTTATTAAATTAAATTTTTTTCCATAGTAACATTTCCAATATTTGTAACATAAAATGATAAATGAAATGTTTTATAGAAAACTCAGCCATATTTCCTTTTATGGTATATGAAATATTTTTTCTTTGTACATGCTCTTAAAAATTGTGTTATGGAAGTTTTTACTTATACATAAAATGGCTTAAAATTTTCATTTTCATTGCTTTTTACTATAATTAAAAAAATTTAAACCAAATCATTTTATAAAATTTTTTCCCAAAAAAATTGTTTTTATGTTTTACAAAAGTGTGAAAGGAATGTTCTCTTTTAACATATGTTGTATGAAAAGATATTCCCACAATTATGGGAGTAATTTTATTTAAATATAATATTATAAGATTCAATGGTTATAATCAATTAAAATAATTTTCTCAATATTTTTTAATGTTTTTCTTAAATTATTATGAAAATAAAAGGATATTTTATCATGTTTTCAAAGAAAGGTTTAAATGATCTTTTAAACGTACTTTTTCGACTATATAAATATACTACAAGGATTTTTATGCTTAAATAAATATATGATATTATAAAACCATCCACTTTATGTCATTATATTTTTTATGATGATTATGATATAGGATGATTCTATGAAACCAGTTTACGCCCCATGGTTTAATTAAGTAATGATAAAACCTTTATGAATCACGTTTCTTCATCATGGGTTATGCTATGATAAAATGATAAAATGATTATGAATCCCATTTACTTCTTATGAGTTATGATATGATGTTATCATGAATGTTTTATGATATTATGGTACAAATTTTTATGGTTTTCAGTATGTGATTGGTGGGCCTAGAATTACTTGTCCCTATAATGAATTATCTAAATCTGGATATATCATGTGATGAAAAAGTTTTCAATGGTTAGTAAACCCATTTAATTAAAGGACTTTGTCCACTACCATGGTCTATTGAGTGTATTGTGACTAAAAAATGATGGAACGGAGGGTGAATTGAATCCAATATGATTATCTTGGATGTAATACATGACTAAGGAAATTAAATTTTATGTTTATGTATATGAAAAAAACTTATGTCATATTCTTATGATATGTTATCATGGCTCACTATTTATTTTTTATGATTCTGCAAACTTTTGACTTATATATTCTGTTATGTTACATCCATATTCTATAATTCATAATTAATGATCTTCAACTGATTCGGTATGAATTCTGTAAGTTATGGTCTTTTTATTATACCATTAATCATAACATATACTCACTTAATACCATTTATTGATATCTATTATGTTTACCCCTATTGAGAATGTAACATCATCATTTATTATGTTTCATTTCCACAAGTTATAAAGAGATGTTTCAAATAGGTTATCTCTATGAATTTTACACTATGATAAGATATTTGTAGGAGATGATGGAAATCATTCGTGAAATAATATTATTATGTATCTAGTATCCAAAAACACTCCACCTTTATAGTTATGGGGCGTTTATTATTAGAATATGAATTTAATATTCATCAAAATAATGTAATATATATGAATTAAATTCCCCGGTCACCTCATATGGTTCTATTAGTCAGTATTCCACTACTTCCTATCATCAACGTTTGGCCACCATCCATTAACAAACAATTACCATAAATCATACTTGACGCGCATACCTCAGTCAACCCCAGATTATTCCATTTATACATAACAAACACAGTACACTAGTACTTATCATGAAAAAAACCAAAAAATGTCATGATCACTATGTTCTTATGAACACAAATGGTTATATAGAATACTTTAAGAAATTAAACATGAACATGTATTATTAACCGAAAACCAGACTCCTTGTTGCTCAGATTCTCTATAGAGTCACACTAAGTGTTAGTCACTACCCCATTATTGAGTTTCCGTTCTACATTTATGACCATAGCTTGAAAATGAAACACAACTACTACCTAGGACCAACACTCTAAATTATACATAATATTAATGAGTTATACCCAATAATGACCTCCAACTTATTATGATATCATCTTGAAACCCTCTATAGATATCTAATTGAAACACACTCCTAGCACGCCATAGGTGGTTGATCAAACCTGGCCTGGACATGCCCCATCTATACAACCTCGTAACACCTCACTAATGACCCACTCAATACTAGAAATATTAATCCTATACAATGAATATCTTATTATATATCATCATATACTCACTTCTATCTACCCATATCTCTTCTATCAACTTCACGAGACACTTCTTCATGACTAGGAAAACATTAAACATTCAGGTTTTATTATTTTATTATTTCTTTGTTAACTTCCTCAAAATATTATCAACCTAATGATAATTAATTCTTCTCTGATTTAATTTCAATGTACATCTTTGAATCATCACACCTATGTGATCTCATTCTGTGATTTTATTTATGAAAAGAAAATAAAACATTTTAACCAAGAAGAATAATATATAAACAATTCATCCTTCTATGTCACATTCATAAACTCTAGGGCCAAGTACACCCTCAATGTATCTTTTGGATCAAAAAATAATATCTCTATTAAATCTTTATAAGCCATCCCCTCATATTTATTAACATCATACTTTCACATACCACCATCATTCCACTAATCCTCAAAGTATATATGTCACCAGCTTCACCTGATACCATAGAGTTGTCTCAATATGATTTCAAGTAGTCCTAATCAACTCTATCCAATACTCAGATTCTCATGGTACACCCTCTTCCTAAAACTATGGATGATGCATCTACAAGAACTCCCTCATTGGATATTTCATAGATAGGTCATCTCTATGAGATCACTCATAAATGATTTGTATAGCCCATACCAGGATCTCCTTGAAATGATCTTCAAACATATACCATAGAACCTCTAGATATTTTTTCTAGATTGAAAAACATGGAATCTATACTTACGACTCATGTTGTTTTCTACCCTTAGGGGCACTATCCAAAGCTTGATTTGGGGGCACCACATCCCCACCATATTATCACTCTAAAGGAAGTCGTCAAAGTGGGATACCACAGAGAAAAAAATACCATGCTCAATATATATATAACAATGCACTTATTTATATATAATAGGGAATTCTATAATTGGTAGTACATCTCACTAGCCCTTACACTTCCCTAATCACACCCAAGTCCTGCATCATCTGACCCCATGACCTTACCTACTCACATTAGGGTCAATTATCATACACACCATAAACACAAATGAATTTCACATGAGAACAAATATAAAAAATATGCACTTTTTTATCTAACTATAATTCCTCCATGAAGATATATGAGAAAACCCCATGTTTGTTATTGTTAAGAATTTAAATATTGAATAACTTTTTTCGAACCAAAATAATAGCCACAAGAAATAAAAAACATACTTTGTTAGTCCAATGTTCCTATAAATATGAAAGAGTGTCACCTCTTTCATCTAAAGTATAATATTATGAAACAATGAAATAAAAAATCAAATACAATCTCTATAGAGATTAAATAACTCAACTTTATCCCTTAAAATTAAGGCATAAATATCAGTTCTCCAAGTAACTTGTAATTCATCCTGCACTTGTGATATCTAGAAACACAATACGACATCTATCCAATATCACAACATATTATTAAACCTCCAATAACCATTTAACAAATATTACAAATAAACCCAGTTTCTATAATATATAACAACCCTGTATAATACCACTTTGTATGATGTATGTCTTAGATAACCCAAACTCAAGATGATGATCCACTAACCACTAGAATGAATCCATATACTCCTAAGGTTTTTGGATAACAAAATGTTTTTAAGGGGTGATAGTTAGAAGAAAATATTCTTTGTATATAAAATATTGTTAACAATACATTGTAAAAGAAAATATATAATCAATCATTATACCGTGAAAGAACATGAAATAGACAGTAATAAAAATTAATATCTTTAGTGATATAAAAGACATATAAAACCAAACCTGACTGCCAATAGGCCAACCATATACAAACATTTCCCAAGATAAAAAATACAACCTAACTCAGCATCAAGGTTCCACATATTTCAAATCTAATAATATATCAACAAGATACTCATTCATCCACAATATCACCAAATAAATATGATCGAGATACCATTCCCTTTCACCTTCGTTTGTTATGAATCATAAATTCTTATTAAGTTCTGGGGGGCATGAAGAGTGCAAGTATGAACTTAGTATTCCCAAAAAATGGCTCTGATAGATAATATCTATATATATTTGATTGTAATCAATTATTAGTAAATGGAACCAAGTACGAAATAAATAACATGCTCTGCATGTTCCCCTCGATCAACAGAAATCACTTTACCAACAAATACCAATATCAGAGTGGGATTATGTACCCACAGTGTGTCGGACTAGAAGTTCCATTAGCATCTTATTCAACTCTATACTATATATATGTGTACACAAATTTTTACCCAACACCACATCTAAGACACGGGATAATATTGCTATAATTCATGACCTTATAAATACCCATAAGTTCCATGGCCAACCAATTCCCATTCCAATCACCAACTCAACAAACTGATAAAACCCAATCATGGAAAGAACCCACTTCTATTAGGTGATTCCAGTCACCCTTTATATCCAATGTCGTCCATAGGTAGTATCACCCCTCTATAACAATAGTGATAACCACAAAACAAAATCTACTCATTTATATAGGATATCACTAATAAACCACTAGTAAACACCACCCCATGGGCCCATCCATTATACACACAATACTAATGGACTAATCCCCATGAATATCATCATCACCATCAACCTATAGTTATAACCAAAAAAACATAATCTCCCCCATCAATAAATGATATATCTTAATAACTCATTTTTTTAGCCATATAACCCTATATACATATGGTTTACCCAATCACATACTAGGGGAACCATATCAAGAATCACATCATAAGGATTTCCACATTCCATATTAAAAAATTAACCATGCCACTTGACCATGTAATAACATTAAATACCTATCCAAACTCATATTTTCCTGCATGATACCACCACTTATCATCTTATATACAAAATAGAAACCACAATTAGTTTTATTCCTAGTCACACACATGACCCTACACATGACCAAAAATTTCATAACACATAAACACATGTATCACATAGAAAAAATCTAGCCACTACTTACTCATTACTAGTATATTCTTCTTCAAGGAAAAAAATATCCTAATTAGACCTCACGAGGAAGGAATTGATAAAATAGACAAATAGAACCAAAACTAATATTTTAGTCAAAAATCATTACCACTATAACAATACCAAAAATAAAAAACAACTAAAATTGATTCCCATTAACAATGACGAACTACCTTGGATAGAACATATAATTGACACCTGATAGAAAAGATACCACTAAGGGAGAAAACAAAATGAAGGAGCGAGGGTTTAAAGAATGCTCCATGGTTGAAGGGATACCAAAAGAGTCCCCTCCTTTTTAATTTTATTAAACTAATTAATTTATTAAATTAAAATATCCAAAAAAATAACATCAAAAGGGAACTAAATACCCATTAACCTACCACTATTTTCCCACGATATGGTCATAGGAAACCTGGTGGCTCCTAAGAGAATATTTCTCACATACAAAACACATCAGAAACATGATGCCCTTTGTCTTCAAAATATATAACATAGCACCAAGGCTAAAATAACAAATCCAACTTCAGTTATTTATTTATGTCCTTCAATAACTTAAACACACCAAAATACAAATGCTCGAACACAATATACACCTATGTTAACTCACCCAAAACCTATGTCACCATATTTTGGTAAACCCTTCAGAGATAATTATTTAGTGGTCTTAAGAGAGATAGGTATCTCATTCAATCTCAGATCAATTATCGACTAGAGGAACCTATCTACACTTAGTATTACTTTTTTTTGGAAAGAGATATAAGTGGATAGTGTCTGATTTAGTGGTACCTATAATTGGGTTGGTTTATGGTTATAAGTATATTTTGTGGGAATAGTTTTGTTTTTTATACGAATCATATCCCAAGTGATGAAGGAATGTTTCCTTCAAATAAGAGAGGCACTATTTTTATAATCTATACTCTTTTATATTAATAACCCATGAGCATAATTTCTTCACATGGAAAACCATATTTAGAATCATGATTATCCTCAAAATATGACTAAAATAGTTGAGATGTAAATTAATGTAAGTATAAAATCATTCCTATAAGGAAAGATATTTATGCCTTTATATTATTCTCAAAACCTCTACTGATCATTAATTTTAACCTTAAAAGGAATTTTAATTAACTAACGAACTAAATTAGACATGATAAAAATGATTACTAAAGTAAGAAGAAAAAATAAATTTCAAAGTGTATTTGTCATAAATAAATGTACCCCTTCAATAAAAAATAAATTGAATTGATTATCTGTTAATATATTAAAAATAATTAAACATTATTATATATAAATACAGAAATTTAAATTTAAAAAATTTAAAAAAATTTATTAAATAAATAAATAAAAATAACTTAATTAATCTCAAATTTAAAAAGAAACATATGAATACAAATTTCTTTTCAAAATTTAATACCCTCAATTATCTTGAGAATCCAAACTTAATAATTTTATATGTAAAAGACATAAGTACTGATATTAAAGTGAGTCCACAATATAATTTACAAATAAAATAAATTATTCATGAATGAATTTCATAGAAAAGGTGGGTCTTAGATTCCCCAACTTATACGCTTGGATCAGGTGAAAAAATATAAAATTTACACATTGGAATTGATACCAATTGAAGATACACACATTTAAACATACTTGATAGAAATTTCAACGAAAAATGTGTAAATTACATACTCAAGAACATTAAGGTTTATAGTTTTACAGAATTATGTAAATAATTTACATAAAAACACATATCTTTCTCATTAAATGGGAATGTATCCCACCACATCAAGGATTATTTATTTTACCACAGGCCTTCAAAATATACCACAAAATCATCCACATGTGTTACCTTTCAAGACATATCTTACGTAATATCAGAATTTATAACCTAGAGAAATGGAAAAATAATAAGCATGTCCTCAAACACTTAGTAAGTGTAAACATAAGCATTGAAAACCAAAGATCATAAGTGGGAATAATACGACCATATTCGTATGATATAAGAATCACGTATAAGTGACATAATGTAATAGAAACATTCCCATAAAAATATCTTAAATCATGAGTAATGAAATAATATTTTTGTATTATACATGAGTAATAAGTTAGTAATCTTGAGACAAGAGAACATAACATTGGTATGAGATATAGCATAAAAACCATATCTTATGTCAATTTTAACTACCAAGACCATCATAATAGAGTGGATTGAGCATCACAGCATGTTTCCCATATCATTATGGACCAGGATTAAATTTCTATTTCTTATAGTGAATCGTGCATCATAATTAATTTACTATAATTTTATTATGATATATATAACATTAAATAATACATTTTAGTGATATATAGGGCTTACCCATCACATAATGATATATCATATGTATGTGTACCATAAGAATTTTGAATCATTCATCATTCCTTTATATATTAATTAACCCATGTTAGAGAAATATGTTTAATGAAAAATTTCATGAAAAATTTTCATAATCCATTGTATGTAAAAAATATATAGACGGTATTATTAAATAATATCCCTAGTAAAGAATAATAATTATTCAATAATATTTTTATAGGTGAAAAATACTTTTATATGGGTTACATGACACGTTCTAATGTTATCACCTTAGAATAGACTTAGAATTAGATCATTTGATACCCCATTTTTAATATCCTAAAATAAAAAAAAAATCAAAAAATAATTACAGGCTAATAAAAAATGTAACTCAAAATTAGTTGGATATTTTATAGATTCGGAGGAAAATGTAAGTGACAAAATTTTCATAAATCTTTTATGATATAGATGAAAAAACTAACTTATAAGTCACTTCAAAATAAATTTCAAGTGGGTTGGAAAGGGAAAGTTGAAAAACATAATTTTTAAAAGAATTAAAAATAATGAATCAAGAAAATAAATAACCATAATGGTAAGTAATTTATACTAGATGAAAAAATATATATAAGTAAAATTAAAAACTATTATTTGTTCTTATAAATCATTAACATCAATTTTTAAAATGAATAATACAATAAAATAATGGGGAATATAAATTACTTTGGAAAACCATCGAAACATAAAGATTAATCTTGATAATTAATAATGAACATAAATATAGAAAATTTCATTAAAGCATAAATTATTTAAAAAATTACTCTTTTCAAACTTTAATTAAGAAGGTTAAAAAATGACCCATATAGAAAATGTTAGAGAGATTACTTTTTTAAGCCTTTATAAAAAGTAAATAATAGTGGAAAATTAAGAGAAAAAATAATTTACAAATATATAATAAAATTCCTGAAACATTATAGTTATATGTATATGGAAGATAAAGTGTTGATAGAAGGACTTCAAAACTTTTATAGTAATGGTTTTAAAGAAACCCTGTTATGGCTTCCAAGATCAAACCCCCATGAATGAAATAATTTTCAAAATAATTTAAAATAGGTTGATTATAAATATATTATTATTATAATATGTTAACTTGTAAGTATATATAAAATATATAAATGAAAATATGTGCGTAATATGAAGCAAGTCTCAATAAAGTGTATCTGATATGAGAACCCCTAACGACTTTTATAACAATTGAATCAAAACCTATTGAAAGTGGTAAATTGAAAAGGAACATAAAACACCATTATTAAATATTGAGTCATGATATAATATATCAAATAGTTATATTATTCACCATATAAAATAAATTAGGTCCATAACATAAAATATCTCATGAGGAATGAAAAATGAGCCCATAAAACCCTTACGATTGTTATAATAATTGAATCAAAATATATTGAAAAAAATATTTATTTTGGTTTTTAACTCCAATGAATTATATAAATAATATAATATAAGATATTAATTAGATATTGAAACAAATGTACATCATATATATATAAATAGATAGAAAAGAAATAAACATGTCACACTAAATAGAAATTTAGAGCAAGAAGCCATACCTTAGACTTCCTCTTAGTTTGACACAATAAAAAAATCCATATATGAACAATTGAGGGTAATTATTCATATAAATAAAAAATTTATCATGGTTTATTACTTTATAAAATCCAGTTATAATTTCTTATTTCTCATATATTAATTATTTAATGTTAAAATTAATATTCAGGTGTTAATCATTTTGTTTCCCATACATTATCTGGTATGGTACTTTATATTCTTAAGTATTTTTCATTAGTTTATCAAATAAATAATTTTAATTACAAGATAATATATGTGTTTTATATATTTATTGGGTCCCATATCCATTTCATGTAACTTATGTTGATTTTTGACAAAGATAACTTAAAGATTCCATTTTTCAATGATTGGTAATTTAACAAAATAAATTTATTTATTGTTAAATACAATTTTGAATATTACCACTCCCGAATTATGAAATAATATTAAATTCTTAATTACTAAATATTATTACCATTATTTATGTTTTATTATTTATTCATGAGAAATAAATTGTAACAATGATCACATAGGTGGTAAAACTGAACAAAAAAAATAACATGATATAGCAGTTGAATGACTAATAACAAACAACTATATAATCATAAAATAAATTAAAAAAAATTAATGATTTAAAAATAAATGTTAATTGATAAATAAGATTCAATAAGAGTGAAATAAAATATATATAAAATTATAACAAAAAATAAAAAATCATTTACATTGAGAGTCTGAAACTCCTCTTGATAACCCACTTGGAAATGAGATGTTAATAAATATTCATGGGACCAAAAACTCAATAATGTTGGAGTGGATTATTACACATAGATTTATGGTAGATTAATTATATAGTTTTTAAATTTTTTTTTTATTTTAAGGGGTGGAGTAGGTATCCTTTTATAAGTGAGAGGAGATAAAATTCTATAAATACACTTTTCGTTAAATTAAAAGGGAAGTCATTCTTGTGGAAAGTGGAACAAAATTAGACAAATTTTGATGACAAGATATATTTGGTTGATAATAACCTCATTAAATCAATTATTGATACATTTTTTTGTGATATTGTTTGTCTTTTATCATAATTTAACACCTTGTTAATCATTTAACCCTCTAAAAGGGTGAAAAAAATTTACTATGGGAAATTATTTTTTATGTATATAAAAGAAATGGACCTTGTTAAATAAGTTAAATATTGTGAATCTTAATATATAAAAAATTAAGATTAAACTCCAATGGCCCGAAGGCCTTCATTTGTATTGATTTTTGATAATATACCTTTCAAGGGGTGAGGTATAACCCTTTACAAGGCCTCTAGGCATAAGATTACATGGAACGTAGGCCTTAGAAGAATTCATTGCTCGTTGGCTTCAAAAATTACATGCAGCCCAGAATAATTACTTGGACCTACTCCTCCCTAGCATCTTCATCATGAAATCTGCTCTTTATCATGTCCCTTGAAGGTTGTCTTGTTTGTATCTGCACATATGGTGGCTCGAAGGCCTTAAAGTAGCCCAAAGGCCTTCAGGTGGTCAGAAGGCCATACTGAATAGAAGGCCTGGGTGGACCGAATTCCTTAAAGGTCTCGGGGACCAAATCGGTGGCACGAAGGCCCAAACGGGGGAATAGTCTCAGCAACAATAGTGCCAAATGGTACCTACTACAGTTCCCACAACAGTACCTACTACAGTACGGCTATTGTCCCTAAGAAATATGCCTCTTCCAGGATATGATCTCGGGTCGCCTAGATACACATTAAGAGTCCTCACCAACTGGGTAGAGGCTCATGTGCCAATTTTTCAAGATTCATTCTAATGATGTGTTAAAAATTAATTTTAATAAAACTACACTTATTGCAATAAATTTTTTTAGAAACACTATATCTTAATTATAAAAACAAATTTACACCAAAATAATGTATAATATTAATTCCTATGATAATTATTTTATTATTATTAAAAAATATATTTGAAACTTTCATATAAATCCAAAACCTAATCGAACATTGGTAAAAATTAATTAAAGGAAAAGAACCAAAATTGCTTTTATTAGAATAAATTATATCTTACATTTCAAAAAGTAAATCATGGGATTTGAAATTCAAAAAAATATATTTTTAATGATTTTTTTTATACTTAAATACATATTATTTCGATGTAAATATTTTATAATTTATTATGTCATTATTATTTCATGATGATTCCATAAAATTTAAGGTATTTGAAAAATGGTATTAATCACTATTCACCTAAATATCGATTATTTTAGAAAAAATCTAAAAAAATCACTCTATGATAATTTTGAAAAGCTAAATAAATTTTTTTTGTCAATTTTATCTAATTAAAATTAAAAAAATAAATATTTTTACATTTAAATAAAAGATTAAAATAAAATGGAAAACTATTTTTCTAGAAAATGACTATTTATAATTTAAGTGTTTGTGATGAACTTTTATATAAATGACCAATTAAATGAGGATTAATATATTTTTCTTTATAATAAGACCTATTATTATAATGTCCTTTAAATGTGGCCAATAAAAATAAATAACACATATTTTAAAAAAAAAATTAATATTATATATAATTAATCACATCCCATTAATCATTTATCATCTAAAAATTAAATTTAAATAAATTTATTGATATAATAACACATCAAATTATTTTTTTAAATTAAAAAAAATATATGTAAGGAATTTAAAATATATGTTTTTGTAAAAATAATTGGTTTATCTATTTTATTTACTTAATTAATTATTATTGATATATCTATCATAATAATTTTTCGCATTGTATTCTCAAAATTTATAAATTTTTTTATTTCATTGAAATAAAATTTATCAATGATAATTTCCGATCAGCATTCTATGTAATAATCGATACTGAAAAAGTATTTATTTAATGTTATAGATGATAGAATCTCAAGGTGTTACAATATACCCCCTTAAATAAATTATATCCTTATAGTTTTAATTTCTCTTACTGATGAAAATATATGAGGTAATTATTAATATATTCATGTGTCATTGTATAAGACTTAGGAATTTATAGATACATACCATTCCCAACTGTATTTTCATTACATATTTCCAACCAAATAATAAAAAATGGTTATAATAAAAATTTATAAACTTTCTAATATAAAAAATCAATCATAAGATATCTCATACTTTTCCACCCTCATTTATATTTCAGATCAACTCAGATTTCCATGTGCTATATAAACATAGTATCAATTACCTAAATCCATGAAATAACTATTCCAAAATTTACCATGACCACTCTTATTATATTATAAGTAAAAAAATCTAGAAATCCCATAGAATTCAATATAACATTCATCCCCAAAAAACATTAATCTCATACTAATCAATATATATATTCATATTACATAAAAAACTATATACTATTCCATTAACAAAATAATATAAATTTCCTTGAAATCAAATTTATTTTAAATCCCCATTGTTATCTATATTGATAAACTTATATTTCCAAAATCAATTATCTTATTACCTTCATTACCCATATTTACCTCAACACCAAATCACATATGAACACAAAGGGGCACGTATACCTTTATCAAGTATTATTTCTAAAACCAATAAACAATGCCAAAATATCATTAATCACCTCAGAAAATTAACTTATTACCTCAAAAGATTTATTCCTTTGAACTTATGATCAGATATAAACTTATTATCCCATTATGGTATACATAACTATTAAATTATCCTCAACTAATAAATAGCTAACCTCTAAAGTTATCCATACCCTTCTCTGACACCAAATATGATGATCTAGAGCCAAACACCTAGATTTAGTGTCAAAACAAATACTGCTTATGTAACACCCGAGACTTTTATGTTATATAAATCATCAAAGGAATCTTTTTCTACACAACACTTGCTTGGCTTGCTTTACACGAAATCGTGACCTTCCTCGATAGCTTGCGTCGTACGCAATACCGAGTTTCACTAAACAACGATATGCTATTAAAATATTATTAAAACTAGCCGTTATGAATAGTAATAACCACTTTTTGAAATTTTATAAATTTTATCTTTCAAAATGGAATTCATTTTTGGATTCGGAATACCGAAATTAGCCTAGGGTGAAATTTTGGTATTTTTCTGAAAACTTTCAATTTTTGATGAATAGTGAAACCACTAAGTGGTAGGTTAAAAACTGAATTTTGCATAAAACTTAATTTTACCGCTTCTGTGAATGGAATTTCGAAAATCCGAGAGACACGGTTAATATCAAGGACTAAAATGTGGTTCAATGAGATGAAAATAATTTTTTGGTGAATAGTATCTTTTTACTTTTTTTACCATGGTTAAAAGTAAATAGGGTAACTAAGGGTAAATATGATATTACTATTACCCTAACACATGTCCTAATTCTATTGGATAAGTGTAATTCGACCAAAAACAACTTTATGAATATAATATGACCATTTAGGTCCACTTGGATTAGATTATGACATTTAATATTATTTTATTTAATGAATAGTTAAAATAGTTAAAATCAAAGTTTAATAACTAAAACATTTTTAATATGGGGTTATACATAATATAAATTCGACTATAAATATTCAATAGAAAGCTAAAAAGATTTCCTACATGATGGTATTTTATTTATAATTTTTAGACATTAAATAATTTAATTTATTTATGAGAAAATGATGATGCAGTAATTATCTTGTTAATGAAATATTGACATAATTGATGTTATAAACACCAAAATAAATGTAATTTGAGACTTTTTATGAATTCCACTAATTTTCTAGGTTACTATGATATATTAGTGTTTATTTAATCAACTTGGTTCGAACATATAATTCTGTTATGACTTTCACAAAAATCATATATCAAATAGTGTCAAAACTGACACAAAATACTTTTTAAATCAAATATTATATTATTAATTGTTATTTTATTCCTAAAAATCTAAGGTTCGGCGAAATGACTTAGATAGGGATATATATATTAATACTAAACAATTTGGGGTTCTTTTGTCATGTTATAGTAAGTGTATTAACCATATAGTGTAAGAAAACAAAAATACACGGTAAAAGTTAAATTATTTAACTTAGAGTTAAATCTAATTGATAAGGTTAAAATAATAAACTAAACTTGTCTAAATCCTATTGGTTGATAGGATTTCTACCCATCCCCACTTTATCTTCGAAATAATACCCTTTGGAACCATTATAAACCGATTTTGACTTTAATATAAAATAATATTTTGAGATATTCCTAAGGTGCCCCTCTCCTCCCTTATAAAAGGGCACCTCCTCCCCCTCCTCCTCACACCAATTTGAGCACTCAAGCTCGGCCAACCCCTGCCATTTTTTCCTCTCCACTTCCCTAGAATAATCCTAGAGGTCCTGGTCTTCTTCAAAGACCAATCTTAGTTCCCTAAGTGGAGGATTCAAAGAAGCGTTCCAAAGAAGAGGTAATATCCATTACCGATCTTTTCAATTTCTTTCTTCTTCAACTTCTTCTTCATTAGTTGTTTCATGATAAAGTAATAACATCAGTATTACTTACATACTTTTATGTTATTATAAATATAAAACAACCCTAATTCACCTTCTATCCATCCTACAGAAAAATGAAATCACCGCGCGTGCGTACGTACGGAATACCGTCTCCACGCCGTGGTGTAATCTATTTTCCACCATCACCTTAAAAGGATGGGTATAATGGTGTAATGAGTAACTATTTATGATTATTATAAAGTATTATTGATACTGAAATAATATACATATACTTAAATACAATTCCATGATCATAGGAACGATATCATCACTCGTGCGTACGTACGGAATACCGTCTCCACGATGTGATGCGACTCGTTCTACATGATCATCATTACATAGTAATTATATAAATGAATTGAATGAATAAATATGATATATTTTACACTAATACCATTCTTGATATAAGGTATCTATAACCTTAAAATAAGAATAAGAATTTATTTGGCAAAACACGCATAAGAACAAAAGGCAATAAAGACCTGAGTAACAAGTAACAATGAAATATTACTAACAAGAAGCTAAGAATATGACCATATATGATATCATATAAATATGTATGATTATGGAATAAGTCAATAACATTATTTAAACCATTATACAGGAGCTTCGGACACATACAAAGCAAATCGGACCTAAGGTAAGGGAAATATCACAATCTCATTTTTATCCGAGATTGTTTATACTTTGGAATTTACTAGGGTGTATTTTATCATCCAAATCCATGTTTCCTCAATATGTAATATTATTTCCATCCACCTAAAATTGTTTAAATCCATTTTTACCCTTCGGTGAGTTTTTAGTAATATGTATGAAAGGAATCTTTTGTCGTTTTTCGTACGAGGTACTTTTTGACTTTTCCGACAAAAGTACGAAGAATGTTTTTTTTAACTTATACGGAATGAATGGATTTTTAAAACATTATTTCCAAAAAGCTTCCTTTATAAGTTTTCAAGTTTATTTTTAATCAACTTCTTTTAGTTTAAAGTTGTATGACATGTTAAGAAAGGAAAAATGTTTTTGAAGAAGAAAGGATATTTTCCTCAAGAATGGAGTTCAAGTGTTTTATCAAAATTATTTTCCATCTAAGATAATAAAGGGTTCTGTTTTTATCCCTATTATTACATTGATTTGATTATGTTTTGAGGGAGTTATTTTTATGAAGTCATTTACCTTATATGATTTGTTTTATGATGTCATGATGTTTCAAGAATCCCATTTTTGTTACATGTGTTATGCGATGATGTATGATTTATGATTATGTGGCACACATAATAAAGAATTCATTATAAGATGGGTGGGACCTATATCTCCCTCCAATGCATTGGGTAAAGATTTTATATCTCATGAGATAGACATGGCTGGAACGGTAGGTTATACCAGTTCAGTGAAATAGGACTGGAACGAGGGTGACTCGGTTCAGAAAGGGACTTTGTCCACTAAGATAGTCTTGGCAAATGAGTCATGACTAACAAGAAATGATTTTCCATGATTATGTGTGCATGCCACAAAGTTTCAAGTTTCATGTTATGATTATGGGGATCTCATTTTCACTTCTATGATTTGTTCCATGTTAAGATATTATGATCTCTTTGGCAGGTTATGATTTTCAAAAAGATATGATATGATTTTTATTTCCTTTATTTGCCCTTGCTGAGCATTTGAGCTCACCCTTTTATGTTTTCTTTTCCCCAGGTCAGGAAGATGGATATTAAGGAGAATATGCTAATAGGGACCCTAGATATGATGAAATAAATGGGAGACACTGTAGAAGATTTATGAACCAGTTGTTTATGTTTCCGAGTTTCTAAAGACATTATACCTATACGGTCCTTTGTGGTTTTGTCATATGTTGTAATAAGTGTACTTCAATTTTGAAGTATTAACAATGTATGTAAAGTATGGGACGTTATAGTTGGTATCAGAGGAAAGGTATAGTCAACCTTTGGAAACTAGGATGTGAAAGCCTTAGTAAGAACCCAAAGGATAAGTCTAAGAATAGAACACAATCTTAGTGTTTTGGAAATGGCCATGAATAACCTAGGATAAGACCTTAAGCGTGAAAATTTTATTCTTGAATTATGTGGTTTTCCTATTATAATTAGTGTTGCTCACACTATTCTTCTTGGTTTTAGTCAATGGCTGGAACCCGAAGGAACCGTGTTAATGAGGAATGCGATGGGAAATGCAATGATTGTCCCCCTGAGCAACCAAACGATATGGGAGTTGGAATGCAAAATCTTGTAGCCATGCTCACACAACTTTCTCAAGCTATGAATAATGCAGGACTTCCAAACGAGCAAAGGAAGGAGCAACATTCTGTTGAATCATTCATGAGGCAGCGTCCACCTTCTTTCAGTGGGTCTACTGATCCATTAGTTGTTGAACAATGGATTAGTACTACTGAAAAGATATTTTCAGTTCTTCAATGTTCTGAACATGATAAAGTCATCCTAGCAGTGTATCGTTTGGAAGGAGATGCTGATCAATGGTGGAATCTTATTAAGAATACGAGGCAAAGGGATGAAATTGAGTCCATGGAATGGGACGAGTTCAAGAACTTATTTTTCAATAAGTACTTTCCTCGTATTATCCGAACAAAGATGGAGAAAGAGTTTCTTGAACTGAAGAAAAGGGTTGATGAATCTGTTGGTACCTATGAAGCAAATTTTACAAGACTTGCAAGGTACGCTTCTGGTATTATTATCCAACCTGAGAGTAAGATCGATCGATTCTTTAGTGGCTTAAAACCAAGTCTTCTAAGGGCATTAGCCATAAGGGACTTCAATAGCTACGAGGAAATCGTTCGATGTGCTCTCAAAGTCGAGATGGAGATTGGAGTAACCCTTCCGTCATATGGGTTTGATAAGAAGAGGAAAATGGAATTCAAATGAAAATCTAAAGAGCACACTGAAAAGAAGATGAGCTTTCCCTTATGCTCAAAGTGTGGAAAGAAACATGGAGGGAGTTGTCTTAAAGGGACAAGTAAATGTTTCAAATGTGGAAAGGAAGGTCATCGGGCATTTGAATGTCGCGCTAATGGGAAGAAGATGTCTAATGATGCAAACAAAGGAAGGGATACACAGAATGAACCTACTACACTTCAATGTTTCAAGTGCAAGGAGATGGGGCATTATGCCAATCAATGCCCAAATCCAAGGGTTGATGATGATGGTCGACGTCAACAAACTCTTAAGGCTAAAGACAAAGGAAAGTCACATGCAATTTCTATCAGCGATGTGGTACGATAACGATGTGGTGAAAGGTACACTTACCATCCACTCTAAAGTAGCAAATGTTTTATTTGATTCTGGATCCACCCACTCTTTTATTTCTGAAGACTTTTCTAAGGGTATCACCGTATTACCTCAAAAATTAGATGTTGAGTTAGCTGTGACAACACCTAATGGTACATCAATCGCATCAAAAGTTTATAATTCTTCTCCGATCGAAGTTTGTGGGAAAGTGCTTCCTACAAATCTTGTGATCCTTCCTATAGTGGAATTTGATGTGATTCTTGGCATGGATTGGCTTTCTTTATACGGAGCTCATATCAATTTCCAAAGAAGGGAAGTCACATTTCATATTCCAAATCAATCTATGATCGTCTATCAATCCAAGGATGAACATAACCTTCCAGTGGAAATTTCTTCCATCTTATGGGTCTTGATTCCACTAAATGAAGGTTATTTATCTCAAAGGGTTGGTGAGAAACTCACAATTAAGAATATTCCCATCATACGGGAGTTTGATGATGTCTTTCCGGAGTAATTACCGGGTCTTCCACCAAATCGTGAAGTTGAGTTTTCAATAGAACTCGTACCGGGTGCTTTGCCTATTTCAAAGACACCTTATAGAATGGCCCCAATTGAGTTGCAGGAATTGAAGAAGCAACTCCAGGAGAATCTTGATAAGGGATTCATATGCCCTAGTGCGTCACCTTGGGGAGCACCTGTTCTATTTTTTAAGAAGAAATATGGATCAATGAGACTCTGCATTGATTATCGAGAACTTAACAAGATCACTATCAAGAACAAATATCCTCTCCCACGCATTGATGACTTATTTGACCAACTACGCGGAGCTCAATACTTTTCCAAGATTGATCTTCGTTCAGGGTATCATCAATTAAGGGTCAAAAGGGAGGATATACCAAAGACGGCTTTCCGTACAAGGTATGGACACTATGAATTTATAGTGATGCCATTTGGTCTTACTAATGCCCCTGCTATCTTCATGGATCTAATGAATAGAGTCTTTAGAGACTATCTTGATCAATTTGTGGTAGTCTTTATAGACGATATTCTTGTCTATTCAAAGAGCAAGGAAGAGCATGAAGATCACTTGAGAATTATATTGAAGACCCTGAGAAAGGAGAAGCTTTATGCCAAATTTACCAAGTGTGAATTTTGGCTTCAAAAAGTTGCATTTTTGGGTCACATAATCTCAAAAGAGGGGATATCTGTGGATCCAGCAAAAACAGAGGTTATCGAAAGATGGTCGAGACCAACAACAGTAACTGAGATCCGAAGTTTTCTTGGTTTGGCTGGATATTATCGACGTTTTGTAAAAGATTTTTCACGATTATCTAATCCACTCACCAAGTTGACTCGGAAAGGAGTTAAGTTTGTTTGGACAGAGGAATGTGAAGAGAATTTCAAGGAGTTGAAAAGAAGGTTATCCAGTGCACCTGTGCTCACACTGCCTTGTAGTGAAGAAAGGTTTGTGATCTACAGTGATGCATCCATGAAGGGATTGGGGTGTGTTCTTAAGCAAAATGATATGGTGATAGCTTATGCCTCACGACAATTGAAAATCCATGAGCAAAATTACCCAACACATGATTTGGAGTTGGCGGCAGTAATCTTTGCATTAAATATTTGGAGGCAATACCTTTATGGTGAAAGGTGTGATATTTATACTGATCATAAAAGTTTAAAGTATATTTTCACACAAAAGGAGCTGAATATGCGTCAAAGAAGATGGTTGGAGGTGATTAAGGATTATGACTGCTCAATCCATTACCACCCTGGAAAAGCAAACAAGGTGGCAGATGCATTAAGTCGACAAGACCATGCTAGTTTATCCATGATGAGGATCACAAAAGATCCAATATTTATGGATTTACAAAGGATGGATCTTGGAATTATAATGGAAGGGGAAAAATCTTATCTTTCTCAAATGAATGTTCAACCATCTATACATGTGAAGATTAAAGAGGCACAGAAAGAAGATGTCGAGTTACAAAAGAAGGTGAGAAATGTTCCTGAATTCAACCTTGATTGTGATGGGATAATAAAGTTCAGGAATCGGGTTTGTGTTCCTCCCATCCCCGAATTAAATAAGGAGCCGCTGGATGAGGCTCATAGTTCTTCATTCTCTATTCATCCTGGAAGCACGAAGATGTATAGGGACCTGAAAGAGTAATTCTGGTGGGATGGCATGAAAAGAGATGTTGCTGAATATGTCTCTCGATACTTGGTTTGCCAACAAGTTAAAGCTGAGAGACAAAAGTCTAAGGGGATGTTACAACCATTACCCATACCTGAATGGAAATGGGAAAACATCACTATGGACTTTGTCACAGGACTTCCTAAAACATCCAAAGGCAATAATGCTATTTGGGTCATAGTTGATCGCCTTACAAAGTCTGCACACTTCATTGCTATTAGAGAGGATTTCTCTCTAGATCAGCTTGCCAGGATATATGTAAAGGAAGTGGTAAGATTGCATGGAGTACCACTTTCTATTATATCTGATCGGGATCCGAGATTTACCTCGAAGTTATGGCGAAGTCTTCAGCATACTCTGGATACAGAGTTGAGTTTCAGCACTGCTTATCATCCCCAGACAGACGGTCAGTCTGAGAGAACAATTCAAACCCTAGAAGATATGTTGAGAGCTTGCTCTATGGATTTAAAAGGAGGTTGGGATCAACACCTACCTTTGGTGGAATTTTCTTATAATAATAGCTTTCACTCCAGTATTCAGATGGCTCCTTATGAAGCTCTCTATGGAAAGAAATGCAGGACTCCAACTTGCTGGGATGAAGTTGGGGAAAGAAAGCTATTAGGACCTAATCTCGTTGATGAAAAGGCAGAAAAGGTCAGATCTATTCAACAACACATAAGAGCAGCTCAGAGTCGACAGAAAAGTTATGCCAACAACCGAAGAAAAGACCTAGAGTTTGAAGTGGGTGATAAAGTGTTCGTACGAATATCTCCCTGGAAGAGGGTTATGAGATTTGGAAAGAAGGGGAAGTTGAGCCCTAGATATATCGGTCCTTTCGAAATACTGGATCGTGTTGGAAAGGTTGCTTACCGATTGGCGCTTCCACCGAATCTCTCTCAAGTTCACGATGTGTTCCATGTATCTCTCCTGAGAAAGTACATACTTGATCCTTCACATGTACTCAGCTCAGAAGTTGTACCTCTAGAGCAAGATCTTTCTTATGAAGAACAACAGATAGAGATTCTGGATCGTAGCGAAAAAGTCCTACGAAACAAGACCACTCGATTGGTGAAAGTTTTATGGAGGAACCACCAACTTGAAGAAGCTACATGGGAGCTTGAGGATATGATGAGGGAGAAGTATCCTCATCTGTTTGTTACAAAGTGACGAATTTCGAGGGCGAAATTCTTTTTAAGGGGGGTAGAATGTAACACCCGAGACTTTTATGTTATATAAATCATCAAAGGAATCTTTTTCTACACAACACTAGCTTGTCTTGCTTTACACGAAATCGTGACCTTCCTCGATAGCTTGTGTCGTACGCAATACCGAGTTTCACTAAACAACGATATGCTATTAAAATATTATTAAAACTAGCCGTTATGAATAGTAATAACCACTTTTTGAAATTTTATAAATTTTATCTTTCAAAATGGACTTCATTTTTGGATTCGGAATACCAAAATTAGCCTAGGGTGAAATTTTGGTATTTTTCTGAAAACTTTCAATTTTTGATGAATAGTGAAACCACTAAGTGGTAAGGTAAAAACTGAATTTTGCATAAAACTTAATTTTACCGCTTCTGTGAATGGAATTTCGAAAATCCGAGAGACACGGTTAATATCAAGGACTAAAATTTGGTTCAATGAGATGAAAATAATTTTTTGGTGAATAGTAACTTTTTACTTTTTTTTACCACGGTTAAAAGTAAATAGGGTAACTAAGGGTAAATATCATATTACTATTACCCTAACACATGTCCTAATTCTATTGGATAAGTTTAATTCGACCAAAAACAACCTTATGAATATAATATGACCATTTAGGTCCACTTGGATTAGATTATGACATTTAATATTATTTTATTTAATGAATAGTTAAAATAGTTAAAATCAAAGTTTAATAACTAAAACAGTTTTAATATGGGGTTATACATAAGATAAATTCGACTATAAATATTCAATAGAAAGATAAAAAGATTTCCTACATGATGGTATTTTATTTATAATTTTTAGACATTAAATAATTTAATTTATTTATGACAAAATGATGATGCAGTAATTATCTTATTAATGAAATATTGACATAATTGATGTTATAAACACCAAAATAAATGTAATTTGAGACATTTTATGAATTCCACTAATTTTCTAGGTTACTAGGATATATTATTGTTGATTTAATCAACTTGGTTAGAACATATAATTCTGTTATGACTTTCACAAAAATCATATATCAAATAGTGTCAAAACTGACACAAAATGGTTTTTAAATCGAATATTATATTATTAATTGTTATTTTATTCCTAAAAATCTAAGGTTCGGCCAAATGACTTAGATAAGGATATATATATTAATAATAAACAATTTGGGGTTCTTTTGGCATGTTATAGTAAGTGTATTAACCATATAGTGTAAGAAAACAAAAAGACACGGTAAAAGTTAAATTATTTAACTTAGAGTTAAATCTAATTGATAAGGTTAAAATAATAATTTAAACTTGTCTAAATCCTATTGGTTGATAGGATTTAGACCCATCCCCACTTTAGCTTCGAAATAAGACCCTTTGGAACCATTATAAACCGATTTTGACTTTAATATAAAATAATATTTTGAGATATTCCTAAGGTGCCCCTCTCCTCCCTTATAAAAGGGCACCTCCTCCCCCTCCTCCTCACACCAATTTGAGCACTAAAGCTCGGCCTACCCCTGACATTTTCTCCTCTACACTTCCCTAGAATAATCCTAGAGGTCCTGGTATTCTTCAAAGACCAATCTTAGTTCCCTAAGTGGAGGATTCAAAGAAGCGTTCCAAAGAAGAGGTAATATCCATTACCGATCTTTTCAATTTCTTTCTTCTTCAACTTCTTCTTCTTTAGTTGTTTCATGATAAAGTAATAACATCAGTATTACTTACATACTGATATGTTATTATAAATATGAAACAACCCTAATTCACCTTCTATCCATCCTACGGAAAAATGAAATCACCGCGCGTGCGTACGTACGGAATACCGTCTCCACGCCGTGGTGTAATCTATTTTCCACCATCACCTTAAAAGGATGGGTATAATGGTGTAATGAGTAACTATTTATGATTATTATAAAGTATTATTGATACTGAAATAATATACATATACTCCAATACAATTCCATGATCATAGGAACGATATCATCACTCGTGTGTACGTACGGAATACCGTCTCCACGATGTGATGCGACTCGTTCTACATGATCATCATTACATAGTAATTATATAAATGAATTGAATGAATAAATATGATATATGTTACACTAATACCATTCTGTATATAAGGTATCTATAACCTTAAAAGAAGAATAAGAATTTATTTGGCAAAACACGCATAAGAACAAAAGGCAATAAAGACCTGAGTAACAAGTAACAATGAAATATTACTAACAAGAAGCTAAGAATATGACCATATATGATATCATATCAATATGTATGATTCTGTAATAAGTCAGTAACATTATTTAAACCATTATACAGGAGCTTCGGACACATACAAAGCAAATCGGACCTAAGGTAAGGGAAATATCACAATCTCATTTTTATCCGAGATTGTTTATACTTTGGAATTTACTGGGGTGTATTTTATCATCCAAATCCATGTTTCCTCAATATGTAATGTTATTTCCATCCACCTAAAATTTTTTAAATCCATTTTTACCCTTCGGTGAGTTTTTAGTAATATGTATGAAAGGAATCTTTTGTCGTTTTTTGTACGAGGTACTTTTTGACTTTTCCGACAAAAGTACGAAGAATGTTTTTTTTAACTTATACGGAATGAATGGATTTTTAAAACATTATTTCCAAAAAGATTCCTTTATAAGATTTCAAGTTTATTTTTAATCAACTTATTTTAGTTTAAAGTTGTATGACATGTTAAGAAAGGAAAAATGTTTTTGAAGAAGAAAGGATATTTTCCTCAAGAATGGAGTTCAAGTGTTTTAGCAAAATTATTTTCCATCTAAGATAATAAAGAGTTCTGTTTTTATCCCTATTATTACATTGATTTGATTATGTTTTTAGGGAGTTATTTTTATGAAGTCATTTACCTTATATGATTTTTTTTATGATGTCATGATGTTTCAAGAATCCCATTTTTGTTACAAGTGTTATGCTATAATGTATGATTTATGATTATGTGGCACACATAATAAAGAATTCATTATAAGATGGGTGGGACCTATATCTCCCTCCAATGCATTGGGTAAAGATTTTATATCTCATGAGATAGACATGGCTGGAACGGTAGGTTATACCGGTTCAGTGAAATAGGACTGGAACGAGGGTGACTCGGTTCAGAAAGGGACTTTGTCCACTAAGATAGTCTTGGAAAATGAGTCATGACTAACAAGAAATGATTTTCCATGATTATGTGTGCATTCCACAAAGTTTCAAGTTTCATGTTATGATTATGGGGATCTCATTTTCACTTCTATGATTTGTTCCATGTTAAGATATTATGATCTCTTTGGCAGGTTATGATTTTCAAAAAGATATGATATGATTTTTATTTCCTTTATTTGCCCTTGCTGAGCATTTGAGCTCACCCTTTTATGTTTTCTTTTCCCCAGGTCAGGAATATGGATATTAAGTAGAATATGCTAAAAGGGACCCTAGATATGATGAAATAAATGGGAGACACTGTAGAAGATTTATGAACCAGTTGTTTATGTTTCCGAGTTTCTAAAGACACTATACCTATACGGTCCTTTGTGGTTTTGTCATATGTTGTAATAAGTGTACTTCAATTTTGAAGTATTAACAATGTATGTAAAGTATGGGTCGTTATAGCTTACACATTGGATTTGATAATAACTAAAGAATAGAAAACCTAAACATCAGTATATACAATGTTAATAAAAATCAATGATTCACCTATACACCCATGACCTTTGTTGTAAAGAGTATTAGAGAATATGGGGAAACCCTTATTTCTCAAAACCCATATATTTCACATTAAATCTTTATTTTCCATATAAACCAAGGATTCTTTATTTAAACATAAATATTCAATGTCCCTCACCAATATTTCCACACATGATACCCTTATAGACATATTTTTCATCATATCATTTTTGTAACCTAGGGAAATGGAATCATTACAATGGTGATCTCAAACACTCAAAAATGGTAAACATGAGTAATGATAATAAAATATCATAGGTGAGAATAAGATGAGGATATGGTTATGATATCATAATCAAGTTTAAATGACCTAATCCAAGAAAATCTATAATGCCCCACCCCAGTTACCCAGAGTCAGTGCATTATTACATAACATTGGCATGATACAAGGAAATCATGTCCCGAAATACCAATCAGTTTAGTATCCTTAGAAATAGTAGATATATTCATATGTTTTACATTACATTATAAAATTAAAAAATACAAAAACAATTGTTCCCATAAACCACACTCATATCCCCTTATATTATCCATGCAGGTCAGTCATTAAATACTTCTTCACATCCTGCGAAAAATAAAACGTAGAAAGGGGTGAGCTCAGATGCTCAGTAAGGATAACAATATTGCAGAAACTTTTATTAATAAGCTTACACATTTAGGGTAATTTATTAAAATAAAACAAAATAATTTTCAACAAAAACTTCATTATAATATAGAAAATATAAATCTAAATAATTCCATTTACTTACTCAATGTATATTCTACTCATCTAATAATAACTTGAAATATCAATATCGACGTTCAAAATGATGGAATGCATAATGCCAGACTTCATAACCACATAGTCAAGGCCTTGTGCGAGACTAAAAATACGATTTTGTCAAGCCCTTGTTCCAAGACACTATTTTTTCTCATGAGACCTATTGATGTATCGAGGAGTTATATCGGGCTCCACATATCACTTACTAATTCCAATGCATTCCTCATATGAAAAGGTTTAAATATAACATAAACATCTGTATTAAAACTAGCATACGAAATGTTAATACTTTATCCATAAACCATGAATGGTATAAAAATAACACATCCACAGTAAAACATATCACAAAACCTTCACTACAATATGGATGTTTTGTATCATAATAAATCAACTTCAATTAATCTTAAAATCAATCAAAGGATGTTGACATAGAAGAAATCAAAACGTTTTTTTGAGAAATATCTCTTTTATTTTGAAGTCATTTAAAATTCATATAATTATAAAAGAAAACATTTATTTTTAAAATATTTTTGTAATCTTGTAAGGGAATCTTCGACGATGTTATTACTATAGAAAATAGTCGCACCTGTTGTATAAGTTAAAAAAACATTATTTCCTTAATTTTGTCGAAAAGGTC
Source organism: Viscum album (assembly GCA_963277665.1). NCBI lineage: Eukaryota > Viridiplantae > Streptophyta > Magnoliopsida > Santalales > Viscaceae > Viscum > Viscum album. Next base: position 184,250,949 of record OY728156.1, on the reverse strand, counting down.
TTAAGGTACCTTGTTTGGAAAATGACGGAATGATTCCTTTCGAAGCATTTTATAAAAAGTAAAAAAAAGTATAAATGACTTTAACCCATATTATTCTAAATAATAAAAATGTTTTGGAATACATTTTTAAGAAACATGGATGTGGATGATAAAGAGGACCAAGTAGATACTTACATAAAAACAACCTCGGATAATAAAGACATTGTGGAATTAACCCTCACCTTGTACTTTTCATTGGTTGATGGTAGTTTAACATCATGCATAATGGTTAAATAATTGTTATTAAATTATACGAGAATCATATACATTAATATGATATCATATATAATCTTTTAATATTTCTTTGTTAATAATATATTAGTATTATCATCGTTTTGTGTGTTAACTGATTCGTCTTCCTTTATATACTTTGTTACGAAAGTAATGTTTGTTATGGATAAGATGTATCTTATTTATATTCAGAATGATATTAAGTCTTTAAAAATTATTTTTAATCGTCTAATTAAAATTAGTCTTGAATGGATACGATGGGGAATGAATCTCATCGTGTTCGTGGATATGGTAATCCGTACATATACACAAGAGACAATATCATTCTTTTTATATTAAAATCATATATAATTGGATGGTATATCATATATAAATAATCATTATCTTGTTATATTTATTATTTAGATCCTTTATACATCATTATTATACACATCAGAATAGTAATGTTTGACATTTACCATGTCTCTTGGTATTTTTTTATTATATGGTTAATAAACTTAATATAAACATCCAAGCGAACCCCTAGTGGTTCATTAATGATACACCTATCATTATATAAGTATTTTTTCCGAACCATAGATTTTTTGGATTATTATATCAACCAATAATATTGTATTTGTTTTGAAAAATCCTTTATGTCAATTTCGATATTATTTATTAATTGATTTAAAGTCTTAAAAACTTTATTACTAAGACATAAATACATTTAATCAACCCTTACATGTCATAGTAACCTATAAAATAATTTTAATTCATTAAAAGTCTAAATTAGATTTATTTTGATATTTATAATATCAATTATTGTAATCTTTCATTAATACGGTAATTACTACATCATCATTGTGTCATAAATAAATTTAATTATTAAATGTCTAAAAATTATAAAAAAATACCATTATGTATGAAATATTTATTATCTTTATAATGAATATTTATAGTCGAATTTTTTTTAACCCAATATTAAAAATGGTTTTTTTATTAAACATTGAATTTAACTCTTTTAACTCTTCATTAAATAAATTAATAATAAATGTCCTAATCTAATCAAAGTGAACCAAAGAGGTTCATATTTTATTCCTAAGATTGTTTTTGGTCTAATTATACTTATCCAATAGAATTAGGACATGTTTTAGGGTAATAATAATATCATTTGTACCCTTAATTACCCTATTTACTTTTAACTATGGTAAATAAAAGTAAAAATTTATTATTCACAAAAAGTTTTTTCCCTCTCATTGAACCAAATTTTTCTTACTGCTATCAACCGTGTCTCTCGTATTTTTGAATTTCAACTCAGAGAAGTGGTAAAATTATGTATTATGTAAATTTACATATTCTCCTAGGAGGTGGGTAAAAGACGATAAAAAGTTCAATAAAATTCTTATATATCTAAAATTATTTTAAACTTACTCCGATGAATTATAATGAACTTATATTGGTATTATGTATATATTTTACCCTAAAATAAATTTAAATAAAATAATTATTATTTAAATAAAAATTCAGTTTTAAATTATAACTCGGTGTTTTTTAATATTCATAAAAAATTGAAAGTTTTGAGAAAAATATGAAAAATTCACCCTATGCTAATTTCAATATTCCTAATCTAGAAATGAAGTCCATTTTGAAAGATAAAATTTATAAAATTTCAAAATGTGGGTATTTCTATTCATAACGGCTAGTTTGATTGTTTGTGGTGTGTTAGAAATCGAATTTTCGTATAACACACGCTACTGTATTATTCAAAGAGAAGTTTATTGTGGAAGCTTGGGGTGTTACATTATCCCCACCTTAAAATAATGTTTTCCTAAAAATTTCTAGAATATTACTGCATAAAAAGACTTGGGTGGTTCTTCATCATAAGTTCCTCGGGTTCCCACGTTGCCTCTTCCATCTTATGGTTTCTCCATAGAACGTTTACCAGATGAGTCATCTGATTTCATAGCACTTGTTCTCTTCCGTCAAGAACCATGAAAGGATTTTTACAATAAGATAGATCGGGGACTTAATTTTTCCTTCTAACTGAAACATTTAACACCTTTTCATCGAGATACCTTCAAGAAAACATGATCTCCTACCTAAAATTTCAAATCTTTCCTTTGGTTATCGGTATAGCTCTTCTGCCTACTTTGAGCTTCTTTGATATGAGTTTGGATTACCTTCACCTTTGCCATCATTTTCTCCCCAAGTTCTGGGACTATGAGATTTCTTTCACCAACATCATCCCAACAGGTTGGTGTGCGACATCTCTTTCTGTATAATGAATCATATGGTGCCATCTGAATACTTGAATGGAAGCTATTGTTATATTAAAATTCTGCCATAGGTAATATTGATCCCACATACCTTGAAAGTCATGTGAGCATGATCTCAACATCTATTCTAAGGTTTGAGTAGTGTGTTCTTATTATCCATCAGTTTTGGGGTGGTAGGCAGTGCTCAAACGAAGTTCAATATCTGGGGATTTTAGAATACTTTTCCAGAATCTTGATATAAAACGTGGATCATGATCAGAAAAAATCGATAAGGGTACTCCATGAAGTTTCGAAACATTATTAATATATATTCTTGCTATAAATTTAAGTGGTAAATATTCTCTTATAGCAAGAAAATGTGTTGACTTGGTAAGACGATCAACAATGACCCATATTGCATCATCCCTTCTATGAGTCTTTGGTAGTCTCATGAACAAGTCCATAGTAATATTATCCCATTTCCACTCAGGTATGGGAAGAGGAGGCATGACTCCTCCAGGCTGTTTCCTTCCATATTTCACATGTTGATAAACCATACATCTTGACAAAAAATAAGAAATCTCTCTCTACATGTTGTCCAACCAAAAATGTTCCTTCAAATCTTTATACATCTTAGTGCTACCAAGGTGTATAAAGAAATTGTAACTCTGAGCATCATCCAATAATTCCCTTTTAAGATTAGGTATATCGAGAACACAAAGTCTCATCCCAAATTTCAAAATTCCATCTTCATACACAAAGTCACTCAATCTCCCATCATTAACAGCTTTAATCTTCTTTTGAAACTCTTCAACCTTGGTCTTAGAACTCTTTATCCTTTTGAGTAAAAATGTTTTGGAAACCATTTGAAAAAGTATTGATGTTTCACCTTCCATGGTCAGCCCCATGTCCAACTTTGCTAGATCCTTGTATGTAGGATCCTTTTCAACTCACATCTTATTCAGAACTCTATGATCCTTTCTGCTCAAAGCATATGCCACATCATTTTCCTTCCCCGAGTGGTAGTGTATGGTAAAATCATAATCCTTGAGTAGTTCAAGCCATCCTCTTTGCCTCATTTTGAGTTTTTTCTGTGATAAAATATACTTCAAACTCTTGTGATCTGTATATATCTCACATTTTTTCACCATAGAGATATTGTCTTTATATCTTCAAAGAAAAGATTAAAGCTGCTAACTCAAGATCAGGAGTAGGATAGTTTTTCTCATGAATTTTTAGCTTTCATGATGCAGAGAAAATAACCCTGTCATTTTTCATAAGGACACATCCAAGTCCTTTCTTTATTGCATCACAATAAATAACAAACCCATCATTCCCCGATGGTAGAGTCAGGATAGAAGATTTGACAAATGTTATCTTCAATTCCTCAATACATTATTCACACTCTTTTTTCCAAACCAATTTAACCCCTTTTCATGTGAGATTTGTTAATAGGTTAGCAAAGTTGGAAAAATTATATACAAAACATTGATAATAACCTGTTAAACCAATAAAACTATGTACCTCGGTTATACTCGTTGGTGCTGGCCATTCTAGGACAGATCTTGTCTTAGAAGGATCAACAGATATTCCATCCTTAGAGAAAATATGTCTAATAAAAGAAATCTCTTAAATCCAGAATTCACACTTTCTAAACTTCCCATATAATTCATGACTTCTAACAGTCTTTAGAATAATGCGCAAGTTATTTTTATGGTCTTCATAGATTTGGGAGTATACCATGATATCATCAATAAATACCAATACGATGTCATCAAGATATTCCTTGAAAACTTTATTTATTAGATCCATGAAGATAGAGGGTGAATTAGTCAATCCAAAAGGCATTACTATAAAATCACAATGCTTGTACCCGGTTCGAAATGTTGTTTCCGGAATTTCTTCCTTCTTCACACACAACTAATGATATTTAGATCGAAGTTCCATCTTTGAAAAGTATTGAGCTCCATGAAGTTGGTCGAATAAATCATCAAGGTGATCTGGGGGATACTTGTTCTTTATTTTTATAGAATTGATCTCCATGTAGTCAATGAACAACCTCATATATCCATCTTTCTTCTTAACAAAAGGAATAGGGTATCCCCATGGAAAAACATTAGGGCGACTAAATAACTTATTACTCAATTTCTCTTGTTGTTTCTTTAGTTCCACTAATTCCACATTGTCTATTCTATAAGGGGACTTTGATATGGGCATTGAACTAGGAATTAAGTCAATGGAAATTTCAATTTATCGTTCTGGAGAATTTCCAGGTAAATCCTCTGGAAACACATCAACATATTCTTGCACAATAGGTTCATCCTCTATTTGAACATTCCTTTCCCCAACCACAGTTATTTCATTCTCTTACTCCTCAATAATTGAATTTACTTGAGGAACTGGGGTTTGATCTAGATAAGAATTAGGTGGTGACATTTCTATTCTAAATATAAGGTACTCTTTATCATCATAAAAATTTGTAACCTCCTTCTTCTTACAATAAATTTTCACATCATGGTCGGAAATCCAATCCATAGCGTGGATTATATCAAATTCAATCATGGGTATGATGATGAGATTAGCAGATTAATAATGTTTATATGCCTTAATTGGAACTGATTCACAAAACATTGTTGCAATGATTCTTTCCTTAGTATTTTTGACTCAAAACTCCCTTGATAAATCAAATTAGAAATAACTAATTTTCTTTGAAAACTGCGAAGATATGAAACAATGCGATGATCTAAAATAAAATAAAGCATTGGATAAACTTGAGGAAACCATTAAATTACCTACCACTGCGTCTTTTGGAGCTTCATCCTCAGAAGTAGTGATATCATAAACTTGTCCTTGATACCTTGGACTTTTCTAAGGTAAGTTCCCCCGATTCTTAAGACATTCACTTACATAATGTCCCCTTTCTCTATAATTATAGCATTCAACATCGAAAACCTCTTTCTTCCACTTCAAATAATGAGTTTGGTGGCCTTTTTAAAAACATTTGTAACAGACTCACATTCCTTTCAGGCAATTACTAGGGTGTTTCTTCCCACATTTACTAAAGGATGGATATTTAACATTTCCCTTCTTCCCCTTATTTCCATTTTCCAGAGTGTTAAGCAGACCTCTTCTTCTATTTCTTTTCCTTAAAGTCGTAAGACATAGAAAATTCTTTTTCTGCCTTGATAGCACATGAGACAATATCTTCATATGACAAGGAGGATTTTTATACTAATTCTAAATGTAGAAATAGTTTTAACCCATCAATGAAATGATCAATCTTACTTCTTGTGTTACGTATATAATCTACAGCATGCCTCGCTAACCTTGTAAAGTTAGCTTCATACTTTGCGACATTTTCATCCTCCTTTTGCCTTAGACTCAGAAATTGTCTTTCCATATCTGCTTGATGGTCAGGAGGAAAGTATTTTTCTATGATAATCTCTATAAATTCCCTCCATTCCAAATTTGATACTTCATCATATTCTTTTGTGTTTTGAATCAATGACCACCATTGATCAGCATCTCCAGTGAGGCTGTAAACTGCTATGACAACTTTTTCCCTTTCGCTACTCCCTAAGGCATGGAATATTTTCTCTACGGAATTTATTCATTTCTCAACTACTAATGTATTTGTACTCCCATTGAATGTTGGTGGTTGTTTCCTCATGAAGAGATCTAACATTAAACATCCACGCTGCGGATCAGGGTGCTGCAAATGGTAAGGTTATTATTCATAACCTAAGTGAGTTGTCTCAGAATCGTGATAAGCTGATTAGTACTAGTTGTGTCACAATCTCCACTATAATTTTCTTGAGAAGGAGGGAAATCCCTACATAGAGTGCGTGCATTGATACTGTTTCCATTCCTTCCATTAGGCACCATTTCTAAACAATGTCACACACTAGACTAGTTTATGAATCACAATACATAAATACAAACTTGTAAAACACTTAACATAAATTGAACAATTTATGGATATAATCCAAAATAATAAAAATGTTTTCATTGAGGAAGTATATAATCATAAACCCTTCATAATGGTTGGTAAATACAATGAGAATTATCCTAAGCATATCCCTCGGGAGTGTTGTAACCAAGAGTGTGGCAAGGCCCGTTGTCGTGCACCAGTTCCCGTTCGAGTCTAGCTCAAAGCGGTGTTTTTGGGTTTTACCCCTAGGTACATCAGTGATAGAGCATCCTATACCTGTTCATATCCAGACAGGGATGTATTTCTTGGAAAACATAAAAAATCTCTACAATACCAAAATTCTAGAAAGTTCTTCTATAATTATCCTCAAATTCTATCTTAGGGTTATGTGCTCTAATCATATTTTATCTAAATCTAGTTTCCAAGGATTGTACTAATATTCCTCTAATACCAATTGTAACGCCTCAACCCCAGTTACCCAGAGTCATTGCATTATTACATAACATTTTCATGATTCAAGGAAATCATGTCCTGAAAGACCGATCAGTTTAGTAGCCTTGGAAATACGAGAAACATTCATATGTTTTACATTACATTATAAAATGAAAAACTACAAAAAAATTGTTTTCATATACCACACTCATATCCCATCAGACTATCCCTGCAGGCCAGTCATAAAATACTTCTGGACATCCTAGGAAAAATAAAACATAGATATGGGTGCGGTCAGATACTCAGTAAGGACAACAATATAGCGGAAACTTTCAGAAATAAGCATAAACATTTAAGAAAGTGTATTAAACTAAAATAAAAACCATTTCAACATAAAATTCATCATAATATGGAAAATATACATCAAAATAATTCCATTTACTTACTCACATGGATATTATACTAGTCAAATATACACCTCCAATATCAACAGCCACTTTTATAATGATGGAATGCATAATGCCAGACATCATAACCACATAGTCAAGGCCTTGTGCCAAGACTAAAAATATTATTTTGTCAAGGCCTTATTCCAAAACACTAGTTTGTCTCATGATACCTACTGATTCATTGAGGAGATATAGTGGGCTCCACCTATTGGTTACTAAGTCTAATGCATTCCTCATATGAAAAGGTTTAAACATAACATAAACATCCGTATTAAAACTAGCATATGAAATGTCAATACGTTCTCTATAAAACATGAATGGTATAAAAATAACACATCCACTGTCAAAGAAATCACAAAACCTTCACTAAAATATAGAAGTTTTGTATCATAATAAATCAACATTGGTTAAGTTAAAATCAATCAAAGGATGGAGACATAGATGAAATCAAAAAAAAAATTGAGAAATATCTCTTCTATTGTGAAATCATTTAAAAGTCATATAATTATAAAAAACATTTATTTGTAAAATATTCTTATAATCTTGTAAGGGAAGCTTCGATAATATTAAAACGGCAGAAAATAGCCGCACCCGCCGTATAAGTTAAAAAAACTTTCTTACCTTAATTTCGTCGAAAACATCTTAAGGTACCTTATTTGGAAAACGACGGAAAGATTCCTTTCAAAACATTTTTTAAAAAGTAAAACAAGGGTATAAATGACTTTAACACATAGTCCATTAAATAGTGAAAATGTTTTTGGAATTCATTTTTAAGAAACATGGATGTGGATGATAAAGAGGTCCAGGTAGATACTTATGTAAAAACTACCTCGAATAATAAAGAGATTGTGAAATTAACCCTTACCTTGTACTTTTCCATGGTCGGGGGTAGGTTAAACTCATGTATAAGGGTGAAATATTTTTTATCAAATTATACAAGAATCATATACATTAATATGATATCATATATGATCCTTTAATATTTCGTTGTTAATAATATTTTAGTATTATCGTCGTTTTGGGTGTTAACTGATTTGTTTTCCTTTATATGCTTTGTTACATAAGTAATGTTTGTTATTGATAGGATGTATATTAATCATATTAAGAATGATATTATGTCTTTAAACATTATTTTTAATCATATAATGAAAAGTAGTCTTGAATGGATATGATGGGGAATGAATCTCATTGTGTTCGTGGAGACGGTAATCTTTGCGTACGAATGAGCGAGAATATCATTCTTTTGATATTAAAAACATATATAATTGGATGTTATATCATATATAAATAATAATTATCTGGTTCTATTTATTATTTACATCATTTATACATCATTATTATACCCATCCAAAGAGTAATGTATTGAGTAACAACTACACCACGACGTGGAAACGGTAAGTCGTACGTACACGCTTATGGTGACATGTCATTAAAAGGATGGATAGAATAATTAATATGGTTTTACCATATTTATAATAACATCACATTATATAGAAGATACTGGAGTTAATATTTTATAATGTAAACAACAAGGAAAGAAGAAGTGGAAGAAGAAAAAACATGAAAGAGGTTGTGAGATATTTACCCCTTTTTCAGGTTCTTCCTTTTAATTTGATCAAAAGGGCCTACTAGGCTAGATTTATGACTAAAGGAAATAATCTAGGATGAAGTAAGGACATTTTAGAGTGTATTTGGGCAGGATTTGGCCAAGTCAAATGGCTTTTATGGTTTGAATTATAGAGAAGGGATAGTGCCCTTTTATAAGAGGGTTGTGGGTCACCTTAGGAAAAGCTAGATATATTATTTTATAATAAAATAATTTTCGGTTTCTAATGGTTAAAAAATAAATTATTCAAAGTCTAAGGCGGTTATGGGTAGAAAACCCCTCAAACAATAAGTTTTATACAGGTTTGGGTCTCTATATTAACCTTATCTTTTATATTTAACTCTTAGTTAAATAGTTTGACATTTACCATGTCTCTTTGTATTTTTATATTATATGGTTAATAAACTTACAATAAACATCCAAGTGAACCCCAAGTGGTTCATTAGTGATACACCTATCATTATATAAGTATTTTGTCTAATGTGTATATTTTTAGGATTATTATATCAACCAATAATATTGTATTTGTTTTAAAAACTAATTTATGTCAATTTTGACATTATTTAATAATTGATTTTTTTAAGTCCTAAAAACTTTATTACTTATAACTAAATACATTTAATCAACCCTAACTTTTCATATTAACATATAAAATTAGAGGAATTCATTAAAAGTCTTAAATTCTATTTGTTTGGATATTTATAATATCAATTATTTTAATCTTTCATTAATACAGTAATTACTGCATCATCATTATGTCGTAAATAAATTTATTTATTTAATTTCTAAAAATTAGAAATAAATTACCATTACGTAAGAAATATTTTTATATTTATAATGAATATTTATGGTCTAATTTATATTGTGTGTAACCTAATATTAAAAATGTTTTGGTTATTAAACATTGAATATAACTCTTTTAACTCTTCTTTAAATAAAATAATAATAAATGTCCTAATCTAATCCAAGTGGACCAAAGAGGTTCATATTTTATTCATACGGTTTTTTTGGTCAATTTATACTTATCCAATAGAATTAGTACATGTGTTAGAGTAATAATAATATCATTTTTACCCTTAATTACCCTATTTACTTTTAACTGTGGTAAATAAAAGTAAAAAGTTATTATTCACCCAAAATTATTTTCATCTTATTGAACCAAATTTTACTTACTGATATCAACCATTTCTCTAGTATTTTTGAAATTCAACTCATAGAAGCAGTCAAATTATGTTTTATATAAATTTGCAAATGCTCCTAGGAGGTGGGTAAAAGATGATAAAAAGTTCAATAAAATTTTTATATATCTAAAATTCCTATAAACCAACTACAATGAATTAAAATGAACTTATATATGTATTTTGTATCTATTTTTACCTAAAATAAATGATTATTTAAATAAAAATTCGGTTTTAAACTATAACTCAGTGTTTTCCACTATTCATCAAAAAATGAAAGTTTTCAGAAAAATACCAAAAATTCACCCTAAGATAATTTCGATATTCCGAATCCAAAAATGAAGTCCATTTTAAAAGATAAAATTTATAAAATTTTAAAAAGTGGGTATTCATACTAATAACGACTAGTTTGATTGGTTGTGGTGTGTTAGTTATTGAAGTTGCGTACAACACATGCTATTGTATTATTTATAGTGAAACGTATCTTAGATTCTTTGGGTGTTACATAATCATATGCAATAAAACAATTTTCTTAAATCATGAGTCATGGAATAAATATTTTGGCATAATACATGAGTAATTAGTCAATAATATTGGGCCGTGAGGACAAAATATAGTCATGAGCAGTAATAAAGAAATAGGTCATAAACACAATAAGGGAAACTATATCATATTTTAAGGTTAACTAAAAAGAAATTAATCTTACTATGGATCGAGAATCAGTATTAATTTCATATATCTTAAAATATTAGGCATCACTACCTATTTCCAAAAGTGGATCTCGCATCAAATGTCATTTCCTAAAACATTGTCATGATATATACAAACATTTAATGAATGAATTAGTAGTATATATAGGTACCTCACATCACATAATGATATGTCATGTATATTTGTGTGTTTTTTTTAATGCCACGAGAATTTAGAAACATTCATCATTCTTTTATATTTTAATTATCTCATGGAAAAGAAATGGGTTTCTTGAAAATTTCTATAAAATATCAGTGTAATCCGTCCAAAGTAAAATAAGGTGGATAGTATAATTAGATAATATCCCCAATGAATCATAATTATGATTAAAAGTTGTAGACAAATATGAATATAGTTTTATAATAACAAGTTTTACTTAACACATTCGAATGATATTGAATAAGGGCATATCAAGATATGGATTATCTTATAAAGAAAGAAAATTTTACTAAAAAACAACATAAGATAATTTATAGGAAAATACATGAAAAATAACTATAAAGAAGACAAATTTTTTAGATATTAAGATGAAAAATGGAAGTGAAATATTTTTCGTAATTCTTAGGTGACATGGTTGTAAAAACAAAAATATAAGTCACTTGAATCCCCATTTTTTGGAGGTTAAAATAGGAAATTTAAAATATAAATATTTAAAATTATTAAATATATTTAAATCTTGAAAATAAATAAGTATAACAATAAGTAATTTATAGTATAATATAAAAATATACATAAGTTTATTGAGAAATCTTAATTTATATTTATAAAATCATAGGAATTATTTTTAAAATAGAAAATTCCGTAAATAATGGTAATATAAAATAATTTTTAAAACCATAATAAGTTTTTCAAATATATTTTTAATAAATTTTGGATATAGTGAAAGAAAAATCTATTTGAGTGAAAAAATTAACAATAATCATTTTATTCTTCTGTTAGGAAATTCCAAAAAATACCATACGAAAAATGTTAAAAAAATTTATTTTTAAACCGTTGTAAAAAGTAATAGATATTTAAAAATATAATTAAAAATAATTTTAATATAGATAATAATATTTTTTAAATAACATAATTAATATTGACATGGAAGATAAATTTTTCATAGAATGACTTTATTACTTTTAAAGTAATGGTTTTAAAAATACTCTTATACGACATTTAAAATCAAAAAAGTCTTGAAATAAATAATTTGGGAGGTAAATTAATATAAAATTATTGTAAAATAGATTCATTATAATATTTAAAATAATCATTAAATTCAAGAAATAAATGAATATAGGTTTATAATATGAAGCATGTACCAATGATGTTAAATTGAGCTTAAAATCCTCATGACTTTTATGACATTTCAAATCAAAGCCCCCTGAAATTGAGAACTTGAAATTGAACTATAAATAAAATTATAAAAAATCAAACCATGAAAAAATATTTAAAATAGCTTTTTACACACTATATAAATTAATGTTGGTGAACAACTTGACCTATGTCTCAAGGAAAAAAGATAAAGAAACCTTTATAGATTTTATAATAATTTAATCTAAAGCCACTAAATGAATGAAAACTGATTTGTATTTTTATATCATGTAAATTAAATTAAAAATATAGTATAATATATTAATGTTGTAGGTAAAAAAAATAAAACAATAGAAAATTAAACATATTTCACAAAACTAAATATGTCTCAAGTAATTGAAATTTAAAACAAGAATATTTTCCTTAAAGTTCCCCTTAAATGGAAGTTCTCTTACTCTTATGTATAATAAATTTCGTTTTATTATTATTATAAATAAAAACCATATTAAAATTTCTTTTACATTATTCCATCCATTTATAATTATTTATTACCTATTTTTTAATTGTTTATTGTTAAAATTATCATTTGGGTGTTAACTATTTTGTTTACTTTAAATGCTCCAGTTTGGATATTCTAATCCTTATGCCTTGTACATGGTTTTATTACCTATATTATTTTCATTAAAAAGTGATAAAATTGTATTATCTCTTTCTATATTCCCATATCGATTTTATTAAACATATGTTGATTGTTGTTTTGGAATGGTTAAAATTTCCTTTTTTGGGATTGTTGAATTAACAAAAGGCATGAGTGTATTGGTAAAGATAATTTGGAATATAACCACACAAAAATTTTGAAACATATTATATTAATAATTGTTAAATTTCATTCCCATTATTTATTTTTTCTTATTAATTCATGAGATTAAACTAATAACAATGTTCATATAGGAGGTAAAATGGGTCAAAATAAGAAAAGGTTAAAACGATCAAATGATTAAAAATGATATTTTAAAATTCTAATATAAATTTTATTGTATATTAATGTTTTTAAAAAAATGAATTTAAAGTGATAGATAATATTAAATAAAAGGTATATGAGTTATCTATAGAGGAATAATCAAGAAAAAGATATCAGTCATGTTGAGAGATTAAATCCCCACTTGAAATACAACTTGGAATTGAGTGGATTATGAATTATTTAATAAACCATATTCTCAATAATGTTATATATGATTAATGGAAGGGATTCAAATATTTTGTTTTTATTTCAAAGTTTGGAGGATGGATCCGTTTTTAAGTAGGACTAGTGGCCTTTTTGTAAAAACATATTTATTAAAATAGAAGGGAAGTCATTTTCAAGTAAAGTGGGTCAATATTATCAAAATTTAGAATATAAGAAATATTTGGTCAATAATACACTCATAAAATCAATTAAAGTTAATTTATATTGATATTTCTGGTCTTGTATCTTAATTTAACCCCATTTTACTCATTTAAATCCCTACCACTATTAATAACATTTACAATACTAACTTATTTTTTATAAATGAAAATGAAATGGACCTTATAATGTAATCTAAATATTATTATTCAAAATATGAAAACCATTTTTAAAGATTTAATTTCTATAGGTGGTAAAATTTAATTTTAATTATGATTAATGAAATCAAAAGTTTATTTAGGAAAATGTTCTTTTTCTGCATGAAAATTAATTTATTCCCAAATAATATATAGTATGGATTCCCATGAACATTTCAAGTTTATGATTAAAAAGTTAATATTTTTGAATTTAAAAAATATATAAAATCAAGCACATCATTTTGAATACTGAATAAAAGTAAAAAAGGACAAAAAAATAATTATAATTTATTATAAATTTGGTTTCAAAATGTGAAGAATTGGTTTCTAAATTGAACATAATTTTTTAATGATTTATTTTTCTCTTTAAAATCATATTTTTGAGATAAAGATTTAATAAATTTATAATACATGTTTATATCCAGATCATACCATAAAAGTAATAGTATTTTTAAAAATAGTATTTTTCAGTATATACATAAAAATTAACTATTTAGGAAAAATATCCACTCATCTAGTTTTAACATGATGAGTCCAAATAAGATTTTATTTTTTAAAAATTTATTTTTTAAAATTTAAGAATTTTTCTTTTAAAAAAATATAAAACAAAATAAAAACAATTTTTTAGGAAATTGAATTTTAAATGTTAAGTGTTCTTATTATTATTTTTTAAATATTCAAGATTAATTCAATGTTAATATTTGTTAATATTGAAGCATTTTATTAGAATAAAACATTAAAATACACCAATAAAAATATACAACACATAAGAATATTTATTTGAAAAATATTCTTTTTAAATATTAAGTTTATTTAATCACATCGTATAAATCATTTATCTTTTGAACATTAAATTTTAATAATTTTTTTGGTATTACAACACATAAAATCATTAATTAATAATAATAATAATATAGAATGAAAATATATATTATTATAATTACATGTTTTTTAACTTTTTTTAATTACTAGAGGTTTTAATCTTTTTTTAATACACTTAATGATATTTTTTTATTATATTCTTATAATGTATTAATGTTTTTCTTACATTGAAATAAAATATAACATAGTTATTTTTGGTTTATTACAATGTGTCATAAAATTTTCTCAACAAAGTATTTATTTAAATTGGTATATAAAAAAAGATCATGGTGTTACATGGGCACACATCTGTCTTCTCTTAATTACTTACCTCTTCAGATACTATCCATTTATAAACATAGATATATCAATTATTAATGATCTATTAATCTTAATATATAATGATAAAATAATTATAATAATCTATTTGAATTAAAATTATATAAAAAAGAATTAATAACTAGAAAATATAATTAAACATGTAATCTTAAAAGAAAGATTCATCAAAAGGGATTATCTAGAATAGAAAATTGTTTATGAAAACTAACCTAATATAGGTAAACTATAAAAATAATAATATTTATAAAACTAGGCTTTCCATGGTGTAGTTTTAATGAACCACATCATGGTTTTCCTACCTAATAATATAATAACTAATCCTTTACAATGAGAACTCTAAAATAGATAAAGTATCTATATCTTTTAGACCATGATAAATCATTATGGTGGGAAATGTACTATATTCCCTGTTTAATTTGAAATTCATAAGCTTCTTAGATATTTATTTTGAGGTTGTATTGTTACGGAATATTAAAATCCAAAACAATTAAATATAACTTTCTCCATCACACCGTATCGTGGTAAACTCCTCAAGGAATCCTAATTATTTATAATGTTATCACAATCTATTTTTTTGGAATTTTATTCTAAAGACTGAAAACTTTTTTGACTTGCACCATGTTATAGTGGTCATAGAGTTTTTCTATATCTAATTAAAAATTACCTTCCTATCATGACTAGTTTTTCTTATAGTATATTTTTATCTACACTCCAAATGTTTACTTTCAAACACAGTCACCATTATATTTTTCTATGATTTCATGTCATGATTTCCTTCATTTTACATAAATATTTCTGAAAAAGTTATTCAATTAAATTAAAATTATTTAATTTACCAATAGTCTTAAAATTACAAAAATTATGAAGAATATACTAATTTTTATAATATAAAAACCAATGATTAAATGAATATATAAAAAAAGTACCAAATCCCCAACCCAAACTTAAATCATTTACTTATTTACAATAAAAAACATATCAATAATGATTTCAATGAAAACATCTCTTCAATAAGTGAAATTCAAAATCAATCATACCAATATAATAATATATTAAATAAAAAATAAGATTTAAAATAAACATAATTCTAATATAATTAATCATGCATCATTATTTAATTAAATTTCTAATATTTTATCACATACATTCTCATATCTCAATCTTCCCTTCAATATCCACACTTACATTATTATTTAACATACTATAATATATGATCTCTAATAATTAAATATTATTAAACATGATTCATGTTAAATATAAAGTATATACATTTTATCCATAGACATTAAGAATATCTAAACCCTTTATTTATAAATAAAACCACTCAAATCCATATAAATTTTAAAAGGGTTGTCATAAAGTTTTTCTTTGGTGGATAATGATGTTAAATTTTAAAAGGTTTTAAAATATGGATCAATTCATAATATAAAATTCATGTTTTCCATTTATGATCAATAAAAATGTTTCCTTCTTTAATTTTCACAATATTCATCACCTATAAAGTAGGTTTTAAAATTTTAATTGGTTTTTAAACATGAACATTCAAAATGATGATGAATTTGTTCTTAATTTATTCATTTTTTCTTTATTCCCTCATTTGAATAATATTTTAATGAAACTATATAAGAAAACATTGAATTATATATATTAAAAAAATACCATAATAAGTAAACATCTCCCCACATTATTCCCTTTACAAAGCATCCTTTCTAGAGTTTCCATAAATCAAAACAAATTTTTTCTTACAGTTTATATGATATAGTGAAACAATACTAAAGAATTTGGGAATTTAGGATAATACATCTTGTAATATGTATTACAAAAAATAGTTATTCATGTTTTATAAGAGATTAAAGTAGGGTAACATTTATGTTTCTCTAAAAGGTCCAAGGGGTTAATATAAAAAATTACATATATCATCTTAATGTGGTTTAAAGTCATCATATTTCAAAAAAATATATAATGTTCTATTATTAATTCATATCTCAAGTATCTCTCAAGGAATATAGAACCCAAATGAATTTATAAAAGGGATAAGGGTACCTCTTAAGAATGGTATTTTTTATATTAATTTTTCACTTCTGTTATGAATTTTATTTAGTGAGCCAAATAATGTTAATTTTTCATAATTAAAACTATAAAATAGATTCATTTAATATATCATTTGGAACTAAAACATGGAAAAAATTATTATATTTTAAACAGTTTATATCTATATCTCTTAATTTTATATTTATGAATTTTTAATTTCAAATATTAAATAATATATATCTATAAAAAGTATATCCTCAAAAAAATGAAGAGAAAAAATCAATTATATTTTTTCATCAAATCCTCCCCTGATGTTAAATCCATATAGTGACTTCACTGTTTGACCATAAAGTGATATAGTTAAACATAAATTTCAATATATTCAAGAAAATGTAATTAGAAAATGTATTGAAGGATTCCACAAATTTTTTTCTTTGAATTATTTCAACCCCTCTTTAAAATCATGGGATTTTTTTGCTGAATAATTAAATTTATTTAATGAAAATGGATTGGTACCAAGTTGAATTTTTTAGAATAACTCTAAAATTTAAATATTTTTAAATTTCAAAATTCAGTTAAATGATTTCAAAATCACATGTCATAATATTCCTTTTTTAAAACTGTGGACTTATTTGAGGTAGGTTCTTATTTAAAATTGTGGTTTGAATACCTTTAATATTGTTAAAAAAATGATTCCTAGGTTTACGAGGTGTCTTAGGGGTTATATTGGGGTTCATGATAAGAAATATAGGGGGGAAAGGACATCTAGTGCATGTTTCATGGTTTTCACATGGTTAGTAGAATGGTGTATCCAAACCGCTCTTTTTTGAAGGATAGTTGTCAAGTTTAAGAAAATGTGCAAGGGAGGGACCAAACAGTGTGGGCTCCAATAGATACATTATTCAATATTAACAAACTATTTGGAAAATCTTATTAGATCCATAAGAAACTATGTGACTTGGACACCTTTTGGACAGAGGGTGGTGCATAGTTTGGATAACTATGCACCCATTTTAAACTGGGTTTAGAGCATTTTTTCCTCTCATTCATTAAGTGTTTAAACTTGGTATTTTCCTATATTCTTCACCCAACATCCCTAGTGTCAAACCAAATCTCCATATCCTTCCCAAGGATCAATCTCCCTCATTTCTAATCCTTTTGGAGTGTCGTTGGCTTCAAATCAAGACTATGGGTGAGTCTAATAGTCAAATTCTTTTTTTGGATTGAGGCTTGTATAGTTTTTCTTCTTCTTTCAAATCCCTAAACATTATTTTTAGACTGGATCATAGGTAAGGGCTTCAAAGGGTACTCAAATTTGAATCAAATGCTAAGGTTGAGTGTGTGGTTTCTTTAGAATCAAGTTAGGTGGTCTAAAAGTTATATCTTATAGCCTTGATATTAGTTTAAGTGTATGTGGTTGTTATATTGGTTCCTTATTGTTGTGATTTGTAGTTTATATAAATATATATGATAAATTGGTTGGTTATATGTTGAATTGAACCCCTCATTATCCTAGTGGGATTCATTGAGGATGACTATACCAGAAAAAAGGCCACCCATGGGGTGGTCTATATTCATGAACATGGGTTTGGGTACGTAAATGTGTATTTTAAGGTTATATGGGAAAAACCCAATAATAATTATGTTTATCATGTTAACAATATATTATGGGAAAAAATCTATGATAATGTATTTCCTCCATTGATATGAATTTTGAAATCAAATTGATAAAATTTTGTTTAGTTGATAACATAGAATAAGGGGAGTTTAATATATCATTAATGTGTTAATGGATCATGAATTTAAAATGGTGGTTTTAATAATGGTTAAAGTCATGAATATTTTTAATGTATTGAATAAACTATGAATTGTGAATGTTATTTGAATTAAATTTGAATTGTTTTTGAATTAGTATATGTGGTAAGGGATTAAAGAAGCATGTTCACATGGCTTTGAAGTATGTATGGGGTGTTGGAAATAGGGATATACACCCATGGGTTGGGTTAAAGTAAGGCTCTAAACCCAAGCCCCTTTAATGCATGGGTTAGGTAGAGGACTCTGGTCCTATATCCCTAATGATTGCATGTAATTATACTACCTGGAATGAGGCTCCAACGTAATTGTTATAAAGTGATTATGTGATGAATTTTCCCTTAGAGATATAGGTAAATTGATTCATCCCCTTATGCATTGGTTATTTTTTCAACATAGGATGAAGTGAAATTGATGAAAATGCCTAAAATATGGAATAAATGATGAAAGTGGCACATGTGAACATTGTTTACTAATAGAAACCTTACATTTTATTTAACTGGTTGTTTATTTATTAATATCAAACCCAATATATTGAGACAGGATATTTTTTAACATTGTTGGTGGTGGCCTTCTGAATTTAACTCACTCCTTGGTCAGGCTGCCCTTGGGTACCTGAGATGACATCATGCTTTCAGGTTAGGATAAGGGAAAAGACCTAATTCCAGACTACTGATTTGGGAATGAGATGATCATGGATGAGGGATCTAGAATTGGTATTGGGACCCATTTTGTGGATTTTTATCCTTCCCTTATTTGGGTATTTTTCCTACATATGGTGTTGTATGACATAACATAGCATATTTACTATTTGGTTTTGGGTTTGTACCCAATTTTAGGAAATTTTTTGGTAATGGATGTTTGTTAGTTATATTGTTTCCCTAATTTTTTATAATTATTTATTGTGTAATACTCTTATAAATATGGTATAGTCTCCCTACGTGTTTTTTTAGACCCTTGCTACAAGTCTGCAGCCTCTAGCATACAGGGAGGCACAACTGAGGTCATGTAGAGACATGGATCAAGGCATCATTTTTATGTCCTTTACGTTGGGGATGTTATAAAGTGGTATCGGGAGAGGTTTGTTTTTATTGTATTACTATTTTTGTACGGTATACTAGAGAATATTATGTGTCGGTCCTTTTTTATGAGCTCATGAATGGGATTATTTAACCCATGTATGAGGGAAAACCCAGGTACCCTGGTGTGGGATTACTATTCTTAACATGTGTTGTTATAGTTGTATGATATTTCACCATTGGTTGATAAACGCTTTGTGTTATGTGACTATTTTATTCAATTTTATAATGAAAAACACGCTATGATTTTGTGAATTCATTCATCATTATAGTCACCTAGGGATATGGGTGGCTTTCTTATGGTAGGCACACATGGGGAGGTTGTGATGAACATAAGTAATAAAAATAATTTCAGTTTCATTGAACATTTCTAAATAAGTGGTGTATAATAACAGTTATGAAAATGGGTAAATGGAAATAATGTATAGGAATGGTTAAAGAATATTACCTAATGGGATTATTTAAATGGGTTGAAATTTTGGTTGCAGTAAGTTGTAATGATAGTGTGGTTCCTAAAAGAGAAATATTTATGTGTGAAAGTAAAAAATAGTTAAAACTAATGTATAATGAATATACTTGTGGTTGGGTGAGTTATTTTACCCCATATTGAACAGGACTCAAGGTAAGGATGAAAAAGGGATGTCATATATACCTAACTATATCCATTGGGATAGTGTATGAAAAATGAGTTGTTTATGGATAGTAGAGAGCCATGTTTTGTGAAAACTCTGGATGTTTTATATTATGTGTTCTGAGATATGTGTTTGTCATTGTAGATAAATTCTACCACAATTATGTGTGATGTTTGGGGGATAAGATGATATTTCCAGGAATTATATTCTTGTATCCAAGAATGAAACCCTATTGGTCTAGGGTAACTGAGGGGACGTGATGTTCCATGATAACTATTATTGACTTATGCAGATTATGGAATGGAAACCATGGTGTGTCATACCTTATATGTTTGGTCTAACTATAGAGTAAAAATTGCATAACCCTCTGAATTTTCTAGATTGGCTGGGACCGAGGCATAAGTTTTTTGGATGTAGTACATCCAGATGATTTTGGACATCTTAGAGACTCCTCCTAATAATAGAGTCAAATCAACTAGTTATATATTGAGGGGACCTTAAATGTGCTAATGGGTTATTTTGGGTTAGACATAGTAAATAGATGGTATGTTGGGGAAACAATTACAAGAAAAGTCTCTAGAAAATTTCTATCTGGAGACCCAAATATATGAGAAGGATTTTGATTTTATAAGTTTGACCCAAATGAAAATGTTGGTGATGGATTATATTTTTTTGATTCACATACTTTCAATGTTTTTATCTAGTGTTGAAAATGGATAAGGAAGCTACAATGAGGAACTTTTAGGATGGAGACAAACATGAGATCAATTCTGGGTGAACAAATTTCATTTAAATAGGTCCGGTGAGGTGGTGGGTCAAGTCTTTATTTGATATGGGAGCATAAAGGAAGCATCTATTGGTGGACATGTCTTACTAGATAGACAAACCAGTAGTACACCTTCTGATTGTAGAAAGCACCATTTTGAGAGCCTTTATGAGGGTGGTGGTTTTTAGAGTAGTCATAAGAGAGGAACAACCCCTCATAGTGGTGACCAAGTAATTTTTTATCAGTGCAGTAGGTTTAGACACATGCTATGTAAGTATCCTAGAATACCAATTTAGTGACGACTGTGTGATAGGATAGGGTATATACATATGTTCTATAAGATTACTTGATTTTTCGGAATAGATGGAGGATTAAGGTCAATGAAGAGTGTAGGTAAGGGGTTAGTTTTCATATACTAGGTAGGTAGTTGGGGTTCTACTAGTCATACTGATGGAGGTGAGGAATGTGGTACTTCGAGTAAAGAGCATCCATAACATCAGTGTAGCATAGCACATGGAACTATGGCTAGAGCCCATGGTAGAGTCATAGGTCATCTTTATGAATTTGATCCCACACCTAGAGGTTGTGAGGTTATTCAATCGATAGTTTGAGGTATGATTCTTATAGATTTCATGATATCTAGTGTTTTATTTGATATAGGTTCCTCACATTATTTTATTTATTCTCAATTTGTGAGTGTTTTAGGCCTAGAGTAGGAACATATGTGTCATGTTATTTCTGTTGATACACTGTTAGGGGTATGAGTAAAAAATATCTAATAATGTTAGATGGTTTTCCTTGAGTTTGGTGGGAAATATTTTCTGTGGGACTTTTTTATGCAAAAAAAATAGCTTTTAATCTGATATTTGTGATAGATTGGAAAGTGTTATACTTGGACCATATTGACTATTACTATCATTCGATAACATTCACATCCCTTGATGGGGAATACATATGTTCACCATGGGGAATGGAAAATATGAGTAGTTCATAAAGGGATAGTCTGTCAGTAGTAGGGTGAACTCATAGCCCAATTTTCTTGTCTTATGAATGATGAAGGGGGACCAAAGAAATTTTTATTTCCTCCTATGGTGGATCATCTTCAAGATGTGTTTCTTGTGGACTTCTTGGGCCGCCACTTAATAGAGATATTGATTTCACGAGAGAGTTACTGCCAGGAGAAGAACCAGTTTCTTTTCTTCCATATAGAATTGCACTAGCAGAAGTCCAGGAACCTAAAATATCATTGGAGTAACTGAATAACAAGGGGATTATTTTTCTATGTACGTAACCTTGGGGATCTCCATGGTTTTTTTCAACAAGGATGATGGATAATTTGTGGTTGGGTGTCGATTATGGGAGGTTGAATCGAATGATTATTAAGGACTGATGCCCCCTTACATAAATTAATGATTTTTTTATTGGTAAGATATGCCTCTATGGTTTCCATGATAGACTTGATATCAGGGTATAAACAGTTTTGGGTGAGAGCTTATGATATACTTCATACTTCATTAAAGAGAATGTATAGTTTTTCAGAGTCTGTTGTCATTTTTTTTAGGTTAACTAATTCACCAACAGTGTATATGTCCCTCCTCCAATGGCCCAAAGGCCTTAATTTTTTTTTGATTTTTGATAATCCACCTTCCAAGGGGTGAGGTGGAACCTTTACAAGGCTTGTAGGTGTAAGTATTACATGGATCGTAGGTCTTAGAGTAATTCATTGCCTGTAGGCTTCAAACATTACATACAACCCATACTGACTACTTGGAACTACTCCTCCCTTGCATCTTCATCATGAAATCAGCTATCCACATTCCCATGGTTATTCGGCTAGGCTTTCCTATGCATGCACATTCTTGTCCTGGTGGTAGGTTACATACCCTCTCATTCTTGTAATCAATTTAGCTTCTGATGGTGAAAGGCTCCTTACTCATCCCCATTCTAGAGCTTGTTCTTTGAGGGTTGCCTGGTTTGAATCTGTACATAATGTGTCCTAAAGGCCATAAGGTGTCCTAAAGGTCTTCGGGTGGCCCGAAGGCCTTACTAATCCAAAGTCTTGGGTGGCCCGAAGTCCTTAAAGGACTCAGGGACCAAATTGGTGGCTCAAAGGCCCAAATGGGGTAACAGTCCTGGCTCATACAGTGTCAAACAGTGCCTAGTACATTTCCCGCTACAGTATTTCTACAGTACCCAGAAATATACCTCCGCTTGGATTCACTTATGGAGTCCTCACCAATTGGGCTGAGGCTCATGTGCCAGTTTTTATGTCCCTAATGAACTGAATCATTCACATGTACCTATATCAGTTTGTATTTGTCTTTTTATATAACATATTAGTGTACTCTAAGACTCATTATGATCATTCCAAACATCTTAACATCATATTTAGTACACTAAAAGAGTATAATTTATACTCTAAATTATCCAAGTGTCATTTCTAGATTGACAAGGTACACTTCTTGGGTCACAATATCTCTAAGGAAGGTGTATCTATGGACATAAAGAAACTAAAAGTCATTGTATCTTGGGAACATCCCAAGAATGTTTTTTGATGTATGATGTTTTCTAGGTTTCCCTGGATATTGTCAGAGGATCATCAAAGATTGTTCCCCTTTGGAATCACCACTCTCAGGATTGACCAATATGGGAATAATGTTTTAATGCTCCCTAATATGTGAGAATTTTTTATAAGAGTTAAAGTGGTTAAAAACTACCCAAATTTTGATCATCCCTATGCCCTGTAAGCAGTATATCTTGTTTTTTGATGTATACATTATTAGGTTTGGGGTAGTGTTGATGCAGGATCATCTGGTTTTGCTGTATGGGTCATGATAGATGAGTCCTCATTAATAGAACTTCCCCATTCATGATCATGAATTTGAAACAATGGTTTTGCATTAATTTTTTTGTGGAATTAATTTTTTGGAGTAAGTTTTACTCTATATTCCAATCATAAAATCCTTATGTACATATTATACTAGAACAATTTAAATCTATATTAGAGAAGGTGGTTTGAGTATATTAAATCCTTTGATTTTGTGCTCGTATATACACTAGGAAAGGGGAATAATGTTGCATGTAGCATTCCATTTCTATTTTCCGGTACTCCTAAATCCTCCTTTTTATCAATCTAGGTTGGGATTCTTTGGGAGTGGTTTTGGGATGAAATTATAAGAATCTTGGATATTTTGGGCTAGTTTATGGTTAGCGTACTATTAGGGAATGGTTTTTCAAACCGTGTGCCCAACTACTAGAAAATTGTCGGAAAAATAGCTATGCATAGATTATGCATGATTAGCCAATATGTGTGTATGCTTAGGAAAAACCATTTGACCCTTTTAAAATGGGATCATGTCTCTCGCATGTTTTTTACAAACTATATGCCTTTTCCTACGAAACCACGCATAAGTGATATTTAGAGATATGATTTATTTATAAAAAATAATGAACCCCTATTACAGGTCCCCAATGGTACTCATTTGACCCAAATCATTATCTCCCAAACATTGATCTCCCAAGGAGTATTCTTGGACCTAAATTCCCTCCCTGAAGTAATCTGATTCCAGGATAATGTTGGTCAATCCCTTTCTAGTTAGTTTCCTCTTTCCAAATATCTATCTCATTTGGCCTCTCTATTTCTCCCTAGGCTTTTATAGATCTTTGTATGTTATTAGAGGATATAATAACTGCTTTTATGGATCTGAACCTAGCTTTTATTCTTATTTTAACCTGATTTCATTATTTTCATTCTTTATTGATTAATCCTGGCTTGGGTTTGGTGACTCAAGATCCGTTGGTCCCAAGGTAGGTTATTTCATTACAGCATCAAAATTATATTAACCATAATTGATTCGTTTAAATTTCAATTCATTAAATTTGGATTATATGGTTTCTAATTGGTTGTGATAAAACCCCAATTCTGCAGAATTGGGGTTTTAAAGAAAAATTGTTTTTGGCATGGAATTATAAATAGGTGATGTTTAAATTATTTATTTAATGTTTTTTATGGAAATTGAATAAATTAAATTTTTTATTTTAATTGTAGAAATTTATTTGATGAAAAATTTGTAAAAAAACCCCAAATCCAGTGAATTTGGGGTTTGTAATGTAATTGATGGAATTGTTTGAAAATTATATAGTTGTATTTAATTTTTAATCGATTGTGAAATTTCATGAATTGGTTTCAAATCCTGGTTTATTAAAATTGTATTAATGGAAACCCAATGTCTTTATTTTTCTTTTAAAAATGGCATGTTTTTTATTAAAACAAGTTATGGTTTTTATATGAAAAATTGGAATATTGAAATGGAGTATGGATTCTAATTATATTTTAAGAAGTATTAAAATAAATTTCCAACCACTGTTTTGTACTAGAGTATATTAAATCCTTAGGAAGTTAGTGTTTAATATTTGATAAAACTTCATGACTTACAACATTCTAAAACATCATACTAATACATCCCATTCCTCAGGTGATGGTGAGGAATACATTTGAACTTAGTTTAAGGGATATATGTACATACTTTTTCATATTCATAGTTTTGGGCCCCTATAACCTTGAAAAATCATACCTACATAGCACATGATCTTGTTAATATCTTGTTTGTATTTAAATTGTATATATATGTGGTTATTGAAAAATATTTTACATGACTTATAAATTTATATATAATATTCTATGTTAAAGTTTTTTAATACATTTTGAGAAATGTACTATTGTTTAAAGCACCCTTTGATTAAACGTAAATTCCATCATTGAATTGTTTTTCCATAATTTTAAATGTGAATCGTGAACTGATAAATGTATTTCCATTTTTTAAATTTTAAATAATGATTTGTTTAAAAATACCTTTTTTGAATTCCAAAAATGTTTACATTTTATGTTGAAGGCACTTTATTAGTTAATTTGATATTCACATCGTATTATGGAATATTTTGTGGAATCCTACTGGGATTTGGATCAAACCCTACATGTGACTTATAGTGTTTGTAGATTATCTTCTTCCAAGTTTGATCAAGTATAAATCATCTCATAGAGATCGATCTATCTATTGAACCTCGAAATTCATGATTTGATTCCTTAGTAAATTGGTTTGTTTTCTGTGTTTAGTACTTGGGTTGTAGTGATTTGGGATTTAAATTCTTATTTGACTTTGGGTATTTTACTCCCAACGGAGTTTCCAGTTAATTTTCATATTTTCATGTTTATTTTAATTCCATAGTTATTGTAGAAAAACTATTACAACATTCAATTTTTATGATGCTAGGTGATATTCTCTAACCCATGGAGATCAGGAATGACCTTTAGGCTATGTCAGGAAAATCTCAGTTTTTGGGAAATTAGGATACCCAGGATGCATTGTGACAAAGTGGTATCAATGGGATGTTGATTTTTCTATTACATTGATGCTTAGAACTCAACCAGTTTTTCTTCCCTCTTATTACATGGAACCAACAGAACTGAGATAGATGAAGTCCCAGTTGGAATATCTTTCAGAAAAAGGCTTTATATGCCCAAGTGTGTCTCCTTGGGAGGTTCATATTCTCTTTTCTAAGAATTATTATGGTTCGCTTTTCCTATGCATTGAATATTGAAAAATCTATCGAGTGATGTTAAAGAAGAAATTTTTATTTCTATGGATTGTGATCTATTTTATTAGTTGGAGGGGGTAAAGTGGTTCTAGAAGATTAATCGACACTCTGGTTACCATCAATTAATAATAAAAGAATATTACATTCATAAAACAACATTTTAGAGCATGTATGGCCATTATGATTACATTTTCATGTCCTTTGTTCTGACTAATACTCCTTTAAATTTCATGGATTTGTGGAAACAGATTTTCCACAGGTACCTATTACCTTTTTGGTATTATTGGTGGATGGAATTATAATTTACTCTATATATAAAGAGGATCACATGCATCATCTGAGAAAAATTTTTAGTTTTATGATAAATCACCTACTTTATTTCAAGATTTCCAAATGTGATTTATGGATCTGGGGAGTGATGTTTTGGGGGAAAATTGTGTCAGAAAAAGTAATATCAGTTGATCCTAAGAAGATGATGGATGTAATGACTTGGGAGTAACCATGAAATGCCTTTTAGATTTGAAGATTATTTGGATTAGCTGTATATTATTATTGATTCTGAAGGGATTCTCAAAGTTGTCCCGTCTGAGGACTTCACTAACTTGGAAAGGGGTAAATTTTTCAGGGGATAGAAGATTCCATAATTATTTTCTTTTGTTGAAACATATCTTGACTACTATGTCAGTTTTGACTCTTTTAGAGGCCATGCAAGGCTTTTTGGTCTTTTTGATGCAATGGGTTTAGGTTTGGTTTGTGTTATTAGGAGAGTTAATCATGTTGTTCATTATGGATCTCATCACCTTAGGCCACATGAGCATAATTATCTTACCCATGACCACGAACTTATAGCTTTGATGCAAGTGGTTAAGAGTTTGAAAATTGACCTTTATAGAGAATTTTTAACATGTATTCTTACCACAAGATATTGAGTTATTTCTTCTCTCAAAAATATTTGAATATCTGCCATGGGAATTGGGTGGAATACGTAAAATATTTATATTTTGACATCGCCTATACCACGGGAAAGGGAAAATCATTTCAGATGCTTTGGACTGGATGATTCCAACCCAAGAAGTAAAATAATCATCCGAAGAGTGGAACATGATGGATCTCGTTGCACAGTTTCATATTGGAGTTCAGGAGAAAGGGGCTGAGGATTCTTTGGACAGTGTTTTGTTGACATATTCTCTTCTAGAATTGATTATATAATTAAAGCAGATTGATGATGAGCTTCATCGAATTAGTGACTCTCTTTATAGGGGTGAGGTAGTTTCCTAGTTCCCCTTCTCGAAATTGATCATTCTATTCTATTAGAATTGTTTTTTGGTGGAATCTTTGGTAAGGAAGGTTATGATGTTGGATTTACATAGTTACCAATGGGAAGTGCACCAAAGACCCATAAAAATATTTTATGACATTTGGAGGTAGTTTTGGTGTCTAGGTATGATGTGGAGAATTGTTTAGTTTTTTTCTCATTGTTACATATGAAAACAGGATAAGGACAAGCACCAAAAACCTCATGATTTCCTTCAGTGACTTTGAGTCCCCACCTAGAATTGGGATGAGATATCTATGGAATTTGTGGTTTGATTTCCATGTAACTATAAAAATAAGAATGTGATATTCATTTTGATCAATAGGTTTGTGAAATTTGATCACTTCTTACCCATTCTAGGTACAGCCAAAGTTGAGGAGTTTGAAAATATCTATGTGAAAGATATTGTTCATTTGAATTGAGATCAATCTTCTATAGTCTCTTATAGGGATCCTTGGTTCAATTATTTCTTATGCAAAGGCCTTAAAGGTGCAATAAGATCTCACATCTGTTTGAGTATGGCATTCCTTCTTCAATCAGAAGGCCAGACAGAAAGAGATATAAAGATTCTCAGGGATATTCTCTACACTTATGTTCTCAACATTGGTGGGGCTTGGGATGATCATTTGGAGCAGGTTGATTTTACTTATAACAATAGATACCAATCTGAGATCATAATATCTCTTTTTGGGGCCTTTTATTTATGGACTGGTAAATCTATATTGTGTTGGTGGTGTATTTGGGAGAGTTCCTTGGTCGGCCCAAGTTTGGTGCAAGAGACGACAGAAAAGATTCAGTTGATTTGTCAGAGTATTCTGATGGCACAGAGTTGATATAAATCTTATGATGATCATCACCATTGATCTTTGGGGTTCTCGGTTGGTGAAGAAGTATTATTTAAGGTTCCATCTTAGTTGGGTCATCGAGGAATTGGGATACAAGGAAAGATTTATCCTCATTTTTTTAGACCTTTTGATGTTTTTGAGAAGGTGTGGAAGGTTTCAAATAATTTGCCACTACCACTATCACTGACATCGATAAATAATGTGTTTTCTTGCCTCTTATCATTGAATGAATTTATATTATCTATCCTATATTTTTAGTTTTATTGATCATGAAGTTGAACATGATTTATCGGTGATTGAACAACCAGTGGGGATTATTTATTTTGAGACTAAGGTACTTTAGGGGAGGATGGTACCCTTAGAAAGGATTCTATGTCATCATAGTTCTGTTTCTCATGATACTTTGGAGAAGGAATCACTTATGAGAGAGCAGTAGACTCATATTTTTGATATGGATTATTCTTCATAGGATTCTGGGGGAATAAAGTTTCTTTCATGGAAAGGATGTAACATTCCATTACTATTTTTAGGTACTACTAAACCCTCATTTTTATCATTCTTTGTTTGGGTTTTATTTCAGTTTGTTTCAGGTTGAAACATTAAGAATCTAGAAAATTATGGGCTTATGCATAGTTGGCACACAGTTTGTCAAACTGAGCACCCTACTAAAGGAAAACAGCCTGTTTTGGATAAAGATCTTTACATGGCTTGTGTACTATTAGTCAAGCTATTCATCCCCTTTGGAGAAACCATGTGACGCATTTATAATGGTTGCATGGCCTGCACACAGTTTGTCCAAACCATGCACCTTTTCCCCTGAAACTATGTTAATGTGATTTTTGGAGATTTGATTTTTTTAAAAAAAATATTGAACACCTATTATAGTTCTTAGATGGACCTCCTTCAAAAAAAATCATTTTATTAAAACCATAGATCCCCCAATGAGGATTCTTTGACCCCAAATTCCCCCCCCCCCAAAGTGATCTGAATCCTGTAGAACATCGGTCAATCCTCTTTCGGTTTGTTTCTTCTTCATGGTCTCTTTCTCACACGGTCTCTCTCTTTCTCCCTAGGGTTTTATAGATCTTAGTATGTTGTTGGAGGATATAATTTTCATTGTTATAGATCTAAAACTAGGTCTGATTCTTGTTTCTCTTGGATTCCATTATTTTCATTCTTCATTGACAAGTCTCGGTTAGGCTTTGGTGACTCCAGACCCATTGGTCTCATGGTAGGTGGTTCTGTTGTGATGCCCAAATTATATTAAACCTAATTTCATAGTTTAATTTTCAATTGTTTGACATTAAATTTCAATTTTTTAAATTTCAATTAAATTATTTGAATTTTAATTATATAGCTTTCAATTGGTTGAGGTAAAAAACATATTCCGAAGAATTTGGGGTTTTAATGAAAAATGGTCTTTTTGCATAGAATTTGAAATTGGGAAGATTTAAAAATTTTAATATATATTTTGTTTTTTGATTTTAATTAAATCAATTAAAATTTTTCATTTAATTATATAAATTGATTTGGTGGAAAATTTGTGAAACCACCCAATTTCTGTGAATCGAGGGTTTGTGAGGGAATTGAAGGAATTTTTTTAAAATTAAAGAGTTTTATTTAATTATGTAAAGGATTTTGAAATTGCATTAATTAGTTTCAAATATGTTTTGTGAAAAATGGATTAAAAATGGATTTGATAGAAACTTAGTGGTTTCATTTTTTTAATAAGACTTGTTTTTTTATTAAAAATCCATTACAGTTTTTAAAGGGAAAATAGGAATATTGAAATGAAGTGTAAGATTTAATTGTATTTTAATAAGTCTTAAAATAAATTGCCCATCTATTTTTTTTACTAAAGCATATGTGAGCCTTAGGTAGTTAGTGTGTTATATTAGACAACACTTCATGACTTAAAACATTTTGAAATATCATCTCATCACATTGCATTCCTTAGGAAATTTTGATAAATCATCTTGGCCATGGTTCAAGGAATATATATACATAATTTTCCATATTAATATGTTTTGGTCCCTATAGCATGGAACTATCATACCTACTTGGAACATGATGATGTTTCTCTCTTGTTTTTATTTCAATTTCATATGTATTCTATTGTTGATAACTATTTTACATTACTTTAAAATTTATATATAATTTTTTATATAAAATTGTTTATTTAAACCATTTAAAGAAAAGTGATATTGTGTAAAACACCCTTCGATTAAATGTAAATTCCATCATTGAAATGTTTTTTCATCATTTGAAATGTGAAGTAAGAATTTCTAAATTTATTTATATATTCTAAATTATAAATCACGGTTTGTTTACATATATCTATTGTGAATTCCAAACCTATTTATATTTTAAATTGAAATAAAATTTATTGGTCCATTTGATATTAGAATCCTATTATGAAATATTTGGTGTAATCCTACTTGGCTTTGTATCACACCCGACTTCTCTATTCGGTTGTGTATAGATTCATTTATTCTTGATTTAAGTAAGGGGAAAGGATATCTTAGAGGTGGATCCAGTTGTTGAACCTTGGAAAAGTTGTGTTGATTGCTTAGGGACTTGGGTTTTTTTCCATGTTTGGTTATTTGGATATAGTTATTTGGGATTTAAATTCCAATTTGACTTTAGGTACATTACTCCTGATGGATTTTCCTTTGATATTCATATTGTCATGATTCTTTTACTTCTGTAGTGTTTCAGGAAAAATAGTTACCACTTTCTAATTGTATAATGCTAGGTGCTAGTCTCCGACCCTTGGGGATCAAGAACGCCATTTGGGATCTGTCGTGACCAGCTCAATTATTGGGATACCATTGTACTTGGGTTGGTTCATTATATTTGTAGATGCTTTGAGTTAAAATACTCAGAACCATGTTATTTTGGAATAAATTTCTATGTGGAAATAATGGATTTGTTTGCTGATATGCATCTAGAGGTTCAGGATTGACAAGGGTAGGTTAACCTTGTATCCTTGATAGTTGTGCATATTCTTCTGAGCTGGATGATGAAGAGGGACTATAAGTATCCAATGTTTTTTGGAACTGAGGGTATGACTTGAAGGTGGGAATTATCCTTCTAGTTTGACTAATGATTATGATGGGATCATTTATGTCTGTGGTTGTTTAATCATGCCTACTTGTATGTGGGAAGGGTTGAATCATGAGTTCATTGTTTGAAAGTTGGTAGTGTATCCTGGTTTAACCAAATTATATCATGATCTTGATATATAGTATTGGTTCCCTGGGATGAAAAAATAGGTTAAAGTTCTTGTGACACAATGTTATACCTATTAGTAGGTGATTGTAGAGATTCAGTGACTAGGATTTTTACTAAATTATTCTCCCATTCTGTAATGTAAATTAGATGATGTGATGATGGATTTTGTGGTGGGTCCTCTAAGTATGCCTCAGAATAATTAGTTGATCTTGGGAGTTTTGGATCAGTTTACCAAGGTAGTACATTTCTCATCAACATGGGAGACCTTCATAGTCTATCAGTTGGCTAACATGTATGTTTGATAGATAGTATGGTTGCACGGGGATCCCCAAACTATAGTTTTTTCATTTTGATCCACATTTTACTTTGCACTTCTGGAATGGGTTACAGAAGGTTCTCGATAACTATGTGTTTCTTAGCATGGACTTCAACCCACAAAAAGAAGAGAAATCATAGCATATTATTCATGTTCTAGAGGAAAAGTTGAGAGCATGTGTCTCAGATTTTGGTGGATTTTGGAAAAAGCTCATGAAACTTGTTGATATCATCTATAACAATAGTTATTGAGTGACGATTTAAATAGAACTACATGAGGTTCTCTATGGGAGGTCATATATATTTCCATTATATTGGAAAGATGTTCGATAATCATAGTTATTTGGAACAAGTCTCATGTAGGAGACATCAAAACAGGTTCAGTTGATTCAAAAATGTATGGAAACATCTTAAAGTAGGTAGAATTATTATTAGGATCATTGTCATTAACCTATTGAGTTTATGGTGGGTGATTGCATGTTTATTCAGGTATCCCCATTATTGGGTCACCATTGAATCGTAAAATAGGGCATGTTAGTGCCTAGGTATGAGGGTCCGATTGAGATTGTGGAGAGGATCAAACAGGGGGTGTACCGATTTTCTCTTCCACAGTGGTATAGTGGAATGCATGATGTTTTTCATTTTTTGTAGCTTTGTAAGTATCAACATGAACTTTCTCATGTGATTTATATTGATGATATTGAGATAAGGGCTCATGCATCCATTGAGGAGCATCTAGTTTGTATTGATAATGATTTTTGGGTAATGATAATTCCTTTGGTTCTGGTGTTATGTCAGTATGGTAATGTTCTAAATTAAACATGGGTATTATGTCAATATGGGAATTTTGTGAAAGAAACTTGGGAAAGGAGATGGATATATGGGTCCAGTGGCCCAAACACTTTATCATGAAGAATCAGTGGTTCTTGGAAGCGTGGTTCGAGTATGATCCATTATAATATGGACAGGTTTTATGATCTCGTACTTATTTTAGATACATTCCAATTTAAAATTATAGTTTAAATACATTTAATATGGCTAACCAAATGTTTCTTGGGGGTATAAGGAGACTCAGGGGTTCCTTGATGGCTCAGAACATCAAAAATATGGGAAAGTGTACATCTAGTTCGTTTAGCATGATTGGTGTAGAGATAGTAGTAACTGGGAACCCCAACCATTTTTGGATGGAGGATGGCTGCAAGGTTTTAGTAACCTTGTAATGGGGGAGGCCAAACCATGTGTTCTTGGACATAGCCATTTTTCATCATCATTGCATAGTTTTCCAAACCATTCTTGGTAGCATGTTTGGGGTATTGGAAATGAAGATATATGCCCATAGATTAGGTTAGATATGGTTTCTAAACTCTACCCACTATAATGTGTAACTTATGGTGAGGACGCAGGCTCTATAGCCATAACAGATGCTGTAGGATCGAAATATAATATGAGATGCTCAATATACAAGAGGGGGGGTGAATTGTATACTTTAAAAATTCCTTTGGAACCTTTAAAGTTAGTTATGAATAACTAGAGTTTCCTTAAGAAAAGGAAATGGCTAAGTTTAACAAAGTTAAACTAAGTAAATTCACAACACCTCTAACACCGAACTGAACTTAGAAAGGGATTCCAAAAGTAGGTTCCGGAAATATGATTCCGGAGATTGAAACTTAACAAAAGTTACAATATGAGATTCTACCTTAAAGTGTATAGAATCTAAACTAATCAGAGTAAGTAAGGAAGTATAAGAAAGTTATACTTTACTTAAGATACAAATTGCAGCGGAATAAAAACAAGTAGTAAAACTACTAGTAACAAGATAATAGTCTTTTAACCCAAAGAGAAGGGTATCCAACAACCTTGGATAAAGGTCCCTTGATTTATACTTTCAAGCAAGTCTGTCTTACCCACACCAGGGTAAGCCCTCGATACGAAGATCGGTGTCTCTGTCTTGCTATCCCCGCAAGCCCTCAACTTCAAGGTAGTTGGCAACCTTTGTCTTTCTCAGCAAGAAATCCCTCGATCTTTAAGGTAGTCGGCACCTCTCTCTTTCTCAGCAAGAAAGCCCTCGATCTTTAAGGTAGTCGGCACCTCTGTCTTCCTATCCCCGGAAGCCCTCGAATGTAATCACCAACATTCGGAGTCGCACGAAGCTTTGAGAGTTAATAAGAGACTCTCTCTCTAGAAATCACTTCAACAGCATGTAGGCACAAAACTCAGTTGTTTTTCCAACAGCACCGAGCTCTTTCAAATGAGCTCCTATTTATAGGTAAGGTCGGCTCCTTCTCCAACGGTCATATTTTCCTTAAAGTTCGGAGGGACCTGTACACGTGTCACTTAGACAACGGTTAGTTTATAACAAAATGGACGACATCGTTTTATAACAAAACAAGTGTAACAGAATGTACGACATCGTTTTAAACTCTAACAAAAAGGTTCGGAATAGAAACTTCGGAGTGAAGTTTCGGAGTGAATAAATTCAGAGTGTATAAAACAATGATAATCAGATTCTGTTTAATAGGAGAATTCGGAATGAGAATTCGGAGTAGGAATTCGGAATAGGAATTCGTCATCAGAAATCGTAATGAGAATTCGTCATCAGAATTCGTAATGAGAATTCGGAATGAGATTTCTTCATTAGAATTCGTAATGAGAATTCTTCATTGGAATTCGTAATGAGAATTCTTATTCAGAATTCGTAATGAGAATTCGGAATGGGATTTCTTCATTAGAATTCGTAATGAGAATTCTTCTTCAGAATTCGTATCCTGAATCTGGAATAGAACTTAGTCAGAGTTCATATCCGGAATTCGGAATGAAACTTCCTTATAGTTCTTGTCCAGAATCTGAACCCTAAAACAGAATGCTTTTATATCAAAGTTTTAATGACTCCGAGAAAGTGAATCCGAAACTTATACTTAAGAAAAATATGAATGAAAATATGATAAGGATAATTTTTCTTATAAAAGCGATTTTCCTTAAGAAAGCAATTTTCCTTATAAAAGCAATTTTCCTTAAGAAATCATTTTTCCTTATAAAAGCGATTTTCCTTAAGAAAGCATTTTTCCTTAAAGATAAGGTGTTTGTGATTTTCAAAACAAGAAGGAATGGAAAAGTCATAAGGAAAACCTTATTGACTCAACAGATGCATGTAATGAGACTACCTAGATAGTGACTCCAAGGTAAGTGTTATAAAGTGATTATGTGATGTATTTTCCCCTACAGATATAGGGAACTAGATTCTTCCCTTTATTGATTGTATATTTTTAAAAAATAGTACGAATTGAAATTGATGAAAATTCATAACCTAAGAAATAAATTATAAAAATGGTTTCTATCAAATTTTTTAACTAATGGAACCTGATTTACCTTCTGTTTATATTTTTTTATTTAGTACATGCATAAACTATATATTTATAGTGGATATTTTGTAGACATCATTGGGGGTGGCCTATTGAGTTTTACTCACACTGTGCTCATGATTCTTTTGTGTACCTAAGTAGAGTTCATGCTGGTAGATAAAGATAATGGAAAAGTACCTATTCTAGATGGTTGATGTGGTCATGTGAAATTCATGGATGAGGTATCTAAACATAGGGTTGGGTCCCATTTGGGGTATTTTTTATCTTTCCCTTATTTTTGGATTTTTCTTACAATTGGAACTTTCTGACATGACATAGCATATTTACTATTTGTTTGTGGGTTTGTACCCTAATTTGGTAAATTTTTTGTATTGCATGTTCCTTGGTTATATTGTTTAATTTATTTATAATTATTATCTATTATGGAATACACTGATAAAGAGGCTATAGTCACCCCACATGTTTTATGAGACCGTCATTGTTAGTCGGTAGCCTCGGTCACATAAAAAGTGTTTCTTAAGGTAATGTGGTGAATCAGATCATGGCACTAGTTTAGTGGCCTCCAGGTTGGGGACATTACACCTTTATTTTATCTTATAATGATATTACAATTATTTACAAAATAAAAAAAATTTAAAAAATCAAAAAAAATGATATAAATGAAAAAAAATCTAAAATTTTCTTAGGACCGACATAACAATCACCCTCCTTATTATCATCATCATCACCACCATTTCTCTAAATATGAGGAATCATCTAGTCCATCATTATCTTTTCATGAAATTCATTGAACTCATTATCCTAATTTTTATAAATTGCATCTTGGGGATTTGGGGATTAGATTGGAGTTGTCTTATCTACAAGGGCCACCATATAGGACGGAAAATGGGTTTTTGGTTCTACATAAGCATGAGTGGTGGACATAAAACCTTCAATCCCTTGAGAATGGTAAGACTCTTCCAAAATAGGACCAATGGAGAATTTCAGAGTTAAAATAGTGGTTGTGAGCTCATAAGTGGATGATATATTCTCTAAAGTAAGTGAAACCATTGGAGGTATAATCTCAAGTCTAATAGGTTGTCATTTTACCTCTAATGAAATGGGGGATAATATATATTAATTATCTCAAATATAATTCATGTAGTGGAAAATACTATAGTATTATTATTAAACATTTGAATTATAATCCTTGTATTAATTTACTTCTCAAGGTTGATGGAGACATCACCCTTCATTCAACATGATAATTTAGTCTTTCCTTTTTATATTTGTTCACACACACTTCCTCTTTTATCTTATTATATTCTTATTTCAACAACTTCTTTTTTATAGAGTTTTCCATTTCTTTTTCAATTTTTCCAAGATGTAAGGGGTGGATTTCTCTTATATATTGAGTGATTTTGCATATTTGGGATGGAGGTTTAGTGTTTTATCTAGGGAAATCCATTTAGTTTGAATCACCGATTTCTCTATATCCACCTCAGCGGTGATAAATTTAATTTTATACTCTAAATAAAATAAATATGTTATGGTAAAATCTTTAGTAGTTGGATTATATGATTGAGAAACTCTAGAGGCTAGATGACTAGCTGATGAATCACCTGTATGGGGTATGGTAGTAATTTATAATAGATATGTCTAGTTAATCAGGATAAAAGAGGTTCTTAAGTTAATATAATCATAGTATAGAGAGAGATAAGGTATGGTCCTTGGTTTTATCTCCACCATAGCCTTATAATATAGTAATCTCATTGCCTCAATAGTGTACTCTTGCATCTCAATGATATCCCTACATTTCTTTAAGTTCTAAGAAGAAGTCACAATAATGGAATCCATTGATGGTGGACATGTATGTTCAGTTGTTACGCGACAAAATGAGATCCCATGGGTCTCAAATGTGAGATTTATAGAATTATCCTACCACTCCTAGGGTAGTAATTCACATTCTCTAAACATTTATGGATTTACTATGTTGATAAACATATTAATGTTTCTTCAAAATTCCCAAATGGATCTTTAATGATGAAATTATATTTTTTACTAAAATTATATATTGGAAGTAAATGTATAATCTAAATTTATTTCATATAATAAATATGAAAATAAAATTTTATATTATATTAGAACAACTAATTGTATAGGTTATAGGTCATGAACATAATATTTCACGATTATTAAATTATTCCTTAATGTTAATAAAAGTAATAAATATAGTGAAAATTGTTTTTACAATTTACATAAAAAATTACAGCATCCAATAGTGTGGTTGATTGAAACATTATATTATGGAATAAATATCTAGATGGAATATGGTTATTTCATCCATGGATCTCTATACATTGAAACTGGTGTATTAGGTGATAGCTAATTTTTTTGATGAAGTTTTTTGTTGATATAACGTGTTGGAAAAAATCCCTCTAAATTTAAGAATAGATTCAAATATTATTTCATTGAATTTAGTAATTTCTATAATTAATGAGAATTTGAATAAATTAATTTACTCCACAACACATTTTAATAGTAACAAAGGCATTTAGAAGAGTAACCACTAAGTTCAGAAGATTAAACAAAGACTTCAAAAATAATTATTGGAATTTAAAAGGAAACCTGGATGATGTTTAAGGGTAAAAAAATACTTCATATGATTATTGGGAACTTTTTAAGATTAACCTCTAAAGTTTAAATACTTTATGTCCTTGTGATAATAAATGGGTAAGTCTGTGTGTTAATAAGACATTGAGCTCATAGGACTTTGGATGATTTCTTAATAATTTTAAGAGAGTTCATAAGACACTAAAAAAATTATAAGATATTAGATAAAAATCATATTACTTCTAAAATTTTTGAAAATATATTTTTATTTTTATAAAATAATTTCATTGAAAAACAAAATACTTACTATGAATAACATATTTGAGAAAATGATAAAAATTTTGGCCAAATTCATAATATATCTTATTTCATGAAAAATTGAGAATCCATCATTTAGAATTTTAAAGAAATTAAATAAATGAAATGATGTTCTACTGATCATCATGGAATAAAAATCATAACAAATCAGATATTTTGAGGTTCAATATGTGTATAGATAATAAAATGAGGTTGTTTTATGAATTGTAGAGTTTATTGCATTGTTAGATGAGTTTTCATTCCACAATACACTTTGCATGATAACATGCAAGCCAGTGTGAAATTTTTTTTAAAATACTTCTAGATTACATGGAGTTTTTTACATATAAAGATATATCAAATCTCTATATAATATATATGTAAATTTTTAACCATGGTTAGATGATTCTGAGTGAGATAATGAAATCAAAAATTTCATTTGATCAATTTAATTAAGTAAAGAACATATGCTTGACAATCAAGAAATATTTACATATTTGATATATGGAAACATTATTTGGGGAATTATCTATGAATATATGGGTTAAATAAATAATAAAGTGTGTGATAATTGATAATACCATATGTGATACTTTAGTGTATTGAAGAACTATGTTATCAATGAGTAAGAAATAATAAACAATGTCAAGAAAAGTTATTTTTAGTAAGAAGAATACATGAAATTATCACGAATTCATCAAACTTAGAAAGATCTAAGTAATTTAATATCTAAATAAGTTGGAAATATTGATTGATATTGTATTTAATATCAAAAATCGAAGTGATTGAAGAATTAATCATGTGCATTTTTGTTCATTCAAAAGGCGTGATAGGTAAGATGTTCATAAACTGTTGTAATAGAAACGAAAAAATAAATGTTTTCTTCCTTATTTTTGGATCAAACATTTATTTAATGGGGGTAAGAATATATTTTTTTCATTTTTATTCTATAAAGAGTACAATTAAACTATATTATAATGGGATCAGAAAGATTCATGGTGCAACCACATACATTTGTCGTGTAGAATCTATGATTGGGGGTCTAAACATTCATAGAAAAGGGTAGACACTCACATTTATGTTGAACCTTGTAAAAATACAATGCCTAATGTTATTTATTTTCTACTATATTTAGGTGAGGCTGAGTAACTAAATAGAGTTTAGATAATGAATTTAATTTTTAAAAGTTTTGAATTTGAGAAAAAAATTCTAAAATATGTTTCATTAAAATAAGACACCTCTCTATGGTAATCAAATGACATAATCTCTATAAGTGTTTTAATAAAAAAAATCCATGTTCCATCTATATATACAAGAAGCTTCGGAGTATAGAAAATTTTTAATCTCTCAAAAATAGGGGTGATCCTAATTTTAATGGAAAAAATATCATAGTTGGAAGACTTTGATAGTTATCTCTCATTAATCACTTATCCTAGGTATAATAGATTAAGAAATAGTTAGATTTACTCTCTTTATTTAGGGTTATCCTATGACCCATTATGATAAGTTAAATTAGAAGATTTATGGAATATAAAAAAATCCAATCATATGTCTCTATTGTAAAAAGAGTACAAAAAATCATGGGGATTAAAATTATGAACAAAATTTGGGATAAATTAGAGTTATGTTACAAAGATAATTTAAAATTCTAGTTGAAAAAATTATAGATTTCAACAATATTTTTTGAGGATATGAATATGGATGATGAAAACAATATTGATGATAACTTTACTAGAGTCAATAATCTACTCACCAATATCTAGTGATCTGGATAAAATTCGATGATTCCATAAATTAGAAAAAACTAATGAGGAACATTTGAGAGAGTTTTTATTCTAATATTTTAAATTTTTATGATATAGAGTATCCTACTCTTTTTTAATTTCATTATATTTTCATTTCTTACTAAATTAGAAAAGAATATTTTTTTAAAAATAATATTAAAGAACAAGGGGATTTTGAATCCATGAGAAAGGTTAAAATCAAATATGATAATAGTGTAGACTCAACAGATTCATATAATAAGTAATATGATAAATATTTCTATAGATTTATTTCAATGTTTTCAAATACGTATATATAGGGAAAGATAACAAGTATATGTGTTCACCCACTAGGATGTTAGAGTTGTAAAGGAATTGGAATTTTTGGAATAAACAACACTAAGAAAAATACTACATAATATAAATCAAATAAATATAATTATAATCCTAGAAGATTAAATGGGGTAAAATCTAAAAATATTCAACCAAATATGGTGGAAGTAATAATTATTTATATATTGGTAAAATAATAATTTTAAATGAAAATATTAGAAAGGTGGCTCCTTAATGAGAATCCAATTTGAAGAAGAATATATTGAGATGTTCTAAATTTTATGCATCGTGATTGGAAGTGTTTTGATAACATAAGAGGTTAATAGTTTTAAATTGAACCAACCGTGATGTAATACATACCTAAGAATGAATTAGAATCTTTTATTGATTATAACAACATGTGAAAGAAGTATAATAGGATGATGATGAAAAAATAAAAGGGAATACGTCTGAAGAAAAAAAATAGTACACTGAGAAAGAATTAAAATACATTGATGAGTCAAAAAATAAAAACTGAGAGTGGCATATCATGATAAAATGGAGGGATCCATTGAAGAAAAACTTACACTAAAAGAATAAAAAAATATCCCATCAATTATCAACAATTCATAAAGATCAAAATGATTTCTACAAAATCAGATAAGAATTTAATAAATTAGTTTAGGATAAAGATGATTCATTTCTAGAGTGAGAAAATAATGTTCCAAACAGGAAGGTCACTTATTCCCCTTATCAATCTCAAATTGAAAATTTTATCTCTAATGGTGTAGGTTTTAAAACAAAATTTGAACTAGTATGGACCAAGAATAAAATTGAAAAATCCCTCATTTTTTTAACTGCTAAAGGAAACACTCACTTTTTTATTAATGAATGAATCCCTATTTTCAAAAATATTTAGAGGTAACCTAAATATAACCAAAGGCCTAGTGGGTCCACGATACCTTAAAATTTTATGTCCATAAATCCCTATGAATTGAAGGCCAAATACGAGAAATAAAACATTGCATCTTGATCCCGGTATTCTCCCCATGATCCCCCCTACCATTATCCATTGCATTTAATTTTAACTATGTGAATAAATATCAAAGAACCCCTCTTTAACACATGTCTGAGTTGAGGGAAATATGATATGTGCTAGTGCACCCATCACTCTTTCAAGATGCTCTCTCGGTAATGTCTTCCTCTTTCTTTGACAAACTACCTTCCAAGATGTTTCACCTCATCTATCCAGTCATCAACATTAATATGATGTGTCACCCCAACTAAAAATATTTATCATTCTATGATAAATTTAAAATTTCTTGTAAGAGAACCCCTATATCCTATGTGGATAGAGGTTCTGCTGATAGATTCCAATTCACCTATCACTCGTTCGAGCTGGCCACTTGAAAATACTACATGAATCTGAGTTTCACTACCAACATGATTCACTATTCTAATCTGATAATTATTTTGGATCAACTTATTACCTATAAATGGACTCAATTCTATGTGTCCTAAAGGCCAATGGTGGACTAAATTCCAAATTTTGTGGCCCTAAAGACCAAATATGGTTAATGGTTTTGTTGAAATAGTAACAACTAGAGTGGTTGGTACAATAACTCAGAAATCCCCTCCTTTAATAGTTCTAAACCTATCTATTTTGGATGCTAATAAAGAGTCTATACTACTCAGCAACAGGCTTTATGGACACTCATAAAAGTGAAAAACCCTCTTCTATATTGATGGATGAGAGTAATATCTCAAGAATAATTATACTTCTTAGGTAAAAATGATTTATTATAAAAAAGAAAAATATTAATAATTTTCTTAATAAAATGATGATAAATATTATATATCAATGTTTATAGGATACTACCAGTGTTTTGGGGTGTTTGAACATAATTACTATAATTTTTTTATCATATCAATAATAGAGAAGAGTAATGCATCAAGGGAGAGCTATAAAAAGCAAATGAGAATATCTTATCAAAGTAAGAAACATGTGAAAAATAGTTTATCATAAAATTAAATATTAAAGAAATATTAATTTTTAGAAGAAATTTATGTCTTATGTTTCAAGTAGTGTTATAGAGATGATGATTGTATGACAAACCAAACTAAAAACATTATCTATGGTATAAAAGGGACGGGAATTAAAATGTTAGATGAAGAATATCCATGTTCCAATAATACCAATATAAAACCATGTAAGGATCCTAATAAATATGAGTATGGTAAAAATGAGAAATTAATTATTTGGTCTGATCAATTAGAAATGGATAAACATATTAAAAAACACAATAAAATGATATTGTTGGAGGGAAACAATTTATTTCA
Organism: Viscum album; assembly: GCA_963277665.1. Classification (NCBI taxonomy): domain Eukaryota; kingdom Viridiplantae; phylum Streptophyta; class Magnoliopsida; order Santalales; family Viscaceae; genus Viscum; species Viscum album. The sequence continues at coordinate 184,207,738 of OY728156.1, read as the reverse complement.
CATGAAGATATCAAATATTTTTAGATTTTTTCTAAATTATGACCTAATGAATAAATATAATCTCTATATAATGTGGAAATAGGATGGAAATACTATAAATTATTATATGACCATACTACTAGCCTAATAAGAATTGATGAAAAATATAACGCAAGAACAAGGAAAAACATTTTCCGTGGTGACTAATGTTAAGAATAAAACTCCAGATAATACAACTTTGAAGGGATGAATTTTTTTATGAAACCATTAAAGACTCATAATAGGAAAAGAAATATAAATAATTATCCATATAATTAGACTGAAAAGAATGGTGGATCTTGGTTGATAAGAAATTCTTTTCCTTTCTTTAATTTTAAGTAACTAAGACATTCCTCATTTTTCCCTTACTTCTTTTATTTTTACTAAAATGTAGGGAATTAAAGGATTTGAATTAAATGGGAAGATTGATGAGTTTTGTTATAGAATTATATCATGGATAAGTGATTATTATAGAATTCTCTAATTCACTTGATGAAAAGTGAAGGAGTGTATCCCTTGAGGGGGAGTTTTTATGAATTGGAATCAATAAAATGTATTCTATTTTCAATGAATCTATTATTTTTAGAAAGCTTATAAAAAATGAAATCAAAGGAAATAAAATCACACTTTATTACTCCTATTTTGAACATAATAAATATGTTTAAAAATGAGGGATTTGTAGTTGATGGAAAAGAAAATTCAAATTGCTTTATATGATTTGTAGTTGAATGTTTCTGATGTATTTGTGGATGATGTGTGTAGGATAATGTTTCTTGATAAAATTTATCCATACACCCCCTGAAATAAGAATGTTGAAGTAGTATCACATATTGAAATCATTGATGGATATTTTTAATGTATTGGTTAGTCAATTATAGTTTTCTACACTATGTTTGTCCATGATGAATTATATTTGAATGACTAAGTGTTTACTACTAATACATGTATTAATTCATCCTTCTCTCAATGTATTGGATCAAGCTATTATCTTAAATATGTGAGACCGAAGATGATTATTTAAGATCATGGAAGGATTATGAATAATATATTAAAATACCTTTTTTATAATTCCTTTGAATTTATTATTAATAAGGGGTGAGAAGAGAACATTTACATTAGAAAAAATTTCATATTGAAAACAAAATTCAATTGGCATATTGATGTTCCTAAATGGATTATTGAAGGTGATGTTCCATATTTTTTCAATATTATTTGTGTGAAGTCAATGTATATATAAAGCACGTTCTGATTCTAAATATGAATTAGAGTTCATTGTTGTTATTAGAACAATTGGATGGATAGCTTATATGTTTATAAGTCCTAATATTTGATGATTTTTTTACTTTTCAACATGGTATATAAAAATATTAAATATGGGTAATGTATTTTCTATTTTAGTTACATAAAAAGTTAAATATCTTGAAAATTGGGATATTAATAAAATATATTAATTAAGAAATATGTAATTATAATTTATAGAATCCATCCATAGGTCCCAAAACATGAACAATATTTATCAAGGAAAAGTGAATATTTTGATAATTTTTTGTATTGATTTAAAGAGTTTTATAAATACCTCTAAATAGTTGGAGAAGTATGGTGATCATTTGAGAGAATTATATTATTTCTTTTATTGAAGTACAATATTACAAATTCATGGACTCTTCTATAATTTAGAAGAGTAACAAATAACTTATGAAGAGTAGCACGATGTTTGTAATAGTAACTAGTAACTTTAGAAAAATGATTCAAGGTCTTCATAAGGGAAAAATGTAGCCTTCCAAAGAGTATTGGGACTTCATAAGAGTAATCTATGAGTTTGTAAGATTTTGGTGGATGTAAATAAAAATAAATAAATATTAGAGCTTTTAAGCATTCTAATTGATCTCATCAAACTTTGGATTATTTTTATAAGACATTGAACATAATTATTAGGACATAAAAAAAATATTAGACATTTGATAAAAATTTTAAGACTTCTCATTTTGTGAAAATTAGATTTTCAGAAAACAATAATTCTTTCACTGAAAACTATCAGTCGAACTTAGTCTTAAAAATTTTATAATACCTTAATCCTTTTTTCTAACACCATAAAATATATTACTTTGTCAAAAATAAAGAATCCATAATTTCTAATTCTAAATAAATAAATAAATCATACCCTAGTGTGTTTATTTACATTTCAAAATCATCACAAACAATTATATGGGCTAGGATTCATGATGAGTATAAAAAATCAGTTGATGTTGTTTGATGAAGATCAAATCTTGTAGTGTCATGATCTATGTTTTCACCCCACAATACTCATTGCATTTAAACATACATTCCAATGTGGAATGTTTTTAAAATACTTTTGTATTTCATAGAGATTTTAAAGTAGGAAAAAACAAAAGTCCCATGGTAATTAAAACAGAAATTATTGACTTGGATTAAATGATTTTGAATGATAAAATCAAAGTAGCTATTTATTTGAAATAATTTAAATTGTATGAAATGACACAATAAGAATCAAAGAATATTTGAATATTTAAAATATGAAAATATTGTTCCCAAAATTCTCTGTGAATATAATAGGGTAAAATTTCAATGAAAGTGTTCATGAATTGAGAGTAAGATACTTGATACATTAATAAATTTAAGAACTATGGAATGAAGGAGTGAGTAAAATGAAGAATATTGATTCTATGATCTTTAAATTAAAGACAATACTTGTTGTTTATATGCATTCGATGAACTAAGTAAGAACCAGGTTATTGTATATCTAAATTAGAAAGTATTTTTTTTCAATTTGATAGTGAATATTAGGCATAAAGTTCTCTAATAAGTGGGAAAATAAATATTTTTAGAATAATAAGTCTTTCAAAGTTATCTCTTTATCAACTATTATAGTAGAAACCCATAGAATGAATTGATCATTCTTATTTTAGTTTGAACTTTTTTTTGTACTAATAGTGAGAAGTAGTTGCTTCCTGAGGGAAACTATAAGGAGCCTAGTGTGACTCTATATTCATGGGATTGGGAATATTTATTGTGTAACTACATATGTCTATATTGTATAATATTTGATTGTGGATTATTAACAATCACTGTAAATAGTTTTCCCTCACATTGTGGATAAACCTTATAAAAATATGGTTTCGATATGTTATTTATTTCTTATTTCATTCAAGTGATTCTATGTAACTAAATAGTGTTGATCGTGAATCTAATCAGTAAAAAAGGATAATTTTATATGAAACTAGTAAATCATGTACCCTTGACTCATCCCCCCCCATAGGTATATAACCAACCTGGGGTCTAAATTTTTAAATGTTGAAGGTTTATCCTTTAGGTATTCCTTCATCAAGTTAGGGTCTTAGAAGGATTAAAAAACTTAAGGAACTTACCTAATATCATAGTAAAATTAACACCCATATCCCTATCATTAAAATTTATCTGTATTCATTGAAACTAAAAAATAAATAACATTGAAAAATATGATCAAGTCATTTCTAATATTAATTATAGGATTCAAACATTTAGTTTGTTAACAACCCCTTATATATACATTTTGGGTAATAAGGATTTGGTGATGTATCTATCAATAACAAAAAAGGTTATTTAATTTAATTATGATATTTTATACAGATCATGGTGTTCTCTTGGATCTTCAATCAATACCCTCCGTCTAGCATAGGTAGCATGTCTCTAGGGGGTGATTATAAAATCTAAATAGACCTATGAAGAAACAATTTTTTCTTAATTTATTAATAACATAAAATAATATATTAGTGTTTGACTGAAATATTTTACCTCATTTCCAAAAAACCCATCATATTTAGGATAGTGGAGGGATTTTAATAATACTTATATGAGTAGCTTAAGTGATTCCTTATAAACCAACATTATATCCAAATGTTCCCTCATTTAATCTTATAAGTCAATTTGATCACAAATTATTGGATTCAAAATATTACCAGCCATCATAATATATGAAACCAAAATATCAATCTAATTTTTCACTTTCAACCTTGTGAATTTTACACACTTATACATTTTTTATAGCTTTGAAGTTGTTGAATTTATCAATACTTATCTTGTAGATGTAGATGATTAGTGGGTAGGTTGAGGGATCTGATATGGATATTGGGATGAAATTAATGGTTTTTTTTAAATTTTTTGATAGTTGTTTTATTGGTTTTGGGGAATTTGAAGGGAATTTATTTGTTGAAAATTTAAAATATATGGATTTCTTATCTAGAATTCCTGGTGATTTTCTTTTGTTTTTATAAAATATATTGCACTAAGAATCTACTCTAATATACATAAGGATGATAACTCGTCTTTTTTTGTTTATTGTATTGAAGGTGGAGTTAAAAAAGTAAAACTTTATGAAGTTGGTTTTTAAATTAGAATTAAAGTAAGATAATGTGATCTGGAAATAGTTTTAGGGAGGGTAAATGAATTAATATAGTGTGAAATGATTCACTAGAGGGTTTAAATAATTTTATGGGTAATGAATTTATGTTTTTATGGATGTGGTTTTGAATGATAAATAAATATAAGAAGAATTTCAAAGGGTTTTATAGTTAAAATGGAGATGGAAATTCATCTTCATATATTTTTTTAGATTAGTTAATTAATTTATATAAATTTTTAACCCCATTCTTGGGTTATAATAATTTCAAGGACCAAGTGGTATAGATAATGATTTGATTAGTATTTAGTCATCTTAGTGAGAGGAGAAGGTTTCTTTTATTTTTTGGCATATTCCTCACGATGTATTCAATTATACCAATTCATTTTCTAGTCAAGGTAAAAATAATATGACTTGTCAAAAATGGTAATGGATAAGCTCACAGTTCAATGGAAAATTTTAAAAAACACATTTCATTATGGATTTGTAAAAATGGTCATTTTCAGTTATACAAAAAATTTAATTAGGGTACATCATTTGGAATTATTGATGCATTCATATGGAAAGAGTTCATAGTTTAGAGTTTATACAAGGTAGTTATTTTGGTAAAATGGTTCATGAAGCAGAGTGGTACACATCATTGTAAGAGTTAGAATTTTAAAAAATATAATGAAGAAGGTAAGCACGATGTGGTATACATCATGGTTATTGGAAATAAATTAGATTTATCTTGAATATCTCAAATATTACATTATAAAGATTATGATAGATGTTTTAAAAGCATATAGCTCAAAAATATCTAAAGAAAATAGTTTTGGTAGTTAGGATGTAGTTCTAGGTTTAGGTTGGTTAATGTAAACAATAAAAGATTATGGGGGAATACCTCATCATGGTTGAAATTTTTCTCATGTGTCACATTGAAAATAAAGGCCATTAATGTAAACAATAAGGGTTAAAGTATGATTCACACCCCCAAAATGATTTGGTATCAACATTTCATAGAGTTTACCATTTTTTGAAAACTTTCCTTTTTACTTTTTCCATTATTATTCTTAATTCCCACCACTCCATCACTGATTTTCACAACTCAATGAATATGGTTTTAGATGGTTTCATACCAATCTTAACCTCAAGAAACATTAAATGAAATTTATTAGTCTACCAATAAAAATCCAAGAAAATTAAAACAAATAGGAAAAATTTTGTTTTTATAATGTACCTAGGTTGTCTCTTATTCATAAATATTTTTAAAATCTAGAGATATACATACCTTGTGTACTTTAATAAAATTTAAGGGAAATAATTCACCCTTTATGGAAGTTCTCTACATTGAGATTCAACCATTATCCCTTGACCATAAATGGTAGTTTGTGTTCCCTTCATATATTTACTCATCTATGAGGGTATGCTTTTATCACTATGAATGTTTTAAACCAAGTTGGAATACATTTCTCTAGAAAAAATTACAAACATATGTTTAATAAATTTAATTTATCTCTAGATTATAGTATTTTTAGATACTATGTTCTTCATATCACTTATTAGTCTTTTATATATATGAATCCCTTTTTAATTAATCAAATTATAATATCCTTTACATCATATATTATTTTAATTCCATATTTTCCCTTTTAAATACTCAATATGAGTTTTCCTTTATGTCTTCCAAAAATAGTCACGTCTTATTGTAGATCATCATAAATTAGTATGTCCCAATATATATTTTTAAGGGTGTATGGTTTTACTATAAATCATCATCAATATAATTTCTTTAATCCTTCTTATTTGAGCTCACTATTTTGTCCATGATTTATTTTATTTCAGAGATAGATTAATCTACCTTCATACTAGTTTGTGGTTGATAAATCTTCCTTATATATAAAACTCTATATTTTTCTATAAATCCTCTAATTAAGTAATTAAATAATAGTTTTTACTGGTCACTATAGAGAAACCAAGGGACTAAAAACGAGGAAAAGATGTTTACTTTTAAAAAATTAATTACAATACACATTTCATTCATTACTATTGCATTAGATGTTGGTATTTAATATATATATAAAAGAATGTATGTGTTGGTGAAGGAGTTTAGTATTAGGCTTATGAAATCAATTCCTTGCACATTTAACACATTAACTTCATGATTCATGTGTTAAGTAATTTTATTTCCATTTAAAATATTTCCTTTTTCTAAATTGACCTCATCTACTAACAAATTACTATGCGTATTTTTAGATATTGGACCAAAATAATCCATTTTATAAGATCATTTCCACTATAATATCAATTTCATGGTTTCCTCGAATGGGTGATGAACAAAACAATTCCATAACACTTTTTAACTCAGTTTTAGGCACACATCAACAAATAATTTCATCACCACAATACTTTAATATCAATTTATTGTCCCAAAAATAATGTATTATATAAAAAATATTGATATATATATTGGGGATTTGTAGTTTAATTTTCAAACTATTTTACACTATTAGTAAATCAAGGATATGATTTCCAACTTCATTAAAAAAACTCACCTAGGATCTCATCATCACAGTCAATCCCATCTTCATCCTTAACACTTATTATTGTCGACTTTGATACACGGTTATCAAAAATATTATCTTATACCTTTTTATATTTTATTATAATGTCATCTTCCGGGAATAACAATATACATTAGATAATCTAAGTATTACAATACCTTTATATAGGTATCTAAAAGTAGAAGGATTTGTATAGTCTTATATCTTATAGAGTAAGAGATATGATCTAAATTTTTATAAAGAAAATACAACTACTAGAATCTATTTTTTTATAGTAGTGTAATTAATTTAGAAATTTATGGGAGTAAAAATATTAATAGATATTTCAAAATATATTATCAAAATATTATCATAAAGCTGAACCAATAGTGAAATAACTTATTACCCACATCAATTCAAAATTGTTCTCCTAGATAAGAGAGATCATGTTAGGGAGGATAAAAAAATTGTTGTCAATGGAGAAATGATTCCTTACACGATTCGTGGGTGTTGAATGGAAATTCCTTCGATGGTACATGGGTAAGTTTTCAAATATCATTGAACAATATTTTACAAAGAAACAATAAAAACTCATTTTTTCAAGAAATATTTTAATATATTTCATTTTGGAAGGCTCGGAAAACTCCTATATCACTTTTATCTTAGTGGGGTCAACCACTATTCCATGATTTGAAATCTAGTTTCCATATATGATTCTATCTTAAACTATGAAATTGATATTTTCCCAAATGAGTACTTATCTATTTTCCTTATAGTTTTTGAATTACAAGTCAAGGATATAAAGGAAAACATCAAAATACATCCCATATACTAATTATTCATCTATGAATATCTCTAAGACCCCCCCCCCCTCAATATCATGAAAATATGATTCAAAAACTATTGGAATGAATCTAATGCATTACAGATTCTAAATAACATAAAAATATAGGTAAAGGTTTAATATAGAAACTTTATTACAGCTTTGTCTCTATTTACTAAATCCATAGGTATTTGTTTGAAACTAAAATAAATATTAAATAATTAATAAAACTCATTTTCATAAAACCTTTCAATCATTTTATACATGAATGTTATTAGAAATTATTCTGTACTTTTACTTATATTTAGATATTTGTAATCATTACATACACTCCATCTTATAAACATTCTTATTAGGATTAATTAATTATCCTGATTTTACCACATCCATGCTTCAATTATTTGGTAAAACAAGAAAGTGAACTGACTTATTCAATGTCCAATATTGAAAAACAGTATTCCTAAATTATTATTTTTAATGTTTTTAATTTTCACTACCTCATTTTTTTTGCAGTGTAAGAATCTTTTTCAGTTGCTGATTTGGATTTATTCCTTCATGCATCATTAATTTATCATATAAAATGGTCATATTAATTCCTATGATGTCCCAAGTTATATTTTATTTTATTTTCCTTGAAACATAAAATCTCTTTTTACTCATACACCAATGATAAATATACAGTTATAATTTCAGGTAAAATATATTTTTAATAATAGAATAAATACTTAAATGTTAGGGGAAGTAGATTAAGATTGAGAATCATCCTTGTGATGATTAAAGTCTCGAATTTGAGTAAGATTAACTTGACAGTTGTTCTTTCCACTATATTTCTATAACTTATTATACATCCTATTAATTAGTATTTAAATCATAATTTTATATTATATCATTAATTATTTTCATCATGTTCTCCTTCACATCCTACTTCAAACTCATTTTGGTTCAGAGTTCATAAATAAAAAAAATAGCATTGAAATCCTGTGATTTATTTCTATTATTAATAACATTAAAAAGATCAAAGGTGACATGTTCATCCAAAATGATAAAAATAAATCTTCCTTGTTTCATAAAATTTAATATCTTCTCTATGATTAGTATTTGTATCCTATGGATAATAGGAATATACCCTTATTATTTTTTCTCAAGAATCAACAATTTAGTGATAAATATAAACTTTCTCAACTTAACACGAACATCTTCAAAGATTTATATTTGGGTATTTCCTAAAATCTCTAAATTTGAATGGAACCCATTTTATCTTCTATTTTATCGAATCCTAAATACTAAAAACTCTTAAGGGAATCAAACTATCATTTTATCCCAAATCAAAAAATTATTTCCCAAATTTTCATTATAAAATTATTCCTGGGATAGAGAATCAAAATATATATCTACGATTTAGAATTATTCTCCTTCGAAAAATAGTGGCCACCTCCATTCATTGTGATATTACTTCAAGATCCTAAAATATTAATTAATTATAAAAACCCACCTGAAAAATTACAAAGAAAAATTTTATTTGAGAGATTACATCAGGTGACAGTATATTTATATTAATTTGATTAAATATCTCAGTAAATGTTTTTTTTGGAATTTCTTTTCCTCCTTCACTTATACTCTCTAGGAATGATAAATGCGGTTTGTATGAATCCAATTTCTTGTATCCTTATAGATGTTGTTTTTTATTTGTTCATATTTCATATATTTTTCAATTTCATTTTCTTTTTCACTTGTCTCCTCACTACCTTCCTAATGCACTTTTTTACCTCTTTCTCATATTATTTTCCTCTTCATTCATCTGAATTATGCTTTTTTTTAATTTCATAGCCTTCATCTTTTCTCAAGGGTTTTTTAGGTGTTTCTAGAAATTTTATAAGGTAATAATTCTGAAAGTTTTTGATTAATTTATTTTACCTAATTATTAATATTCTATGGATAAAAATTTCAATTCATTAGATAATTTTGTTATATTATCATTAATTAATCAATATTTTTAATATAGGATGTTAATATGTACTTATGATAATTTTTTATGATGTCTTTATAGATGAAATTGTTATATAGGATGGTTAAATTGAGTCATATGAGGTAGAAATGTTTTCTAAAAAGATAATGAAACTTTAGGTTAAGGATTTCATATTGGAAGAACTTTATTTCCCTAAGTTTGTTTCTACTTTGTTTGGTTATTACTTGTATTTTTGTTTTTGTTAGGATTCAACGATCTCCCATAATATTTTTTGAATTTCTATATAAGTTGGTATGGATTCACATAATAGTAATTCAATGGTTGATCACTTATATTATTCATGAGGCCTTACACATGTATCATTTGACTGTAAAATGATATTGGATGTGGGATGTGTTGGGTTTATAGGATTCACCAATTGAAATCTATATATCCTTTTTTACATAGATTCAACTTGGGAAACCAACAAATTATATAAAATACATGAATTCATATACTAAATGGTTCTCTATAAGTTTTAAAAAACATAAAATTGTGACAAATATTATCAAATAGGTCTCATGTAACATTGAGAGATTTCAATATCATTCCCCTGTATGTGGAAACATAAATCAAGGTACTATATATCAATTATACACTATGATAAAACATATTACTTTCGGTAAAACATTTGATCAATGTTTTTTTAACATTCATAACATCTCCATGAATAATTTTCATTACGCGAATTTAAATTAATTATTTTTCTAAAGAAAATTCTAAAAAAACAGGTTATAATGTCCCACCTCAGATCACTATACAATAGTACGAGGATTGGTTCACCGCATGACCAAGGTAATTCCTCCAGATAGGTTGGAGGCTACCAACTAGTATTGGGGATCTAGGGTATCATTTTGAGAATAATATACCACCATATAATAGTGTGGAATAACAATGTAAATCAATAATCATTATATACATCTGATTATATGGACTGAACAAAACAACTGAACATGCTATGATAAAATAAAATTTAGTAATGGACAATTATATATGTAATACATACAACTAACCACCCACTATATCTGTTATATAACATACATTAAGGAACAACCCAATAAAAAGGCACCACAGAATATCTGATCCAAATCTCATCTAATCTCAAGATAGCATCAATATATCCTACCCAACCATTCCAAACGTAACTCGTCCATCATCCCAAAAATGTTCCTTAAAAAATATATTATAACTCCTTAGGTACCCATGTGCAATTGTGACTCTAGAAGTGTGTGAGTACAACTTAGTAGGCCACCACTAATAGTGTATAAGTAAAATACCAGTCATATAAATAATGTATGTAGATAAAAAGTGGGGTAAATAAATATTACATAAAAGAATGTATATGTCATAACAACCATTTAGTGATTAACCTATTGGCCCTTGGTATCTAACAAGACACCTAGGCCAACCCATCCTCCATCAAAAAAAGATTATTTTATGAGTTATAAAACATAGGGTTATGCATATCATTAATAAAGGAGGGTATTTTCATTTAAAAACATATTGGGGAAGCAAAAAACATCCATATAGGGTATATATACCACATACCCATTCCACCAGTTTCCAAATTTTCAGTCTTGAATCACAAACAGGTATCAATTACAATATAAACTATTTCTAGAACCTCAATCTAGCACCTGATCAATGAACAAAACCATCAATACTGATATAGAGCATCATGTCAAACAACAAAACCCTTGGGTGTGGAACATAATTTCCAACATTCTCAACCTCAAATAAAGTGTTTCATGTTAGACATAAATACCATATATATATAATTTCATGTATGAATTTCTTAATTTTAGATGAGGAGTGGAATTCCAAACATCTATAACTATAAATTTGGAAAGTTGTGTCCAAGTTTCTCAATCTTGGATGATGAGCGATATGTTTTACATCAAAAAAATACATGTGAAAATTATGTACACTATATAAACCTTATTTATTTACAAAATACCAAACTTCAATGTCTTGAACATTCAAAACATCCCAAAGAAAAAACAAAAAAGAAATTTTCAAAAACCTTTATCATTTTACATGGTCCCAATTGGCTTTTAACATCAAACAATGCTCAAAATATTGATCCCCTCTTACACATCAAAACATATTTCAAAAACACTTTAAAAAAGATAAAATATAACCCGTTCATTTAAAACCTTTTGAATCCATCATTAAAACATGATTCTTCCTCTTTAACATAAAAAATAATCACAAAGCCTTTATTTTCATCAAAACATTTAAAAAAATCCATCATGGAATTTTCATTGAAGGATAAACCAAACAAAAATTTCCAATCAATATTTGAAATCCATTTGTGGACCCCTTTTCATAAAACCACTTAGAGTTATATACATCATTTTAAAACAAAATTCAATTCAAATGTAGTTTTCTCTCATTTTAACCCAAAACCTGTTCAAATCCTAGTTACATGATTAAAACCATTAAAAGAACCTCATGGTCATTTTCAAAACTCAAAACATAAAAACAATACATTTTTTAAAGGCTAGAACAACCCATGGGTGATTATTGGTCTAGTACCATAACAAATAATGGATCCAACAAGGTCCATAGAAGGTCTATGGTATCTATCTAAAACCAAAAATTGTTGAATTATCATAAGAGAGAAAACATGTCGCACATGAGATTTAGGTAACATATCACATATATATGTAAATAATTAACAATACTATAGTTAAATATCTTTGACCATCATCCTTATTAATGAATCTTTCTAAATCGTTTCCAATGTTTTTTGGCCTTTCCATGTCTCGTCCAAGCCTCATCCAAACTACACCACATCCAAGTGAGCTTGTCTCACCCACCCAAGATCTAACTTATCACTAAGAAACAACATTAAATTAACTATAAAAATTATAATTAATTAATCAATTAAACCCCAAATGAACATAAATTCAGAAAACTCATAGGGTTCTCACCACTAATCTAAACTCTATGAAACCATTTTAGGTTGTACATAAGAGAGTCTCAAAATAATTACTTGGAAAATCTCTAAAAATTTATACCATTGAAACATATAATTAAAAAAAATTCATTAGTAAAAACCTAATTAATTCACTATGAATAAATAGCATAATGAAATTCCATGCAACGACCTACAAAAGTCTTCTCAGAGTCTCATCTAAAAAAGACAACCAAAATAACCAAGAGTAATGGATAATTCCACCATGATAAAATGGCATTTTCGACAAAACCTATAATATGGAAATAATAAATTAGAGAGTGTGAAGTGGAAATAATATTTGAGTCACCATAGTAAAGAAATTCATCTAAAACACTGAATAATCACTGTGAAAATAGCATGAATCTAGTGGTTGAAGGAGGAGGTAGGGGTTGAAATCACCACTAGTCTATGCGTGTACAATATGGGATGAAGGGGGAAGAATTGTCTAAAAAATATAGGATGATTTTGGTAAATCCTTAATTCTATAACATTCTCAGAAGTAGAATGGTATAGTTGTACATTTTTTCAAAACCTACCCAAACCAAGCACCCTTCACAGGGAATTACAAAATTCCTCACATTTTTAGCCAGCATAGTTAGAAAAACAATGCTCCGACCATTTACCCCCTACTATCCAACACCATAACCTCCCACATACTATTTCCACATGGTTTCATGTCCATTTTTCACCCATCCAAAACTACATTAGACCCCTCTATAACAAGGTGTGCAATTAGATTTAAAATGTACACAAACATGCACCATACCTAACGCTCTCAACCACCATTCGTAGTTTCTCTATTGGATCACATGGTTTACCCAAATCCATCATCTAACTAGGAAAAATAACCATTATTAGTTGAAAGTGAATGTAAAACACGTTGATCATAAAGTTGTTTCATGATTTCTCATAAATTATGCCCACCAAAGAGTGTACCATGTCCATAAAACATTAAAACTCATAATACGTGACCCTAACCTCAAGTAGATCACCCAAACACAAGATATAACTACTTATCATAATTACATGCCACAAAAAAATTCCAATGAAGTCATTACCACTCTCTAAATATCAATATAAATTTTGATTCAAAGATTGACACCTCTATTAATGAAAATTGAAATTCCTTATAAAATTTTAATCGTATATAGATGTAGGATCTTATAATATCCTCACCATAATACTTATCATCCTCATGGATCCTTAGTGTTAATCCATACACACCACTCAACCTATGTTGATTACGAGTTATATTCAATGGCCTCATTCAGTTTCTAAATTCCAAAAACAAAATAAAAAACAAACTCTATCTCAACGAACTCAATTGACCCAAAACTAGATCCAAAACTTGTTTCCAAAATCAAAACACCAAGATGTTGCTTATTTGATCTAATCCAACTAAAACACCAATAGTTTCATCACTCGAACATTCATAATATATATGGTGCTCCCCACAATAAGCCTCTCCTTATGACCACTAAGTTTCTATTATTGAAACCACTACAATTAGAATTCCCCAAATAACCTTGAACTCACACTCCCACAATATGTCTATTGTGGTTCCCAAACATCCATAACCCAAAACCAAAGTGAAAATTATTAATCATGGGTACCCATCCACATAATTGAAAACTAACATGATTGGATTCATATCCACCATTAATACATAAATTAAGAATAAATAGTCTCATCATCAAGCCCAATTAAACTTCAAAATGAACCCACAATGTTAAAAATGACATGATGAATGTTATTTTAAACATTCATCACCTACTTCACACACAAACACAAGTTCCAATATCCTTGTTTGGATCATTTAAAAAATTTCTGGATACAACTATTGGTATATCACCACCTAAACTGATCATGATGCCTTTATACCAAAAAGAATTACACAACCACCTAAATACACACTCTAGAGTCCATACCCTACTCCGGGTAATATTTCACCATCATATACTCCAATAAGTCAAAATCTTCATCATGACTTACCGCACCATGGACACACATCTCTAACAAGCATCTTGAATTAATTTTAAGAACCACTTTGAGCCCAAACCCAAAACTCTGGTCGATTATCCTACAAATCTAATTTACTACTATAATCACCTATGAAATTTAATCATGTTCCTCATCAGTTTTTCACAAAAATCAAGATTCTGCCATGACCTATTCGCAACTAGTTTTATACTCCCGAAACCCTCTTATCTTCAATTCTGCACCCCTACATTAGACATTGCACTTCCCAACATAGTAGTGTATTTGTAAATACCACACTCAAGTGAATTCAATTATCATGTCCCATAACCTAACCACTCTTATCCCAAGAATTTTATGTTTTCATATTTCTCTCGTTAGAGAAACAAAACAAGACATAAATTGTTTCTCTTTCCCAACTTCCAAGAATCATACCCCTGACAATTGTTTACATTTTATCCATTATATGGATTTTATTCGTATATAGTTTATGTTCACTTCCAACCATATGTCTCTAGTAACATTATTTCATGAGATCCAGATCAAAAGTGGCCCTTTTTAAAAATAGAAATTAAATTTAATAGCTTGGTGTATATCCAATTATCTCTCATCATACTAAGGATAATGTCATGATATTAGGCATGATAGTGTCTTAAACAATATTATGCTAAGATTTAATAAAAAAATATGATAATAAAATCATTTTTTCCTGATGTAAACATTAGTTTCATTGACATAAAAACACATTAAAAGGCCTTAGGAATCTCTTCCCTTAAACAGGTATTCACAACCACATCAATTCTTGACCCACTCATAACTACCTACTTAACTCGAGTATCTTATAAATATGCTCCATCAATGTCTGATCCACAGGAAAAATGACATAGAACATCACCAGCTCTCATTTCTCCAAGATCTCATTAACACAATACTATTATAGGCTCATATGAAACCCAACCACAAAACCTATTTACAACTCTAGTGAGAATCGTCTCATGAATCATCATCTCACAAACCCTATCCACTGGCTATGTAGCAGTTATTACCATCACACAAAATGAAGATCACTATTGTGGACATAAAAAACTAAAGGAAACTCATCAAAAAAATATCACTAACATTTCTACTCAAAAACTAACCATCATTCAAAAGTTCAACAGGTTTCACTTCCACTCTTATGGCATCCCTAAAGACACATCATGAGATAACCAGTCTTGGAACCTAACCATTCCTTCCCTCAAAACCATATATGCTACTAAATTTTTATTAAACTAGTTACATTTCATATCAATAAAACCATACATATTTGTGTTCCTTACATTATCACTATCCTTAATAATATCCATATTCATCTTTAGTAGTGATTCGACCATCCTTGAACACATTAAGTCCGCCTGATTCGGAATATCACTTCCCAAATAAACTTTCATACGTAAAACAAAATAACCTCAACCACCTCTTTCCTTCTGGTCTAACTCATAACTATAAGGCATATCCTTTCTAGACAACCATTACCTGATCTAGGATCCCAAAATGATCTTTCCCCCTAGAAGCTAACCATAGGGATGAAACACTGTCACACAAATTCTATTTCCCAAAAATAATAGGTATTCCACATGCATAACTCCATACTTGGTAGAACCCTTTGTGTATTGTTTTCAAAATACCGATATATCCAACCATGACTCACATGCCCCAAGGCACACATAACTCGGTCGACCACTCTCATGTGTCACCCTCGAAAGTCAAATGGTGTTAACTTCCTAAACTAGATTCACATCAAGAGGGTCACTGGGATCTCCCACCGATCCCCACTAGTCAAGTCTAATGAAATGTCACTTTGTTTAACTACCTACAACTATGCCAACTCGCAAGGGGCCACAACTCATGGGAAGTAAAACATTCTCAATTTAAAATGTCACACTATATAGAAATACCAAAACACCCATATCTAGATCTAAAATATGAAATTCATCACATGCCAAATCAACTTCCCACAACCAGGGATCCATCCCTCTCTAAGAAACCACATATCAGATAACTCCTTAGAGGACTAGGAATCACACAATAAAAAACTATAATTTATCTACATTTTGTTAGAGAAATTTTTCTAAAAACCTCTAATTAAAAAATTAGAGATATTTTTTGTGAAACATCACTAATTTTGCATTATTTCCTAATAAATGTTTCTAAACTAGAAATGTTACTTGAAAACCCCATTAATTTATCAATGTTCCCAAATAAGCATCGCTAATTTAGTGACTTTTCATTAAAAAACTAGCGAAATTGTCAAATGTTTTCAAAAACGTTGCTAAATTAAAGACATTTTTCAGAAAACATCACTAATTTAGTCGATTTTCTCAAAAAGCATCTCTAAATTTGAAGCCTTTTCAGGAAATATCTCTATATATATAAATAGAGTATCTCCCTACATCGATGAAAATGAATATTTAGATATATATATATATATATATATATATATATATATATATATATATATTCATAGATATAAACAAATACACACACATATATATATAAACACACACAAAGATAGATATATATATATATGCATATATATATATAACCTATATATTTTAAATTTAGTCATGTTTTTTTGAAAACGTGGCTATTTTACTGAAATTTTTACAAGTGTTTTAAAATGTGCCATATTATATATATATATATACACACACATACATATATACTTATACACAAACACACACTCATATATAAACATATATATATAATCATATATATATATATATATATTAATATAAACATATAATATATATATATAATATAAACTTATTTATAAACATCCAAACATATATATATATATATATATATATAATATAAACATATAAATAAACAAAAAATATAATCATATATATATAATATATATAATATAAAACATGAACATATATATATATATAATTTAAACATATATATACAAAAAATATAAACATATATATTTGTATAATATAAAATATAAACATATATATATACTGAGATATAAATATATATTTATAATATTAATTTTTAAATAATAAAATGTATTTATATATTAATATAATATAATATAATTAAATATACAAACTCTTCAGGGGTGAATTGGTTAGGTCTTCAGGTATGAAGGTGGATGTCTGAAGATTGAATCTTTATAGAGGGGTAATTATTCCTTGGCGGCTTTGGAAATTCTTGGTTCTGTGTATTTGGATTGTTGCGGTGGAGATGTTTCTACGTGTATGGTAGAATGTGGCTATGGGTTACTGGTTTATTGAAGAGCCCTATAGAGTTAGAGATTGGATGAGGGGAATTGATTTAAGGTATAAAAAATATATGTTATTCTAAAAATATAGTGGAAACAAAATTATGAATTTAAAAAAAGTTGTCATTTTTTAGAAGCATCGGTAAATGAGGTGTAATTGATGGGTTTCAAAAAATACATTTTGCATTGTTTTTATAAACATTGTTAAATATGGTTGGATTTACCAACATTTAGAAAAAACTTTGGTAAAATAGGTGTCTCTAATTATTCATTTTTATAAATATCACTAATTTTGAGATATTTATAAACATCACTAAAATATAAATGTTTATAAACATCGTTGTTTCAGCGACAAATCATTTACCATGTTTTTTATAATTTCAGCAAATAAATTAGTGACATTTTAAAATGTCATAAACATAAAAGACATTATTAGTTTATATTTTTTGGTAGTGATAACCAACCTAAAAAAAATACTAAAAGGGGTCCAATGATCAAATACCTATATCATGTAAACCTGCCATGCTCATTACACCTCATGTTCATGAGGACCGCATTAGTGTCTTCATCATCAAGCATCTCACCGTAGAACCACATAAACATTCATTTGAATGAGATCCATATCTGATTCAGTCCCAACTGAGTATAATTACACCAATTACTTATATAGGAAAAAATAATATGAGAATTTTTTTACACATTATGCCATTGGGGAGCTATAATTTTAAAAAACACACACTACTAATCCTATAACATGTGGTTCCTATATTCCTAATATGATTCTTGAGATGCCTCTTCCCTCTATAGTTTAATATTCTAAACCAAAACATATTTCTCTTTCCAATGGGATAAGAGATATAAATCCATCAGAAACCATCATATCCAAACCAAATGTGTTTTTCCTAAATAAAAAATCAGAGGCAACCATAATTTTAGAAAAAAGAACAAAAAATCACACCCATAGTAACATAGACTTTCTATCAGAAAAGGTGTTCAGGACACACTAGTCTGATATCCATCACATGATTTGAGACATTCTAGTATATCTAATTTACCAAACCCCAAACAATACAGTAATAGTTAAGAAACAACTTTGATATCATATTATAACAGTCCACACCAGCACACTATACAACAGTAACCAGATTCGTTCACCATATGACCAAAGGCATGAAACCTCTTATTCTTGAGGTAGCCAACTAGAAACAGGGGTCTAGGGTGGTACTGTGAGGAGAGTATACCCTCATATCATAGTGTGAAATAGAAATAAAAATAACCATCCCTCATTTACATTATCTTGCATGGAAAAAATAAATCAACTGAATGTTCTTTGATAAAATAGAATATAGAAAAAGGCCCAAACAACCATGTCATACATACAGTTGACCTCCCACTTGATCAGTTACTCAATATACTCAAATACAATAAAACAATATAAAGGATCCAAAGTATATATAAGAAAAATATCATCAATTATCTTAATATCATTGAGCTATCCTACACAACCATATGAAACTCAGCCCAGGACTCATTACAAATTTGTTCATACAATAAACATAGAAGATTTCTTAGGTACCCATTTATAATTAAAACCTATGAATTATATGAGTAAAACTTAGTAGTCCATGTCCAGTGGTGTATAATGTAAATAAAATTCAAATAAAAACTAAATACAGATAAAATAAATGGGGTGAATAAACAATTTATAATTGAAGATATATGTCCAACAACTATTTTATGATTAAACAATTGGATTTTAAATTCTGAAGTGACAAATGGGACAACCCAACCTATATTTACAAAATATAATCATCTGAGTCATAAAAAATATGTGTACATAACATAAATAAAGTAAGTTATTTTCATTTTTCTATCATTTCAAGGGAGAAAAAAACATCCATCAAAGGTACTTATCCCACATACATGTTCCATTAGTTCTTAATTCTGGAATCACAACCAAGTATCAACATCAATATCAACCCTTCCTAGAACCTCAATCCAAAACCTAAACCCTGTAAAAAAACATCAGTGATGATACAAAACATCATATCTAATAACCTAACACATGGGCATGGAATATAATGTCCAACTTTTTCAACAATGGATGAATAGAGGCATGTAGGAAATCCAAAACCATACATTTGAAAAATCATGTCCAACTTTCTGATTCTCATATTTGGTGCATCATGTCCAATATCTAGAACCATACATTTGGAATATCCCATCCATCATTATCAATATTAAATCAGAATAATCATATCGCATCTCTAGAACTATATATATATAATTTTATGTCTTCTATCTAATCATTCTTTATTTATAAAATAGTAACAGGAAAAATCATGACCTTTCATGAAATTTAAATGAAAACACGAAAAACCCATTTTTAAATCCTTTAGAATTTTCCAAGGTCCCAATGGACCTTTAACATCACACATGTATCAGAGTCCCACAACATTTTTACACATCAAATCATCTATAAAAAAACTATATATAAAAATATTTAATCACACCCATCCATTTAATTCCATTTTAAGCCTCCCTCAAAACACTGGCCTTCCATTTTAACATACAATACAAAATTTAAGCCTTTATTTTCATCAAATACATTAAAATATCCATCACAACATCTTCAACAATGGGGAAACCAAACACCCATTTCTAATCAACATTTTAAATCCATTTGTGGACCCATTTTCATAAAATCAGATGGAGTTCAATATCTCATTTTGAATCAAAATTCACTTCAAACATGGTTTTCATCTATTTAAACCCAAAAAAGATCCCAAACTGAATTCATACATATAAAACCATTTAATGAACCTCATGTTCATTTCAAAAACTCAACACAAAAAACTCTCCATATTAAAAAGGATGTCACACCCCATGGGTGGTCATATGTCTGATCTCAAAATAACAAATGGACCTAAGAGGGTCTCTTGTAGGTTTTGGGAATCTTTATAAGACCCAAATCTATTGGATTGAACCAAGGGATAAAACACACCATACATGATATTTAACAGAAATACCATATACATATGTAAAAAATTACTGACATTATGGGAAAGATATTATACAACATGCCTCATCAATGAAGCTTCCCAAAACATTTCCAATGTTTGGTGGCCTTGACAAGGCTTATCTGAGCCTCATCCAAATTGCATGACATCCAAAAAATATTATACCAATCTCCAAATATCTGAACTTATTCTAAGAAAAAATAGTAAATTAATTATATAATTAATAATTAATAAATCAATTATACCCCAACTCGACATAATTTTGTAAAACTCATTAGGTTATCACATCTTATCAAAAATCTCTATAACTTCTGTGCATAGTTCACAATAGACTCCCAACACCATTATCAGGAAAATACATAAGAGTTTATACCACTGCAAAAAACTAAAAAAAATTATCCATTAGGTAAAACCTAAATAAATTCACCATGAATGGGAACCTTAATGATACATTGTGCAATGATTTGAAGAAGTAATATTAGGACATCCTCTATGAAAAAAGACAAAAATACCCAGGGGATGGAAAACTCTAAAATTATCCAAGGGAGTAAACAATAAAACCTAAAATATAAAACTCAAAAATTAGATTTGAGGAAGAAGGAATAATAAATTATTCATAATCGGAGAAGAGCCTTCCTATAATGCCAAAGAATCACCATGAACACACCCAAAATTTGGGGGTTGGAAAAGGATAAAGGGGTTTGAAGAACCCATGATTCATGTGTGTCTAATTGGGGAGGAAGAGGGGGATTTGTCTAAAATTGAAAGGGGTGAGTCTAGTAAAATTCCCTTTTTAAGAACCTTCAGGCAGCCTCTTAGGTTGACTTCATGGTTTTTCAAATTGTGCATCAATCATGTGCCCTCCACTATGAATTAAAAAGGCCTCAAATATATATGATGCATGGTTAAGAAACCTATGTGAAAACCATACACCACCGACTATTCAACACCAACACCACTAGTATATTATTTTCTACATGGTTTTTTAACTATGTTCTAACCATGGAACACCACACTATGTGCCTCTATAGCAATGGAACATAGTTAGCCTAATCGAATGCATAGAACATGTTCCATACCTCAGGAACTCCACCACCTCACATACTTGATCATTTAAATCACATGGTTTACCCCAAAATTGATATCGAACTGTGGTTAGTTCAAAATCAATTAAAAATACCCTGACTATCGTGGTGTTTCATAGTTTATCCTTATCCATGCACACAAAACCACAAACCCTAGTGAAAAAACTCCACGACTCCCAAAACATTACTCAAAGAACCCAAGGATTACCCAAGCACCGAATCTACCTACTGAGCATTATTCCTCATCTAAAAACATGGTTTTGATGAATTCTAACTCTAAGAATAACATTCAAATTCTTGAATCAATGTTTTTCTTATCCAGTAATGAGAATTAAAATTATTTCTCGAATTTCCATTTTTTACTAATGCATGATCATAATGATCTTAAACCTATTTGATGGAGGAAATTATTCATCCAAAACAATTTTCAAAATATATTATGTTATTGTCGAATAAGCTGAAATAATCATTGAACAATCTTTCCAGCCAATCTAAAATTAAAAATGTAAATTTGATTCATATTATGGAACCCATTAAAAAAACATTTTTTTATTGTTTCAAAAATATCTTAAATATTGGATAACTGACACTGAGGATCTTTATATAGCATGCGTCCAAATTATACCATGCTTTGAATCATTTATAGAGTAAAATATTTGATCTCAAAACTAATAACCTAAATTTGATGTTAAAAAAGGCTCAATTAATTCAAATAAATTGATGGTATACAATAATCCATGATAGTTTTAGACCATTTAAATTCTTTTACTACTTATTGACTATCCTAACATGTAGAATTCCTATGTATTTTTACATATTCACTAAGTAGACTATATCCTACCATGTATCTTCATTTTTAGTGTATAATTTATCGCTCCATTAAAAGATATTAATCTATGTTTTCTATACAATATGTAAACCTTGATCATGTTTGTGGAATTATGATTATACAAAGACTAGCCTGAAAAAGGAAAAAAAATGGAACACCCAAATATGTAGTGAGAATAAAAAAATTTATAAAATGGGGGATGGGTTGGATTAAAAAAATATAATTTTGAACACTTTTAAGTTGAATATTATCCCAAATATTATAATAACAAACATTACAACCCATGATTGTTGTTACTTCTCATAGTGGATAATGTCATTAAACTTGATTCCACTCACATTATAAATAAAAATACTATGGGTTAGAATCTTTAATGTACAAGATCATTCCCATGATGATTGTGAATTATTCCTTAAAAGTGTGCAAAAAATAAATTTCTAATCCATAATCATAACCTTTTGAAAAAATTTAATTCACTACAACACAAAATCAATTATATAAAAAAAAATTATAATATAAGAATTGAGAAATAAATTTTATAGAATGATTTTTTATAAAATAATTTACATTATTTATTTTTTTTAAAAATGAATTATTTTTTTATAAATGATTTTCAAATTTCATCAACTTCATAATGGTTAAATACTTTAAAATTATTCAAATAAATTTAAATAATTTGATCAAAGAAATAAAAAGAAATTACTTTTACTAAGTTAAACTTTACAACAAAAATGATGAATCTAAAATACTAGTTTTAATTTAATGATCTCAATTAGTCTAGAAATACTCCCCTTGCAATTTTTTTTTAAATAATTTTTATGAAATGAGATTGAAAAAAAACATTAGATAATAAATGATTAAAAAAATCTTTTTGAATGAATTTAAAAGAAATAATTAGGCACCCCTCCTTTTAAACTTTATTACTTACTTCCTAAGATACTACAAACTTAGGATCTAATAAAAATCAATCATCATTGAATTATTAATCTTAATAGAGAAAAATAATATAAATAAGATAATGGATTTTAATTTGAACAACTTGAAAAAAATTAAAAAACACTTTAATGTAAACAAAATTATGAACTTAATAAAATTATTCATCAAAATTGAGTCTCTAGAATAGAAAATTACTTTATAAAACAAAAAAATATATGAATGGGTTTTTATGTCCTAATAAAATATCCAGAACACTAATATCTATAAAACGATAATGTCTATGAAATGGTTTTAATGAACCATGTAATTATTTTCTGATGTATGGTTAAATTGACTGAAATTTCTCTATGATCACTCTAAAATGATTAAGGTACCTCGATATTAATGAAGATTATAAATTTCTATGGGGTGGTAAGTATTGGATTCCCCATATTATTTGAAATTCATGATCTCTTTAGAGAGAAATATTGGTAGATAAAGATGGTATATTCCTCAAAAATATTCAAATAGTAAACTATTTATAATGGGTAACTCAATATATTTATGGTGTGGTTGACCATAATGACTTATCAATTGTTCCATAGGTTCACCCCATCTAAATTTGTGGTAATTTTCTTCAGTCCATGGAATTATAAATACTATAACTCACACCATGTTGTTGTGATCAATATTGTTTTCCTTCTTCAATTGAAAAATACTATCTACCATGGAAATTCCTTTTATATCATAGTTTCATTTCAAGTATTTATTTTTTTTCTTTCAAACATGGGACCCATTATGTTTGTTTGGGGTTCCACATTATGGTTTTTCTCATTGCGTATCAATATTTTAAAAATGTATTAAATTCTATTTCAATTCATAAATTAACCTATTACCATCATGAAAGATATAAATTATGTTGAATATATTTAATTTCATAATATAAAATTAAATGGTCAGATGGATATAGACATAATATATCCTGAGTTCCCTAGTTAAAACAATAGCATGTTATTCTTTTATTTATGATCAATTGTTGTCTCATCTATGATTGACATTTTAAGTCATGTTGAGGCTTATTATTATTAAAATCCCATTGGGAAGTTAATATAGGAGTAAGTAATATCTTTCTTATTCTGTTATGGTAGGCATTGATATATTTTTTTGTTAATTATTTATTCCTAATATTAATACTTTTTATATCTGTTAGGTATGGATTGGTTAACCCATTTTTAAACTCATATTGATTATTATCGATGATGGATTTATTTCTTCTCTAAAATAAGTACTTGGTATAATTTTATTAGAGATTTTTAATTATAATAAGATATATCTAGGCTAGAACCAATGATTAGTATATTTATTTCCAATAAAATGGTGACTTTTATACTTTGATATGTCGAATATAAGTAAATTAGGTTATTAAATATAATGTTAGATAACATTTCAAATATCTTAAATAAGAATTTTAAGGATTTTACCTCTAATATAAAGGTTTAATTGATGATTGAATCATTATTTAAAATGGATACTATGTCAATTTTCACATATCGTATGTCCATGAAAACATTGTGATAGTTTAAAAAATTCTTCTAGGTTCTTAAAGCCAAAGGATTTAATATACTTGGTAATTCTTGATGGGATTCCCAAACTTTTTTCTCCAAGAAAAGTAATGAAAATTTATGCTTATAAATATAATATAACAAGTTAAATCTTATAAACATAAAAAATAATTATCAATTTTATTGGATTGATGATTTATCTAAATAAATTATGTGGTTTAAATGGTTTTCGATGTTTTAACTTTGTTATGGGTATCACAAACTCAAGGTGAGGTAATGGAATATTAATGTCACATATTTTAGAATTCAATATAGTAATTTATGAGTATCTTTTTATTCCTTTTATAAGGACTAATGCACCTTTTATTTTTATGGAATTAAATAAAAATATTTTTTTTACAATTTTTAGAATCCTTCATAGTTTGATGCGGCTTCTTCTGGAATACTAAGGCCTTTCAGATATAAAGGTTTCTTTATCACATACTGTGTCTTTATGAAGGGATGCATTTCTCATTACACTAATGTTGGGTTGCCTATGAAGATGAATTTTGGGTTATGGTTTATGTAGTCAGATATGCTATTTAAATTAAATGGAACTTGTTATGGATGGAATCAAATTCGCAACTTGTAGTACAAGCCTCGAAAACAAGAACACATAATGTTCCATGTAGAGTTCTACCTCATTGGATTGAGTGCCTTAAAAAGGTCACTTAGCACAATATGTTATTATCACATTCCTATAGGGAAGTAAACCAAGTTGCAGATGATCTGGAAAAGAAATCAATCATGGAAAAGACTATGATGTGGTCCTTTATGGTCCCAAGTTACTATGCTTCATTGGTGCAGGTGCACATGTGTGGTGTCTTGTATTCTCATTTCTTTAATATTCCCTTCTATGCTTGAGTTCTATATCTATTTTTAAAAAAAATGGACCGGATTATACCAAATATTGGGATTTTGGATATATCTGTATTTTTTTGAGATAACCTGATGAGAATAAAAGATAATTAAGGAATTCAATAGATACATTATTAGAAAACTTTCTTTGTAAAAATATTTTAAAATCTTCTTTATAGACATGAACTATTGGATTTCTATGCAATTTGGTGTCTGAGGAAGGAATATCTAGAGGTGATGGATTCTTGGGGACTACCCAAAAATATCTTTTAAATTTGGAATTACTTATAAATATATATGTATTATCATTATTTTATTGAGGATTATTCCTAAATAGCTTGTCTTATTACTAAATATTCAAATAAATGAGTGAAGTATTTTCTTTATAAAGAATGATACATATTTTCATGTGTTATAGAAGATATATACCATTACACATGTCTCCATCCTACTAGATTTAAGAAGAGGTTTGTGCTATATAATGATTAACTTTTAGTGTGTATTGGTTGTGCAGTTATGTAGGATAATCATTTGGTTGATTTTGGTTCTAAAAACATTGGTTACAATAAAATTAATTTTTTTCCCATTATTTTGAATTGACTTTTATGGTACATGATTTGAAATAATGGATCTGTTATATTTTTGGGGATTAGTTTGTATTGTATACGTACTATAATACCTACAATGGTATATTTTATTTTAGAAGAATTAATTTAAGGAAATTATTGTCGGCTGAATATCTACAATAATTTTATGTGGGTATAACTCTTATATACACTCAATAAAATGTGTGGGAGTTTATAGAGGAGTGTAAATTTATGTCCCTATTAGATGAGCTCTATTAAGATGTCATTGAAAATAAGAATGGGGTGTTTTTATATAATGTCTATGTTACATCATTTATTGAAAAGAGTGTAAATTATTTTCAAATTTTGGATCGTGATTATATCATAATTTGAGATATAATTAATGGTTAGACTATCATATAGTGATTCTATCAATAAATTCACTCTAAGATATTTATCAATGGATAAGTAGTAATTATTACTAGTTTGACGAAAAATACTTGACAGAGTATCAATCTCATAAAAAGGTCATCATCCCCTTGTAGAATATATGTATTAGAAAATTAATAAGAAATTTTTTCCTTTAGATATAAAATAGAAAATATCAGGATTTATTTTATATTCCATTCCTTTTAACCAGTTAATCCTAGAAAACTAGAAACCTGTAGGGGAGTATTTTATATAACCTATTCCATTAAAGAATTTATAATACATTCTTATGTATTTTAATACCATTTTTACAAAATCCATGAGTATTAAAACACGGTAAGGAAAGTTATGGATCAATTGACCAATGTATTCCACTTCTTATAATTCATATAGCATACTTATCTGGAAGAATTGGGAAAATTTTACATATAATATGTAGTAAAGATTAATGGGGTACTTGTGATTATTGTATCAAATTATAACCTAACATTCAATTCCCTATTTTAAATTTTTTTAATGATTTCATTGTGATCATCTAAAATAAATTACATATTAACATCATAAATTTAATATCCAATAAAAATAAACCATTCATATTATGGTGGATATGAATTTTTTTGGTATCAAAGGTTTTAGAATATTTACAAAGTATAATATATCATTCAAAAATTATTCTTATAATTAAATTTATGAATTATATATTATGATGTGTATTTTTAAATCTCTTTATGGTAGACATGGTCATTATCATCACCGGACCTGGACAACTGATCTAACTAGGCCCCAAAATAGTGGTAAGACCCAAAGGGCGTTTCCAATACCCACTAGCTAGACAGAAGCACCCAAGAATCAAACAACAACCATATGGATTTATTTTCCCAACCTAAAATAAGATACAAAGAATATATATAGAAATATGAGTAGAAAATAATTATTCCATAAACCAAAATGAATAAATTTTGGTAGTGATACAATTAAAATTAGAAAAAAAAAACCCAAATTATATATCCAAAAACATCCAAAAAAGATAACCAAAACATCCAACAGCAACTCTACGTGATACATGGGAAACATCCCACCGACTCCCTACTAGACACTGATACCCAGCTGACATAAACTTTGTCATTTCATTTCAGTACCGTTCCCTTTCCTGCATGAGACACAACAATTTCTGAAACCCCTAAAGGGAGTTTTTTGGTCTGGTCTATATATGATCATTAGAATTTCACCTAGGTGTTACATAAAATGTCTCATTCAAACAATCCCAATGTTCTCAATTTATAATAAAACATGGCACGGTTAAAAATATCTTCATAGTTATATTCAAAACAAAATAAAATAGTTCCCCTATTTCATAGTCATAAAAATATGTAGATAACACTACTCTAAATAATATTTAAAATAATTAATTAAAAATATCATATAATTAATCTTATGATATAAAAACCATCCAATTAAAGTTATTCACAATAGAGATTACCCTAAGGATAAGATAAGTTTGGCTAGTTATGTCGCTCATACCTCAATACAATTTCAACTAGTGGATACTATATATGTTACCTAGAACAAAAGGTCCTACTGAATATGGGAACACCCCATGAATTATTCCCCTAAAATGTTATGGTCATGTCCCTAGAGCCACAGATATGTGATCTAGGAATATGGGAATACTCCAAAAAATAATCCCTCTGTGGTGTCAAGATATAGGGCACAATACTAAAGCCTCTGCCATGGTACCCAAGGCTCCCATGTATTGTATTTATCAAATAATTTTTAAGGTATTACCAAATTTCACAATATAATTCCAAACAACCCTTTTCACCCAATATCATTCTTTGAAAACCCATTTCACAAACCATATCACAATTCTTTGAAAACCATCTTTATATTACCAAAAAAAGAAGAAAACCCTTCATTTATCAAAATTCTATTTAAAAAATCATATAAAACTTTAAATAATCACTCCAATAATCATTTGGAGAAAAATTAAAAAACTATGATCATCATCGGTTCATTTAACACAGGAAATCGATGGAACCACCTACCTCAAACTCAGGCTGCACACTAACCATGAAGGGATCCACACATAGAAAGGAAATTGAACATAATATAAATCAATAAGAGACGCAAAAAAATTATTCCTATAACGTATATTCATGTATTAATGAGAAAAATGTTCGGTGGATAATTTAGATAAACCCAAACATAAAGGATCATACATGCAGCACTACACAAACAAGAGATCCAAACCCCTGGAGATGAATAAACACATGATCTATAATAAATATAAAATGTATCATCAAACAATAAATAGATCTGACCAAAATAGAATGGAACCACTATAAAAACCAATAATAATGGAAGAACCAGCAAATAATATAATATATTTGATAAAACTTTATAATTCATTGATAATAAATCAACCTAGGACTGAAACACAATGTGGTGATGATCAAAGGAGACTAGAAATCTACAGAGGATCCTCCCTAGGAGAACTTGTTGGATTATGTTTTAGAATAAGTTATTAAGGTATAAATTAAGAATTTTGGGGAATATAATTACACTAACACCCATACTAGTTCAATACAGATTCCACTAGCTACTTGATGGGGTCCACTAGCTATCTAGAAGAACCAAAATCCACACATGTCCCTATCTAAATCCCCTGGAAGGATGGTTTCTCCCTATAGGAGCAATTTAGACCATGTCACTTATAAATTACACTCAAATATTCTTTGACACCACTAGGACTTGAGACATAACCACTTAAACATAAAATACATACATACCAAGACTAGGATGTTAAAATTCTCCCAAATATAATACTTTATGTCCCAAAAATCTCATAGAAGGAGGATTCTCCAGAAAGTGGTCGGGTTATTAATCCCTTTCCAAATATTCACCCTCAAAATTATTTTGGGAATCTAATATATGTTATGATAACATTTTGACCAATGGAATATAATTCCCATAAAGAACCTTCATTTGGTAATAAATAATTTCCATTAGTTCTTCAAAAAATAAAATGTGTTGCTTCATCTCAATATCTTTGTGACACAGAACATGGGAAAGATTAGGGTTGTATATCTTATGCAGAGATATCTGGAAAAATTCTGGAATACCCATCAAATAAAATTTAAATTCTTATAGATAAGAAACCAAACCAAGATTACTAGTGATCTTCAATTACCTAACATATCTTAAATTCATCTTACCTTATTTACCTAGAAAATGTGGACCCAAGAAAGAATAAACTTTCTAGAAGACCTAGTCACCAATGCAAAAATCCAAAGGGTGATGTTGAAGATCTGTAAATGATTTTTCAACTTTGATCTATATCAAAGTGTCAAATTATATCATGAATCCCAAATAATGTATCCTAAACAATACTCGGTCCAACAAGAGAGTGCTCACCCATGTCCAACCAAAAAATCGGTGACCTTCATGGGTGAAAATACAATTCCACAAAGGGATCCATTTTGATTAATGACTCAAAAGTATTTTTATAAGAAAACTCAACAAGTCTCAAATGGTTACCCTAAGATCCACCAAAATTCAATATGTAGACATGAATCATATCCTCTATAATCTAAATAACATTCTTTGTATGAGTATCCATATATGGATGGTAAACTTTAATCGATATGACATATGTCCCCATCGCATCTTAGAGACATTTATAGAAATAAGTGCAGAATATGGAATCCCTTCTAGAGAAAATGGTAGAAGGGGGCCCATTTAACCTCACTAACTCTTACATGCGTAGATTACATATATCATAAACACTGATAGTTTCCCAAATCAGAATGAAATGGGTCTATTTTATCAACTTATCATTCACCAAATAGATGCAATTCTTTCCTTATTAAGTTCATGGTAGTCTATCTATTATATACAGAGGCAACTCACATAATTTCTATAATAGCACTGTAAGTGGTTGGCATAGACCAGAAGGCTTTAAGATCTCTACCTTAATCTACTGGAAAGTGTAACAGTAGGATACATAATCCAAAATGTCATGTTAATACCCATCCACCAAAAATATGCTATAATTCTATAAAACATATTTATAGTGTTTAGAAGAATAGCCTATGAATAAATATTGAAATCATGAAACACATAATTCTCAGTAGATAAAGGGACAATGTACCAACACCCATATAGAAGAATTTAATTAGATGGTATAGCCCAACCAAGAAGGGTCATCCCATCATATAAGTATTCACTAACTCTTATGAACTCATCATCCTAAAAATGGTCCAATATAATTGACTCAATTATAGATAATGAAAACTGATCACTAGTCATGACCATACATGAATCATCCTAATGCACATCCAAATGAAATTGAGGAACAATCCCCGTAAGTTTCCACTCCTATTTTGACTTTTGGATAGCCTGAGGATGGAATTTCCCACTATGATCACTAGTTATTGCATTCACCTTCCACAGGGTATAGGTGATGTTCATGTCAAATGAATATAGGTACCCCACTCATCACCTCAACAAGTGGTTCAAATACTTATGAGAAAACACATAACTTAGGTTCTTGTGGTTAGAAAAGATAATATTCACAACACTTAAGAATATATAAAATATTATTGAGCTTGAATCAATGAATTGGGTAATTATTATCATGCAGTAGAAGTTTTCTAGAACCATATTCCACAACTTTCTCATCCTGTATAAGAACATAACCCAGAACAAACCCAAAATCATCATTGTATACCACAATTCACTTACTAGGTTTCATCAAGATCTATAAATTATTTGATGTCATACATCACTTCAACTCATCATAGAAAGCCTTACACTTAGAATACTAAGGTAATTTTACCCATTTCTTGGTAATACCATCCAACGGTGATTAAATATATGATAAATCCTTGAAAAACTACAAATAATATCCAGATAGAACTTATAAGCTCTGTAGCTCAAAGAACTTATATAGTTATTCCCATGAAAATACATCCCTCTCCTTTTCTAGATAAACTGAGGGACCATATTCCAAAATCACTTTCCCTAATAACTTCACCTCTTAGATCTAGAAATTTCACTTCGATATCATTCCATAAAGGAGGTGACACATCATGTTTTCAAAAACCAAATTCAAATGGTTTTCATTATCATGTTTGTATCTTCAAAAATCTCAAATACCACCCATAAATAGTATAAGAAATGTCTCTTTATACTTGTGAAATACCCTATTTATCAAATCAATAAACACCACAAGATTTTTAGTTAGGCAAAAAGGCATAATAATATATTCTTAGTGGTCATACCTACTCTGGGAAAAGGAATTTTAGATATTGTTTTCTCTAACTCTTAGATAATGATAATCGAACCTAAGAAAAAATTAAAAAAAAACTAGATTTCTCCATTTAATTGATCAAACAAGTTTTCTATATGAAGAAAGCGATATTTTTTCTTAACTATTACCTAATTTAAATTCAGATAGTCTATATATATAAAAATGGAACCATAGTCATTATTGGATAAGAGCACGAGGGTATCCCACTGTGAATCACGAAAGAGAATAATGCCCTAGTCTTATAGGTTTTCCAACTATAAATTAAACTCTTTTAGTCTGAAGTTTCCTTATAAAAATAGGGTATTAATATTAGCTATGTACCTAGAACCAGATTTATGGAGAACTCCACATATCTCTGTCTTTATAGGAAGACTATAAAACTCATCAACGAAAACCCTAGGTAACTCCAAAATAACCAAATGATGATCAACATGAGAGGAAACATCAATAGGATCAACTAGAATGGAATTAAATAGCCCCATTATATCTTGGTGAAAAGGCCCCCCATGACCAAAGCACAGGTCCCACTCTCCATAAAACACCTGATTTCTTCCTTTTGTAGTAGGGAATAAAACACACTGATGATAAAAATAAATTTAATACTAGTGATAAACCATTCAATCCTTCCTAATAATGACATTAAAAATATCCAAATCAAGTACATAGAAATATTATATTAACTCTTCATTCACTTTTGAAATAGCGCATGGGGGAAAACGATTCTTCCCACTATGAAATATTCATTTCTAGATCTATAAAAAAGTAAATGATCTCCATTTTAAGTTTCAAAAACATCTAAATGGTCATGTATAAAAGAGTGTGAGGAACCTGTATCAAATAGAGAAATTTCTATAAAAGATGTAACAAAAAAGGTACCTCTCGCTATACATAGTCTTATATCAACTTCCACTAGAAACTCATCCACTACTGGATGATGCTTTACTCTAGAGTCTTGTGGATGTATCCTTGTTAACCTTAATGCTTCTAACTTCAATACAATAGCCTTTGGATCTGAATATCCCTGACCATAACAAGGCATATAATATCCTATAAAAATATCGGCAGATAACCTTAGAGGTCACAAAAATTGTAGTTCTTCATAGGTGTTTATAAATATCATAAATTGTTCCCCACATTGACAAATTGGTAGAAAACCAATGGTACACTACTATCCACTATTGGTTGATTGGAAAATTCACATTTCTGAGAACCACCTCCACTAACTTGCAACTATTATTCCACTTCCTCTACTTCCTATGTATTCCATTATAACATCCAATAGGTGCAAGAAAATATCTAAACAAAACTATTTACCCACCATATTGATTTCTTCTACCATATACCTATATAATATCTCATAAAGGGTGGTGATATTCATTATATCTACATATGATAATATGTCATTCCATAAGACTTACTGATATTTCTAATCCTCTTATTAATCATTCATCACCGCTACTAGAGAAAAATGAAAAAACTCTGTAAATTAGTTTGCATAGTTTTTCACTGAATGGTCCCCTATTATAGAGAGGAAAAATCGATATATGTTTCAATGAACAAATATTCTTAGAAGAACTGAGGAAAGAACAGTTTCTTCAAGCCTTCCAACTAAAATCCCACATTCCAATTCACATGGATATAGAATCACACTATGTTTTATTTGGATCCTCAAGATTAAATGTTTTCTACTTCACCTAGATACATTTAGGTGTCTCTAGGAAATAAAATTCATGATTTATCTTATCCAACCATTCCTCTATATCTTCAGTTCCATTCATACTATTAAAGAATGCGTGATTCTTGCGTAGGAACTCGTTTACATGATCATTTTCTCCTACATATCATGGTTGTGACTCAACATCTTGGTTCTGGATAAATGTTTCATTCTAGTACTTTGATTAGACTTCCCTCATGGATACCTCTAGGAGTTTTCTATCAAGATTTTAATTCTCTTGAAGAGAGTTACCAATTGAACCCTCATAAGGAATGTAACGACCTAAAAATTCATTAATAAACATTCCTCTTGATCTAATTAAATGTATTATTACGGATATATAAAACTTATGAACTTCCTTGGTTTTATGTTTTTGGATGTTAAAATATCGTAAGGCATTGTGATCATTGCTAATACATCCATTAAATATGGATCACATGATTTTTATAAATATAGAGATTTAGAAAATCCAGTTTACTCAGACAAAGGAAGCGATGGCCTCATCCAGTGGAATTGATCCATATGAATCTCATTTTCCATAGCTCGGAAAGGAGGTGGAGTCATTGGGCTTCAGTCTTGAATAATCCCAATTCAATCTTTAACATGTTAAGCTTTAGCGGAACTGTCTATGGGAGAAGTTGAAGTTGATATAGATTATCACCTGAGTGATGTCGTTCAAGCCACCCCAAGAATATGTCACCATCGCACACCTTTCCCTTCTATCTTATGCGGTTGTTATAAGGGTATATGTAACAAGACACTATCACAATGATTATGTGCATTTTTTTGTATAGAACAAATAATTTACCTTCATTTTATTATATTTACATTATAAAAAGTTTTTAAATCACAAATAGTAATTTTAGTTAATATTAAATTAAGAATTCTATTTTGATTAATTAATGGATTTTGGATGTAAATAATATTTTAATAAAATATTATTAATAAATTACTTTTTATTGAATATACATGATCATAATATTTTTAGGAATAAAACTGTAATTTTTATTATAGTTTGAAAGTTGTTTTTGTGAAAAAACCATGAAATTTCCATAAATGTCAATTTTTATTTAAAAAGTAAAAAATTAACATATTTAGAAAATTATTCCGATAAAAAAATATTATTTTAGTAATAAATATGTAGAAATTATCCAATGGTGAATTTTTCATAATTTTCTATGATACTCAAATTTTTGGGTAAAAATTTAAGTACAATTTAAATATATAATGGGTTTTATGACATCATAGTGACCAAATAGTGATCTAATAAAATACTATAAACATTATGTTTGGACAATATATGTTTTACCATTAAAACAATGTGATTTCGGGTTTTTTATTTATTTTAAAAAACATTAGTGTATCCTCTTAGAGTTATATAAAATTTTAACTTTTAAAATTGATTTCCTTGAGAGTGTGACTCACCTTCAAATAAGCAAGCCTAAAATTTTAAGAAGTTAGGCCATTAGAATTATAAAATAATTTTTTCTACTCCGATTTAGAAGAAAACCATGGGAAAAAACCATGGTCTGGTTTTTGGTTTTGATAAGTTTAATGTGTGGTGTCCCAAACCTAAATAATAAAGAATTTCGTCTCTTTTCCTAATTAAACCAACCCGATATCCCACTTCCACTTCACTAAAAGCCTTTGTATCTTGAAAAACCTATTACCTAATCTCTATATAATCCTCCCATAGGGCCTCAAGCTCCCAATAAGCCTATATCAAGCCTCTCTCAAGCCTTTGGGATCACACTTTCAAGTAAGAGATTTCTTTCTTTCTTATTTTTTTCCAAATCTCATTATGTTGTTATTCCCCTTTATTTTCAATTAAAAATGTTGGGGTATGTTTTTTCACCTAACCCATACTTACCTCCTTATGTTTAAATGATGAGATACCCATTTTTCTCTCATTAATGCCTCCCATGTACACTCGTTACCATTCTGAAATTCTGTAAAGAATTTATCTCTTCTCATTCACATTCAAAAAATTATTTTGTATTACGAATCTAAATTCCACTAAATTTTTTGGAATATGTATCTATGTGAACACCTTGCTATACATTTCATGTACATATAATTATACACCCATTTTTCTCTCACAAACCATTTTTATGAATTCTTAAGTCATGTTGTTATGCTGCCAAAATTGCACAGTGATTTTTCTCAAGCCAAAGTCATTTTGTAATGAATACCATTACCATTTCTCTATCAAGGGTATTCACCTTTAATCACATTTAAATATTGATTACATATTTTCATGTATTAATTAAAAATTAATTATCATGGAATAAATGAGGATGTTTAGTAAAACCATGTTGTGTGATCCATGTGGCACACTTAGGCATGAAATGAAATGTTTATGAAGGGTGTGCCCAAATCTCGATCTAATGCATTGGGTAAAGATTAGTTTCATGATACTTCAAGTAAAATGAGGGTCTAATCACACTAATTAAAGTTTAATTAGGGTTTAATAATGCTACATGTGCAATGATCCTTAGATCATGTTAATACCATGTTAAGTGTTGTTTCCACATTTCCATATTTTGATAATCATTATATATCATGCCTTTATGTTCATGCTTCTAGTATGCTCTATTGATATGAATATTTCATTACATGTATTTTATTCTTCATGTTATGAATTTTATACTCCCGTATTGGGATTTATTGATCACCCTCTTCTTAAGCATGTCCTCAGGTTATCCTATAAAATTCTAAGTATGAGGGAATGTAGTGGTCATGAAAAGGAAGTTTTCAATAAATATGTTGGGTTTCATGTTTCAAGTCATTATGTAATGTTAATAATCCCCAAACACACTGGACCTCTCGATATTCTATGTTTTATTAAGTGAATATTTTATATAATAAAAAAATTTCAAGTGTGTAGTAAAAATAAGGGTTGTTATAGTTGGTATTAGAGGATAGGTTTAGTTATTTTTGAGATTATGATTAGAAAACCCTAGTGAAGCCTTAGAGATAAGAATAATTATAATAAAAACATCCCTAGATTTTGGTGATCATTTATTAAGTGGTTTATCAAGAAAATAAATCCATTTCTAGATATGAGAAGGTATAGGTGACTCTGGCACAGATGTATCTAGGAGTGAAAACTCCGACAATGAGTTTGGGGCTTGACCCGGGGTATCCTAGTACACAAAAACAGGCCTTGCTGCACTCTTTATTATGACACACCTAGGTGATATGCTTTGGTAAATTCACAAGATTATTATGAACCATTGTTAAGAGAATAAAAAAAATTCCCCTAAGAATAAATATTGGGAAGTAGATCATGGATAACATAGATTAATGCCTATAGATTCTTAAGATAAGGAAATAAAAGTTATTTATATGTCATCGATTTTTGTCCTTGGATTACCCTTTATGTGTTACCCCAAACATTCGTTTTATTCTAGCCAATGGCTGGTAATAAGAGGACTCGGGCTAACAACTGATGTAAACATCAATGTGAAGACTTTTCTAATGAGATTTCCAATCCAATGGGAGTAGGAATAGAAACATGGGTCAAGAGGAACGTTCAACCCCCCCCCCCAAGAACAAGTCACAATTGAGAGCATCATGATACATAGGCCTCCTACTTTTAATGGATCATAAGATCCCTCAACATCCGAACAATAGATCAACTCCATTGAAAATATCTTCTCCATCCTTCAATGTTTCAAACAAGATAAAGTTATTTTGTATGCTTATTGTATGGAGGGTGAAGTCGATCGATGGTGTAAATTGATCTAAAATACGAAACCTGCGGAGGAGATCGAGATGTTGGAATGGAAGGATTTCTAGAAAAAAAAATCGATAATAATTTTCCCAACACCCTCTACCTTAAAATGGAAAGGGAATTCCTTGACCTCAAGAAAAAATATGACGAATAAATCAGAGCGTACAAGGAAAACGTCACAAGTCTTGCGTGATAAACCTCTAGCTTTTTTGTTTTCCCTGAGTGAAAGGATGACCACTTCTTTGGTGGGATAAAACTTATCCTAAAAAGAGCCCTAGAAATCCGTGACATTGATAGAAATGAATAAATTTTCTGATGTTCCCTCAAGGTAGAAATAGAGATTGACAAATATTAAGGGTATCATGGGGATAAGAAGTGTAAGTTGGACTTCAATTCATATGTTCTGATGGATAAATTCAATTGTTCTAAGAAAATACCACACCCCACTTTCCAAAGGTATGGAAATAATCACCCCTAGATATTGACTAAAGGGGATGAGTAAATGCTTTAGGTGTAGAAGGGAAGGTCACCTAGCTACTAACAACTGACAAGAAAAACTCACAGTTGCAATAGAGGAGAGGAATGCTCCATTCGACCCTCAATGTGTTATTCAGTGATTCAACTACAAAGAACTAGGGAACCTTGAAAATTAGTGCCCTAATAAAAGGGTTTTAGGAGGCAACCAACATCCTCGAAGGCAACTAGGTTGAGCTTTTTCCATCACTACCACCATTCTGAACCCCAATAATGAATTGGTGACAGGTACACCAGTTATTTATTTAAGAATAGTGAACCTACTTTTTTATTCAAGTTTTACGCATTCTTTTATATAAAAAACTTTTAGTAGAACAGTCCCAACACCACCACATACATTGAATCCCATGAATATAACTCCTCCCCTATCATAATTTGGGGATTGAAATTCTCAGAAAACCTCTTCATACTCCCTATAGTGGAATTTAATGCAATTATCAGTGTGGATTGTATTTCCTTATATAGAGCCAACATAAATTTATGTGGTCGTGAAATAACTCCCTATATGGAGAATCGACCCCCAATTCAATACAAGTGCAAGGAGGAATATGAAGCTTCTTTAGCACCATCATCTTAAGCATGGGTATTACTACCTTATGAGCATGTATATCTGGCTCAGATGTTTGAGTATAAGGAAGAAACCATCCATCAAGACATGCATATTGTGAGGGAATTTTCTGAAGTGCTTTCCGAGGACTTGCCTAGTTTTCCTCCTAGAAGATATTTTTAATTCTCAATTGACCTTATACATGGGGCGTTACCAATATCCAAGACTCCATATTGAATGGTTGTTGTGGAGCTTGAGGAGATAAAGAAGCATCTACAAGAAAATCTGGATCAAGCGTTTATATGCCCAAGAGCCTCACATGGGGTGCACCAGTCCTCTTCATCGAGAATAATTATGGGTCAATGCGCCTTTTCATTGATTATAGTGAGCTCAAAAAAATTGCGATAAAGAACAAGTATCGTCTTCCACGAATTTATAACTTGTTCAATCAACTATGTAGAGAACTATTCTTTTCCAAGGTGGATTTTTGGTCAGGATATTTCCAATTAAGGTTGAAGAAGGAAAATATCCTCAAGACTTCTTTTTGTACAATGTATGGGCACTATGAATTCATAGTAATTCCTTTTGAAATCATTAATAATACAGAAATCATTATGGACTTGATTAATATAGTCTTTAGAGATTACCTTGACAAATTTTTGGTACTCTTTATTGATGATATTATAATATATTATAAAACCAATGAGGAGAATGAGATGCATCTAAGAACATTACTAGAGGCCTTGTGAAATGATAAGATCTATGAAAATTACAACAAGTTTGAGTTCTTACTAAAGGAAGTATCATTATTGGGTCATATCAACACAAGAAATGGGATATCTGTGGATCCCTCCAAGATAGCTGCAATTGAGGGATGGCTGTGGCCACCATCGGTAACAGATATCCATATCTTCTTGGGGTTAGTTGGATATTATAGCCGATTTGTGAGGAATTTCTCACAATTTTCCAACTCTCTTACCCAGCCAACTCGGAAGGTAGTAAAGTTGGTTAGGAGTGATGAATGCAAAGAGATATTCAAGGAGATAAAATAAAGGCTTATCACTACACTAGTATTCACACTTCTAATAAGTGGAGAAAGCTTTGTGGTTTACAGTGATGCTTCAAAGAGGGGTTTTGGTTGTCTGCTAATGTAAAATGATAAAGTGATAGACTACGCCTCAAGGAAGCTAAAAATCCATGAGAAAAATTATCCCATCAATTATCTAGAGTTGGTGGTTGTGATCTTTGTAAATACGAAGGAATTATCTCTATGGGTAGAAGTGTGAGATACATAATGATAATAAGAGCCTCAAATATATATTCACGCAAAAAGAGATTAATATGCCCTAATGAAGATGGATAGATATCTTCAAGGATTATGACTACTCAATCCACTACCATCCCGGTGAGGCAAACAAGGTAGCGGATGCTCTAAGTAGAAAGCATCATGCATCTTTATCAATGAAGATAATTTAAAAGTATCCAATATTCTTATATTTGTAGAGGATGGACATGGGAATCATTAAGGGAGGAAAATAACTGATCCTTTCTCAAAAGATTTCTCAACCATCCATCATAAGGAAAATAAAGGATGACCAAAGAAATGATGTGGAAATTCTAAAAAGGGTGGACGTGATTAGAAATGGTAAGTCCTCATAGTTCATGATTAAAAATGATGGAATTTTGAAATTTGGTTCAGGATTATATATACCATCTAATCCAGTGATAAAGAAGGAGCTTATGAAGGACACACATAGCTTAAGCTTCTATATTCAACCTGGGAGAACAAAGATGTATCGAGATCTTCGAGAAAACTTTTTGTGGTACAATATGAATAGGTAGATTGTTGAATATACAGCAAAGTGTCTGGTATGTCAGCAAGTGAAGGCTGAGAGGAAAAAGTCTAAGGGGGTGATGAAATAACTTCTCATACTAACATGGAAGTGGGAGAACATTACCATGGACTTTGTCACTGGATTTACAAGAACATCCATAAGAAACAATGATATATGGGTCATTGTGTATCGTCTTACGAAGACATCTCACTTTATCGTGATTCAACAGGACTTCGCATTGGATCAGCTTGCATGGATTTACATCGAAGAAGTGGTAAGGCTTCATGGAGTACCATTATCTATTGTATCCTATCGTGATCCAAGATTCACCTCAGAGTTCTGGAAAAGTATCCAACATGCTCTAATAATTGAACTGAACTTCAGTACAGCCAATCATCCTCAAACCGATGGCCAATCTAAGAGAACTATTTAGAAACTATAAGATATGTTAAGATCATGTTCTATGGACTTCAAAGGAGGATATGACCAATATCTTCCCCTGGTTTAATTCTCCTACAAAAATGGCTTCCACTCGAGCATCTGAATGGTACCATATGAAGCCCTTTATAGGAAAAGGTGTAGAAAACCCACCTGTTGGGGTGAAGTCAGTGAGTGTAAGCTTCTAGGACCTGAAATTGTCAAAGAAATGGTGGAGAAGGTGAAAATCATTCAGCATCATATCAAGGAACCCCAAAGTCGATAGAAGAGTTATGTCGATAATAATCCATGAGACATTGAGTTCAAAGTTAGAGACATGTTATTTCTATGAATATCTCTGTGGAAATAGGTCATGAGGTTTGGAATGAAAGGGATTTTAAGTCCTAGGTACATCGGCCCCTTCGATATTCTTGATTGTGTCAGGGTTGTGGACTACCGACTAGCACTTCCACCTACCACGGCCAAAGTAAATGATGTCTTTCATGTATACCTCTTAAGGAAGTACATATCAAAACCTTCACATGTACACTCTTCAAAGTTATTATAGTTATAGGATGATCTTTCTTATGAGGAGCAGCTAGTGAAGATCTTGTATTGTAGAGATAAAGTTCTATGTAACAAGACTACCCACCTGGTCAAGGTACTATGGTGAAACCATAAGTACGAAGAGGCAACATGGGAACTGGAGGAAGAAATTAAGGAAAAGTACCTGCACCTATTTTCGTTTTAGAATGTAAAATGAAATTTTGATGGAGAAATTTCATAAAGGGGGAAGATTGTAATAACCCAAACATTCATTAATTAAAATTCCTCTTGATCAAATTAAATGTATTATTATAGATATAGAAAACATATACACTTCCTTGGTTTTATGTTTTTGGAATTTAAAATATCATTAGTTGTTTTGACCATTGATAATATAGTCGTTAAATAGGGATGACATGATAATTATTAATATAGGGCTTTAACAAATCCAATTTACTCACACAAAGGAAGCAATGGCCTCAACTAGTAGAATTTCTCCATATGAAGCCCATTTATAGGAGCTCAGAAAGGAGGTAGCGTCATTGGGATTACCTCTGGACCAAGCACAAACCAAGATTCAACAATTTAATCTTGAGAGGAACCGCCTACGGGATAAGTGGAAGTTGACAGAGATTACCACCTGAGCGATGTTGTCCGAGCCACCCCAAGAATCTGCCACCATCGTACACCTTACCCTTCGATCTTATGCGGGTGTTATAAGGGGTTATGTAACCAGACCCCAACACTATGATTATGTGCATTATTTTTGTATACTGCAAATAATATACATTCATTTTATTATTGTTACTTTGTAAATAGTTTTTAAAGCACAAATAGTATTTTTAGTTAATATTCAATTAAGAAATCTATTTTGATGAATTAATGTATTAATGAATTAAATAATATTTTTAATTAAATATTATTACTAAATTACTTTTTATTTAATATAAATGATCATATTATTTTTATGAATAGTATTGTAATTTTTATTATGGGGTAAAAATTAAGTACCGTTTAAATATATAATGTGTTTTATGACATAATAATGACCCAATAGTGATATAATAAAATACTATAAACGTTATGTTCGGCCAATATATGTTTTACCATTAAAATAATGTGATTTTGGGTTTGTTTGATTTATTTTACAAAACTTTAGTGGACCCTCCAAGAGTTATATAACATTTTATCTTTTTAAATTGATTTCCTTGAGAGTGTGACTCACCTCTCCATAAGAAAGCAAAATATTTTAAGAATTTGGGACATTTTACTTAAAAAATAATTTTTTATACTACCCTTTAGAAAAAACCATTTTCAAAACTCATTTGTGGTTTTGATTAGTTTATTGTGTGGTATCCCAATCTTAAATAATAAATAATTCCCTCTATTTTCCTATATAAACCAACTCAAGATCCCACTTAATCTTCACTCAAATCCTTTAAAGCTCGAACAACCTATTCCCTTTTATCTCTATAATCCTCCCAAGGTTCCCCAGGCTCTCAATAATCCTCTCTCAATCCTCTCCCCAACATTTGGGATCACA
Source organism: Viscum album (assembly GCA_963277665.1). Taxonomy (NCBI): domain Eukaryota; kingdom Viridiplantae; phylum Streptophyta; class Magnoliopsida; order Santalales; family Viscaceae; genus Viscum; species Viscum album. Next base: position 184,164,281 of record OY728156.1, on the reverse strand, counting down.
CTTCCAAGTAAGGTATTTCTTCCTTTCTCATTTTTGTCAAAATTCCATTACATTGTTATGCCCTTTTATTTTTAATTAAAAATGTTGGGGTATAATTTACCACCTCCCCCATACTTCCCTAATTAAGTTTAATTATGATATACCCCTTATCTTGCATTAATTACTCCCATGTACACTTGTTACCATGCCGAAATTCTGTAAGGAATTTCTCTCTTCTCATTCACATTCAAGCAATTGTTTTGTATTATAAATCTAAATTCCACTGAATTTTTTGGTACATGTATCTATATGACCCCCTTAATTACCATTTCATGTAAATATGATGAGACACCCATTTTTTCTCTCATCAAACATTTCTATGAATTCTTATGTCATGTCATTATGCTATTGAAATTGCACCGTGATTTTTCTCAAGCTGAAGTCATTATGTAGTTAATACCATGAACATTTCTCTATCAAGGGTATTCAAATTTATGCACATTTACTTATTGATTACATAATTTCATGTATTAATTTCACATTCCTTTATCATGGAATAAATTATTATGTTTAATGAAACCATGTTGTATGATCCATGTGGAACACTAATGCAAGAAATGAAATGTTTAAGAAGGGTACGCCCTGATAGCGCTCTAATGCATTGGGTAAAGATTAGTATCATGATACATCAAGTGAAATGAGGGTTTACTCATGATAATTCAATTGAATTAAGGGTTTACTCATGATATATGTGCAATGATCCTTTCCTCAAGCTAGTACGATGTGTTTCCACATTTCCATGTTTTGATAATCATGCTATATCATGCCTTTATGTTTATGTTTCTCTTATGCTCCATTTATATTCCTATTTCCTAAAATGTATTGTATTTTTCATGTTATGCCGTTTTTTAATCTCTTACTGGGATTTATAACTCACCATCTTCTTATGCATGTCCTCAGATTATCCCAGGAAATGCTAAGTATGAGGGAATGTAGTGGTCATTTAAAGGATATTTTCAATAAAGATGTTGTGTTTTATGTTTTAGGATTTATATTGTTATGTAATGTTCCTAAGCACCAAACACAGTAGGCATATTGATCTTCTATGTAGTATTAAGTTAATATTTTATGTAATAAATCATGTTTAAGTGTGTAATAAAAAGTAGTGTTGTTATAAGGAACCCTCGTAAGATGTCTTGGAAGAATGACTATGTGTAACAAAGATAAAAGAAAAAGATAAGCTCACATGACAAAATTAGTTTTAGCTCAAGAAAACACAATCATAGACAATGGTTTAGATTGAACCCCAATATAGGATACATGCAACCAAGCATCCAATGGTGACTTAAGGGTCTTCACAATATGATATATCTATGATTTCACTACAACCTACCTATCAAGTACTGAAAAACATATCTCTTGCCTACCTACATCATAAGAGTGAGAATAAACATTATCTAATTCCAAAAAATCATTATCTAGCCTAAAAAAGACATCAAACTAGGCCCTAAACTGGAATGCATCAAAACCCAAAGGGTATTCCTGATCCACAAGGGCTAAAGGCTAGCACATAGGAATCCAAAAACAACCAAAGGGAAGTATTTCCCCAACCTGAAACAAGATATATGTCATATATATGGAAAGATAACTAGAAAATAAATATTTCCCAAACCAAAATAAATAAATTTTGATAGTGGTACTAACATAATTAGAATGAAAAAACAAATGTAAAAAATAAAAAAAAATCAAAACATTAGGAACAAAACATCCAATATCTAATTAATGTGATATGTCATCAACATCCCACTATCTCACCAACAACTTCCCATACCTAGAAGACATAATCCTCATCACATCCATGTAGTGTATTTCCCTTTCCTACAGAAAACAAAACAAGGTATACATACCCACCAAGGTAGTGTGTAGGGTGTGGGATAAACAGTCTCAACATTATCTCACCGAGGTGCCCCATAAAATATAATTTTCAAATATTCCTTATATGTTTAATCTAAAATAAAACCTAGAATGAAAAATAGTTTTCAAATTAACATCAAAATCATGTTAAACAATTCCCTTTTTTCATAAATCTAAGAAAATTAAGATGACACAGCTTCAAAGAATATTTCTAATAATCCATTAACACATATAAAACAATGAATCATATCATATAAAACCCATGAAATTCAAGTTATTCATAATAGTGATCATTATAATGATAACATTGTTTGGGAAATCTAGGTCACCCATACCGTAATAAAATTATGACGAGTGGGAAATATACATGTTCTATAGAACAATAGGGCCTAGGAAATAGGGGAACACCCCATGAATGAACCCCCTAGAAAATTTTAAATATCTAATGAATCTATGATATAGGAATAGAATAACACCCCAGAAAGTGAACCTCTTATGATTTCATGAGACATGGCCCAATAATAAACACTCCACCTAGGTTCTTTAGCCTCCCATGTGTTGTGTTTTTCAAATATTTTCAATAGCTTTATCAAATTTTATAAAAAAATTCAAAAAACCTTTTTTTACCAAAAAATATTCCCTAAAAACCCATTTCACAAACCATTTCATAGTTATTTTAAATAATCCCTTATTTTACCAAAATAATGGGAAAATGTATTTTTTACAAAAAAAAATTTATGCACGCATTAAAAAAATTCTAGAATCATGCCAATTATGATTTATAAAACCATTTATAAAACCAATATAATCAATGGTTCATAAAAAATAATCTAGAGACAAGAATACCTACCACAAACTCAAGCCTCACACCAACCACTATGGGATACACACATAAAAAGGAAAAGGAACATCATATTAATCTTAATAAGGCCCTAAAATATTATTCCCATAACCTATAATCAAGTTTACAATCGAAAAATGGTCTATAGAGAAGTTAGATCAATGAAACCCATAAGGATCACATATGGTCGACCACACAAACCTAAGATCTGGAATTTGGGAGTTGAAAAAACAATAAATCCATAAGAAATATAGAAGGAACCATAAAATTATAAACTAATCCAAGCAATAAATAATGGAACTGCTTCCAAACCAATAAGAATGCATGAAACAATCATGAATAAGAGAGGTTTGACCAAACATACAAATTCAATGAAAACTGATCATACCATGATTTATACACCATGGGGAGAATATTAAAGTATCCTAGAATGAAATAGAATAGATTATTCAAGATAAGTTGTTGAATTAGGGATGATAATGAGTTATTAGGCTTTAATTAAGGGGTTTTGTGGTATATAATTATGTTAATGCCCTAACATACCTAGCCCAACCCAATGCCAAACACTATATGGTGGTTTCCACTAGCTAGATACTAGCCACTAAAGTTGTGAAGTGGCCATTGGATTTCCTACTAGTTGTACAATGGAATCCCACTAGTTGTCTAGTATAATTAGAAGCCATACATGGCTCTCTCTAAATCCATTTTATTTCCAGTGGCTCCCTATATCCATTATTTAGCCCCTGCCACTTAGAAACTCCATCAAAACACTTATGACACCTCCCTAAATAAAAATAAAACCTATTAAACATAAAATAAATATTTAACTAGACTAGGTTGTTCTAGTAATTCTTCATTATTATGGACTATAAGTGGTGAATTTTCATAGATCAGACCATGTATAATTCAAAAAAAATGACTAATATAGTGAAATTGATTTAGAAACTTTGGACTACTAGACAATGTTTCCGAAAATCTTACACATATAGAAAGTGATTGAATATCAAATTTAATGTTGGTGTTCAAGATTTTATTTGGGTTTTTCTCAATTTTTTTATAAAAGAATAGGGAAACAAGGTAAAGTTATTCCATAATTTTTAGGTCTATTCAAAATTTGGGTACAAATTAGGGAGATGACCTATTTATTTGCTTTATCTATATGTAAGTATTGTCAATGTTGTGTTAATCATGCCTCCCAATTTATAATATATGAACCTATTCATATTTATGATATTTTATTTGATGATATAAAATTGGAATCCAACAATTACTATGTAGCTACAATAGTTGTATCATTGACCAGTGTGAGAAAGTATTATAAAGAAAGGTTATTCCACCAGTTTGGATATAATGGAAACATAGTTAGATTGAAGAATAAACATTGTAGTGGTAGAAGGTGTGACATACCAATATCATATATTTTTTCCTCTATAAGATAGATAATTCTTTGTAGGGATGAGATACTCAATGTTTTGTATTTTTTAATAAACCGTGTATTTCATTTAGGAAATCTTATTTAAATTTGGGTTATTTAATTTGCTTATTATAAAATTAAATTTTAAAAGGTCTTTAAAATGTAATGGATGGTAGATCAATGTAAATTAAGTAGGATTATTATTGTTTCAAGACCATTAGGTGGCCCATGGATATCCCTATATACATGGTGGCCTCTAGGTGGGTGAGAAAAACTACTGCCCTTATTACTGAGTGGTCGGTGGTCTGGTACCAGTTACATAGTGGCCACCAGGTTACTAGTCATCTTGAACCAATTACCCAATATATTTTTGACTTATTTTTTTTATAAAATATTATAAAAATTATAATTATGATTTTTTATTTATGTTTGTAAATATGTTTTTTTTTTGGATTTTGGAAAACTCACCACCACAGAGATCTCACTCTTAACTCTTTATTCTATTTATCTCTCTCTTATAAAATTCTAACTATGAATCCATATTTAATCTAATATATTATTAAGATAATAAAACAATTTTTTAATGATGTAAATAACACTTTTCTGTAATTTTTTTCATCAAATTCATTCAATTAAAAAAACATAAATCACTATTCTTCTTATGTTTCCAAGATTCTCTTGATTAGTTGATGTTTTGTTCATTATTTTCTAAATAGTGCTAAAAATATTTCATTGTAGGTGAACCATACTATATTTTATTTTCACAAAGTTTATATTGTTAGTGACATGGGGTAGTTTGAGATTTATCTAAATTATAGATTTCTCCAAAAATGATCTTCTTGAAATTGATTTCTATTAAGATTAATTAAATGAAATCATTTAAATTTTATGTGATGATTTGTAACCTACACTGATATTAATCCATAGTTAATTAATTTAGTTTATTTTTATTATTTATATATATATATATGGTTGGTATAATGATACCAAAAATCTACGTAAATATTAGTTATTTTTCAATTATTTCTATAGGTTCCTCAACCCATGGATTAGGTATCGATATCACATTACCATTATATCTATGGATCATATTATATAAAATATGTTGGTAAAGAGATAAAAAATATGATTATTTGTGGTATGAGTGTACATTTCTCTCATATAAATTTTATTGATGATTTTTATATTTTTCATTTCTCTTATGATATATCTATTGAGTTTGTTTTGTGAATTCATATGGGTTTCTGAGTTTTCCTCAATGTAGATGAAGATATTTTCCATAATGGAATGGTTATCAAATTAAGACCAATTCCATTAGTAAAACATTTTTCTTATTGTTTTAAATTGATGTATAGATTTATAGTTAATATTATTTGATTGTTTTTATACTATTCTTCTACTATATAGACAAAAATTTATGATATGTTTGTGTGGTTGTATGGTGATCTCCAATAAGATATATTATACTCACACTATGTATATAGTCCCTAGGGTATATGTAAACCCTTTTCCATAACCCAGTTAATGGAAAGGACCTGAAACTTTATGGTTGTTAAGATACTTTATATGATAAATTTTGGGGACTCCTAAAATCAACGGTGTTTATCTCCCATGAAGATAGTATATGGAGTTTTTTTACTTTGTAGATATTGTATATATGGGTTTTATATTCCATCCATAAAATGTCCATTTTTTCAAACAAACCATATCAGATATAATGGGAATTATTTTACATCCATTTTTATATATTTTTTCGATTTAATATATATATATATATATATATTTGAAACATATTTTTCTAGTTGCATATCTGTAAATAAAAATAAGGGTGAATTTCTTCCCATGAGTAACCAATCCCTCAACACTTGTGTCAGACTCAAGTAATTGAGAAGTGCACATCATGTCTCATACCAGCTTATATTTAATTGGGGGATTTAATTGGGTAGTTACCTATTTTTTCACCCTTCACATTCTTTCACACCATCCACCTCGTATTTTATTCAAAAATCACTCATTTTGTATTATCCCGCCAATAATTATCTTGAATATCTTTATATATCATGGTTTTTTAGGATACATATAGAAAATTGACCTATGAGAATTATTTAAAAGCATTTCATTTATCTTTGGTTCTGATAAAATAAATTTATTTTCTTCAAAACATAATTTCCCATCCTTTTAAATATTTAATTTTGGTTACTTTAAACATTTAACTAATTTTTTATGCTTTTCAGGGTCAATGTATTCATATTGTAACTAATTAATTTTACCTAAAACATATAATTATGCAATTAATTGGGTTTGGTGTAATTTCATATTTACATAATATTTTTATAAGTTTATAATTATTATATTTTTAGAAATTATCTCATCATATATCCACCTTATGAAAGAAATCTTATGATCTTTCATACATGGTACACCAATGATCCATTTTTCATTTCTAGTATAATAATGGATGGAACCATTAAAATATTTAATCAACTAAAACCTTACTATTTAACTCATGATTACATAATTTTGTGGGATTATATAATTTTAAATTTTTTAGTTTATATACATTTATTTTTTATATAATAGTGGTCTTTCCATAACATTTGTAGAAAAAATTTATCTACTAACACGAACTTGTGTGCATGAGGTTTTTTATATTTTGTTTTCAATAGATATGATGCATATATTACCAATATGTATGGCCAATACAATTTCATTATAAACATCATCTTTAATTAGTGAATGGTTTTCATATATTCCTTCATATATTTGAATTTTTCATCTTTATGTGTTAATCTGGTCAATGTGTTGGATAACCATAAGAATATATCAAAAATATATTAACATTAACCAAATAATCCAATTAATCTTTCAATTTGTATTATATTGTTTGGTATATTAAATATTTTCACCACCTCGATCATTGAAGAGCCTATTCATATAGAATATTTAGTGACGACATGGTCAAGGAAAGCATTCTTTACAACTAAAATTCATATTACTAAATTTTCTTTATCAATCAAATTGTATGATGATTTTAAGTACAATCCAAAAATAAGTTTTTTTTAAATTATTGTTATTAGATAATATAATGATATCATTGATAAAAAACATAGTTTTATTTATAATGAAATTTAAATTTTTATTAAATAAATTCATGAATATGTGAATTTTTACCTAAAATATATAAACATATACTAAAAATGGAAATAAATTTTGTGAAAAATAATTATATATATTCTTATTCTACCAATAATATTTTACACCGTGATAAGAGTTAAATCATTGTAAATTATTGATGCCCTTATATTTTTCTCAAAAAATCCTTAATTTTTCTTTAATGGGTATTTGTTTGTATTAATGATTCTATTAATATTCCTATAATAAATTCCATGCCTCATAAACTCATCTTTATTTTTTTAATCAGTATTATCAAGGATGATCTGTTTGGATAGATAAGGCCTTTGACATATGTTTATTATAATTCATCCTTAAATTCCAAAAAATCTACTAGATTATTATGGTAAGGTGGATTTTATATTGTTTTAGAAACATGGATTATATTAATAGATAGTTATACTCTATTACATTGCAGATGGTTGGGTAATTAGTTTGGAAAAATATGAATGTACCATCAAAAAACTGATATATCTAATATTTGTATATTAATTATTAGTTTTACTATATTCTAATCATATTATTAGGGACTAATAATTTCACTGTGTTTTTAACCATGGGGGATTACCAAAATGATTTTATAAGGACCATTTTTTCCCTAAAATCTAAAAATAGGTCATGGAGAGTAACTGTAAAAAAATTATAATTTCTTTATGAATTTAAATGAGATGGAAAATCCATTATCAATATTATTTCCATAACTAATATTAGTGTCATGAATAATATTTCTTGTAAAATATCTATATGCAGAAAGAAGAGAATTTATATATAGTTATATTTAATTTATATCCTCTCTTACTAACTTCACTGATAAATCAATTTTTCACTTCTTGAAAGTATCTTTAATATTATTAGTACTATTTTATAAAATAAAGGTCTAAGAGGAACCAAAATAAAATACAGTACTATCTAATTTGAATAACATGGTAATATTATCTATTGATATGTCATTAAGATCATAAAACTATAATTTTGTGTCTTTGAAGACATGAACATACTCTGTGGGCCTCTTGTAGATTTGATCTCTTTAATGAGTGCTAAAATGATTTCATTGATCTTTATTTAACTTTCATTGTATGATTAAATTTTTATCATCTCCTTTTAATCCCTCTTAAAATTTCATTCATTCCCCTGGTGTATAATTTATCTATTCTTGAAACACACACTTACAGATTTTAGAAAAATAATAGGATTGTTTATTCCATAGTTTTGGAATATTACAAATTGTTTCTTCCCTTTTTCATCCTAGAGGAATTTATACCCAAATCCTATTCCAAACTATTATTCTTAAACATCCCCTTAATAATGTCTTCATTAAATAACACCTTCTATATTTTAATCTTACTCTACATAGTATAGTTATATATATATATATAATTAATAAGTACCATTAAATACTTGGCCTTGGTCCATAAAACAAATTATTGGTCATACTTAATCGGTTTAGATCATATTCATAGCTATACCCCACCAACCGTATACAGTTATTATTATACATTGTCATTATATTATATTTATTTTATTATAGATTTATAAAATACCTTTATATCTCAAATCATTTCTTAAGATGATATTCTTTTTGTAAATAAATTATTTTTAATGTTTTCACCTTATTTTCATTGCATATTTGTGTATCCAAAAGAATAATCATGGCATACATAACATGGTAATAATAAGGGATCACCATAATCTTATGTCAATAAAATATAGAACATAACAGGATGATGAAATAGAATATCTTGGACAACATAAATGTAATATCAAGGTCTCATAATAAGAAAAATTATTTTAAATTTTAATGTTAAAGGCAATTCAATATACTTATTATGTCCTCAGATTTAACAATGTATTGGGGGACTATAAGACTTTTTTCTGACCAATAACTTATTTAATCTAGATTTAAATCGTGGTATCAATAAATTAGGAATGTTAATATAAAACTAAATATTAATCTATCAAGGGTGAATGAATTTCAATGTAAACCAATGTGTCTTCAAAGAATTTACAACTAGGTGAATTATTTCCCCTATAATAAAATTTCATGATACAGAAAAATACCATTCAAACAAAATAAAAATAAGGCGCGCATAATAAAAGGCTTGTAAAACATAATCCCATGAATTAGTTTTGATAAAAGATCATATAAAAATTGTTTATAAAAGTAGTATTATATCCATATGAAGCCAAGGATGTGTATATCATAAGTCAAATTTTCATTGAGTTATACAAAACATTTATTAAGGATAAGATATAATATGAACTAGTTTAGATTCTAAAGACAAATTTTATGGAATATATCTAGATTGATCCTAAAATCATTGATATATGTTTAGAAATGTAATAAGCCATCATACAAACCAAAATCTTGAGGCCCGAACCAGATCACCACATGGAATTAAGTGTATTCCCCATAAAAATGTTTATCAACTAGTGGAAAGGGATAAAATAAACCATTGGGGATAAATTTTACCTCAATATACATTAACAGTAATGAGTAACCATGCATATTCAAGGTAAATATTCAATTTTTAAAACCTTTTAAATTTCATAAGAGAAAAAATAAGTTTTAAAACAATAAAAAATAGTGTGTATTGACACATACTGACTCAAATTAAATAAATTAATATATGCCATTTCCAATCCATATACATCACTGAATCCTCTCACAATGTCAATATTTTGTATCTAGGGATTTCCACAAAAAAATATTTTATCTTTACCTATGTCATGACAAATCATGTCTACATACCCATTAAGGCATGAATTTTATGGTTGAGTTTATAATCTATAGGATTTTCTAATATTCTAATAAGCATTTATATGTGATAAAACTGTGAAATTAAATGGTAATAAACAATGATAAATAATAAAAAATCTAAAATAATTATTTATTGGAAATCATTTAAAAAAGAAAAATACAATGATCTATGGTATTATAATCATTTTCTAAAAAACCAAATTCCCTAAAAATTAACATAAAATCAAACCACAGTTTTATGTTTATTAATATTATAGTTTTATTCTTGAAAAAATATTTTAGAAAGATCCATTTTTCCCAAAATTAATAGAAAAATAATTAATCCCTCAAACCAATATGAAAACTATTTGTTACCCAATTTCCCTAGAATATCTCTATCACCTGATAAAAAACTTATTCTTGGGTGTTAATGGTGCTAAAAAATTAAATTAAATACTTACGATCTAGACTTATTTTTTACAAACTAATTCATTGACAATTAACACATTAACCTCAAATCCCTTACATCACCCTGAAAATGAGTTTGTGGTCACATTCATGTTATTGGTCACTTTACCACTCATGCTCTATGTTCACCCACTACACCAAGGTAGAATCTTTGAGGTTTTTAAAAATGGTCTCACTAAATCCATTTTACCCCTTCCACTCACACCATGTGATGATATAAAATAAACTATTTTTAAACAACCAAAAAATTAATCGCTTTAATGGTCATTTTATAAAGAAGTTAAAGTGCTAGTAATATATGCAATCACACTAAGAGGGGGTGAATATGTGTGAACTAGTTTGGATAAATTATTTTTCTATATTAATTTCCCCTGTTAAAATTCAAAACTCTAAAATTTTTTGGGTGAATTTATCTGATCATGTATTCCCAACACACCACACCTCATGAAAATAAGTGACTAATCAATAATATCAGTACATTATATTTTTAAAAGGTTTGATCCCAAGGTGGGTTTATATGACTTATTTTTTTTTTGGGTCAAGCATGAGACGCATATATCCACTATAATAATTAAGTGAATAGAGTGATGAAAGTATCATCTTTAACCCCAATTCTATTTCTTAAAAAGGTTATACAGTCACATGGCTTATTTTTGAAATATCCAGATTGGTTATTTAAATTTTCTCATACTAGTTCACAGTGGTTCTTTCTAAACTCACTAATAAATATGATATTACTGTGTATCCCTTGATTTCAATGCATCAACTAGTAATATATCCATCCTTAATTAGCTTCTTCGATATCCAATATAAATTTTGTAACATTATTATGCATGGTGTTATCTTCATCTCAACTCAATATTATTCCTCATCTACTTATTCTTCAATAGTCTCAAAAAATAGAATATATATGTATATTATAATTTATAACCCTTCTCAACTATCTTCTTTATTTCTTATTATTTGGATTTTATGGTATAATGATATCATATGGTAGGTCTTCCCTTATTTTTTTATTCTTCCCCTCCATACATGATCTATTCTCTCTGAAAACTATTTTCTTTTCTCTCATTAAATTCCATTGATTCACAAGATCCTCAATAGAATATATTATCTGATTCATCTTCTAGATCTCATCCACTATCTTATATCTTCCTCTTAATCACTTATTAAATTCACTAACCAATAAGTTTTGTTCCCATGATCTTCAATAAAGAAAATACTCATGTGGGATTGTTCCCATGATCTCAGTTCCTTCTCATTCTGTTATGATTATTCAATTGATCTTATAAAAATTATCACAGAAATCCTCATCTTCCATGTATATAGTATCATATGTGGAATATTTTACTATAACCATATTTTAAAAATTGTAAAATATTTCCTATAATAAAACCTTTCATTTTATACTCCATAATTTATTTCATATCATAATACTTGAAATATAAGAATTATCACACCATGATCCTATTAGTTTTTCTCATTTATTGTACCTTTAATATTAAATGGAATAACTATCTTATATCTAATAGCAAAGATATATTTAATAATGGTAGCACAAAACATAAAAATATGATTTATTTACTATATTTCTCATATTCTTCCAATTGATAAACCATATTTATGAAATGGAATATATTTCATATCAATTCTAAAAGCTCAAATATCTCATGCATCCTCATTAATATATTTCATAGTCTCATGAGGATCTTATATATTCCCAAAATAATATTATTTATTAGTTTAAATATCTTTTATATCGGTCATAATATATTTTTTATCAGAGTATATTTGATAGTTTTCTATATTTTTTACATGCAATCTTACAAATGATGTATTTCATCTAGAAGATATTTTTTATCACTTTATAAATCATTATTATGATACATAATATCTTAAGTATTATAGTGGTTCTGTTATATTTCAAAATATCACCCTTCATTGTTTTATGTACCACTTATGAAATAGTAAATATTAACTTGTAAATATTTTTTCACATATAAATAACTTATGTATCACAGTTTGATATTTCTTTTCTTGAATTTCAGCATTAAATTCACCATATATCTTATATATACACTAGGAAATTATAAAAACCCTTTACCAAAATCAACCCATATTTAAATTATTTATAATAATTATTTCGCTTTCTAACATTTCCATGATCATTTTGGTTCAAATATTCAAAAAATTAGGAAAAACATTATGTAAAAATGGGTACATTTCTGCATAATGAAATAAAATTTAAAAAACAAGTCCTTATATTTACACTCATGTTTCATTCATAGAACTTTTGATTCATTAAATACATGTCATTATTTTCTCTACTATAATATACACATACTTAGTCACCATAAAAATAATTTCAAAATATGAGATTAGAAAATTGAAGCTTAGTAAGGAACATAAAAATAATGGAAACTCATTAGTCTATTTTAGAAACATTAAAATACATAATAAATTTTTCCATCAAAAAAATAAAGTATAATCTCAAATAATCATTTACATACTAATGACATACACTTCAATTACCAAATTCTTCCCAAAACATATTAGATCAAGGAATAATATAACACCCCATACATTTTATTGTAGGTTTCTATTAAATACATTCTATTAATTAGATAGTATATGTTTTATAAAGAACTGATTTTCTTCGAAACAACACTTGGTTATTTAAAAGATAGTCAAAACCTAGCCTTTAATCTTAAATTTTCTACTTTTCTGTTGTTAATATTGAAAAATGGACATTCATAGTTGTGATCCAGATGATATTTAGAGTCTGGTTGAATTAGCTTAATTTTTGGTGAATAGTAACCTACCCTTATGAATAGTAACCTACCCTTATGAATATTAAATTACCCTTATGAATAGTAATATCCATCTTATGAATGGTATCCATACCCATGAATGTATAAATAAATTTATCTACCTTAAAAATGAAGATGAATATTTTATATGTTTATATTTTTTGATTAAATAATGATTTTAATTAAAAATTTAATTTATCATATTTCTAAAATTATTTTGGAAAAATGGAGTTCATTTTTGGATTATACATATTGAAAAATATTTGGGTTAATTTTTGGGATTTTTCTGAAATACTTGAATTTTTATGAATAGTAAAATACAATAAATTGTGATAAATGCTAAATACTTGATTTACTGGATCATAGTTGATGTAAGGTTGATGTAAGACTACTTGGTTTGAACTCACAAGACATTATTACTATTTGGGATCACATTAATGAAGACTATTCATAGTCTTGAGCAAAAATTTTAAAATTATAATTAAAATATTGTAAACTCCCTCCACCACTCCACTATAAAAACCACCCATCACCCCCTCTTCCTCACAGACAAATCAAGATTCAAGCCTTGCCTAAATTCTAAAAAATACTCTTCCCAATCCCTCTAACCACATCCAAGACCTACTGGTCTCGCCCAAAAGCCAAAAACAAAGTCCTTAATGAGATTCTCAAGGAGGAGTACTCAAGTGGTGAACCTCTCTTCCTTTTTCTTTCAATTTCTTTTACAAATTCCATTATTTTTTATCTCTTCTCACCTCACCTCATCCAAATGTCATGATAATTAAAATACCTTAAATGCATGGTATTTTTATTATTTTAATGGAATATTTAATCAAAATATCACTTTCCCCCTCCTTTAATACTATAAATGCAAGAACCATCCGAGATGTGTTAATTTATCACAATCAAGGAAGAAGGGTTTTCCATTTGCATTACTATCTTCAAGACTGATCATGAAAACTTTTAATGGTTTAAATAGATAATAATATATGTATTTTATCTTATTTAATGTTCTGTAATCCTTGCACACTCATAATAAGAAATAATAATACAAAACAAGTTCATTATGAACAAAATCGTCAAGCCAAATCCAAGTGTTTATCATTAACATATCGAATGAGTCATCCTCATGGTATATAAAAAATCATTATAAGATCATTTATATATATTTAATTTCACTAAAAATATATATTAACAATTCAGGACATTTAACCACATTTCAAATGAACTTTCATTAACGAATACAAGTAAACGGATCATGAAAACCAATGAAGAAAATGCTTCCAAAACAATAAAATTGAACCTCTTAAAACCATAAAAAGGCAATTAATGAACCTAATAAGGTTATAACATATTAATTTCATATTTATGAGGTTATTTAATCATTAATTAATGGTGTTAAATTTTATTATTCAGGTCATTAAGAACAATCAATAGCACCTTCGAGCATAAGGTAAGGGATCCTCTCGCTCACTTCTGTTCAATAATTCCTCTTATGTTGTGTCCTTTTATTTTTAATTCCTAATGATGGGGTATATTTTCACACCTACCCCATACTACCCATATGATATAAAAATAATGTTATACCCTTTTATCTCTCGGTATTCCCTCACAAGAACACATGTTACTATAACGAAATGTTTGTAAGGAGTTTTCTAATCTCAGTTTCATTTCTGTGATATTTCCACTATTCTCCACTTATTTCCGGTATGTGGTTTATGTGTACTTAAATTTATCATATAATATCATAATTGTTTTTATATTTATTTTATTTAATTATTCATTTATGGTTATTATGTTTTGGTCATATGATTCGACTGATTACATTGTGGTAAGGGACTTTGTCTCAACTTTTGCTTCGTTGTGAATTACTTTATATTGTGCACCTAATAATCATTATGTGGTGTACCTAAAACCAATTTGAGATCACTTTTCATTTGAAATTATATTTATATTAAATATCCTTATTCTCATATCATGGATATTTTTATTGTCTAAATCGTATACCATTTTACATATGGTGTTTATTTGGAATGTTTTATAACTATGAAAATAATGATGAATCTTATCCTCTACTCTATATGGATATTGAAATGGAATATTTATATTATATTGAATCTATGTATAAAGAATTATTTGGACATTAATTGATGTGTGGGGCCTACTATATCCCCTCGATGCTCCAACATGTCTTAGGAGACAATCAGTTGGCAATAAACCCTTTGAGTTTGTTTCCAAAAATCAGATGGCTTTTTACCCACAAATATAAACTGTTTCGACAGTATAGTGGTATCATGTGCCAGATACATGACGTCTAAATAATAATAATTCTATTTATTCATTATCAGTAATTACTATCCATGAGGTTTTCACTATGACAAAATCAATGGATGCAGGTTCATTCTCAGTTTATTAATGGCATGTGTTTTTCATTTATTCACCATGCCATATTGACTATGCCAATTTGTTAATGATTTAGTTATTCACTCATGATTCCACTATTTTTAACCCTTACTGAGTGTTTTAACTCACCCCTTTCATTCTTTAACCCTCATTAGGTTGTGAAATGGAGTCATTAATTGAGTTTCTCTGGATGAGGTTTATTAATTTTTGTTAGGTATTATATTTTGTTACCTTTACCAATGTAATTTGAGTTTCATGTATGTATGTAGTTTCTTCAAGACTAAAAAACTGATCATTCCTTTAATATTTCATTCTTTTTAATCATTCCAATATAAAAAGTAATGCACCAGCTCTAGTAAAGAGGGTTTGGGGTGTTACAATTGGTATTAGAGGAAGTTTAGTATAAAACATGGAAACAACATTAGAAAATGTAGATTATGAAACAAATCCCTATGGTTTTATTAGAGGATAAACATATTATAATGTACTCATATTTTGGTAAGTAATATATTATGTGGATCTTTCTAGCAAATACATCCCTGTTTGGATACAAATAGGTAGAGGTGGCTCTAGCACAGATGAACCAAGGAGTGAAAACTCTGACAAGGAGTTTCGGGCTTGACTGGGGGTATCCCAGTACATGACAATGGGCCATGTTTCACTATTGTTATTGACACTCCTAGGGGATTTGAATAGGATAATTCACATTTTCCCTAGAATCCATTATGAAGGATTTTAAGTAAATTTGTTTCCCAAGGAAACCATGTTTATGGGATTATCTATGCATAGAATTTCAAAATTTGTTAAGTTCTTTTATTTTTTAGATATATAATCTAATATATTGTATGTCTTTATTTATAAATGGATCCTAATGGAAGAATTAAAATCAATACTTGTGGAAAATATAGGGATTTACCCACTGAGCAAGTCAACAATGTCAATGTTGTTGAGTTAATAAGGTTTTCCTTATGACTTTTCCATTCCTTCTTGTTTTGAAAATCACAAACACCTTATCTTAAGGAAAATCTCTTTTTAAGAAAAATATCTTTTATAAGAAAAATTGCTTTCTTAAGGAAAATAGCTTTTATATGAAAAATTATCCTTATCTTATTTTCATCCATTATTTTATTAAGTATGAGATTCGGATTCATTTCTATTTTCTCAGAATCGTTGAAACATTGATATAAAGCATTCTGTTTTAGGATTCGGATTCTGTATAAAGGAAGTTTCATTCCGAATTCCGGATATGAACTCTGACTAAGTTCTATTCCAGATTCAGGATGCGAATTCTGAAGAAGAATTCTCATTACGAATTCCAATGAATAATTCTCATTACGAATTCTAATGAATAAATCTCATTCTGAATTCCCATTACGAATTCCAATGAAGAATTATCATTATGAATTCTGTTGACGAATTCTCATTACGAATTCTGATGACGAATTCTCATTCCGAATTCCCATTCCGAATTCACCTATTAAAAAGAATCTGATCATCTTTGTTTTATACACTCTGAATTAATTCAGTCTCTAAAAAATATTTTTCTTTAGACTCCGAACATCTATATTGCTTACATTTCTATAATTTGTCTACTCTTTATTATTGTTCCTTACACTCCAAACCTTCACTCCGATGTTTTCATTCCGAACTTTTATGTTAGAGTTTAAAACGATGTTGTACATTCTGTTACACTTGTTTTGTTATAAAACTATGTCGTCTGTTTTGTTATAAACTAACCGTTGTCTAAGTGACATGTGTACAGGTCCCTCCGATCTTTAAGGAAAATATGACTGTTGGAGAAGGATCCGACCTTACCTATAAATAGGAGATCATTTGAAAGAGCTCGTAGCTGAAAAAGTACTGAATGGCTGAAAAAAGTGCTGAAAGGATGACTAATTTTCTTGAAGTGATTTCTAGAGAAAGAGACTCTTATTAACTCTCAAAGCTTCGTGCGACTCCGAATGTTGGTGATTACATTCGGGGGCTTCCAGGGATAGGAAGACAGAGGTGCCGACTACCTTGAAGTTCGAGGGCTTCCTTGCTGAGGAAGACAGAGGTTGCCAACTACCTTGAAGTTGAGGGCTTGCGGGGATAGAAAAACAGAGACTCCGATCTTTGTATCGAGGGATTACCCTGGTATGGGTAAGACAGACATGCTTGAAAGTATAAATCAAGGGACCTTTATCTAAGGTTGTTGGATACCCTTCTCTTTGGGTTAAAAGACTTATATCTTGTTACTTGTAGTTTTACTACTTGTTTATATTCCGTTGTATTTTGTAATATAAGGAAAGTATAACTTTCTTATACTTCCTTACTTGTACTCTGTTTCATTTAGATTCTATATGCTTTAAGGTAGAATCTCATATTGTAATCTTTTGTTAAGTGTCAACTTCCGGAACCATATTTCCGGAACCTACGTTCGGAATCTCTTTCCAAGTTTGCTTTTAGAATTAGAGGTGTTGTGAATCTACTAAGTTTAACTTTGTTAAAATTAGCCCATTCCTTTGCTTAAGGAAAACATAGTTATTCTTAACTAACTTTAAAGGTTCCAAAGGAATTTTTAAAGTTTAAAATTCCCCCCCCCCCCTCTTGTAAATTGAGCATCTACATCACTATTTCAATCCTACAATTGGTATCAGAGGTTGGAAACCTCTTACTCTATACCAATCTTACATTTGGTATCAGAGCAGGTCTCTGAAATACTTATACTCATGAATAAGTTTTTCTTGCTCACTTTCTCATTCCGAACTTTACCATTCCGTTTCCCATTCCGAACTTTGTGATTACGAACTTTTGCTACTAACAAGGTTGTGTGCAAAGTTATTTTAAGTATGGCAGGAATTAATGTTGGATCAATTGATAATCTGAAACCTACAAGACCACCAATCTTTGATGGTAATGACTATGAATATTGGAGAAATCATATGAAGACTTTTGTTATCAATACTGGAGTAGACAACTTTGTTATGCTTACTGGTGATTATAAAATTCCTGACAAGGAAGTCAGATCTTTTACTAATCAAGAAAAGCAAGAATATCAACTAAACTATAAGGTACGCAACACTTTACTATGTTCAATGACCAGAAATATATATAGCCAAATTTCTTCTTGTGAAGCAGCTAACTTTATATGGAAGAAGTTAGAGGTTACACACTTTGGGACTTCCAAAGTGATTGAGACTAGAAGAGCTATGCTTAGAACTGAATATCATGGCTTCAATTTTCCTTATGGAGAACCTATCTATAAAGTTCAACAAAGATTTATGACTATTGTCAATAGTCTACAATCTATGGGAGAGAATGGTTTAGATGATGAAGCTCTTGTGGATAAAATAATTGATATTACGTCCAATGAGTGGGAATCCAAGAGAAAAGCTATAGATGAGAACAGGAAGGTCACTCAAATTACTCTTGATGAATTATTTGGAACTCTTCTACAACATGAAACTAGAATGAAGAGAGATGCAGACAACATCAAGAAGAAGAATGGAAATGGTACTGTTGCTTTTACTACAACTTCAAATCAGATGAAAGCTAAGACTCCTGAGAGAGTAACCAGATCCAAGTCTAAGAAAGTTATTTTCCAATCCGAATCAAGTGAGAGTGAAGTTTCAGAAAATGAATTAGCAAATCTTGCTCGAAGGATGAACAAGCTAGCTGGACAGAGAAATTTTCAATCTAAGTATAAGAAAAAGGACAGGAAAGATAAGAAAGATGGAGAAGTTACTTGTTATGAATGTAAAAGAGCTAGACATATTAGACCAGATTTCCCTATGCTCAAAAAGAAAGAAAGGAAGGAAAGACATTCAGACAGGAACAGAAAGAAGTATTATAAAGCTAAAGCTAAGAAAGTTCTGAAAGCTAATGACACCTGGAGTGCCAGTGGTGGTGACTCTTCAGATGAATCTTCTGATTATGAATCTTCAGGACAGAAGAATCTTGGTCTTATAGCCAGATTACCTATCGATAATCATTGTCTTATGGCTAAGGTACGAAATGCTGAATCTTTGACCAATGTTTCTTTAAATTCTAATGATAGTAAGTATTATAACTCTTCTAATGAAGAATCATCTTCTGATGAAGAAAATACTTTACCCACTTATGAAGAAGTCTCTAGGTTTGCTGAACTTCTTGAGATTGAGAATTCCAAACTCAATAAGAAACTTGATAAGGCAAACTCTAGGAATTCTATTCTTACAAAAGAGATATCAGATCATTCTAAAGATCTTGATAAGAAAAATGCTGATTTTGAAAATATTTCAAAAAATCTTGAGGAAGTAAGTTCTGAGAAGAACAAAATTTCTAAAGAATTAGAAAAAGTAATTTCTATGAAAAATGTTTTCGAGCCAAACTCTAGTTCTAAAACTAATGATTTTGAGAATAAAAACTTGGTTGTAAAACCCAAGTCCGAAATTTTTTCCTTAAAGAAGTGTTTATCAAACTTTACCCATGGTAAAGAAAATTTTGATAAGATGTATTCCCAAATATGACCTTTAAGAAATAAATCCGGATTTGGTTATACCCATGCAAAACCTATTTTTAGTAACAATTATTTTGTTCTTCAAAGTGTCCCATTTTGTACCAAGTGTCAATGTGGTGGTCACTGGGCAAAGAATTCTTCCTTAAACAAAATCCAATCTCTAGGATTTCACAAAGCTTACTTTTCTAAGAAGATGTGGGTTCTTAAAATTTTATTGTCTGGAAATCTCGGATCCAAACAAGTTTGGATTCCGAAAATCTAATTTTCTTATTAATTTCAGGAAAACAAAGAGAGTATCAGCAACAATACATGGTACATGGATAGTGGATGTTCCCGGAACATGACTGGTAACAAAAGTTTTTTTGAAAGGATTATCAAAACGAAAGGAGGAAAGGTAACTTTCAGAGATAATTCTAAAGGAGATATTATTCTTCAGTTTATCGGAACGCAAGAACAACTTGCGGATATTTTCACAAAATCTTTGCCTTCTGATAGATTTGAATATATTAAACAGAAGTTAGGAATGATAACCGTAAGGTAATCTCTCTTAATTATCTTTCTGTTGAAAAA
The DNA here is from genome assembly GCA_963277665.1 of Viscum album. Taxonomy (NCBI): domain Eukaryota; kingdom Viridiplantae; phylum Streptophyta; class Magnoliopsida; order Santalales; family Viscaceae; genus Viscum; species Viscum album. Next base: position 184,143,494 of record OY728156.1, on the reverse strand, counting down.
AATCTCCTTACAGTAATAATCCTCTTTTCATAGGGGGAGTACATTTGAATGTTTGTTTAACAAAGTTTTTCAAAAAAAAATTTCAAACTTTTCGGAACGAAGATTTCCGGAATGGAGATTTCCGGAACTATAATTCTTCAAGAATGGACATGTTCGTACCGAATAATTCTGGAATAGAAGTGTTCGTATTGAAAATTTCCGGAATGGAAAATTTCGTACTAGAATTTTCAAAACAGAATTTTCATACTAAATTCTTCGTAATGTGTTTTTCGTACTAAGTTTATTTTCCATAGTAAAATTTTTGCGAAATCTGTCTTCTCATAATAAAGTTTTTTTTTCTAGTCTTTGTTATATTACCCATTACGAATAATCCTCTTAATCCAATCCGAAAGGTATGATTACCTTACTCAAGTTTTCGTAGTCATATTTTGCTCGCTGGCATTTTCTTGTATTATGTTTTCGGATTTTAGTTTTCTTAATTCCTTGTTTAAATAAAAACCTCAAAAAGATTGGATTCAAGTTTTCAACCGTCAGATCTGATCTCAGCTTATCACAACCGTTAGATCAACCGTGGAAGTTGAACCGTCATTTCATTGCCTATATAAAGGGGACCCAAATACTCGTCCCACATCGATTTCAAGCTCTCGCGTCCTGAAGCTCTACCCCTCTGTTTTAAGGCCGTTCCAAACTACAGTTGTCTCCATTCCGAACTTCTCAGAGGATTACAGATCCGAATGTCTGCGGATTTAGCGTCTCAAGAAATGTCATCCACCAAGCCTATTTCGCAATGGTTAGTTTACAGAGAAAGGTTAGTCCATCCGGATTTCTTCAACAACTATGATTCTCTTATTTCAAAGAACATTAAGTTGAATGGCTGGGAAGATGTTTCTGTATCCAAACCAGGGACTCAAGATGATGTTTTTACAGAGTTACTTGTTGGGTTATATGAAACAGTTTCCTTCTTCCAGGAAGATAATAGGGAGAAGTTTTCTTTTAAGTCTTATGGAAAGACCTACGAACTTTCTTATACCAAGGCAGCAAGCTTGGTAGGGTTGTCCTATGAATGAGAAGCCGAATTTATTTCTCATGTTTTTTCGGACTCTAAGGGTAGCTTCGACAAGGAAAAATCCTTAGAAACTCTCGGACTGGTTGATGACAAGGCTCCGAAGATTGCCAGTTTATCCACAAATTTCCGGATTCTAGTGTTGTGGGTGCAAGGACTTATCGTACCGAGAAAAGGTGATAAAGATGGCTTGAAGAAGAGTGAGATCTATATCTTAGATTTTCTGATGAGGCACATTCTTATAACCATTGAGAATCTTATGAAAGGAAATCTCAGAGCTCAAATCGTAATGTACCCAGCAATATTATCCAAGTTGATAGTTCGGTGCCTTGAATCTTTCAAGGAAGCCTGCAGATCTAAGCCAAGGGTTTGTAAAATTTTGATGGTTAGTGATGAAACCCTTAAGAGGATGGATGTGGCTTTCAACAAGGAGATTGGTGAGTTCGTTAATTTGACTAATCAAGAAGAAACGGTTCCTAAGGCTGCTGAACCGGAATCATCCAAACCAGTAAAGAAAAGAAAGTTGAAGGAAGTTGCAGCTGAAGTCGAAGATCCTAAGTCTAAGGAAGTTCAAACTGCACCTCCCAAACCAAAGAAGAAGAAGGCCTATCCTGATGAGGTTGTTGCGAAGTGGAGAGCAGATAAAGAGAAAAGGAAAGAAGTGGATCCGCAGTTCGGATTGGACCCTGCAGAATCTAAGGCCCTAAAGGAGAAAACTGTTGATGAGCTTCAAAAACAAGTAAAGGAAAAGAAGCTTTAGAAGAATATGTCAGAAGCCGAGGCAGTCCAAGATTTGTTGAAATTTAATGAAATAGTATCCGGAAGCATTCCAGTTCCAAGATCTTTCTCCTTGGAATCTCTACCTGAGACTCCAGAAAGAAACCTTGATTTTCCGGAAGAGACTACAGCTGAGCATGTTGAGAAAATCGAGCAGATTCAGCAAGTGGGTGAGGAAGAAGAAGTTGCTGAAGGAAGTGGTGAAACAGGAGATCTTTTGAAACAAGTGGATGATTATAAAGGATCACCTTCGGAACATCTATCAATCTGAACTTCAAAGGCTGAATCCTCTAAGTTAGTAACTCCATAAAAGGATAAGAATGAGTAAGATGTTGTTCAGAAAGTTGTTGATGAGATTGTTCAAGTGTCTACTGGCGAGCAAAAAACTCCTAATCAAGAATCAATTACGAAATAAGACAAGGGAAAGAAACTCCTTGTTGAAACTCAGAAATCAGTGGCTAGCAAGAAAAGGGAATTTGGTGATTCATCTAAAAGGAAGTTGGAGCATATTGAGGAAGAAAACTCTCCAAGAAAGATTTCAGATTCAGAGTCATCTTCGTTGGGGCATGACTTTGTTGTTCAGTCCTTAAAGAAGTTGGTGGGAACCATTCCGACCTTCTCTAGTATTGAATCAAGATGCCAGATGCTCCAACATGCTCTAAATCAGAAAACTGACTCCGTATCTATGGTTATGGACAAGTGCGTTGAGATTGAGGCTCAGTTCAAAACGTTTTTTGTTGGTTACGAAGCTCATAGAAGATCTTGCAAGAGGATGACAAACTGGTCGAAGAAGACCGTGGAAGAGATGAGGTTGTTCGATGAGTTTCAAGACAATGTTAAAGATGCTTTTGAAACCTAGGACAAGAAGATAAATGAGTTAACTGCATCCTTCGAAGATAAGTTGACAGAAGAAAAGAACTTCCGGATTCAAGAAGTGAGAGATCTGAATGGGAAGACGAATTCTGTTTCTCAAAACTGGAAGTTTTAAAGGGATCATCGAATTGATTTTGAAGAAAGGATGAAGGCTCAGGAAGAAAAGATCAAATCTCAGGAAGAAAAGATGAAAGCCCAGGAAGAATAAATTGAAGCTCAATCCGCAAGAATAGTTGTCTTAGAGAAGCAAGCTGAAGAATATCATAAAGACCTGAAGAAGATCAAGATTATTCTAAAGGGGCTCATGTCGAAGGAAAAAGATCCGAAATAACCAAATCCGATCTTTTTGTTGTATTCCTTTTGTTGCTGAGATTTCAAATATAATGAAAGTCGTGCTTGTCATTTCTATTGTTGTCATTACTAATTTTTCAAGTACTTTGTTATTTTTTCCACTCCCTCCAATTCTTTTTGAAAATCACAAAGGGGGAGAAGGAAAAGATCCTTAAGAAAAAGAAGAACTCTAATAAGAGTTTATCAAAGGGGGAGAAGAAAAAGACCCTTAAGAAAAAGAAAAACTCTAATAAGAGTTTGTTTAAGGGGGAGCTTTTTCATTAAAGAAGACCTTCTTATTTATCACTCCGGAAATCTGAATATGATCCTTAGAGTTTCAAAGCCTAAGGGGGAGTTAGTCGTATTCATCAATATCCTTAAAGAAAATGGAGATAAGCCTTAATGTTTTTCTTTCTTCTTAGAATTTCTTTTTCGTAAGAATGTTTGTGATTTCCAAAAAGGGGGAGATTATTGAGTCAATAAGGTTTTCCTTATGACTTTTCCATTCCTTCTTTTTTTGAAAATCACAAACACCTTATCTTAAGGAAAATCGCTTTTATAAGAAAAATCGCTTTTATAATAAAAATTGCTTACTTAAGGAAAATAGCTTTTATATGAAAAATTATCCTTATCTTATTTTCATCCATATTTTTATTAAGTATGAGATTCGGATTAATTTCTATTTTCTCGGAATTGTTGAAACTTTGATATAAAGAATTCTGTTTTAGGATTCGGATTCTGGATAAAGGAAGTTTCATTACGAATTCCGGATATGAACTCTGACTAAGTTCTATTCTAGATTCAGGATACGAATTATGAAGAAGAATTCTCATTACGAATTCCAATGAAGAATTCTCATTATGAATTCTAATGAAGAAATCTCATTCTGAATTCCCATTACGAATTCCAATGAAGAATTCTCATTACGAATTATGTTGACGAATTCTCATTACGAATTCTGATGACAAATTCTCATTCCGAATTCCCATTCTGAATTCACCTATTAAACAGAATCTGATCATCTTTGTTTTATACACTCTGAATTAATTCAGACACTGAAAAATATTTTGGTTAGACTCTGAACTTCTATATTGATTACATTTCTATAATTTGTCTACTCTTTATTATTTTTCCTTACACTCCAAACCTTCACTCCGAAGTTTTCATTCCGAACGTTTATGTTAGAGTTTAAAACGATTTCGTACATTCTGTTACACTTGTTTTGTTATAAAATGATGTCGTCTGTTTTGTTATAAACTAACCGTTGTCTAAGTGACACGTGTACAGGTCCATCCGATCTTTAAGGAAAATATGACCGTTGGAGAAGGAGCCGACCTTACCTATAAATAGGAGCTCATTTGAAAGAGCTCGTAGCTGAAAAAGTACTGAATGGCTGAAAAAAGTGCTGAAAGGCTGACTAATTTGCTTGAAGTGATTTCTAGAGAGAGAGACTCTTATTAACTCTCAAAGATTCGTGTGACTCCGAATGTTGGTGATTACATTCGAGGGCTTCTGGGGATAGGAAGACAGAGGTGCCGACTACCTTGAAGTTCGAGGGCTTCCTTGCTGAGGAAGATAGAGGTTGCCAACTACCTTGAAGTTGAGGTCTTGCGGGGATAGCAAGACATAGACTCCGATCTTCGTATCGAGGGCTTACCCTGGTGTGGGTAAGACAGACTTTCTTGAAAGTATAAATCAATGGACCTTTATCCAAGGTTGTTGTATACCCTTCTCTTTGGGTTAAAAGACTTATATCTTGTTACTTGTAGTTTTACTACTTGTTTATATTCCGCTGAATTTTGTAATATAAGGAAAGTATAACTTTCTTATACTTCCTTACTTGTACTCTGTTTCATTTAGATTCTATACGCTTTAAGGTAGAATCTCATATTGTAATCTTTTGTTAAGTGTCAACTTCTGGAACCATATTTCCAGAACCTACGTTCGGAATCTCTTTCCAAGTTTGCTTTTGGAATTAGAGGTGTTGTGAATCTACTAAGTTTAACTTTGTTAAACTTAGCCCTTTCCTTTGCTTAAGGAAAACATAGTTATTCTTAACTAACTTTAAAGGTTCCAGAGGAATTTTTAAAGTTTATAATTCACCCCCCCCCCCTCTTGTAAATTGAGCATCTACATCACTATTTCGATCATACAAATGTTAGAGAAGATCAAATCATGACCATATAGGGGCAACTTACTCAATTTGTGAAGAATAACTATTCCACACTTGTGTTGGATCATTTCATGTAGTAGAAGCCCCAATATTTAATTGGGACTACTAATCCGATGGTAGCTGAGCAGTGTATCAAGTCCCTTGAAAAGATATTCATGGAATTAATGTGAAATGAAGATGAAAAGGTAGTGATGGCAGTATATTGTATCTAGGGAGATGTTGATCAATGGTGGTCCTTGATCCATAATACATCTGAGGAAAAGGAAATAAAAGATATGGAATGGAGGAATTTTAAGGGAATATTCTTTGAAAAATATTTCCCATGTGTGCAACGAACCGAGATGAAGAAGAAATTATTAAGCTTCAAGCAAAGGGAAGAAGACAGTGTTGTAGAGTATGAGGCAACCTTTTCAATACTAGCCTGGTATGACATAGATTATATACATGACTCGAAAGACAATATTGATCATTTCATTTAAGGTATTAATCCATGTCTTTGAAGGGAACTTTCTTATCAATCATTTTCATGATATGATGAAATTGTATTAAGTGCAATAAAAATAGAGGGAGTTTTCAAGATAAGATTCATTCTATGGAAACCAAGTTAAGAAGTAGTACTCTGATAACCATGGAAAAGGTGAAGCACCAAAGAAGAACACGGGAATGAAGAAATTACGATTATGAAAGAACTATGGAAGAAATCCTCTCAGGAAATGCTTGAAATTCATATGAGTCTGATATATGTTTGGAAAAAATGGTCATCAATCTAATGAATGAAAGTGGAAGAAACAAGCTGATGATGTTCAATGCTATAATTGTAGAGAGATGGTACACTATACAAGTGATTGTCCTAAGTGCCAAGGAAACATTCCTTAGAAATGCCACGAGAGAAAGGGAAATATTATGTGATTTCAACAGCCAAGGTTGAAGTTCCTAATGATGTGGTAGAACGTACTTTAATTGATTCCTCAAACATGGCCAATGCATTATTTGATTCAGGATCATCACATTCATTTATATCTTCCTATTTTTCCAAGAAATTTAGACATGTCCAATTTGATTTAATAAATTAGTTTTCAGTCAAAACTCCTAGGGGAAGCATCATTGCAACAAAGGAGTTCTGATCAGTCCCCCTCAAGAAACATAAACGTGATTTAGTTGCTAATATTATCATCATACCAATGATTGAATTTTATATAATTATCGGTATGAATTGGTTATCAAATTATGATGTGCAGATCTATTGCAAGAAGAAGGAAGTTAAAAATTTTGAAAATGGTGTAGAATCCCTTATCTTTAGAGAAAAAACCTCTCCATATGAATCTTGTCTAGATCCTCCTCTAGTAGCTCTACTAAATGTAATTCCTAAAGAGGAAGATATCCCAATATCTATGGGTTAGGGAATAAATCTTTAAATTGAAGATGTACATATAGTGCAAGAATATTGATGTAATTCTAGAGGATTTACCTGGACATCCCCTAGAGCGGGAAGTTGAGTTCTATATTGATTTAATTCCTGGTACAAGACCTATATCAAAGACTCCCTATAGAGTGGCCACAATGGAATTATTGGAGCAAGAGAAACAACTAGAGGAATTGAGTGACGAAATATTTATTCAACCTAATGTTTCTTCCTGGGGATCTCATGTCATCTGTGTCAAGAAGAAGGATAGATCTATGAGGCTATGCATTAATTATAGGGAAATCAATGCTATTACAATAAAGAATAAGTATCATCTTCCATGGATTGATGATTTTTTGGATTAAAATAGGGAGAAAAATACTTTTCGAAGGTTGACCATTGATCTGGATACCATCAATTGGGTGTGAGGAAGGAAGATATTCCAAAGATAGCATTTTGAACCAGGTATGAGAATTACGAGTTTATAGTGATTCTATTTGGACTAACTAATGCACCCTCTATTTTTAGGGATTTAATTAATATAGTTTTCAAGGAATATTTTGCTAACTTACTTTTATAATTTATCGATGATATCCTAGTATACTCTAAAATCTATGAATTCCATGACAATCACTTGCGGATTATTCTAAAAACTCTTAGAAGGAATGAATTTAAGTGTGAATTTTGTAATCAATAAGTTTCTTTTCTTAGCAATATTTTCTTTAAGGATGGAATCTTAGTTGATCCTTGGAAGATAAAGGCAATCCAAGAATGGCCCATGCTAACAAAAATAACCAAGGTATGTACTTTTATTGGCTTAGAGGGTTACTATCGGAATTTCATCCTGAATTTTTCCTGAATGTCTAACATGCTAAAAAACTCACATGTAATGGGGTTACGTCTGTATGGATGAAAGAATATATATATTTCATTGAATAATTTAAAAGAAGACTACTCAATGATCTAATTTTGACTCTTCCATCTGGAAATGATGGATTTGTGATATACAGTGATGCATCAATTAATGGACTTGGTTTTTTCCTTATGCAAAATGATAAAGTTATTTCTTATTCATCATGAGAGTTGAAGTCTCATGTGAAAAATTACCCAATTCATGATCTTGAGTTAGAATCCATAGTCATTGCTCTGAAAATATGGAGACATTATCTCTTCGGAGAAAGATGTGAGATTTATACAGACCATAAGAGTTTGAAATACATTTTCACACAAAAAGAACACAACATGAGGAAATGCATATGGATTGAGTTAATAAAATATTATGATTTTTCAATAAGCTACCACCCCCTAAAGAAAAATAAGGTGGCAGATGCATTAAGTAGGAAAGATAATGGACTCCAGACCCAATTGAGGATTGAGAGAGATCCTATATTAATGGATATACTAAATATTGATATGGTAATTGTTAAAGAAGGGGAAACATTTTTCCTCATTCAAATTATTTCTAAACCAACTTTACTAGAGAGGATAAAAATCTCTCAATCTGATGAAGAGAATCTATAAAAAACTAATGCTGCTAAGGATGGGAGATTGGAATTCTTTGTGTATGAAGAAGGAGTTTTGAAATTTGGGAAGAGGTTATGGGTTCCATCAGTACATTAGAAAAAAATTGAACTATTAGACGATGATCATAGATCAAATTTCTCTATACACCCAGGTAGCACAAAGATGTATTGAGATATGAAGGAATATTTTTGGTGGGATAATATTCAGGGAGAAATCGCTGACAATGTGTTAAGGTGTCTGGGTTGTCAACAATTGAAGATAGAGAGACAACATCCTAGAGGGGTGATGCAACCTCTCTCTATTCCTATGTGGGATTGGGATGACATTACGATATATTTTTCACCGGACTAATGAGGACACCTAGAAGGAATGATGCAATATGGGTAATTGTTGATCGTCTCCCAAAATCAGCACATTTCATTACTATGGGAGAGGATTTACCACTTGATCACTTGGAAAGACTTTATATTAATGAAGTTGTAAGACTTTATGGTGAACCTATATTGATTTTTTAATATCAATATCACTGGTTTACATCAAAATTCTATAAAAGTCTCCATAAGGCATTAGATACTGAGCTTCATATGAGTACTTCTTATCACCCCCAAACCGACGAACAGTCTGAAAGGACTATTCAAACACTAGAAGTCATGTTGAGATCATTACCTCTTGACATTCAAGGTATATGGGATCAATACTTGAATTTTGTGGAATTTTCCTACAATAATAGTTTCCATTGTAGTATCCAAATAGATCCATATGGAGCATTATATGGAAATAGATGTTGAACTCTAACTTGTTGGGATGAAGTTGATTAGAGGAGCCTTATCGGCCCAGAACTTATTGAAGAGACCATGTCAAAGGTAAACACAATTCAAACTCATATTAAATCTTCCCAAATTAGTCAGAAGTGTTATGCTGATAACCGAAGAAAGGATTTGGAATTCTAAGTGGGAGATCATGTCATTTTAAAAGTATCTTCATGGAAGGGTGTCTTAATGTTTGGTAAGAAAGGGAAACGGAGCCCCAGGTACATCAGACCATTTTAAATTCTAGAAAGAATCGGAGTTATACCTTAACATTTAGCAATGTCGCCAACCCTCTCCAATGTTAATGATGTGTTGCATGTGTAATTGGTGAAGAAATACATGTCATACCCAATTCATGTACCCACGTATGAAGAAATAGTACTGGAACCTGGTTTTTCATACTGTGAAGAGCCTATCAGGATTCTTGACACAAGGGAGCAGGTATTGAGAAATCAGATAACTCACCACGTAAAGGATCATTAGAGAAACCATAATATTGAGGAAGCAACATGGGAACCTGAGGATGTTATGAAGAATAACCACCAACATTTTTTTGAAGGACTTTATTAATGAAAAATTTCAGGGATGAAATTTCTGATAGAGGGAATAATATAACATGCCAAACATTTTATTGTACATTTCTCTTAAATACATTCTATTAATTAGATAGGTTATATTTCATAAATCATGGATTTTCTTTGAAACAAAACTTGGTTATTTAAGATATATTCATAACATTTCCTTTAACCATAAATTTTTCACTTTTGTGTTTTGATTTTTTTTTTAAAGGGCATTCACAGTTGCAATCATGATGATATTTAGAGTCTGATACAATTAACATAATTTTTGGTGAATAGTAACCTACCCTTATGAATAGTAACCTGCCGTTATGAATAGTAAATTACCCTTATGAATAGTAATATGACTCTTATGAATGGTATCCATACCCATGAATGTATAAATAAATTTAGGAACCTAAAAAATGAAGATGAATATTTTATATGTTTATATTTTTTGATTAAATAATGATTTTAATTAAAAACTAAATTTATCATATTTAGAAAATTATTTTTGAAAAATGGAGTTCATTTTTGGATTATACAAGTCAAAATATAGTTAGGTTGAATTTTTTGGATTTTTCCAAAATACTTGAATTTTTGATGAATAGTAAAATACAATAAATTGCAATAAAGTCTAAATACTTGATTTACTGCATCATAGATGATGCAAGAAAGATGTAAGCCCACTTGGTTTGTACTCAAATGCCATTATTACTATTTAGGATCACATGAATAAAGACTATTCATAGTCTTCAGTAAAAATTTTAAAATAATAATTAAAATAATGTAAAATCAATCATCCCCTCCACTATATAAACCATCCCTCATCCCCTCTTCCTCCCACACCACTCAAGATTCAAGACATGTCTAAACACATCCAAATACTCCACTTAATCCCTCTCTCCACATCCAAGGCCTTCTAGTTTCACCAAAATGCAAAAAACAAGGGCCTTAAAGAGATTCCCAAGAGGAGTACTCAAGAGGTGAACATCTCTTCCTTTTTCTTTAATTTCTTTTACAAATGAAATTATTTTATTATCTATTCTCACCTAATCTAATCCAAGTGACATTATAATTCCATTACCTTACATGTACTTTATTTTCATTATTATAATGGAATATTTCATCATAATATCTATTTATTTCTATCCTTTTATACTATAAATGCAAACACTTTCCGAGATGTGTTAATTTATCACACTCGAGGAAGACGGGTTTTCAATTTGCATTACTATATTAAAGACTTGTAATGAAATATTTTTAATCATTGAAACAGATCATAATATATTTATTTTATCTTATTTAATGTTTTTTAATCCTTACACACTGATAATATGGAATAATAATACAAAACAAGTTCATTGTGCACAAAACTGTAAAGCCAAATCCATGCATTTATCATTAATTTATCGAATGATTCATCCTCCGAGTATATAACCAAAATAATTATAATATAATTTATATCTCTATAATGTATTTAATAATATATATTAACAATTATGAATGTTTTACCACATTTCAAATGTACTTTCATTCATTAATACAAGTAAACAGATCATGAAAACGAAGGAAGAAAATGCTTTCAAAACAATAAAATTGAACCTCTTAAACCTGTCAAAATGACCTTTAATTAACCTAAAAAGGTTATACCATATCAATTAAATATTTTTTAGGTTCTTTAATTATTAATTAATTGATATAAATTTTGTTATTCTGGTCGTTAAGAACAGTCAAGAACACCTTCGAGCATAAGGTAAGGGATCATCTCTCTCTCTTTTGTTCAAGAATTCCCCTTAGGTTGGGTCCTTTATTTTTAATCCCTAATGAGGGGTATATTTTTAAACCTCACCTATACTACCCTTATGATATATAAATAATATTATACCCCTTTACCTCTCATTATTCCCTCATAAGAACACCTGTTACCATACAGAAATGTTTGATAGGGGTTTTCTCATCTCACTTTCATTTCAGTGAAATTCCCATTGTTAGCCCCATATATCTTGTATATGGGGTAAGTTTAAATAAATTTGTCATATAATATCATTATTTCCTCTATATTAATTTTATTTAAGGATTCATTTTGTTTTTATTACGTTTTTGTCATATGATTCGATTGATTACACTGTGGTAAGAAACTTTGTCTCAACATCCATTTCGTTGGGACTTACTTTGTATTGTGCTCCTAATAATATGTATGTGTTGTACCTACTTCCCATTTGAGATCACATTTCATTTTAAATTTTATTTTTATTAAATATTCATATTCTCATATCATGGATATGTTTATTGTCTAAACTGTATACCATTTTACATACGGTGTTTATTTGGAATGTTGCTTTAACTGTAGAAATATTGATGAATCTATATCCTCTACTCTATATGGATATTGAAATGGAATCCTTCTCCTGTATTGAATCTATTTATAAATAATTATTTGGAAATTCAGGGATTGGTAGGGCCCTCTATATCCACTTGATGCATCGGCAGGTCTCATGAGACAATTAGTTAGCGACAAACCGTTTGAGTTTTCTCCCAAAAATTAGACGAGTTTCTACCCACAGACATAAACCTTTTCGATGGTATAGTGGTATCATATTCCAGATACATGATGTCAAAATAATAAGCATTAGATTTATTCATTATCATTTATTACTATCCATGAGGTTTTCACTATGATAAAATATATTGATGCAGTTTCATTCTCAGTTTATTAATGACATGTGTTTTTCATTTATTCACCAATCCATATTCGTATTTCCATTTTGTTAATGATTATGTTATTAACTCTTGCTTCCACAATTTTTAACCCTTACTGAGCATTTTATCTCACTAAATTCATTTGTTTACCTTCAACAGGTTATGAAGAGGAGATAATGAATTGAGTTTTTGTGGATGCAGTTTATTAGTTTTTGTTATCAATCTTATTTTGTTACATTTCCCAATGAAATTTGAGTTTCATGTTTGTATCTAGTTTCTTCAAGACTACTAAATTGATAGTTCCATTGGGATTTCATTCCTTTTAAGAATGCCGATATAAAAATCAGTGCACCATCTCCAGTCTAGAGGGGTCATGTTGTTACCAAAAAGTAAAAAATCATAAAAATGATAGTTTCTTGAGAAAACATAAGAAATAATGAAATCATTTTCCTTAAAAATAGTAGTTTTACTAATGGAGGGTTAAAAAAATCATAAACCCATTTTATTACATCGTTAAACAAAAATATATCAATTAAAACTCATAAATTCTTGAAAACTCATGTAGTCATTTTGAGATATTATCCTTACACTCACCAATATAAGAACCCTTGCATAAACCCCTATAACGGAATCACATTCATTGTCAATACGACATGTCTCTTACCCAATACATTAGAGGTCTATATGAGTCCTACCCCTCATCATATAAAATTTTCATGTTTAATAACATTAGTAAAACATATAAAATATTTCTTATATGTTATAAAATCATAAAATTTGACATCACAAACCATAAGTAGAGTCCCTTTAAAATATCACATAAATTAAGATAAAATATCCTTTTCCTTGGGAAAAATTTTGAAACTAAAATTCCAAGAGTGAGAATATGAAATTGTTTAAAAATTTAAAGAAAAATTTAAAGTATTATTGATAATTAATAATGGATATGAATGATGTAAAATGTAATAATTTTTTAAACATTAAAAAAATATTCTTTTCATAATATGTTAAAAAAACCTGTGTAGAAAATGTTGAAAATATTTCATTTAAAAACTTTTGACAAAAAGTAAAAAAAATTAAAATGAAATTTAATAATCTATTAATTATAAATAATAATATTCATGAAGCATTTAAAAGAACATGGATATAGAGGGAAAATAATTTAAGACATTAAAAATAATGTTTTAATGAAAAATCCATTACCTCGTCTCCCAAATCTCCATATAAGTATTTTAATTTCTTGAATCATAAAATTGTATTAATTATATAATTGATTAAGAACATTTTTCATGTTTATTAATTTACTATTATTCATTTTTTCAATAATTACAATATTTTAATTAGTTACTAAGTTGGATAAGTTTGCATCCGACCTTTTGATGTTGTTTGGTTCGTAATCTCTAAAATAACATTAGTGTGTCAAATGTGTTCAAAGGTTTCATTGTTCCATAATATAAAAAATATTAATAATTTTAAATTTTTAGTTTTTATATATTAAATATAATTTTATAACCATCCATGTATGTTGGTCATGAAAAATATAATGTACCATTTCATAAAAGCGGTAGACCACACGTACATAAGCGCAACAGTACCATTTATCTAATGGATGAAAAGGAGAAAAGTAGATAAATACTAACTTTAAAAAATCAAAATAATATAATAAATTTTATATTTATTCTTTAAACCTATTATTATTATAGACCATGTGAGTCATAAATGAAAAATAAATTAAATCAACTTCTTGAATATGGTAGTCCACACAAGCAACATTATATTTTTTCTACAGATGGTAGGGTAAAAAGTTAGATGATATATTAACATTAAAGAGTCATAAAAATTCCATAAATATCATATATATTAATTAAATCTGTATTTAAAACCATGTGTGAGAGGTGGTGATGAAAAAAAAATACATATATTCATCGAGGCAGTATTCTTCATGTACACATGGGAAACATTTTCATTTATCATGGGATGGAAAATATATATAAAATGGTTATTAAATTAACATAATAATATTTCAGTATATTAAATATACTGATTTAATTATATTATTATGGATATAATATATTTTAATTTGATATAACAATACATAAACATGAAATAATTCGGTTAAGACTTATACATTCTACTTGGATATCTTCCGTTGGATTACACCATAAGCCTTCTAGGATTTGTCTTTTTGGGATACCAAGACCTCTAGGAGATGAGAGTTTGGAATTTATTTGGGTGGATAATGTTTAATATAGATAACTCAAGGTGTATGGATAAGTGATTATAGGAGGTTACCTTTTTTAATTGAGTGGAGTGAAACTCTTTTAAATTAAATTAAAAGGATAAAATGACAACTGAGAAGGGGGGATGAATCAATAGTTTACTTTTTATAGGATTAAAAATTTTAAGAAACTTAACCCCTGCTACCTATTAATTTTTTTTTCATTATCAACCATTAAAAAAACTTTAGCATATAAGAATAGTAAATCAAGTATGGCACACATGATTTAGAAGGTTAAACCTCAATCTGATAACCTATATCTTTTATATAGCCACTCCCATGGGTCTATAGAAATCCACTACAATGAAAAAGTGAATAAAACATGTGTAAACTCCAATTATAAAACTTCAATATCCAGGTAGAAAAGATTATACTAACTCTCATAAGTTTAGAATGTTTTATTAAAGAACAATTAATCCAAATATGAGATTAAATGCATTATTAAATCTACCCAACAAATGCTCAGTCTGAATCCTCAATCTGATTTGCCTAATTCCAATCTTCTCAATATGGTAAGGATATTTTTGATTTTTCCTTTCCTTAAACATTCAATGAAAACATCTTCAATCTGGTGGGAACCTTTCACTTTGAATTCTATAGTGATCTTCCTTTTTTACATGTGTGAAAGTTACAAACGAGTTAATGATCTGAGCACGTAATTATAGGCAACTCAGAAAATAAGGCAGGAAAACTTGGAAATCATTACCCCTTCCTTGAATCTCAAAAACATAAAAAATATCTCATATTTAATCTTTAATATTTTACTTCATCAAAGTTCCATAAATTTCTTCACGATTTACGCAATATTCAAATTTGGGTTTGATAATGTCGAATCATGATTCTGATTTTTCAAGAAACATGCTCAGAAATGTAGTTCAAGTTTTCTCATAAACATGATCAAAAATGTGGTTTGGTTTTTCTTAGAAACATGTTTAGAAAATTGTTTCATATTTCATAGAAACATGATTAGAATAGTGGTTTATTTATCTCAAAGAAAATTATTATAAAATTCTTAGAAAATTGGTTTAGTATTATTTATAAAACAGGATATGATTTTTTAAGAAAATAGGTTTCGATTTTCTTAGAATTCAGGTTTGGAATTTCTCAAAAATTTGGTTCTGATTTTCTTATAATTCTGGTTCCAATTTTCTTTGAATTCAGATTTCAGTTTCCTCAGATTAAAAGTTCTAATTTTCTCATAATTCTGGTTTTGATTTCCTTAGAATTCAAGTTCTGATTTGTATAGAATTCAGGTTCTAATTTTCTTAGAATTAATGTTCCGATTTTCTGACAATTCAGGTACCAATTTTCTCAGAATTCATGTTCTTGTTTCTTCAGACATAAGGATCTTATTTGTGCATAATTTAGGTTCTGATTTGTACAGAATTCAGGTTCTGATTTTCTCAAAATTCTGATTCTGATTTCCTTAGAATACATGTACTGATTTGTGAAAAAATCAGGTTCTGATTTGTGCAGAATTTAGGTTTCGATTTTCTCAAAATTTAGTTTCTGATTTCTTCATAATTTAAGTTCCAATTTGTGTAGAATTCTTGTTTTGATTTGTGCATAATTTAGGATTTCAATTGATTATAAATCTAGGTCATATTTGATTAGAATTATAGATCAGATTTTTTCTATAATGTTGCTCAGAATTCTAGATCTGATTTTTCTCATAATGTTTCTCATAATTCTAGATCTTATTTTTCTCATAATTTTTCTCAAAATTTTGGATCTTATTTTTCTCTAAATTTTACTCATTGAATGTCTTCAAACATCTTCACAATTTCTTCAAAAGATTGTATCACGAATAAATTCATGATTTGTGAGAACTTAAGATTATGAAAGCATCATCAAACTTATTTAGTTAGTTTGAGAAACATTTTATCTTCTAACTCTTCGACAACATACTTCTTCAATATTCTCTAGCAACCAAAAGGACTTCAACAATATCTATCAAACTCAGAAAATTCTTTTAAAATCAGTAAAATCTTTTTTTCTCAGCAACTTCCTTCAAACATAGAAACTTCCTTTAAGCTCAGTGACTTCCTTAAACACAAAAACTTTGTTCCTTCTTAGTAACAAAGAAAAACATCAAGAAACCACGATCCTCATCTTTCGGTATATCAAAATAATTCTTCCACAAAAAGGTTAGTTGTAAAAAAATACAAATCTTTGTTAAAAAACACCAAAAATATTCTTTAATCTCCCCCTTTGGATTTGTTAACAACCTTTCTTAACAGCTTTTCCAACCCTCAAAAATTTTCCACAACTCAATTTTTTGACTTTTATCAAAACATAGCCTTTCTCAAAAGAGAGTGCCCTAACACCACACTACTGGATAATGTAATTTTTTTAAGGACTTCAATCCCTCTGTGGCAAGAAAATTTTCTGCCCATGTAAAGATATACTCCCCCTTACTCAAACTCACCCTTTACTTTTATCTTTATCTTTCTCACTTTTCTTTTTCTCTACTCTACTAAATTAAAACCACATATTAATATTAATAAAATAAAGCTACGTAAAAATTTCTTACAAATTTTTTTTCTTACTCTCCCCTTTTTTCAACATAATCCAAATCACAGTGAGGGTACTTTTTTATGAGGTTTAGGAAGACATGGGAAAAGGATGAACATGGAGTTATAGCCTCAATTTGACAAACCTTTTCTTCGACATTTCCTTTGTAAATATATCAGCAATCTAATAATTTTTTGATGTGTATTCCAATAAAACATCTCCATTAACAACTTTATCTTTTCTGAAGTGAAATTTTATATCATAGTGTTTTGATATTGTGTGTTTCATAGGATTCATAAAAAGATCAATTACACTCTGATTATCACAAAGTATCTTCAATGGTTTAGAAACATTTACTTTCAAATCATCCAGAATAACTTTCATCCACATCATTTGAGTACAAGCTTGAGTAGCTAGAATATATTCAGATTCAGCTATGGTCAATTTTAAAAAACTTTCCTTCTTACTATTCCAACTTTCCCAACATTCACCAGAGAAACATTTCCCTCCTAAAGTTGATTTTTTATCATTACAGTCACCATCCCAATCATCATCAGTGTAACTACAAAAATTTAACTCACTATTTATTTTGTATAACAACCCATATAAAGTATTTCCTTTGATATATATTATAATCCTTTTTTCTTCCAACATATGTGATTCTTTCATATTACCTTGATACCTGTCAAATAAAGTCAAAGCATAAATAATATCAGGCTGTGAAGCTATAAGGAAAACAAGACTTCCTATCAACTTCCAAAAATCTTTTTGATTCACACTTATTCTGGATTCATATTTTTTTGACTTTGGGCTCACTGAAATAGGAGTTGAAACTTATTTTTATTTTTTTCATTCCAAACATCTTTAATAATTCCTTAGAATAATTTTCTTAAGATAAGAAATGTATCTTTATTTTTTTTTGATATTTTAAACGAGTGAAGAATTTCAATTCCCCCAACATTAAAATTTCAGTGTTCTTCTTCATCTATTTAGAAAACTCTTTACAATCCTTTTCTTCATCCCTAATAGAAATGATATCATCCACATAAACAATTACAATCAATGTTCCAGAGTCAACATTTTCACATACAAGTTTCTATCAACTTTTCCGTTAGAAAATTTCATCTTTCTCAAACAATTATCAAGCATTAAAAACCAAGCATGTTGAGATTTTTCAGACCATTAAAATATTTCATTAATTTAAAAACTTTTGTTTCATCCTCATCATGTAAAAATGCACATGGTTGTTCAAAGTAAGATTCTTCCTCAATATCACAATTTAAGAAAGATAACTTTACATCCATCTAAAATAATTTTAAATTCTAATGGGGATCCACTGTAAGAAACATTCAAATAGTTTCTATCCTTGGAATGGGGGAAATTGTTTCATCAGAATTGAAACCTTCCACCAATGCATATCCTTTACAAAAAAGTCTTTACTTGTTTCTTGAAAATTCTCCACGCTCATTCAATTTATTTCTTTAAACCCACTTGGTTCTAATAACATTTTTATTTTTTGGCCTTGGAACAAGTTCTCAGGTTTCATTATTCTCAATCCGATCCAACTCTTAATTCATAGTATCCACCCATTCTTTATCTAGAATATCCTCTGAAACTAATTCTAGTTCAACATTTGAGATAAGTGATGTCTGTTTTTCTAATCTCAACTTTCTTCTTGTAGGAACTAAATACTTCTCATTAATAAAAAAGTTTCCAGATTCAACCTAATTTTGTAATGTAGAAAATGTCACCATTTCTTCCCCAGTATTACTTTCTTCACCACATGAATCATCTAAATCATAATGAGGTTGTTTTTTAGGACATTCACTATTATTGGATTTCTCTAATGTTTCATCCACTTCATTATCAGAAACTTTTGATAAGGAACATTGATTTTCAATTATCTTCACATCATATGAGTCTACTAACCTTTGTAAAAATTTGTTCCAATATTTTTAACTTCACCCATTTGGTGAATAACCCATGAAATCTCCTTCCTCGTCTTTCTCATCAAACTTTCCCAAATCTAGATTTTTTACTTTAGGAATTCATGGACTTCCAAACACTTTGATGTATTTTAATGATTTTTTTTTATACCACATTTCATAAGGAGTAATTTTGGTTTCTTATCTCAACAAGCATTTATTTTGAGTAACTATAGTAGTACTAACATCTTTATTCCAAAATAATTTTGAGATTTTGTACTCTTCTAACATACTTATTCCCATTTTCACTAAGATCATATTCTTCCTTTATGCTACACCATTTTATTGTGGATTATAGGGAGAACTATATTGATTTTTTATCCCCTAATTTTTAAGATAGGATTCAAATGAAATGTTTGTTAATTCAGCACCATTATATATTTTCAACTTATTTATGGAATCCCCCAATTCTTTATCAAAATATTTTTTGAAGAATTTAAACATTTCAATATAATCTGACTTGTACTTAATGAACATGATTTTTTTCATCTGAGTGAAATAATTAATAAAATTTATAAAGTATAAGTATCCTTTTTTGATTGATGTCTCATCGACCCACACAGATTAGAATGAATAAGCTAAATTGGTTTTCTATTTTGAATATCAACTCTTTTATAACTTTTATTAGTCATATTTCCTTTCTAGAAAGTAATAGAATCATCTTCATCTCTTATTTTCAATTCTAGAAAATTACAAACAGTATCAACTTTAGAAATCTTATTCATGCTCTTATTCCCAAGGTGGCCATGTCTTTAGTGCCATAACTTATTTTCATCTTCAGCACTCAAAAAACACGAGTTATTGGATTCTCCAATTTGAAATAAATTCCCACCGGTTCTTTATCCTTTTGTAATGACTTCTCTATTTTTTACACATTTGATGATACAAGAATCATTTCTGAAGATTACAACTGTGTCATCATCATAATGTTGACTTACTCTAAGTAAGTTATGTTTTATCCTATTAAAAAGCAAGCCTTCCTTAGATTTTAGTTTCTCTGATTCAATATCCACTATTCCAATTCTTTTAATTTTTAAGGAACTATCATTTCCAAATGTAACCACTCCTCCATCATGATTTTCAACATGTTCCATGATTTTTATATTGCATGTCATATGTGAAGAAAAACCACTATCATGAATCCATGGTTTGTTCCTCTTACTTGAATTAAAAGTTTTCTCAAGAATAAAATATCTCTTATCAATGTTCTTATTTTCATCTAACTTTTCTTTATTATCCTAAGAAACATGTGCTGGAAGGAGTGTCATACATCTCTCGGCATGACAACCAGACTGATCACATCTTGGACAAAGATATTCCAGAAATTCAAATTTATTCTTTATTGGAATTTTTCTAACATCTTGAGAATTCACCTTTTTAACTTTTTGTGAGTGAGGAAAGTTTCACATTATTCTTTCACTATTTCATCGGCTTTGCTAAAACCATCTTCGGGGTAGAGATAAATTTTTCCAAAAATTATAAGCTCTATGCTGATAGATTCTGCAACACCATCAATATCCCTTAAATACTTATTTTCTATTAAATAATGATCTTACTCTATAGAATCTTTTTTGAGGTTGGATACTTATTTAATCCCAAACATTATCAAGATATGAACCATCTTTTCCATTAAGTGAGGCTTCAAATTTTATAGATTTTATGGGTTTCTCACAGCATTTTTACACCCTATATTTCCTAACACTTCTTCCATAACCAGTAATTTAGAATAATTAGATTAAACATTATTTTTGTTAAGAGAAGATATCACCTGATTCTTATAATTAGCATTCACATCAATTTTAAAGTTCTAAACTTTTATTTCTGTATATTTGTTGAAGTTTTCATTCATCTTCCTCAGTGTATTTTTGGACTCAGTAAGTTTTGAGGGAAACTTGTTAACTTCTTCTTCCATTGATTCTATCATCTTTTTAGGATCTTCAATCACCTTTCCATGTTCATCATTTCTAATTTTGTAACTTAGAATCTTCTAAATGTATTCATACTCTTGTCTGATAATATCTTTTCTTCCATTAGAAACTTCTTAACGATCTTTCTTCATTACTCTAGTTTTTTTTTTTGAGAGATTTTATTTACTCAATACATACAAGAAGTTCAGTTCTGAGCAGATACTCTCTATAAGAATCATCACCACCTTCTTCACATTCTAAGGAGTCTTTTTTTCAACCTTCTTGCTCAGAATGCTTTTATTCTTTGTAAAATACATATTCATGAATTTTTTCGAAGACTTCCTTTCTTTATCATTTTTTATCCAATTCTTCCATCATATTTTTTCATCGAAATTGTCTCCATATTCTCTAACATTATTCTTCTAGAAAATTCATAGAAAAGTGCCTAATTCCACCACACTCAAAACATTTGAGAGGAATATTTACTATATACTTTACTCTTTGATAGTTCGTAGATATAAGAGACATAATTTTTTCATTTAGCTTGTCATCTTCCTCGTCATCAGATTCAAAAGGATCGGTGTCATCAACTTCATGTATTTTCATATTTCTCATAGCTTCAAAATCCATTTTATATTTCATTTTCCTCTTAAATATTTGATCTTTTCTCCTTTATTAAGAAAGAAGAATGTTATGAAACTCATAAAAATTTAAATAATCCTTATCTTTTAAGGTAGAAATTTTAGAATGAAACATGTCCAAAATGTTTCTCATATTTTCTTCACAATTGAAGAATCTTCCAAGACATCTCTGAATCCTATGACGTTGCACACAATTTCCTTAAATCTGGTGCAGTATTCATCTATTATTACATCATCTCTTATTCTTATGTCTTCATACTTACTATTACAGATTTTTATATAGGCCTCCTTTACTTTTGTATTTCCTTAGAAAACACTCTCCATCTTATCCCACATTCTTTTTTATGTTTTGAAACCCATCACCTTCTGATAAAAAAATTTTGATAAGGACATGAGAATAGCATTTCTATTTTTTCCATCAATTTCTTTCTTTATCTTATCATCAAATATCATAGGACCATCTTTCTTAGTAGGTGGAAAACTAATAGTAACGGCATCAACAACTTCAAGTAAAAGAGATAGGTGTTGAGGAATTATCCGATTTTTTAATCTATAATAATTCTTGTCATCGAATGTAGGAATTCCTATACTATTTATAGAATTAGTCTTCTATATGATAACGATTAAACAAGGGAACCTCTTTCTGAAACCACTTGAAGTTCCAAGGATTGAATAACAACTAAGAAGGGGTGGTTGAATTACTTGCTCACTTCTTATAATTTTCAAAATTTTAAGAATCATAACCCCTAAAAACCTATTAACATTTATTTCTTTATAAACCTTTTAAAAAATACTAAATCCTGAAATAATAGTAAATCAAGTAAGTTAAACATGATTTTTGAGGTTCGGCCTCAATGTGAAAACCTACGTTCTTCCCATAGCCACTCTTATGAGTCTATGGAAATCCACTATAATGAAAAGGTGAATACAACATGTTTCATCTACCATTAGACACCTTCTACCTCACGATAGGAAATATTATACTAACTCTCGTCAATTTACAATGTTTTATTAAAGAGACATTGAGCCAGACACAAGAATATACTCTTTGTTGAATCTGCTCAATAAATTCTCAATCAGAATCCACAGTCTGATTTAGATAAGTTTGATCTTCTCAGTATGGTTAAGATGGCTCTAATTTTTCATTTCCTTCAACACTCAAAGAAAACTTCTTTGATTTGGTGGGAACCTTTTAGTTTTAATTCTCCAAAACTCTACCTTTTACATGTGTGTAAAAGTTACAAATGAGCGAATGATCTGATTACATATTTATAGTAAACTCAGAAAACATGTGTGGCGAACATGAAAAATGTTTCCTACTTCCTTAAATTTCAAAAAATTTAAAATTATCTTACATTTATTCTTATATCATTTACTTCTTCAAACCTCCTTAAATTTCTCTTAGATTCACATAAAGATGAAATATGGGTTTGATATTGTTGAATCTTGATTTTGATTTTTCCAAAAACATGCTCAGAAATGTAGTTTAGATTTTCTCAGATACTTTCTCAGAAATGTGGTTCAGTTTTTCTCAGAAACATGCTCATAAAATGGTTCATTTTTCTCAAAAACGTGCTCATAAAAATGGTTCAATTTTCTTAGAAAAATACTTATAAAAGTGGTTCAGTTTTATTAGAAAACATGATCATAAAATTGGTTCAGTTTTCTTAAAAAACAGGATCTAACTTGTTCAGAAAACAGGTTCTTATTTTCTAAGAATATAGGTTCCTATTTTCTCAGAAATCAGGTTCTGATTTTCTTAGAATATTGTTTTATATTTTTTCATAATTTAAGTAAAACTTTTCTTAGGATTTAGGTTATGATATTCTCAGAATTCAGGATCTAATTTTCTCAAAATTTAGGTTCCAATTTCTGCAGAATTCATGGTCTGATTTGTGTAGAATTCAAGTTCTGATTTTCCCAGAATTCGTGTTTTAATTTTCTGAGAATTTAGGTTATTATTTTCTCAAAATTCATGCCCCAATTTTTTCATAATTCAAGTTTTTATTTTCATAGAATTAAGGTTCTGATTTGTATAGAATTTGGGTTCAAATTTTCTCAGAATTCAGGTTCCTATTTCCTCGTAATTCAGGTTCTGATTTGAGCAAAATTCATGTTCGTATTTGTTCATAATTCTGGTTCTAATTTTCTCTAAATTCGAGTTCTGATTTCCTTAGAAACCAGGTTATGATTTGTGTAGACATTCAGTGCTGGTTTTCATAGAATTCATGTTCAAATTTTCTTAGAAAACTGGATCAGATTTATCCCATAATATTTCTCATAATCCTGGATCTCAATTTTCTTATAATGTTTCTCAGAATTATGGATCTGGTTTTTCTCATAATATTGCTCATTCAAATTCTATAAACCTATTCACCATTTCTTGAGTATATTTTATCATGAAACTTTTCATGATTTGTAAAAACTTTAATATCCTCAAAGTATCATTTTGTTTATTTAGAAAGTTTAAGAAACTTTTTAACGTCTAAATCTTCAACAACATCCTTTTTCAAGCTTCTTTAGCAACAAAAAGGAATTCAGAAACATCTTTCGAACTCAGCAACTTCTTTAAAACTCAAAAACTTATTTCTTTCTCAGTAACATCCTTAAAACTCAATAACTTCCTTTAAGATCAGCAATATCCTTAAACTCTATAACTTCTTTTTTTTCTCAGTAACAAAGACAAACTACCAGCAACCCCCAACCTAAACTTTCTATATATCAAAAACATTCTTCAACAAAAATGTTAGTCATCAACAAATACAAAAAAAAATTAAAACAAAACTCCCAAAGGTTCTTTAGTAAATATTTTGAATGTTAAATAATAACAAATTTCTTTCTCATGGAAAGTGGCTCCAATTTTGTCCACTTTATAGGATAAGATAGTTTTAGTGAAAATAGCTCTCAAATAATCAAAATTATAAATGTTATGAAGGTATTTGTAGCCTTATCTATTATTTTAACCCCCTCCCCCCTGTTAACACTTTTACCCATTATATTGGTGACAAACTTTTACCAAGGTAATTATTCCTTATACATAAAAATAAATTTTAACCCATTACTAAATTATAATATACTAATTACAAATATGGAATCCATTTTATAAGATTTATTTTCTAAAAGTTTTAGAATTTTTTTTTAATATACTTACTAGTAATGCAATAAAAATAGTTTTTTGAAAAAATGACTCTTTAAACATAAAAATTATTTTCACCAAAATCGTGAATAAAATTGATCCCTATAAAATTCATTGGTTTATGAATAAATAAATGAAAATTTTGGGATGTTAAAACAAATTTAAACACAAAAATTACCTTATAGAGAACTAATAAATGTAAAAATTATGATATTTGACAATATGATATTTTTTATTATTAACCAAAAATCAACATTTTCATAAAAATTAAACAAAATCACCATAGTATAATTTTGAAATACAATATCCAAAATAAATCCCATTACATCAAATTAAAATTAGGATATTTAGAATTATAACTTTTAAATAAAACCATGTAATGTATTTATAACAATTTGGTTAGGATAAAACTATTTCTTTTTTGATGGAAAGTATACATAAAATTTTTATAGTGAATATGACTCCATAAAATCTTATCAAGAATATTATTAAGAAATGAAATTAATTAATTATTAACATTACCTACGTTTTCATATTCTTCCCCACTTTAGTAAATTATTCCCTCATAATTTTATCTGATGTTAAATAAATGTGGGTAATTTTCTATCATAACTATTTTAGGTTCTCATGTTGCTTATTCATTCATATGTTTCTTAAAAAACATTGACTAAGTGAGTTTCCTAGTTCTGAAACACCTTCTCTCTGAAATTTTAAATTTTAACTATCTTTTCCTTATTATAAAGATTCTCTTCCAACTGGACTACTTTAGGGATCAAAACATGATATCCATTAATTATATATTTCCTCAAAAAAAACATAAATCACTTAATGCACTAGAGATAAAC
This sequence comes from Viscum album, assembly GCA_963277665.1. Lineage (NCBI taxonomy): Eukaryota > Viridiplantae > Streptophyta > Magnoliopsida > Santalales > Viscaceae > Viscum > Viscum album. The sequence continues at coordinate 184,117,977 of OY728156.1, read as the reverse complement.
TCAAATGTTAGGCTACTCAGTAGGAAATTAATCCAAAATTATTTATAGTTTTATATGGTCTAATAAACCATGGACTTAATTTTCCTTTTCTATCAAAACACATCATGATCTCCTACCAAAAATGATAAATCCTTCCTCTAGTTAGCTGTATAAATTTTTTGATTTCTATGAGCTTCCATTATATGGTGCTAAAGTACCTTTACCTTTTAGACTATATCTTCTTATAATTATGGAACTAATAACTTTATTTATGTGGATTCATTCCAACATGATTGAGTTTGAAATAAAATTCAATATATTTTCTAAAATGTTTCTATATGTATACTATATATAAAACTATTATTATAAGAAAATTACACTAATAAATGATGTCTTTCTCAATTTTTCAGGTAATCTAAAGATAAAGGATAGATTATATCCTCTAAATTTTAAATTTTATAATCCAACTATCGATTGGATTGAGGATGAAAATTTATAATAAAATTTAATTCAGTACCAAGTTTGTTATGAATTCCTTTTCAATATTTAATTTAAATAAGGGATCAACTTCAAATACAATTAATAGACAGACATAAGGTATCTAGACTGTGTCTTCAATATAATCTATAATAAGATTATCCAAAGACATGGTATCTCTAATAAGAATAAAATTCACATATTTAGTTAAATGATCATTAATAACCCAAATCATTTTATTACCTCAATATTTATTTGGTAATACCACCATAAAATAAATTTATGTATTCCCTCATTTCCACTCACACACTAAAAATGACTCAAGAAACCCCATCGGTAGTTATTGAACAAATTTAACATGTTGAAAGCTTAAACATTTCATTATTAAATCAGCAATATATTTCTTCATTAATTCTGAGCAATAATATTCTTAAAGAAATTAATACATATTAGTACTATTATGATGAATATATAATGAATATTGATGAGCCTTAATCAATAATTCATTCCTCAATTAAAAATCATTTTTCACATATAAATTTTTTAAAAGATTATAACACCTTCTTTTTCAAAACTAAACTAATAAAAACTAATCATTATTATCCAATTATTTAATTTCATTCAAGATATGATATTTTAAATTATCATTATTTATTATTTATTAAAAACATGATTGTACTAAAACCTAAACCAAAATAAAATGATTTTCTCCATACACAATTTCCTTTCCAAAGTTTACTAAATCATTAACTAATTAATGGGTTAGTTTTCAAAAGAAATATAGTTAATGATGAATTATATTTTTGACTCAAGGCATCGAGAACTATGTTTTCTTTATCATTACTACAACCTCAAGATCATGCATAGGATAAATCTATTGATTGAGTTTCATTTGGAGGGATTCATATGCAGTTAAATATTATTTTTTGCATCAAGACACAACCAAGGCCATTTAAATATGAAGGAATTTAAATAAAACTCAAAATTTATAGATGGAATGAATAAATTTATATAATTAAAAAATCTTATTTTCAATTTATATAATCGTTCATCACTTTCCCTTATCGAAAACAAACATACTTTATTCCTAGTTAACTTGGTTTTTATAATAGATGACCAATAAAATTTTTCAACAAACCATTAGTAATAACCTTCTAATATGAGAAAACATTGAATATATATGACATTTATTAGTCATGGGAACTCTTAAACCACTTTATTTTTAATAGGGTAAACAGTTATATCATATTTATAAATAATATTGTAACACCCCATGATTTTATAGTAAGTTATTTTCTTTAAAATAATTTAATAGCTTGTGCTACACACAACACTGAGTTAGAGCGCACCACGACTTATAAAACTAGACGTTCAAAAGTGGTTATGAGTAGTATTAAATAAATTTTGAATTTTATATACTTAATATAGTTTTAGAATCCATATTATTAGTTTCTTAGACATAATATAAGAAGAAATCCATTTTTTCAGATAAAAGAAGTATTTTTCAAAAAAAAATCAAGTTTACCACCTTTTAATGGAAAACCATTATATATTCAATTTAATGAAATTAAATTCTTATTTAGAATCGGGACATAAAATTTTATTTTTGATAAATTTTTTATACTTTTCTAATAACTTTTATATTTTGATGAATACTGAAAAATACTAAATTTTAATTGAAATAAACTTTTTTAATCTAAATAATTTAAGGTGTTAAATTATGTATTTGAATGGTTTTGAAGTATAATTAGATTATATTATTATCATTTAATACATTGTAGGTGAATATAGGTAATTTCACATTTAAATTGGACATAAACACATGTCAATCTTTTGATAGTTTTTACTTTTTAAAAACCCGCTTTTCGGAATTAAAAAAGGGAATTAATTTTAAATTAATTAATGAAACTTTTATTTTTTGAATTTGGTAAAATAGAATTAATTTTTAAATTTGTAATATCAAAATTATTTTTGGGTAAAGTTTTTGTATTTTTCTGAAAACACTCAATTTTCGATGAATAGTGAAAAACACTACGTTATAGTTTAAAGGCGACGTTTTATTTAAATAATTATTTATTTTATTTATATTTATTTTAAGTCAAAATAGATATATAATACCTATATATGTTCAATTTAATTCATTGGATCCATTTTATAATAAAATTAGATGTATAAAATTTTATTGAACTTTTTACCGTCTTTTACCCACCTCCTAGGAGCATTTGTAAATTCGCATAAAAATTAATTTTTCCGCTTCTCTGAGTGGAATTTTAAAAATCTGAGAGAAAAGTTTGATATCATTAATAAAAATTTTGTTCAATAAGATGAAAATAATTTTTTTGAATAGTAACTTTTTACTTTTATTTTCCACGGTTACAAGTAAATAGGGTAATTAATGGTAAAAATGATATCATAATAATCCCAAAAGATGTCCTAATTCCATTGGATAAGTGTAATTAGACAAAAAACAACCTTAAGAATAAAATAAGATCCTTTAGGTCCACTTGTATTATATTAAGACATTTATTATTATTTTATTTTAAGAAGAGTTAAAAGAGTTAAAATCAATGTTTAATAACTAAACCATTTTTAATATAGGGTGATACATAAGATAAATTTGACTATAAATATTAATTAGAAAGATAAAAATATTTTCTACATAATGACATTCTATTTATTATTTTTATACAATAAATAATTTAATTTATTTATGACACAATGATGAAGTAGTGATTACCTTAATAATGAAATGTTAAAATAATTGAAATTTTAAATATCCAAATAAATGTAATTTTAGACATTTAATATATTAAACTAATTTTATAGTTTAATATGAAATTTTAGGGTTGATTAAATTTATTAAGTTTCAAGTAATAATGTTTTTAGAACTTTAACAAAAATCAATAATTAAATAATGTTAAAATTGACATAAATGAGTTTTTAAAACAAATAAAATATTATTGGTTGATATAATAATCCTAAAAATATAGGTTTTGGCAAAAATACTTATATAATGATATTTGTCTCTTTAATGAACCAATTGGGTTTCTCTTGGAAGTTTATAGTATGTTTATTTACCATATAATATAAAAATACAAAGAGACAGGGTAAATGTCAACCTATTTAACTAAGAGTTAAATCGAAAAGATAATGTTAATATAGTGAACCAAACTTGTCTAAAACCTATTTTTTGAGAGGGTTTCAACCCATACCTACCTTTTAATTTAAATAATTCATTTTTTAGCCATTAGAAACCGAAAATTATTTTATTATAAAATAATATTCCAATCTTTTCTAAAGGTGCCCCTCTCCCCTCTTATAAAAAGGCATTTCCCCTTCTCTCAAATTCACACCATAAAAGCCATTTGGCTTGACCAAACCCTTCCCAAATATCCTCCCAAATTTCCTTACTTCATCCTAGAGACCTTACTTTAGTCATAAATTCAACCTATGGATCCCTTTTGATCATATCAAAAGAAAGAACCTAAAGAAAAGGTAATTATTTCATCACCTCTTTCAAGTTCTTTTCTTCTTCCACTTCCTCTTTCGTTGTTGTTTCTATTGTAAAATAATAAATCTAGTATCTTATAAATTATGTGATATTATTATACAAATGGTAAAACCATATTCATTATTCTATCCATCCTATAAATGACAAAGTCACCATACGTGCATACGTACAGATTACCGTCTCCACACCATGGTGAAGTTTGTTATGCAAACACTTAATCATTTGGATGGGTATAATAATGAGTATAAATGATGTAAATAATAAATATAACATGATAATGATTCTGTATATATGATATACTATCCAATTTTATACTGTTTTAATTTCAAAAGAATGATATTGTCGCTTGTGCATAGGTACGGATTACCGTCTCCACGAACGCGATGGGATTCGTTCCCCATCGTAATCATTAAAGAAAAAATTTAATTTTATGAATAACAATAATTTTTATGAAAATAATATAATTCTGTATATGAATAAAATACATCATATCCATAAAAAACATGGCTTACCTAACCAAGCATATAAAGAAAAACAAATCAGTTAACAACAGAAACGATGATACTACTAAAATATTATTAACAAAGAAATATTAGAGGATCATATATGATATGATATTTATGTATATAGTTCTTGTATAATTTAATTACAATTATTTAACTATTATACAGGAGTTTAACATACCCTCGACCAAGGAAAAGTACAGGTTAAGGGGTTTTCATCTCACTTTTATTCCCGTGAGATTCATACTTTATTTTCCACTGCTAACTTTTGGGTGGTGTATATACTACCCATAATTGTATTGTTTGTGTAATATAATTTAATTTATTGGTATTTATATCATCATTTTATGATCCTTATTTCATGGGGTGTATGTTTCGTAAGTTACCAAATCGATAAGGGAATTTCAAATTTTAATTTCCACTCATTAAGTTTTACGCAAGCTTTATTGATTACTTTACCCCAAGATTATGAGTGAAATCACTATTTATTTACTTATTTAGTAATTTCCACCCCCGTTTGCATGGATATTCTTTTGATACACAAAATCTCTCTATTTATAAATTCTCAAGTCATCAATATAAACTTGATAAGAGTAAATTTAACTCAATTTCTATTCAATTAGTTAAGCATCAAAGTCATTGGTGTTGTTTTTACAAGAATGTGTGTGAATGTCCTATAAATGATTTACACTGAATATCCAATCATATTTAGGGTATTTATATTTTTCACACATAATTATTTTATTGATTTATCCTTAACCTAAGGATACAGTCTTTATAAAATAATTCACCCCATCATACATTCTATTGAGACTTCATTGTTGTTATGCGCCAATCCACTTTTACTTGGTGTATATACTGTACATTGACATAGTATATCATGAATCCCTTTACTCTCATGATATTATAAAGTTTTTATTATCTCTATTATTTGAATACAAGCATCTCTTATTTGGTTAAAAACTCTAACTAAAATATCATTTTAAATGTTGTAAAATTTTATTCTTCTAAATCATTCTCATTAATGTCCATGTTTTAAAAATGGTTTTAAGGTTTTATTTATATGGACATTGATGTTTTAAAATTAAAATTCCTTTTAAAAGATTCAAAGTGGTATGGGAAACTTTGATTTAAAAATCTATTTTAAACAGCTTCTTGATAAATAGTGAGACTTTTAACTGTTTTAAAGAAAAAGGGGGATATTTCTCTCAAATAGTTTTGATGATTAACTCTATCTATGTCAATATCCTTCATTATTCACGATTGAGGTTGATTTATTATAATCTTCCATATTGTATTGAATGATTTTTTTTACTGTGGATGGGTTATTTTTATACCATTCATGGTTTATGGATAAAGTATTGACATTTCGTATGCTAGTTTTAATATGAATGTTTATGTTATGTTTAAACCTTTTCATATGAGGAATTCATTGGACTTATTAAGTGAATGGTGTATCCCACTATAGCTCCTCGATACATTGGTAGGTCTCATGAGACAGACTAGTGTCTTGGAACAAGGCCTAGACAAAATCTTATTTGTAGTCTTGGCACAAGGCCTTGACTATGTGGTTATGAAGTCTGGAAATATACATTCCATCATTATGAAAGTAACTTATGATATTACATGTGATTATTCGACTAGTAGAATATCCATGTTGTTGGTCGGAGTGGATACTCAAGAGGGGGGTGAATTGAGTTCCATTCAAAATTTCTGTTTTAAAAAAACTTTGTCTTAAAACCCCCAAATAAAATACTGAATTAAACTGTAGTGAATTTATATCAAAGTAAGGGTTCAGTTGGGTTCTTGAGGGATTGATTATTTCCCAGTTAATCAAAACAGAAAGGTTGATTAAATTTTGAAACTAACTTACTGATTTACAACTGATATAAACACTTGCGAATTTAATTATCAAAGTGACTTTAAAACAGTTTTGGTTTTAAAGAGATTAGCAGCGGAATAGAAGAATAAATTTGAAATATATAACACAGCAGATATAACCAAGAGGTTCAGTCTCAAGCCGAGACTTAGTCCTCTCAAAAGCTTTTATAAAAAGATGATCCACACCCTGGATCGGGGATAACAACCGCAACCAGCTGTCCAGGTCCAAGACCTCTACCACAGTTCTTCGTGGGAACAAACACAACAGCAACCAGCTGTCCAGGTCACACGACCTCTACCACTATCCTAGTGGGATATAAAAAATGTAAGAGTATTGAGTGAGGATTTACAAATCCTCTAGTTAGAGTACAGGAGATAGTGTGTGTGTAAAACAGAACAGATAACGCACACTGCTCAATATGTAAAAGGATAAATCACTGAGAAAATAGTTAGAGTTTTAAATGGCTCTAGTGATTTTTTGTGCAGTTCTGGACTCCTTTGATTGATCAGAATTCACTCTGACTCCTCTTCTGGTTTCTGTCTAGAAAACAGAGTATCTTCTGTTTCCTTGACTTCCAGGTTCAGAGATAGAGAAGAAGTAGTCGATGAAGTTCTTGTTTTATGATCTCATTCTCAGCTCTTCATTCGTTAGCATTGATGAAAGAGTTCCTCGTGTAAGTTCAGTCGTCGCTTTGCATTCATGCTCTATTCAGCACTCTGCGTATTCGTCCTTGTGTTCAACACATTTTTGCAACACACATGCTCTCACACTTTCAGCTTGAAAGAAGCTCTTATTTAACGCACGAGCTTCGGAAAAAGATATGATTTCTTTTTGCAGGTACGAGGTACGGTTTCCTGACAACCAACAACACACATTAAATAAATGAAAAAGCATTTAAAATATTTCTAATATGACCGTTGGTTAGATTAAATAAAGATAAAGAAATTAAAACATCCTTTTATGACTATCAGTGTGTCAAGTGATCGGTGGGTCATCAGCATCGGTGAGACATCTTCGGTGACTCATTCGATCAGCATCGGTGAGACATCTTAGGTGACTCATTCGATCAGGATCGGTGAGACATCTTCGGTGACTCATTCGATCAGCATCAGTGAGATATCTTTGGTGACTCATTCGATCAGCATCGGTGAGACATCTTCGGTGGCTCATTCGATCAGCATCGGTGAAACATCTTCGGTGACTCATTCGATCAGCATCGGTGAGACATCTTCGGTGACTCATTCGATCAGCATCGGTGAGACATCTTCAATGACTCATTCGATTAGCATCGGTGAGACATCTATCCTTTGATATGGATCGGTGCGACCGTTGTCCTTTGATATGGATGACTTCTAGAATACTTGTAAATCAATAACAAAGAGATAAAAACATGATCCAACCAATATACACAGATTCATTAAGAGATTGTGATTATGAGAAATCCAACCGGATTAAGTAATTGATGATTTGTGATTATTAAAACAGCAATCATAGGAAAAATTCAATAATCTTCTAGAGGGTTCAACAATCTCCCTCTTTTTGATAATCACAACTCTTAGCCAATCACAAAGCTTAACCATTGATAAATATAAGATATCATCAATAATAAGGCTTAATAAGAATAAAACACAATGAGATATAAATCTCCCCCTGAAATTATGCCTGTTAAATACTTATGCAAGCATTTCCATACAAAGATATAAATCTCCCCCATATCTCCCATAGAGCCATAGATATACAGAGATATAGAGTTCTCCCATCTCCCCCATATCTCCTGTGGATCCATAGATATACAGATTTCTCCCCCTTTCGGATAATCAAAAAGGAGGGAAAACAGATAAAGAAGAGATTAAAAGACGGCAGTAGTGAGAATAAAAAGAAAAGAGAATAAAGTTCATAGGACATCATAGTAAAATCACAACAGGGTTCACCCTATCAACAACAATGCACAACTATTACTGGGGGTGTAAAGGGGCTTTTCCCTTGTCGGACGGATCAATGGTTGGTAAGTTGGAAGGTTTGGAGGCAGGTTGAACTGGGCGAATTTGAAACGGTGGTAAAACGACTCTGGAGGTTGGAAGAGAGGGTGCCACTGGAATTTGCTGTGGAGATGTAGGAGCTGGTTGAGAAGATTGCTGAGGAACTGGTTGAAGATGAGAGAGAACTTGAGCAACAGAGATCTGATTTGGAGAAACATCAGAGGCACCGAGAGGGTTAGTAGTAGGAAGCACAATGGCAGTGGCCTGTGCACTCAGATAAGGCTTCAAAAGATTTATGAAATTTTGAATAACTTCTGCACCATACTGCATAGCCTTCTCAAAATCATCCATATTTTCCATGAACTGTTCCAAGGTTGGAGTAAAATCTTGCAACTGTCGAACTTGAGTTTTGAAAGCTTGAGTGACTGGAGGTAGTCTCAGATTTTCAGCGAGCACTTTGAAATTCGCGGTCATCTCAGGCTTGGTATAGATTTTTGAAAAGTAGTGATCAACCTTTTCCATGATTTCTCTCTGAGCTTTAGTGGCATCTGCTGAACATACTGTTACCATCTTATGAATGTGATCATTGTGCTCTTTCATCTTCCTCAACGAGTCCAAATCAATAACTTGCCTAATGGCGGCCAATTCATCATCCACAAACTGCTTTAGAGCCTCTAGCTCACGAGTAGTGATCTTGGTTACTTTGGTTGTATTGGCTTGAGCAACTATCTGAGTTATCTCAGCCTTCAACTTTCTCATATCAGACTTCTTAAGATGTTCAATCAGATTTCGCAACACTTCCATCATACCAGAGATGGTGGATCTAAATTCATTGGATAAAGAAACTAACCCAGATTGTAGATCCTTTAGAATCTGATTTAGAGAGGCTATGTGTCTGCCAATAAAATCACCAGTATTGGCCAGGTCTGGTGTAATAGCCTTTGAAATTTCTTCTCTGACTGTGTCTCTCACAGCAGTAAGCAACTCCCTTTTTAACTTGTCAAAATCAGACTGAGAGACAGTAAAACTAGGTAGATGAGCACCAGCAGCATCAACAACATGAGCAGACCTTGCCCCAACTGGTTGGTTTTCCATCATAACCGTTGTAGATTCTGATTCTTCTTCTTCTTCCTCAGAATACTCTAAACCCAAAATAGAAAAACCAGGGTAATCATCCCAGACAGCAGCACACAGAGTATATTTTGGTTTATCATAACTTGCTTTTCAACTGTTTTTAAGAGATTCTCCCTTTCCATTGGCATCTGTTTCTGGTAAAGTTTGATGTGTTTCCATTGGTGGTATAGCAAGACCATCCACCAGTCATTTATCACCATCATCATCATTATCATCATCATCATCATCTCTATTCTCATTTCCATTCTTCACAGAAACATCACTGTCAGATACTTCAGTGTCACTAGCTTCTTCATCGCCAAGGACTGGTTCTGAATCAGGTAAGGGTAATGGTGGACTAGCAGGTCCAAAATCTATTCGTCTATTAGGACTCACAGTATCAGGATCACTCCTATAATCAGGAGGTGACATACTTCCTTCTTCTGTTTCAGCGTCTTCCATCCCTTGTTTACCAGAATCTTAAGTGTCTTTATTCGTTTCAACATTTACTTCTTCTTCGTCATCAGAATAAATTGGTTCCTTATCCAATTTCAAACCAGGGTCTCTCAAACCCTTAGGCCTATTTCCATGATCAGTGGGATTGTAGGATTCATACAACTTGACCTCATTAGCAACCCATCATTTTTTCTATGGGTTCCAGTTTATTTTCATCTGTTTACAAATTTCTTTTGTAATACAAAAAGCACTATCAGATTCAGTTATCTCATCATCTTCATCAACACATTCCAGACTTTTTAACATAGCAGAGATCATTTTGGGATAGAACTGGGCAGTGGCTTTCTTAGAAGGTTTCACCATTCCATCTATGTGCACCATTAGATATCTACACAAATTTATCATCTCATGGGTCTTTAGTAAAAACAACAGAAAAACATCCTGGTATCTTACAGCAGCAAAATCTCCTTTCCTGGAGAAAATTTGGTGCTGAATAAACTTAAAGAGAATCTACATTCACCGTCCAGCTCTGATGCTATGATTCTCCTTGACTCTCTATTTCCAGTCAAAATCTCTAATTCTAATTCATAAGAGAAATACTCGGTGGTTGGATGAATGTTTCTAGCATAATCCTCATACCGACCCTCGTGGGGTACATTCAAAAATTCAGCCCATTGTTTTGATGAAAAAGATATTTTCTTTCCTTTCACTACCGAAGACATTTTGGCAGCCTCGACACCATCTAAAGTAACTTGGAGATTTATATAAAACTCATGCACTAGATTTGGGTAGTATACACGAGTGTTGTCTGAGAACCAGGCTTTCCATCCTTGCGAATCTAAAACTTGTAACAATAGCGACTTACTTGTCAAAAGCCAGGTGGAGCTGACTTCATTTTCTACAGCAACAATCCGAGTTTCCAAGTTCGGGTTTACTGATCTTTGAGTGGTACTACTCGACTCACCTCGAGCACACTTTGAAGGTTCAGGACTTTTTGATCCTTTGCTCGGTCTCTTCTGCTTAGCCATTTGATGATTCTGGGGAAAGCAGGAGTTCGAAGGTTCAAAGTGGAGGAGAAGAGAAAAAATAAGGTTTAGCGGGAAAGAAATGAAAGGTCGATGGTTTGGGGAATAGGAATAGTCGCGTATCATTTATTTCATCATTTAGGGTTCCCATAATAAAGATAAAAGTAGTTAATTAATCACAAAATAAAATGTAATATAAAGACAGATCAGTTTCACAGATCGGTTTCACAAATTGGTTTCACAGATCGGTTTCACAGATCAGTTTCACAGATCGGTTTCACAAATCAGCTTCACAGATCAGTTTCACATATCAGTTTCACAGATCGGTTTTACATATCGGTTTCACAGATCAGTTTCACAGATCAGTTTCACAGATCCGTTTCACATATCAGTTTCACAGATCAGTTTCACAGATCAGTTTCACAAATCAGTTTCGCATATCAGTTTCACAGATCAGTTTCACAGATCAGTTTCACAGATCAGTTTCACAGATCAGTTTCAGAGATCGGTTTCACAGATCAGTTTCACAGATCAATCATACACAATTCTTGTTTAATAAAATTCATTCTTTCAGAGCATAAAGGCATTGTAAAAATATCAGCTAATTGATGTTCAAAACTAATAAATTCTAGATAAATATCATCTTTTTGATAATGATCTCTTAGAAAGTGATGTCTGATATCAATGTTCTTAGTTCTAGAGTGATACATAGGGTTCTTAGATATGCTGATCGCACTAGTATTGTCACAGTTAATTGAAACTTTTTTAAAATCAAATCCATAGTCTAATAAGGTGTGTTTCATCCACAGGATCTATGCATAGCAACTACCAGTAGTGATGTATTCTGGTTCAGCAGTAGACAATGAAACTGAGTTCCGTTTCTTACTACACCATGATACTAGCGATTTTCCAAGTAAATGACATGTTCCAGATGTGCTTTTCCTATCTAACTTGAATCCAGAAAAGTCAGCATCTGAATAACTAGTTAGGTCAAATGATTGTCCTTTTGGATAAAACAAACTTAAATTCACAATATACTTAAGATATTTAAAAATCCTTTTAACAGCCAGTAAGTGTGATTCTTTAGGATTAGCTTGAAATCTAGCACACATACATACACTAAACATAATATTCGGTCGACTAGCAGTAAGATAAAGTAAACTCCCAATCATACCTCTGTAATTAGTTTGATCTACTGGTTTACCAGTTTCATCTATATCCAATTTACAGGTGGTACTCATAGGTATATCACTTTCCTTAATACTATCCAAACCAAAATGTTTTAATAAATCCTTAGTATATTTACTTTGATTTAGAATAATTCCATCATTGGTTTGAAAAATTTGAAAACCAAGAAAATACTTAAGCTCTCCCACTAAGCTCATTTCAAACTCATTTTTCATAACCTGTGAAAATTCAGTACATAAAAAAATTTTAGAAGATCCAAAAATAATATCATCAACATAGATTTATACTATTAACACATCTTTTGAAATTCTTTTTATAAAAAGAGTGGGATCAGTTATTCCTTTTGTAAATCCTTTTGAAATAAGAAAGTTTGAGAGTCTTTCGTACCAAGCTCTTGGAGCTTGTTTTAATCCATATAAAGCTTTAGAAAGTTTAAAAACATGATTTTGAAAATGAGGATTTGAAAACCCAGGTGGTTGTTCTACAAAAACATCTTCAACAATAAAACCATTTAGAAAATCACTTTTCATATCCATTTGATATAACTTGAAATTCACATGTGATGCATAAGCAAGTAAGATCCCAATAGCCTCTAATCTAGCTACATGTGAAAAGGTTTCCTCAGAGTCAATTCCTTCTTCTTTATTGTAACCTTGTGCAACTAGCCTAGCATTGTTTCTAATGATGTTTCCAGATTCATAAACTTTGTTTCTAAACACCCATTTTGTGCCTATGGTGATAGTGTCCTTAGGTCTTTCTACTAATTTCCAGACTTTGTTTCATTCAAATTGATTTAGTTCCTCTTGTATAGTCATTACCCAAAATTAATCATTGATAGCATCGTTGATATTTTTAGGTTCTAGCTGTGACAAGAAGGCTTGATGTTCAACCTGATTTCTAAGAGAAGCTCTAGTCGGTGGCCCTCTATCAAGATTTCCTACAACAGCATCTAAATAATGATTCTTCATAATTCTAGTTGGTCTAGAGAAGGTAGGGCACGAGATTTCAGGTTCATCTACAGGTTGAGGTTCAACAGAAGCAGGGTCTGGAAAATTTCCAGAACAGGATGTTTTAACTACAGGTCCATTGTCTTTATCATTAAGGTTCAAACCAGAGAGATCATCTTCAAGATTTTCAAGAGAGGTCTTAGGTTCATGTGGATAGTTTCATCAAATTTGATGTGAACAGATTCTTCCACACATTTGGTTCTCTTATTGAAAACTCTATAGGTTTTACTAGAAGTTTAGTAACCTAGAAAAATTCCTTCATCACTCTTGGATGCAAACTTATCAAGATTATCTTTAGTGTTAAGAATACAGACTTTTCAGCCAAAAACTTTGAAGTAGTTAACCTTAGGTTTCCTATGGTTCTATAACTCATAAGGGGTCCTCTTAAGAACAGGTCTGATCAAGACTCTATTAATAATATAACAAGCTGTATTTACAGCTTCAGCCCAAAAGTAAACGGGTAGGTCATACTCATTAATCATAGTTCTAGCAATTTCTTGCAGGGTTCTATTCCTCCTTTCTACTACACCATTCTATTGAGGTGTCCTAAAGGCAGAGAAATTGTGACTATAGCCACTGTGTGAGCAGTAAGATTCAAACTCATGATTTTCAAACTCACGACCATGATCACTTCTCAGGGTTTTAATCTTAAGTCCACTAAGTTTCTCTACAGACTTGGAATATTTAACAAAGTAAGAACAATTTCACTTTTGTGAGCTAGAAAGTATACCCATGTATATCTAGAAAAGTCATCTACAAGAACATAGACATAATGATTCCCATTTAAACTAGAAACTCTAGAAGGTCCAAACAAATCCATGTGAACCAACTCGAGAGGTTGAGAAGTTGACACTTCTTTCTTTGATTTAAAAGAAACTTTATGTTTCTTTCCCTTTTGACAGGGATTACAAACTTTGTCTGCTGGAAATTCAAGTTTGGGTAGGTCTCTAACTAAGTTCTTCCTAGCAAGATTTATAAGTGAATGCACATTGCAATGTCCTAATCTTCTGTGCTAAAGCCAAGACTCTTTAAGAAAAGCATTTAAACAAGTAATATTTTTCTTAGCTAAAGAATTTAAATCGACAGCATAAACATTTTCACTTCTTAAAGCAGAAAACACTAAAACATTTTTAGAGTTAAAAACATTACAAGAATCATTTTCAAATTTAACATAAAAACCATCATCACATAACTGAGAAATACTTAACAAATTGTATTTAAGTCCATCAACAAAAAAAACTTTAGAAATTATTACTGAGTCAGTGTTACCAATCTGGCCTAAGCCGATGATTTTCCCTTTAGAATTATCACCAAAGGTGAAAAAACCTCCATCAACTCTGACTAAGATTTTAAAGCATGAGAAGTCTCCTGACATATGTCTTGAACAACCATTGTCCAAGTACCAGGTCTTTTTACAGAAGCTCTTTAAGCAGGTTCCCTACAAAACAGATTTAGATAGGAAATGATTTTGGTACCCAGATCTTCTTGGGTCCAGACAGGTTAGCCAATAATACTTTAGGTACCCAGATTTGTCAAATGGGTCTCATAGAATTTCTAGAATCAACAAATTTGGAAAGATAAATCTTATTAGATCCATAACTATGAATATAACTCGTTGAAGCATATGAAGTTCCAGAGCTAGCTACATTCTGTCCAGATTTAGGAATGAATCTAGTTTTGGTAATCTTCCTTTGTCCAGGTTGGTATCCTATACCAGTAGTGTATCTAGGTGCTATTTGCTTACCTAGCATCTGAGTAAGAGTATCTTTACCATTTGTAAATTTCTCTAAGTATTTCTTGAGTTTCTCATTGGATAATTTTAGTTCAGTGTTCTCTTTATGCAACTGAGCATTCTTTTCCATTTCAATATCAAGATCAGATTTATGTTTAACAGTTAAAGCATACTGTTTCTTTAAACCTTTGTATTTGTATTTCAGCTCATTACAGGTTTCTTCTAACATATCTCAATATTCAAACAGTTCAGATTTAGACATGTTATCACGTTCATAATCATCTCCAGAATAATATGAATTAGAAGCAGGAGTTTCTGAAGTTACCTCAGAAGCGTTTTCCATAAAACACATGTTTGCCTTGTTTCTGTGTTCAGTTTCAAAAATTTCATATTCACTAGAACTGTCCTTAGAAGCACTCCAAGTAGCCTTCATGGCTTTCTTATACTTGTTATCCTTGTATTCATAATTCTTCTTGTATTTCAGCTTTGGACAATCTGCTTTTATGTGTCCCTTCCTTTTGCACTCATAACAGACAACTTCATCTGATTTGTCAGATTTCTTCCAATCCTTTTTCCAATGTCCCTTGTTGTCATACTTACCTTTTTAGTTTGACTTTCTGAAAAACTTCTTCTTCCTATAAAATTTCTTAAACCTTCTAGTAATGTGAGCCATCTCAGCATCACTGTCAGAGTCACTCTCACTGTCTTCACAGCTTGAACTTTCATTGATAGCTTAAAGATTTTCCTTATCCTTATTCTTTGAGGTTGTAGTTTTGAAGGAAACAGACTTCCTTCTAGGTTCATCATCTTCTTCTTTGTTCACTTTGAGTACTTCTTCATACATCATCAACTTGCCAATTAGTTCCTTGACTGGTAGTTTGCCAATGTCAGATGATTCTCTAATGGAGACAGAGGTTCCTCTCCATCTTTCAGGTAGACATCTCAAAATTCTCATGATTTGTTCCTTTGCTGGAACATCCTTTCCCAGAGAAGTCATTGTATTGAGAATTTCATTGAACCTAAGATACATATCAGAAATGGGTTCATTAGGCTTCATCTTAAAATTATCATACTTAATATTATAAGTGTTCAATCTCATCTCCTTAACATTAGTTGTTCCTTCATGAGAAACAGCTAAGGTATCCCAAATCTCATATGCAGTTTTACAGGTAGATATTCTATTAAATTCATCATATCCTAGAGCACAGTATAAAGCATTCATAGCTTTACAATTATTATTGTAGGCTATCTTATTAGCTTCATTCCAAGTAAATCTAACAGTAGTAGGAATTTTATATTCAGATTCTATATCAGTCCAAATATCAAAACCCATTCTTTCTAACTGAATTTTCATCTTGATTTTCCACTGAGCATAGTTAGTGCCATTGAAAAATGGTGGTCTATTGGTAGCAACACCTTCAACTCTATTATTCATGATAGCTTACTTAAGGCAAATATTTTAAAGAGATAAAAATTTAGAAATAACAGAAATTTTAAGAACTTTAAGATACAACTAAAATCACAGTTGAAAAACAGAGTAATTTAGAATATATTTTAAACTAACCAAATCCTTTGATACCAATTGTTGGTAAGAGTGGATACTCAAGAGGGGGGTGAATTGAGTTCCATTCAAAATTTCTGTTTTAAAAAAACTTTGTCTTAAAACCCCCAAATAAAATACTGAATTAAACTGTAGTGAATTTATATCAAAGTAAGGGTTCGGTTGGGTTCTCGAGGGATTGATTATTTCCCGGTTAATCAAAACAGAAAGGCTGATTAACTTTTGAAACCAACTTAATGATTTACAACTGATATAAACACTTGCGAATTTAATTATCAAAGTGACTTTAAAACAGTTTTGGTTTTAAAGAGATTAGTAGCGGAATAGAAGAATAACTTTGAAAGATATAACACAGCAGATATAACCAGGAGTTTCAATCTCAAGCCGAGACTTAGTCCTCTCAAAAGCTTTTATAAAAAGATGATCCACACCCTGGATCGGGGATAACAACAGCAACCAGCTTTCCAGGTCCAAGACCTCTACCATAGTTATTCATGGGAACAAACACAACATCAACCAGCTGTCTAGGTCACACGACCTCTACCACTATCCCAGTGGGAAATAAAAATATGTAAGAGTATTGAGTGAGGATCTACAAATCCTCCAGTTAGAGTACAGGAGATAGTGTGTGTGTAAAACAGAATAGATAACACACACTTCTCAATATGTAAAAGGATAAATCATAGACCAAATAGTTAGAGTTTAGAAATGGCTCTAGTGATTTGTCGTGAAGTTCTGGACTACTTTGATTGATCAGAATTCGCTCTGAGTCCTCTTCTGGTTTCTTTCTGGAAAACGGAGTATCGTCTATTTCCTTGACTTCCAGGTTCAGATATAGATAAGAAGTAGTCGATGATGTTCTTGTTTTATGATCTCGTTCTCAGCTCTTCATTTTTTAGCATTGATGAAAGAGTTCCTCGTGTAAGTTCAGTCATCGCTTTGCATTCATGCTCTGTTCAGCACTCTGCGTATTCGTCCTTGTGTTCAACACCTTTTTGCAACACACGCGCTCTCACACTTTCAGCTTGAAAGAAGCTCTTATTTAACGCACGTTCTTCGGCAAAAGTTATGATTTCTTTTTGCAGGTACGAGGTACGGTTTCTTGACAACCAACAACACACATTAAATAAAATACAGAGCATTTAAAATATTCCTAATATGACCGTTGGTTAGATTAAATAAAGATAAAGAAATTCAAACAGTTGTTTATGACTATCAGTGTGTCAAGTGATCGGTGGGTCATCAGCATCGGTGAGACTTCTTCGGTGACTCATTCGATCATCATTGGTGAGACATCTTCGGTGACTCATTCGATCAGCATCGGTGAGACATCTTCGGTGACTCATTCGATCAGCATCGGTGAGACATCTTCGGTGACTCATTCGATCAGCATCGGTGAGACATCTTCAATGACTCATTCGATACTCATTCTATCAGCATCGGTGATACATCTTCGGTGACTCATTCGATCAGCATCGGTGAGACATCTTCGGTGAATCATTCGATCAGCATCGGTGAGACATCTTTGGTGACTCATTCGATCAGCATCGGTGAGACATCTGTCCTTTGATATGGATCGGTGAGACCACTGTCCTTTGATATGGATGACTTCCAGAATACTTGTAAATCAATAACAAAGAGATAAAAACATGATCCAACCAATATACACATATTCATTAAGAGATAGTGATTATGAGAAATCCAACCAGATTAAGTAATTGATGATTTGTGATTATTAAAACAGCAATCATAGGAAGAATTCAACAATCTTACAGAGGGTTCAACACATGTGAATAATAAAATGTAATTATTAGATTTTTCTTTACCATATTATTCTGAGGTTCAAGTTTAAAATGCTTTTGTTTTAGTCTTATACACTGGCTTAAATGTTTATTCTTATTTATGAAAGTTTCCGCTATATTTTTATCCTTACTGAGCATCTGAGCTCACCCCTTTCTATGTTTTACTTTTTTCCAGGATGTGAAAAATATTTTATTGTTGTCCTACAAGGATAGGCTAAGGATATAAGTGAATTTAAAAAGGGTACGTAATGTTTTTTATGCTTTTATTTCATAATGTAATGTAAAAATTATGAATGTATCTTGTACTTCTAAGGAAACTAAACTGATCAGTCTTTTGGGACATGATTCCTTATATCATGACACTGTTATCTAATAATGCACCGGCTTTGGGTAACTGGTCTCGGGGAAATATAGTTGGTATCATAGAAAATTTAGTATAAACCTTGGAAACTAGATTTAGGAAAACTCTGATTAGAAAACACTACTCTAAGATAAACTTTGAGGATTATTATAGAAGAACATCCAAAAAATTTGGTAATGTGAATATTATGTGGGTTTTCTAAATAATACATATCTATCTGGATACGAGCAGATAGTGGCGGCTCTGGCACAGATGTACATAGGAGTGAAAACTTCGACAAGGATTTTTGGGCCTGACCCAGTGTATCTTGGTATATGAAAACTAGCATTGTTGCACTCTTTGTTATGACACTCATGGGGATATTCTTAGAATAATTCACATATTATTTACAAACAGATTTGAAGGATTTTAATATAATATGAGAATAAATAACTGTTGTTAATACTGAGGTGTTTTAGATTGAAAATAAGGGGTTATGATATTCTCTAAATGATTTTATGACTCACATTATTCTTTCTTGTGTTACAGAATGGATGGATTCCAAGGAAGTCATAGTAACATTGAACATGATGTACATGGTGGGAAGAACATAGGAAATGAGAAACGGAATGGAATTTTGATAGGTGTAAAAGATATTCTGTTCATGACGAATCAGTTTTCTAAAAATATGATCAACAACATATATATTAACCAACTCCTAGACTCAACAAAGAATAAAAAGGTTGTGAATGATAAGAGCTCCAGCAGTGGAGACCATGGATAAAAGAAAGCTCAATTTCCATCATGCCGGAAATGTGGAAGGAGACACCTAGGGAAGTGTCTCAGTGGAACAAATAAATGATTCTTGTTTGGGAAAAAGTAAATAAAGTAAATAATTGTCGATGAAAAATGAAGAGTACTATGGAAGAAAATAAAAATGATCCCAATAATCCATTTACAGTCATTTTCCATAAATGTAGTGGACCTGGGCATTACCCAAGTGAATGTGCTATTCTATAGGATAACCCCTTGGTCAAGGAAGAACCTATGTGGAAATAAATGGATGGTGAAATTTTTAAAAGTATTAGTGCTCTTTGTTGATGGGATTACTTTGGAAAACTTTTCTCTTATGTGTAACCCTGAAGTTTATTAAGTGAAAATGTTATTTTAGGAAGAATTGTGTTTTCTATTTTTGATATAGTTATAAATAACCATTTGGGTTTATATGATCCTTGAATTTGAGGGAATTACATGTTATTAAATTTTGGGATGAAAATGCGATGTATGAGATAACATTTGTGGTGAAATTATGTTATTGTTATTTTCAAGAATTTATCTCATTTTGGGAACATTATAAAATATAGTTTTTAAAAAATTACAACACACAGACCGTGTGACAACCCGTCGCGTCGGACAAAGCTGTAGGAATCGAACCCACAACCATAGTGTGATTGGGATTTATCTCCTACCACTGGACTACGTGAATTCCCTGGATAGTGTGACTAATTATTTTTAGTTAAATGATTTTAATGATCAATAATAAGCTGATTTGGGATCTTATGTCTTATCAAATGGATATTCTTAGTATATGAAAATGATTTGGGGAGTAAGTGATAAATGTTATTTTGGAAGATGTTCACTCTGTTGGGAATACTATAAACCTACGGAAAATAGAATACTATGGGATTTCATTTTAGGATTAATGTTGGATTTTTATCTATGTTTTTATTGTGGAGTTATAGTTATTTGGGTTATTTATGTAAACAATTAACCTATCATAAAAAATATGTGATTAGGTTAATTACTTTTAAGTATGTGACTTTAAGAGTAGTCGATGTTATTTATAAATACAATTTAATGTGGAAGACTACATAATCAAATTCTTCTATGTTTTGGGTTTCAATATTAGTTTGGATTATATTGATGGATTTTAAGGACAATTATTTATTGAATGGTATTTATTGAACTTTGGGTATTTTTGGTTTAATTTTAGAAATTAAGATAAGTATTTCTTTCTCTAAAGGATTATCCATTTTGTGGATCATCTATTCTTGTACTAACCATTTTGGTATTGGTTAATCTCTAAAGACAAACTCAATATATGAAGTTTATCCTTTGTGGATTATGTGATTCTCCATATGTTGATTCTAGCACTTCAGGTGTGACCAATTCCTCTTGAAAACTCATCATTTGAAAAAAAAAGAGGAATCTGTGGTAGAAATTTATTAAAGTATGAAACTCTTCTTAAAAAGTATGTATATCTCTTTATTTTCTTAATCAATATCATAAATAAATTCCTCATCTTTATTAAATAGAACTTAAAACAAAACAAAAATGTTTTACCCTTACTTTTTCTACTAGGAAACTAATGAACGTTTATCTCATCACAAGTTTTTGGTTTTCTTGTTGCTAACTTTCTTCTAATCTTGTTTTCTATCACTCCCCACCAAAACTTGACACTTATTTTATCTTCCATATCTGTGTTTTCCTATATGGAATCCTTGTGTGGGTTATCTTGGGTGACCTTTGAACTTCTTTTTCTTTATTTTAAAGAGATAGTTTTATTGACTCTTTTTCTGATATGGGACTTTCAATGAAGTTCCCAGTCCCAATTTTAAAATTGCGAGGATGAAATTTCCAAAAGTTTGGAAGAATGTAACACCCCAAGATTTTATTGTATGTTATCTTCTTTAAAGTAATTCATTAGCTTGCGCAACATGCAACACCGAGTTCAAGCGCACCACGACTTACCAAACTACCCGTTCAAAAGCAGTTATGAATAATATTAACTGAATTTTGAATTTTATATACTCCATATAATTTTATAATCCATATTATGTGTTTCATAGATATAATATAAGAACAAATTCATTTATTTAGATAAAAGAAGTATTTTTCAAAAAAAATTCAATTTTACCACCTTTTAATGGAAAACCCTTTTTAAAACCAATATTTAACACTTTTATATATTCAATTTAATGAAATTAAATTGTTATTTAGAATCGGGACATAAAAATTTATTTTGGATAAATTTTTGGTACTTTTCTAACAAAATTTTCATTTTGATGAATACTGAAAAATACTAAATTTTAATTGAAAACAAATTTTTTAATAGAAATAATTTATAGTGTTAAAGTATTTATTTTAATGGTTTGGAAGTATATTTAGTTTATATTTTTATCATTTAATACAATATAGGTGATTATATATAATTTCACATTTAAATTTAACAAAAATTCATCTATTAAAATTCAATGGAAAGATAAAAATATTTACTACATAATGATATTTTATTTATAATTTTTAGACATTATATAATTTAATTTATTTATGGCACAATTATGACGCAGAAATAACCTTAATCATGAAATATTAAAATAACTTATATTATAAATATCCAAATAAATGTAATTTGAGACTTTTAATAAATTCCATTAATTTTATAGATTAATATGACATGTAAGGATTGATTAAATGTATTTAGTTCGAAGTAATAAAGTTGTTAGCACTCCAATATGTTCTATATACTGTGATGTTATTATAAAAATGGTACAACCATATTCATTATTTTATCCATCCTATAAATGAAAAAGTCACCATACGTGCATATGTACGGATTACCATCTCCACGTCATGGTGAAGTTTTTTATTCCAACACTTCATCATTTGGATGGGTATAATAATGACTATAAATGATCTAAATAATAAATATAACATGATAATGATTCTTTATATATGATATAACATTCAATTATATATGATTTTAATATCAAAAAAAATGATATTGTCGCTCGTGCGTACGTACGGATTACCGTCCCAACGAACTCGATGAGATTCATTCCCCTTCGTAATAATTAAAGAATAATTTTCATTTTATGATTAAAAATAATTTTTATGAACATAATATCATTATTTATATGAATAAATTCATCCTATCCATAACAAACATGGCTTACGTGACCAAAAATATAAAGGAAAACAAATCAGTTAACAACCAAAATGATGATACTACTAAAATATTATTAACAAAGAAATATTAGAGGATCGTATATGATATCATTTTATGTATATAGTTATTTTATATTTTAATAACAATTATTTAACTATTATAAAGGAGGTTAAAGTACCCTCGACCAAGGAAAATTACAAGGTAAGGGGTTTTCATCTCACTTTTATTCCCATGAGATTCATGCTATATTCTCCACTGCTACCTTTTGTGTGGTGTATGTACTAACCATGGTTGTATTTTTCTGTAATATACTTTAATTTATGGTCATTTAAAACATCATTGGATGATCCTTCTTTCACGGGGTGTATGTTTTGTAAGTTACCAAATTGATAAGGGAATTTCAAATTTCAATTTCCACTCATCCGGTTTTACGCAAACATCATTGATTACTTTACCCCAAATTATGTGTGAAATCACTATTTATTTACTTATGTAGTAATTTACACTCCCCTTTGCATGGATATACTTTTGATACACATAATCACTCCATTGATAAATTATCAATCCATCGATATAAACTTTATAAGAGTAAATTTAACTCAATTTCTATTCATTGAGTTAAACTTCCAAGTCATTGGTGTTGTGTTTACAAGAATATGTGTGAATGTCCTCTGATTGATTTACCCTAAATATCCAATCATATTGAGTGTATTTATATTTTCACACATAATTATTTCATTGATTTATCCTTAACCTAAGGATACAGTCTTTATAAAGGAATTCATCACATCTTACATTCCATTGAGACTTCTTTGTTGTTATACGCTAATCCACTTTTATTTGTTGTATACACTATACTTTGACATATTATATTTAGAATCCATTTATTCTCATGATATTATAAATTTTTTATTACCTCCATTATTTGTATTCATTAGTCTCCCATTTGGTTAGGAACTATAACTAAAATATCATTTTAAATGTTTAAAAAATGCATTCATCTAATTCATTCTCATTAATGTCCATGTTTTAAAAATGGTTTTATGGTTTTATTTATATGGACACTAATGTTTTAAAATTAAAATTACTTTTAAAAGATTCAAAGTGGTATGGGACACTTTGATTCTGAAATATATTTTAAACATGTTCTTGATAAATAGTGAGACATTTAAATGTTTTAAATAAAAAGGGTGATATTTCTCCCAAATAGTTTTGATGATTAACTCCATCTATGCCAATATCCTTCATTATTCTCGATTGAGGTTGATTTATTATAATCTTCCATACTGTACAGAATAATTTATGTTTGACTGTGGATGTGTTATTTTTATTCCATTCAGGTTTTATAGATAAATTATTGACATTTAGTATGCTAGTTTTAATACGAATGTTTATGTTATGTTTAAACCTTTTCATATGAGGAATGCATTGGACTTAGTAAGTGACAGGTGGAGCCCGATATAGATCCTCTATGCATCAATAGGTCTCATGAGACAAAATAGTGTCTTGGCACAAGTCCATGAAAAAATCTTATATGTTGTCTTGGCACAAGGCCTTGATTATGTGGTTATAAAGTCTGGAATTATGCATTCCATCATTATGAAAGTAGCATTTGATATTACATGTTATTATTAGACTAGTAGAATATATGTGTGAATAAGTAAAAGGAATTATTTGATTTTATCTTTTCCATATTATGCTGAAGATTAAGTTTAAATGTCTTTTTTTAGTCTTATACATTATCTTAAATGTTTATGCTTATTTATGAAAGTTTTCGCTATATTTTTATCCTTACTGATAGTCTGAGCTCACCCCTTTCTATGTTTTTTTTCTTAATATGTGAAGAAGTATTTTTCAGTTGACCTGCAAGGATATTCTAAGGATATAAGTGTGTTTAAAAAGGGGACATAATTTTGTTGATGATTTTATTTCATAATGTAATGTAAAACTTATGAATGTATCTAATACATCCAATGCTACTAAACTGTTCAGTATTTCGGGACTTGATTCCTTATAACATTTCAATGTTATGTAATAATGCACCATATCTAGGTAACTGGGCTCAGGGAATTACAAATATACCCAAGAAATTAAATCCATTGTTACCAAAATATATATTTTCTATATTTTCCATATAGAATAGTTTCTTTAAAAGTAACCCCAAAAAATCGTATATGTTTATTATGGTCCTCATACCCTTTAGAATAAACCTTAATATCATCAATGAATACTCCCCAAAAACTTATGAAAATACTCATCAAAAAATCAAATGAGAATATACATAAATACAATGGGTGTATTTTCCAACCAAAAAGGAAAAACCAAAAAATCATAATGGTCAAACCAGGTATGAAATTTTTTAATTAAGATTTCTTCTTACTATACTATTAGATAACGGTACACAATCCAAAGTTTAATCTTTCAAAAATACTAATAACCATTAATATAATCAATTAATTCATCTCTATGATTAAATAGATACTTTTTCTTAATTGTAATGTTATTGAGTGTGTTATAATCTATGTCAATCCTCATATAATCATCCTTCTTTTTAAAAAATAAAACCAAATCACACTAAGGTGATTTGTTGGGGTGGATGAAACCTTTATCAAGTTATTATTAAAAGTTATTTTTTTAATTCCAATATACCCATTAGAGTCATTTGATAAGGAGGTTTTAAAATCTTCTTAGCATCAAGGACTAAGATAATAGTAAATTCAACCTCTTGGACATGAATAGTGCTAAAAACATCAATAAATACATCCAAAAAATAAATTTCCATAGCTATATAAGTAAATTTAATAATTAATTTATCTTTAAAGACATGTTCAAGATTACTTTCACCCTCATCATTATTCATTTTCTCAGCTTATTAATATGTTATCATAGGTACAACGCATTATTTTATATAAATTGAGACTCGATCTAAGGAATGAATATAACATATTTATCTTTGCAATATATCTTATAATGATAAATTGAAATTCAATCCATACCCAGAAAGAAGTGAAACTACATTATGGTTAAGATAATAATATTTTAATGAAAAAGCATACCACATATAATAATAGGAAGGAACCTATAAATATTTGTTTATTTAATACATCCACTATGAGTTTTTACGAAAAGTTATTTCATCGTTTCTTGAAGTTATATTTTTATTTTACTAGAAAAATTCTATGAAATAGAATAATTTGTAAACCCTAAAACAAATAAGAAATTGAATAATATGCATAAACAAGTAATGTACCTAACACTAATTAATTTAATGGTTCTCAAGACATCCATTTGAATAATGACTTATCTCAACACAATGAAATCACTCCATCGATAGCTTTTTATGTTTGATATAATTATTAAAATTTATCTTTTCTTTTCATTAACTAGTTAGATATCCCAACTTTCCAAATAGGTAACACTTTCTAGATCTAATAATATAACTAGAATTCTTTTTACCAAAACTTTCATAAGAATGAAGTTATATTTTCTTAACTTAGCATTTCTTTGATATATTCTTCCTTATTTATTTCCACCTATATCTCTTATTATCTTTGGGATATAAAAATAAAGAAAAATAAATCTCAACCTTGTCATCACATTGAATAATGTACTCATAACTTTCAAACTACTGAGTAAAAAATCCCTTCTTAAATATGGTTTCAATCTTCAGTACAGTCTAACAATTTTACTATCATGGTCTAGAAAAATAATTTGGTTAATGCCAAGACAATCTTGAAAAAATTTATTCATAGGTGGCAACTAAACCTTCCTCATTCTACTTTTACTCAAATAAAACTGCATTTTCATCCTAATTTCAACAAATTTAGTAAAATATTTCTCCTAGAAAAGAATTATTAAATGTCATAGATTGTATGGCATCAATAACATCCTTTTCATTGGTATTTTTAATCAAAGAACACCACTAATTGGATTCAAATTAAAAATATTAAATAGAAAGTGACATTTTTTTATGCTCTGAGCATCTCATAACTTCAAATATATTTTCCAAAAGAATTAATACATTCATTAACTACCACTGAGTCTGAAGATCTACCAAATTTTAGAGGTTTTAGTTTCATGAAATGATCCACTATAAAAAATTTCCACTGTAGATAATTTGGTCACTCCCTTGGATGGGTACACCATTCATATCCTACATCAATTTATTAAACACATATATAAAATAATCATTTCTATTTCTAACCATTCCGAGTTAGTGATTCAAAAGGATGTTATTATATTGTTTCTTCCTTACTTCATTCTACATGTTTTCTCTAAAGAAAACTGTTCTGAATATATGTGGATTGGATGGAACAACATTAAAATAGTGAAAATGTATCTTATACTAATATAATCATATATTAGTATAAATTAATTTTTTCACATTAATATATGAACCCTAAAGTTATCTAAACCTTGATCAGATACCAAATATATCACCTTATATCATAATAAAACCATAATTACAAGATTTATAATATGGTTTTAACTTTATTACATTTCTAAGATATTTCTGGTTCATAATTCTAGAGAATTATGGAAAATATTACATAATAATTTGGATATTTCCACACAATTAACATTTTTTTTAAAAATTCAGTTCTTAAGTTTACAATGTTGTTTCATTTAAAACAAATTACTCTATTCAATATATCTCACCATTGAAAATTATATAATACCTTATCATCCTTAATTGCTATGAAAAAACATTTGAAAATTTTTTATGAGTAAAAAAAGTTGAGTAATTGACATGAAGA
Organism: Viscum album; assembly: GCA_963277665.1. Lineage (NCBI taxonomy): Eukaryota > Viridiplantae > Streptophyta > Magnoliopsida > Santalales > Viscaceae > Viscum > Viscum album. The sequence goes on along the minus strand of OY728156.1, from coordinate 184,090,716 downwards.
GAAAGGAAACTCATTAGTCTATTTAAAAAGAAAAAAAAAATCCATAAGAATGTTTTACATTTTAAAAAATAAAACTTCAGATCAAATAATAATTTAATTACTCATTAAATCAAATTGAAAACAAAAAATTTAAATAAAAAAATTGTATCAAGTATAAAGAAAAAATCATAACCATGATATTATCCTGAGAAAAAATAATAAGTACTAAAAAAATTTCCTTATAAAATAAACCATTCACCATTAAAATCTAAAAAACCTTACATAAAACAATTTACATACCACTTGAAATAAAAATATTTCCATATATACTCTTAGAAATAATTGAAAACCCTCATCTAATTTTCAGGATATTATCGTAACATTCACCCTTAAGAGAACCCATATATTAACCATTACAAAGGAATAACCTTCACTATTAATTCCACATATATCTTATCAAGATCATATAACTTCCCAATGCAATGTAGGGCAATATTATACCTATCTAGCATCATATAAAATTTAAATGTACCATAGTATGAATAAAACATATAAAAGTTATCATTTCCATCATGAAACTCATAAAAGTTTTCATTAGAACCTACATGAAAAATAACTTTCAGATAACTAATAAAATGAGATGAAGTATCTTTTTCTCTTCAAAATATTTCGAAATTAAAAATTCCCTAAAAATTGGGAATAAGATCTTATTTGAAACCCCATAAAAATTTATAAATGATTCTTTATAAAAAAAAATTCTGATGGTGGGTGTAGGTGGTTATAAGGTAAATATTAAAAAACATTCATTTTACACTTTTATAAAAAATGTTAAAAAGAATCTATCTGAAAATATTACATTTAAATTTTTTTTAAATAAAGTAAAAAGTGTTTGAAAATAATCATTAACAATATTTTAAGAGGTAAAATTTTTAAAACATTTAAAACAATTTTTTAAATAAAAATCCTTTACTAGGTCTCTCAAATCATTACATACATCTTTTACTTTCCCAAGTAATAAAATTATATTAATTATTTACTTGATTAATATAATCTTCCATTTTTATTTATTAAATATTATTCCATTTATTTAATGTATTTCCATGTTTTATTTATTTACGAAGTCATTCAATTATACATTAGGTATTTGGAGGATGTTTGGTTCATAATCATCGAAACAAACTTGGTAAATAAACCATGGTCATAGGGGTTGAAATAGAACAACTCAGGTTAGCCAATAGTGTCTCCTAAATTGACTCTCTGTAAGGATTGAAGTGAATTATCATTCACCTCAGTCTAGATAAAAGAACGAAGGTATCATAAAAATAATCATGCGAATGATTTCACCCTTAATATACAAGTGATAATATAGAAACAACTAGATTATAAAATCAGATACCATAAAACATCACATGTTATGAACAACTAAATCATAAATATAACATCCAATAACTGCCCACCAGAAAGGAAACATGAACAAGGAGAACCATCCTCTACATGATTCTCTTCCCTTTACCTATTTTCTACAAAAACATGCCTAAAAATATCCAAATACAAAACTAGGTTTGATCACAAAATATAATTAAGACTCTATCAAAAATATATACCATTTCAATCCATATAAATCCATTATTTTTAAAAAAATAGACTTCTGAAACATTTTCTAAAGAAATCATTTTCTAAATTAAATCATCCTTTAGTTTTCTTTTCAAAAACATCTTTATTCAATAAACATATGAATATAAAATAACATTTATCCCTAAGGAATATGTATATTAGTAAAGGAATTTTAAACCATCAAAATCCAAATCAAGTGGTAAATAAACTTATCAATATATATATATATATTATCCATTAAACACCAAAGGGGTTACTATAACACAAGGGTTTAAATAAATAAGCCATAACTCAACCACTAGTTGGAATAAGTGAACTCTAAAGTATGGGAAACTATGTTTCCTATAACGGATACTTACTAACTACCATGGAATCATGAGCACCTTCCCATGATATAGATAACTCAACTATGGCTCATATATGTCCAGTTTTCCCCCATACCTTAATGTATTCCCAATGTTCCATTTTATCATCATTATATTAAAGTAATGAATTTCATATTCACAAACATTTTACAAGGAGAAAATAATTTGGTTTTTTTACCCATATTTCATAAAATATTTTCTATGGTGGCCAAAATGTTTTTATTCATGTAAAAAATTTTCCACGTCAATCCATATTTAAGGCATTCTATCAAATCTATATTTAATATTAAATTTAGTTTTAAACTAAAAACACTTTTGAAAACATTTACTGAGAAAATAAATATTGAATTCAACTTTAATGGATCTTGAATCATAAATTTCATATTTTCAACCCAAAGTAAATAAAAATAACACAAGGAATGTCAAGGGATAGAAAATAGTATAGAGACACCCTCCTCAAGATCAATTAATAAAACATTTCCTTCTAAAAATGATGATAGGATAGGAAGAGATTGAATGTTTGAGAAAGTATATATCATTGAAAGAGTTTTAATTATTCATATATATTCTAGAACTATAAATCAAGTATTATGAAAGATTAAACAAAAGGAGTATAAGAGAATAAATAGATCAAAAGGGATCTAACTCACCAGATTATAATCAACAGAGATCTAAACGTTCAATCGTTATAAAGATCTACCAATAGGAATATTGATAGAGACAAAATTATCCCAGAATATTCTCTAAATCAAATAAAATTTAATTAGGTTTTATAGGGTTGGATATTTATAGACAGTTTGGAAAAATGTGCATCATATAACAGCACATAGGACTACGTTACAATTCAAACCAAAAAAAAAAGCACTGTGGAATAATGGAGTGAGCCATGCCATAGTGCTTCCTAGACAAAAGTGTCTCTAGAATTTATATCGTAGTCAATATTAATATCCTGTAAACTATGGGAAAGTAATATAGTGAAATGGACATCACTACATCACAACCTCTAAGAAATCATAAGGAAACTGCATCATAACCATCAGTCCATGGTGTAGTTACCCCAATATGGGAATCATTGGCCTGAATCCACCTTCTAGAATCCACTACATAGTTGATGCTCAATGTCTCTATTATGCCAAAATAAAAATAACCAAAAAAAATTGGCCACTATGTCATTATTGCCTAATAATTTTATATATAGAGCCTTTGTGGCACAAAACCGTCACATTGGAATTAAATCTTGATCCTTTCAAAATTCACTTCTCTTAAACTACAATCCTCTTGGAATTTAAAAGTATAATAAGAAAAGTGGCTCCAAACATGAATCCATACACTAAGGTGTAATAAATTTTCCCACCATAGAATCCTTCTATCCTTAAAAATGTTTGGGATCATAAACTCAAAAATATATGAGGTCATTATTTCATCATCAAGACCTTGTGCTCCAATGTCTCATGGTTATCTCTTCCGCATTAATATCTCACTAAACCCAAAAATATCATCTTACCACACATATCCTAATCCAATCAGTCAACTATTTGAATATTCCATTCAATCATTTTGGTTTCAAGTTCAGTCTCAACATCCTACCACTTAATAATGCTGGACTTATTTGGATGATAATTCTTTAAAAATGAAAAATAAAACACATCATGGATTGAATTCAAACAATAAATTAATTCAAGTTGATAATTCAAGTTCTCAAGTAACTTCACAATCACAAATTATCCAATATAACATGTTTATAACTTACGGTGTCTCCGCGATTGTATATATCTCAATATTGTAGAAACTCTGAGAAAACCCAAATAACCTACCTCAAACTCCAATGGATGATGTTGTTGATCATAAAATTATTTCTGGTTACTCTATGATGTAACTAACATTATCGTGATCAAATTAATAGTACTGATAATCTCATGGATGACACTTAGTCTAATCAAGTATTGTTCTCCAACATCTATAAAAAATATTCAATTTGAAAGTCCTCCATTACAATAAAACAAATGGTTCCATTTTGATTTATGCCTAAAAAAATTTGTTATATGAAAATTACACTAGGGGAACATGTTTATTCCAAGGTAAACTAAATTATATAATTCATTCCGAAAGAATGTATTTAAGAATTTAGTTGGGTCACCCAGACTGGCCATCTATCTAGGGATGATAAGTGATGCTTAACTTCAACTAAGAACCAATCACTATCTTTAATACACTCCAGAACCGGGTTTTAGTGTAAATATATATATCTAAATCAATACATTAAGGAAATCCATTAAGTATATAAACATTTTACACATACATTTTTTCAAGATCCCCTTTTTTCTTCTTCTCCTTGATAAATAAGAAATTAATTGATTTTGTGATTCGATCAATAATCACCCATATCACATCCTTAACACTGGGATTATAATATATTACATTAAATAATCTATGAAAATATCATCCCCATTTACAAAATTTAATGGGTAGGGGTTACAAAAAAAGTAGGCCCATGATGTTCCGAATTAATTATTTAAAATATAAGTCACTAAGACACAAAATCTACAAATTATCACCCCATTATTTGTAACACCCCAGGTAAATAAAGAATATGACATTTTCATATTTATCCATATTTTTGAATAAAATATTAATATGTCTTTAAATGGGACTCTATGCTCGATGGCGTACCCAACACGCAACAACGAGTTTCTTGGGAATCTTACATTGCACTCTAATAATAAAATAATATTATTTTAAATGGTAGTTAACATGTAATCGTTGTATTGGCGGGAATGGATAGAAATAACTAAAATATGATTATATATGTATTTAAATGTTTTTACATTTATCCAATAAAATATAAAGGCATAAAATACGGAAAGAATTCAATTTTAGGCGTATATGCCCTAGTTTTCACTAAAGGTTCACTTATCGCCTTTTGATGGAGAACCGTCATTAAATATAGTTTTGTTCACTATTATACATCCTTTTGGACCAAATAAAACTCTTTTTAAGAATTTTGACATCAAAATTTACTTTGTGTAAATTTTTGGTATCTTTCTGATAAAGTTCATTTTTTAATGAATAGTGTAAAATGTTGTATTTTAATTCAAAACCGCTTTTTAATCTAATTTTTTTATATGATTAGAGTGTCTTTTGAATTGGTTTTAAAGTGAAATTAGAATATATTTTTACCATTAAATCCAATAGTGGTCGTTGGAATTAATTTCACTTTGAAATCAGTCTTAAACAAGTGTCAATCTTTTGATACTTATTGTTTCATAAAAACACGCTATTTTCTCTGAAAGCGGGAATTAATTATTAAATTAATTAATTTGACTTACATGTTTTGAATTTTATAAAATAGACTTCATTTTTGAATTCGGAATATCAAATATATCTTAGGGTGAATTTTTGGGATTTTTCTGAAAAACTTCAATTTTTGATGAATAGTGAAACCACTAAGTGGTACTTATAAAAACTGATTTTTCCGTTTAAATGAAATTTTTCCATATTTGTGTTTTGAATTTAAAAAATCCGACATACATGGTTGTCATTAAGAATTAAAATGTGGTTCAATGGGATAAAAATAATTTTTTGGTGAATAGTAACTTATTAAGTTTTTAATCGCGATTAGTGGTAATTAGTGTAGTTTAAGGTAAAAATAATGTTTTAATAATATGAAATGAACTTGAAACATGTCCTACCCTCATTGGTTGTGTCATGGCCGACCAAGACAAGCCATGGGTCAACTTGGGGACCCCATGGATCCACTTTGGTTGGGAAATGACATAAATAACTTTTTATTTAATGTTAAAGTAAAAAATGACACAAACTTGAGTTATTTTACGAAAACAATTTTTACATGGGGTTATAAAGATTAGATTTTTGATTATAAATAGTCATTGGAAATATAAAAAGATTTACTACATCATAGTAGTTTTTTTATAATTTTTATACTTTAAATAAATTTAATTATTTATGACATAATGATGATGCAGTGATGACCTCATTATTTAACAATTTAAATAAAACGAGAAGATAATGTAAACTCTATGACCTAAACATGTTCAAAACTTATTGGATGGGTGGATTTTGAAGCCTTATCACCTTATCCTATAATTATATCAATGTGGGGCCCTTTAAATCCGAAAATCATTTTCAAATAAAGTAATATTTCTTACTTTCCAAAAGTGCCCCTCCTCTCCTCTTATAAAAGGCCACCACCTCTACATCATTTCACACACTCATCAAGCCTTTGGCTCGGCCAACCCCTGCCCATTTAATCTCTCCACATCCCTCTCCTAATCCTAGAGGATTCCCTTTGGGCAGAATCCTTTCAAAGGAAGCCTTTAGGCTCAAATAAAAGGAGTTACACTTTTAAAGGTAATTCATTCTCTCATGTTCATTTGTTTTATTTTGCTTCTCCAACCCCCTAAACTCTTTTTATTTACTTCTTTTGTAACAACACCAGTATCATAAATATACTAGGATGTTGTTATAAGATTTATTCGAGCTACACTCTCACACAACTACATCAAATGGTTAAAGAACATACGGTTTCCGTGGATGGCGAAATTATGCCTCCCGAAACGATGATTGTTCAATACTCATTTAACACATTCAAAGGTGGCCATTATAATGTCACTATTTTTATATATGATATATAATATGTTTATGTTTTACTTATTCTTCTGTATTTTTCGTTTGTGTCTTACCTTTATGGATTCCATTATGGGTATACGTGATATCTTCATTTTAGGAAGTGCGGACAACCACCCCCTCAAAGTGATGTGATTCGTTAATGCCATACGTGGGACGTATAAATGATGGATTTAATGTTATTATATATGATATTATACTGGAATTATTATATACCTCTATATCATTATTATTTATTTCCATTAAAGTATGAGATAGAAATGAAAATAGCATTCATGCGTACGTACGGCTTACCGTCTCCATGAACGGTGCATTTCATTTCTTATCCCCAAATGTAATGTACTATTATAAGTACATGTATATAATGGATATATATGATGAATGATACATCTAAATTATGAATATAATTCTTTAATTAAAATATACATACCTCTCATTTATTTTTAATTCCATTAATATGACAAAGAAATGAAAGTAGCGTTCATGCGTACGTACGGCTTACCGTCTCCATGAACGGTGCATTTCATTTCTTACCTCTAAATGATTATGTAATATTATAAATACATGTATTTTCTGGATATATATGATATATATGATATCGAAATCAGGAATGTCTTTCTAGATATAAAGAAACTTTGACCACACGAACAACATGTAATTGTAAGAAGTCCACTTTCGACTTAAGAACCAAATATCTGCAAAACAAATATTATTAACTTAAATGATTACATAATGTTTATGACATGGTAATAAGTGATATAAAAGGAATAATGAACTTAAAAAAGGTTCTTAAGGAAGTATAAATTAACTCAAGTTATTATTCAGGACGTTAAAGAACGATCGAGTCAAGTCGGACCCGAGGTAAGGGATCTTACTCCTCTCTTCCTTCTTAAGTACACTCTTTTATGTCATTCCCTCTAAAGCTCATCTTTATTGTTATTGGGATGTTATTTTATATTACAATTACTGTAATTTCTATGTTCATGTGATGAGAGACCATATTCTCTCTCATCAATCCATTTTGGAAGTTTTGAGTGGCGCCGTTAGGCTGCGGAATTTTCGTAAGAGATCTAACCTCTCTCTTTCTTTTTAAGTACTCTCCTTTATGTCACTTCTTTTAAGATCCTATTTGTTATGTTGGGATATGTTCTCATATATCCCTATTGATGTAAATTTTATTCCCAAGTGATTAGATACACTTTTTATCTCTCATCAACTCATTCTGATGTGACGTTGTTAGGCTGTCAAGGGAACTTTTTAACCCAATTTCGATTTCTTTGGGTTCAACATGTAGTTATTGAATATGGCATCCTTTGAATATGTGTGAATGACCTTTTATTGTTTCACACTTAATATCCACTTATATTGGGTGTATTTATATTTTTCACACATAATTTTGAGATTGATTTATCCTTAATTTAAGGATACCTTCTTTATAAGGGATTTCATCACATTTTACATCCCTATTGAGACCTCATTGTTGTTATGCACAAATTTACTCTTTTATAGTGTATATACTGTCCTTTGGAATATTATATCATGAATCCATTTATTCTCATGATATTATAAAGTTCTGATTAAATGTTATTCCTCAATTATTGTATTCAAGTGTCTCTAATTTTGGTAAAAACCCTTTAACCAAAATATCTCTTTAAATGTTTTAATGATTTGTTCTTATTAATATCAATGTTTTCAAAATGGTTTTAAGGATTTATTTATATGGATATTAATGGTTTAAAATGTTAAAAGCTTCAAGGTGGTATGGGACACTTTGATTCAAAAATCTCCTTATTAAATTTTTTAAATGGTTTTGGAAATGGTTTCTTTTTGAAAGGATTCATTATTTCAATATACTAAAATGTTATATTGTGATTGAAATGTGGAAATGTTATGTTTCCTTTATGCATGTTTTATATGATACGTTTATGTTATGGTTCATGGGCATTGTTATGAAAACGGGTGGTTCCGTGATAAACTAAGGGCGGGTGAGCCCGATATAGCTCTCCAATGCATTGGGTAACGCAAAGGAGTGAAACGTTAAGGTTTCTCCGAAGATATTTAGGTAATATACTGTTATGGGTATTACAAACGTAACCAATATGGTTACTCCCTACATAAGAATGTTATGAATGCCTCAAGTTACCTTTATGTCTTATGTTTTCTATGATTTATTCATGATTTTATATGCCTATGTTTTATGGGTAAAGTATGATTTCATTCTTATGTATACATGTACTCATGTTTCCTTTCCATATTTTTATATCCCTTACTAAGCTTTTTATGCTCATCCCAAGTTTTTGAAATGTTTTTCACAGGTCAAGGGAATGGTACATGATGTGATGATAGTGTCAAGGATGTGTCAAGAAAGAATCCATGTTTTATTTTAAATATGTTTCCGTTGATGGGAAGAATGAATACTGTCTTTTATGTAACCACTTTGTTTAAATGTGGAATGTAATGCAAGTTTCATGATCTAATTCTCTAAAACTCTAAACCTGAAAAGATCCTCAATGTGTAATCTTGTAATAACTCAAGATTAAGTAAGGTTTAAGGCTGGGGCCTTATATTATTGGCCACCGATAATGGATTATAAATTCATGATATAACTTTGTTTATCCATGTTGCATGGATCAATTGGATCACTGTCTATACTCTATCAATTCCAATCCTAGGTCTATTAAAACAACCACCCTTACCTAGAAGTTAAACACTATATTAGGATACTGAGAACACTCACATGAGGTATCCAAACTATAAATATTCCCAATAAAGAACTGATTCTGTACATCCTTAGACTGTCCAATGAAAATATGATCATCTATATATGATCCTACCGGATTTTAAGCTAATAATACCTCTCTATGATCCCTCCCTTAATCCAAGTTAATCTTAGCAAAAAAATCATCAATAACCATTCTTTCATTTATTTCTTCACTACTTGATTCAAAAAAAAATATCAAAGTATTTTTTTAATACATTTCCTTTTATAAGGGTGTATGAAATATTAAAATAAATGCTCTGAAGGTACTCTATGAAATTTCTCTATCTCATTTTCAGATCCTTCTATATAAATATGTACGTGAAAATATTATGGTATAAATACACTAATAAATAATCCTTGAAGAGTTAGTGGTTCTAAATCTTCAAATTTTTAATCACTTCCACCAATTTAAGATTATGAGTGGGGTTATTATCTATATAAAGGATAAAATATGATATCTAAAAGATACTTATTTTCTTTCCTACATCATAACACAACCCAAACCCATACCTACTGTGTTTAAGTAAACATCATATCAACAAATTAACGATGTATCAAAAAATATTGGAGCTAAAGTAAATGTCACTTTCAACTCCCCAAAATATCTTTGGAATGGATCGCTCCAAAAAACATCACACCCTTATAATATAAATTTTTCATAGGGGATGAAAACTTAGAGAATTAATTAGAAAATCACTTATAATAACTATATATTCCCAAAAAAATTGGATCTTAAACACATTTCTATGATACTCCCAAGACATGAAACTAGAATATTCTAAGAATCCACTAAGAAACCCCACTCATAAGTCACATGGACTAGAAATGTCACCTACTAAATATGGAACTAATAGTTGGATATATTTTATTATATATAATGTAATTAGAATATTTTAATGATGAAATTAAATTACTCAGTATGATCCTATGCAGATCTGAAATAAAAAAGTATATCATCCACAAAAACAACCATGAATGAATCCAAAAACTAATAGAAGAATCAATTCATAAATACATAAACACCACAAGAGTGTTATTAAGAAAAAATTCATGAATAGATACACATAATACCCATACCTACTCTTGAACACTATCTTAGGGATATTTTCCTCTCGAACCCTAAACTAATTGTACCCCCTTATAAAATAAATTTCAAAACCACCCATATCCCTTAACCTATTCTAAAAGGTCATAAATCCTAACAAATGGATATGTGTTCTTATCTATCCCCTTGTTAAATTTCTATTAATTTAAAAAAAATTAAAAACTCTTATCTCCGTAATTTTTAGAGAGCACTGCTGATTCCCAAGGTGAAACTCTAAGACAGATAAATCCTTTAGCCTCAATATCCTTAAGTTCAACCATTAATTATTTCAATTCTATGGGTTTCATACAGTATGATGGTAAGGAATTGGGCCTCATCCCAGAAATAAATTAGATGGAAACTTGAATTCCCATTGGGGTGGAACACATTAGAAATCATTTGGGAAAACTTTAGTGTAAAATCCCATATTTTTCTTGGTACTCCCCAATTTGAGTTTTTCAATTTAGCCTTAATGGTTGTGTATTTTTTGGATAAGGAGATCCTTTTTGAGGGGAAATTACTTAAAGTTAGTGGGAGTTATTTTTTTTAATGAACACTGTCTTGGGTTGCAAGGAAACTATAGGAAACTAGAGAGGTTCTATGTAGAAAGTGGATTGGGGTTTATATTTCAATTAATGGAGTTCGGGTATAAATGGGTCAAGTGTTACCATAGGTTCTTGGTAAGTTGAGAAGAATTAAAGTGTGTTTAGGTTTTAATATTGAATAATGGTCGAAAAAACTATCGATAAAAAAATTACAATCCATGTAAATATAATACACGTCGTGTAAATGTAATAGATTACATGTAATTGTTTCTTGACACATGTCGTGAATAGTTACAGGATGCAGAATGATTCATAACATGAAGAGAGTACACATCATGTAATATTATATTGGAATAAATAATAATCCAAGACAATGGGTTTTTTGGTGTATCCCTTTAAAAATAATTACAAGATGTGTAACTATATTACATGGAGGGTAATTCCCAAACCATATGTTTTAAAGTATGTAATGCAGTTATGTTTTATTTCTATTTCATGTGAATCTTTCTCCACTAAACCCTAGGGCGCCTTCCAGGCATTTTTAGAGTTCCTATCTTAATTCTCGACATCCTTTTTGTGCAATTGATCCTCAAAAAAGTTTTTCTTCTTTGGTTCCATATTATCTTATGTAGTTCTATGACCATCACTATGTAATATATTAACTATGTGAATTGTTGGTATTGATCATGATTAGTTTTGATCTAGGAACCTTATTCTGATCTTCTTCACCTTCTTCCTCATGATTTTTTTCCATTAGAAGAATTATTTGATCGTCGGTTAAAGGTAGGGGTATAAACCTTAACCCTATGGTTTGATAATTGTCAAGTATGTGAAATATTGAAATTAAACCACCATATCACGTGTTGAATAATTTAAAAGAATGAATTGAATTATTCCTTGGAACCCCTTTGAATCCAATTAGTTGTTGATTTTGATTTTTCCTACAATTCAGGTGATTGAACCACTAATTAAGTGAATTAATTAATTGCTTAAAGTGTGTTTAGAAAGACATGGATTTTGGTTATTTTATTTATATTGATTCTCCTTAGCTTGGCTTGTTTATTGAGATAAATGATATGTTATTGGTTATGGTGAATTTATATATGAAATGCACAATTGAAAGATAAATTATAATTTTCTTAATTAACCATTTATCCATATGATTAGATATTTCGATATCCTTTTTCTTGGACTTTTGTTGTGATTTACATGTTGTAATTATTATATAGGGAATTGTCTCACTGATACATTTTTATATTCCTATATAGCGAGCTTTGACCAGTGATTCCTACTTGTATACTTATATAGCGGTCAATACCCAGTGATACCTGCTGAAATGATTATATAGTGGGATACGGCCAGTGATAGTAGTTGAAATTATTATATAGAAGGCTATTCCTTGTGGTACATGATGAAATGATTATATAATAGGCTATGCCTAGTGACACAATATAGAATGATTATATAGCAGGCATGGTTGTAAGAGATAATAAGAGATATTCTATCATGGAATCAAAGAAGGTTAATATAGTGTTAATTTAATTGATTAATAAATTAATACACTTGTTTATTGTTTTATTACATACACTTATTATCAAACTGGTTATTCATAGAAGCGGTGGTATCGACCTAATAATTTATAATAGCACACTATTTAGACCTTCATTTGGTATGCAAGCTGATTATATGTATGTAGGTTTGGAAAAGGGAAGACGACCTTGTTGTTGATTTTTTTTTTTTTTGCTTGATGGTCTTGTGTTTAGAGTTGGAACCAACGCGGGGTTTGGGATCAGGGACTTTTGAGTCTTTTATTGGTTATGATAGTATTTTATTTTGTATTACTATTAACATGACAATTAGTTACATTCCAGTGCATCATTACATTATTATTTCATTATTAATTAGATTATTCAGTTGAACTTGATTGTTGTTATTCTACTGTATTATATTTTTTCAATTGTTTCTACACTATAATATTTATTCATTTCCTTATATTTCACAATTCCACTGTGTTGTAACTTTGTAACCAAGGGGAATAGTCACCAGACTATACTTATCACACCTTGCATCTACTCGATATACATTGTCATATGGTGATGTGTGCTTGAGGTCTAGTAACCAACCTTTTCTGGCCACATTAGAGAGTTCCCAATCGGGGGATGCTACAAAGTGTTATCATATAAGGTTTTTCTCTATTTATTTTATATTTGGGAAATGTAGAAAACATATTAACATGTGATATGACTTGATAATGAGCATGTGTATGGGAGTAGCTAACCCATGTATAGGGAAACTCTGAGTTCCATGGGTGGATTATTCTTTATATTATGTTCATGTAACATATGATGTTATTTCACCCTGATTGATTCACATGTTGCATGAGGTTATGGTTTTGTGATGATATCAGTACTTGATATTTATACTCATGGCCCAGTATTGTGTGAGATTAGTATGAATGCATCATAATAGACACATAGGGATATATATTGACATGAATTGTTCATGATAGGGACATATTTATTTATCATGTGATATATACTTGTCTATTGAACTATGATATGAAATATCTATTATATCAGAGAAATGAATTAAATAAACTATTAGTTCATATTGAAACACTTATAAGCCATTTTTATAGAGAGACCAGAAGTTAGTGGTTATTTTTTGTTTTCACCAATTGAGGTTGACCTTGTTGTCATAGATAGTGTAGTAAGGAGTATGTTTTTATTATATACAAAATGTCTCCTCGTCATCTTTGAGTTGAGAATCAGAAGAGTATAAATCAACATTCTCCTAAAATAGTTGAACGGAACCCTCAGGTTGTTCCTGAAGATCATATGGGTGTTCAACTTTGTGAAAGATTCATAAGGGTCACGAGATCAAAAAAAGATGATTTTTTTACCATTACTTCAATGTATGAGCTAACGAGAGAGTTTTAGCAAAACAATCTGCCTATGCTCACTAGGTAGGGAGTCCCCTATGAATCCATGTTATATATCGAGTTAGTCTAGATGATCTTTAAGCGTCTATTGACACCCTCGGATAGTAGGGTGAAGCTTGTTGTGTATATTATTTTTGGACCAACCAAGCATTTTTGGGGCATTATGGATCAGGAAGGGAAGAAAGAGGATTTATCCTTGAAGGAAATCTAGATGAAGTTACTAATATATTTTTATATCGAGAAATTGAGGAATGATAAGGTTCATGTGTTCATGCATCTAAATTAGAAGTCCAGGTCATTTCTAGACTATACTGAATGTTTCAACATCCTACATTGCTTTTTGATATCTTTGGTAGCTGATGAGATCTCCCAGGTGAGATGCTTTCAGGATGGTCTTCTCTATGTGATTAAGTCATGGGTGAATGTGTTTTATCTATATAGTTTTGTATATGTGATAAATCAAGAACTCATCACAGCAATGAATCTGAGAGGGGCCCCGAGTAGAGGATAGGATATTTCTTCATGGAAAACCATGAAATATTATTCTAGTGGAAATAATCCCCACTATGATAGTTTTCTCTAGGGAATTAGTATCCATAAAATTCCGGGAAGTGGGTATCCATCTCAAGACCATGTTCTGTTATAGTTATATCAGTGTGGAAAGATGGTCCATAAATGACTTTAGTGTCCATAACACACTTTGGAGTGTCAAGATTGTAGAAGATTGGTCCACCATAAGAGTTTTTGTACGGACATACAATAGATGATTAGTGGAATATTTAAAGGACAGGTTCACAAGTTTGGGAAAGACTCATCTACACCTTTATAGATATGTAGCTAGAGTTCTATAGGATGTTTTGGTCGAGACGGGGGACATGGTACCCCAGTGTAGTAATGGAAGTACCAGGAAAAGGGTGTGTATTAGGGTTGTTGGGTTGGAGCCAAGGAAATAGGGGTTTGTTATCTTCATTTTATATAGAATACTCCAACTTTTGTGGATGCATGATCATTTACTATCAGAGGAACGATTCTTGTATCATCTACTATTTATTTTTATTTTTTTGATATAGGATAATTGAATTCATTTTTATCTTCTCATTTCTGTAAATGATTTTTTATTGGATGTGGAAATATTTGATGGTTTTTTGACCATTGAAACAGTTTTGGGAGTGAGGTTAAAAAAATGTTGAAAAGTGTTTTATCGAGATATTGGTTGTTACTATTTATTTTTGGTAAATTTCATGTTAGAAATGACAAGATTCAATTTTATTATGGGTATGGATTGGTCAGATATATTCCAGAATCATATCGACTGTTACTATAGGAGATTTACCTTTTTATCTCCTAAAGGGGGGCATCTATTCTCACCAAGGTGTGTGGGATATTCAGGTTGGTGGTGCCGGACCAATTTTGTGTAGATAGGATTATATCACATCTCAAATAGCTCATCTTACTCTATATGATAGTGGAATATAATATGATTTTTGTCCTCTAGTGGTAGAATATTTTTAGGATATATTTCTTGATAAGTTCTATGGATTACCTCCTAAGTGAGATATCAATAAAATGGTCTAGTTTCTTCCCATATCAAATCTATTTTAGATATCTTATTATAGAATAGAACCTATATTGATTTAGGAGTTTAAATTTTAGTTGGATGATATATTAGAAAATTTTCATATGGAAAAGTACATCTCCTTGGGGTTCTCATATTCTCTTAACCCAGAAGGCATATGATACTTTTCACTTGTGTGTGGATTATCATAGATTGAACTAGATGACAGTCAAGAACTGGTATCCTCTTCCATACATTAACAGTCTCTTTAATCACCTAAGAGGTGCTTAGATTTTTTCAAAGATTGACCTAAGAGAGGGATACTGTCAGTTGAGGGTCAAACCATTTTACATACCTCGGATGGATTTTAGGAGTAGGTATGGATTATATGAGTTCAATGTGATGTTTTTTGGTTTGACCAATGATCGATGGTATTCATGGACTTGATGAATTAGATCCTTCATCCTTTTCTAGACTAGTTTGTTATGGTTTCTGTTGATTATATCTTTGTGTACTCCCAATTAGAAAATGAATTTTAAAAACATCTCAACAAATACCTGGGTATATTGAGAGGGAATTAACTTTACCCCAATCTAACCAAATTTAGGTTATGGATTGATAAAGTTAATTTCTTCTATCATGGCATATCTAAGAAATTATTTTTAGGGAACCCAGAGAAATTTACAGTCACGGTATCTAGGGAGAATCCCAAGAATGTCTTCGAGAATCAGAGCCTTTTAGGTTTAGATATTTATTCTAGGCACTTTATACAGGACTTATCCCATTTGGAAACACCAATTCTAAGGATGAAAAATAAGGGTGAAGTTATTTTAGTTATATTCTTATGAAATATATTTTTAGGGGTTGAAATGAAAACTATCTTCATCACCTATCATTACTTTATCGGTGCCAAGTAATGAATATATTGTGTATCATGATGCATCTGGATTTGGAATCAAATTTGTTCTGATACTGTAGAATCGAGTGGATTCTTATAGCTCTAGATGTTGATAATACATGATATGAATTATCCTACTCGCAATTTAGAGTTAGAAGTAGTGGTGATTTCCCTGATATTATGGATACATTGTCTCATGGGTTAGAGGTTTTTGGAATACACAGACCACAAGATCCTTAGATACATCTTTTCTCAATGAGACCTAAACCTTCAATAGAGGATATCGATCTAGTATCTATAGTCTTTTGACTTAGAGATGTATTATACACAGATCAAGGAAAGCATAATTTCAAATTCATTGTGAAAAATACACAAGAAGAGGCAATACAGGAGACTTTTGATGAGAGTTGGGTGATGGTCCTCTTTGCAGACAAATATCTGGATGTTCAGAAGTCTTACGGATGAGTGTCTCTCACTTTGATATATGCCACACACATTATTTTAGAATGAATTAAGATAAAGTAATTATCTAATCCAGTGGGATTAGTTCTAAGAGACAACTTATATAGTGGAGAGACACCATTGGGATGGTCACTTGGTAGTGTAAATTCTCTTATTTTCTATGGTCGATTATAGCTTTTATGGGCTTGTGTGAAGAGATAATGAGGGAGTTTCATGATTCTAGAAGGGAGATACATCGTGGTTAAAAAAATATGTTTTTTAATCTCCATATATAGTACTGGTGGTCAGGAATGAATTGGTGGGTAGAAGACTTCAGGGTGATAAGATTCACTTTTCAGTAAGTGAAAGTCAAGAATTAGAGGCCATCTGAGATTTTGTAGCATTTTCGTATTTCTATGTGTAAATGGAATGATGACACTATAGACTTTTTGGAAATATTTCCTAGTAAAACCAATAAGAATGATGTTTTATGGGTGATTTTCGATCTATTAATTATGGTATACCACTTCTTTCCTAACATGCAGACCTTCACAATTGATGATATACTAAATCATTACATGTACAAGGTAATTTGGTTTCATGGTGTTTCAAGGAGTATTTTTTAGTAAAGATATCCTCATTTCGTATCATGTTCATTTGAAGGGTCTTCATAAGGCTATGGGTTCATAGGTTATTTTAAGTACGACCTATCAACCTCAAACTGATGGAAATTTTTAAATGACTATTGAGGTTTTATAAGGTATGTTACGGGCATGTAATCTGGTTTATTGTTGTTTGTGGAAGCAACATATGGATCTTGTGGTGTTTTTGTATAATAACATATTCCAAGAATCTATTAAGATGGAACCTTTTTACTATTTTAATGGTATATTGTGTCATTCGACTCTTTGCTAGTTAGGGGTAGTTGAGTCAGAACTTGTTTGTCTTTTTCTCATATATGAGATATTTAAGTAGGTTTAATTGATCAGACAGAAATTAGTGACCACACAGAGTAGGAATAAATCATATTCTAACCATTGGATATTACCACTGGAGTTTTAGGTTGGTCATCGTGTTTTAATTTCGGTGTAACCTAGGTTGGGGTAATGTGGTATCAGAAGACATGGGAAGCTAACACGCATTTTTGTTGGCCCGTTTGAGATAGTTGATAAGGTCAGTCTGGTGGTGTATCGTGATTCCCTTCCATAGAATTGTAGTACCATGCATGATGTGTTTCACGTGTCACAGCTTCAGATACATTATTCAGACCCTTATCACGTGATATACATCGTAAACATTGATATTACTACAGATATATCCTTTGAGGACCATCCAATACAGATTGTTAAAAATAGTGAGAAGTATATTAGAGGTATTACTATACCATTAGTTTGAGTGCAGAGGTGTCATGGGTGAGTTTAGGTGGAGACCTGGGAGAGTGAGTCTAATATGTGAGAATAGTGTCCAGACTTGTTCACTAAGACCCTACAATGATTCTTGGAGGAGCTCCGGGATGAGATCTTATATAGTGGGGAGATTGTAAGATCCCATCTTTTTTCAGGTATGTCGCTCTTTTAGTTTTTCCTTTGAGCCTTAGTGTTTTTGAATTATTCAGATTCCATGATCCTTTATGGGGGGAAATGGCATAATGTTCATGGAAATATATTTTTTTAATGAACATTTTCTTGGTTTTAGAGGAATCTTTATGAAACCAGATAGGACCTGCGTGGGGAGTGGATTGGGGTTTCTATTTTAATTGTTGTTATTTGGATGTAAATGGGTCAAGTGTTTCCATGTTTCCTTAGTAAGTTGAGAATCCTTAAATGGGTTTCAGTTTTTTATAATTAAAAAGGGATAAAAACTATTTGCGGAACAATTACATGCTATGTAAATGTAATACATTCCATGTAATTGTTTCCAGACACATGTCATGAATGGTTACAAGATGTGAACTGATTTACATCATGAAGAGAGTGCATGTTATGTATTATCTGATCAGAATAAATAATAATATTATGTGATGGGTATTTCAACACATCCCTCTATAAATAATTACATGATGTGTAACTATGTTAAATGCTTTTTAATTCCCTGACCTTCATTCTAGACATCTTGTTTATGAAATTTTTCCCCATGTAATATGTTTTTCTATGGTTCCCTCTTTGCGTTCATCATTCTATGAACATAGTGATGTAATCCATTGATCATGTATATTGTAGAATTTGATTTTGATTAGTTTTTATATTGGAATTTTCTTAAGAACATGTCTAACTTCCTCCTCATGGGGTTTTGTCTTTGGAATCATTTTTAGATCATTAGTTAAAGTTATGGTGTCTAAACCTTAACCCTTTTGTTTGATAATTTTCAAGTATGAGAAATAATGTAATTGTTCCACTATATCTTGCTCTAAATAAATTAAAATAATGATTTTAATTTTTTTTAATTGGAGTCCCCTTGGATCCAATTGGTTATAAAACTGGATTCTGATTTTCATTCATCTAACGACCCAGTTTTTATGTACATAAAAATTACATAATTTTTGTTGAATATTTTTTAAATTACACACAAACTCCCAAAGACCACATTATTTTAGTGCCTTTGGAAACATGGAACACATTCTTTTAATTTGGTAAGAGGTATTAAACATATACCACAAATATATTCCCCTTTAGTTTTCCCAACTAAATCCTTTCTTTATATCCAGGGGAAAATAAATCGTATGAAAATGGTGATCTTAGTTGCTCAGAAAGGGTATACAAGGAAAATATCAAACAAAACATGAACATGCAAATTTAAAAAAAATAAAATTAGTTTTTAAAATCATACCATGTATAACATATATAAAAATAATCATTCATGGAATAAATCTTGGTATTTCATAAGGAATAAATCATAATGTAAAATGAGAAATGAGAAAATATCATTGGAGTAAAACATGGAATTATAGAAAACACATAATCATAGAAAATCATTTCCATATTAGAAGATACTAATTTCAAAGACAATCTGTAATGCCCCTACCCCAGTTACCCAGAGTCGGTGCATTATTACAGAACATTGGCATGATCACAAGAAAGATCAAATCTCGAAAGGCCGATTGGTTTAGTAGCCTTGGAAACCCAATATATATTCATAAGGTTTACATTACATCATAAAATGAAAACTACAACAACATTGTCTCCATAGTCCACATTCTTATACCCTCATACTATCCCTATAGGTCATTCATAATTTACATCATCACATCCTGGGAAAAATAAAACATAGAAAAGGGGTGAGCTCAAATGCCCAGTAAAGATAACAATATAGCGGAAACATCCATAAATAAGAATAAACATTTAAGACAATGTATAACTAAAACAAAACCTTTTAAACTTGAACTTAAACATAGTGTGGAAAAAATAAAATGAAATAATTCCATTTACTTGGTCAAATGGATATTCTATTAATCAAATAATCACATGCAATATAAATAACCACTTTCATAATGATGGAATGCATAATGCCAGACTATCATAACCACATAGACAAGGCCTCGTGCCCAAACTACAAATAAGATTTTTCTAAGGCCTTGTGCCAAGACACTAGTTTGTCTCATGAGACCTACCGATGCATAGAGGAGCTATAGCGGGCTCCACCCGTCACATATTAAGTCCAATGCATTCCTCATATGAACAAGTTTAAACATAACATAAACATTCATATTAAAACTAGCATACAAAATGTAAATACTTCATCCATAAACCATGAATGGTATAAAAATAACACATCCACATTCAAACATATCAAAAAACCTTCAATACAATATAGAAGTTTTGTATCATAATAAATCAACTTCAAATAAACATAAAATCCATCAAAGGATGTTGACATAGATGAAATCAAAACTCTTTTTAGAGAAATATCACTTTTTATTTTGAAATAATTTAGGAGTCATATATTAATAAAATAAAAAAATTTATTTGAAAATATTCTTATAAGATTGTAAGGTAAGCTTCGACGATTTTATAACGGTGGAAAATATCTGCACCCGCCGTATAAGTTAAAAAAACATTCTTACCTTAATTCTGTCGAAAAGGTCAAAAAGGACCTTGTTTGGAAAATGACGGAAAGATTCCTTTATAAACCACTTATAAAAGTCAAAAAGGGTATAAATTACTTTAACCCATATTCTATTAAGTATTAAAAATGTTTTGAAATACATTTTTAAGAAACATGGATGTGGATGATAAAGAAGTATGAGTAGATTATAACATAAAAACAACCTCGGATAATGAAGAGATTGTAAAATAACCCTTACCTTGTAATTTTCCTTGGTTGGGGGTAGGTTAACCTAATTTACAATGGTGAAATAATTTTTATTAAATTATACAAGAATCATAAACATTAATATGATATCATATATGATCTTTTAACATTGATTTGTTAATAATATCTTAGTATTATCGTTGTTTCGGGTGTTAACTTACTCGTTTTATTTTATATGTTTTGTTACGTAAGCCATGTTTGTCATGGATAGATTGTATCTTATTCATATCCACAATGATATCAAGTCCTTAAACATTATTTTTAAATCATCAAATTATAATTATACTTGAATGGATACGATGGAGAATGAAACTCATCGCGTTCGTGGAGATGGTAGTCCGTACGTACGCACGAGCGACAATATCATTCTTTTGATATTAAAATAATATATAATTGGATGGTATATCATATATATAGAATCATTATCATTTTATATTTATTATTTACATGAATTAAAAATCATTATTATACCCATCCAAATAATAATATATTGAATAATAATTACACCACGACGTGGAGACGGTAAGCCGTACGTACGCACGTATGGTGACATGTCATTCAAAGGATGGATAGAATACTGAATATGGTTGTACCATATTTATAAAAATATTACAGTATATAGGAGATATTGGATTCATTATTTTAGAATGGGAATAAAAAATAAAGAAGAAGTGGAAGAAGAAATGAATTTGAAAAAGGGTGGTGAAAACATTACCTCTTCTTCGGGTTCTTCCTTTTGATTTGATCAAAAGGGCTCCTTAGGTTGGATTTATAATAAAACTAAGGCCTCTAGGTTGTAGTGAGGTAAGTTTATAGAGTATTTTGGTAGGGGTTTTCCAAACCAAAAGGCTTTGAAGGTGTGAATTAATGAGAAGGGAGAGTTCCCTTTTATTATAGGGGTGAGGGGCACGTTTGGAAAAGCTAGAAATATTATTTTTATAATAAATTCATATTCGTTTTCTAATGTCTCCAAAGTGGATTATTAAAATTTTAAGGTGGGGATGGGTCGAAAATCACTCAACCAATATAATTTAGACAGGTTTGGGTCACTATATTAACCTTATCTTTAAGTATTAACTCTTAGTTAATTAGTATCACTTTTACAATGTCTCTTTGTATTTTTATATTATATGGTTAATAAACATACTATATACATACAAGAGACCTCCAAGTGGTACATTAATGATACAAATATCATTATATAAGTCTCTTTTCCGAACCTTAGATTTTTAGGAATTTAATATTAATTAATAATATAATATTTGTTTTACAAACTCTTTTATGTCAATTTTGTAACTATTCAATAATTTATTTTTGTGAAAATCATAAAAGAATTATTACTTAAAACAAAGTTAATTAAGTAAATTCTAACATGTCATAGTAACCTATAAAATTATTTTAATTCATAAAGAGTATCAAATTATATTTATTTGGGTATTTATAATATAAATTATTATAATTTTTCACTATTATGATAATTACTACATCACCATTTTGTCATAAATAAATTAAATTATATAATGTTTAAAAATTATAAATAAAATAAAATTATGTATTAAATCTTTTTATCTTTCTAATGAATATTTATAGTTGAAAATAAAACATATATAACCCTATGTAAAAATTGTTTTTCTAAAAGATATATGCTTATGTCATTTTTGTATTTATTTTTACTTAATTAAAATAAAGTGTCCCTATCACCTAAAAGTGGCTCCATGGGGTCCCCAAATCGACCCAAAGATTCCCATGGTCGGAAATGTGTCCACCAATGGGGTTAGGACACGTTTTATGGTAATTTATTATTATTATAATATTATTTTACAACCCTTATTTACCAGATTTACCCTTAACCATGGTAAATAAAATATTTACTGAAGTAATTATTCAAAATGTCTAAAAATAAAAGTTACCTATTTACACAATATGAATATCCTGATTCAAAATATAGAATCCATTTTTCCAAATTCAAAACACAGAAGTGGGAGAAATTAATTTAAAATTAATTCCCGTTAAAACAAAAAGCGTGTTTTTAAGAGATAATAACTATCAAAAGATTGACACTTGTTTATGTTCGGTTTAATTGTAAAATTATGTAAAATGACCAACATTGTATTAAATGGTAAAACTATATTCTAAATATAATTTATAACCAGTCAAATTAATAATTTATCAATATAATTTATTTCTATTAAAAAAGTTGTTTTTAATTAAAATTTAGTAATTTTCACTATTCATCAAAATATAAATGTTATCTGAAAAGTTCCAAAATTTCACCCTAGGCTAAATTCGATATTCTGAAACCAAAAATCAAGTCCATTTTGAAAGATAAAATTTATAAAATTTTAAAAATTAGGTATTACTATTCATAACGGCTAGTTTGATCGGTTGTGGTGTGTTAGAACTCGATGTTGCATACAACACACGCTATCGCATTATTCAAAGAGAAGCGTACTGTAGAAGCTTGGGGTGTTACACCATCATAGTAGATAATGTCCTTTACTAAAGTGAGTTCACTCCTCAATACATATATGTATTATTGAACCAGTTTTACTTCTCGTTATATCCCTGTATTACTTAACCGGGTTGACTTCCCATTCCATCCATATATTACTGAATCGAGATCATTTATCATTACATCCATCTATTACTAAACTGAGATCATTTCCCATTCCAGTTATGTCTATATCATGAGATATAAATCATTATAAAATGCATTGGAGGAAGATATAGGTACCAACAATCACATAATGAATCCCATACATATGTGTTCCACAAGAACATAAACCATTCATCATATCAGAACCCATGAAAAGAAAGGCGTTTCATAAACATCAATCAATCATAACGTAACCCAAGGAATGAAATGGGTTTCATAAATATCATTCCATCATAAAATTAAACAAACCCTAGGAATAATAGAGATATCATCCTTGAAAAATATCACCTTTAAACCATAAGTAACATTAGATAAATAACTTGAAAATAATTCTTGAAGAAAATATCCTATCTTATTTTAATACATTTCTTTTTCGTAAAATTCCAGACAACATTAAAATAAAATATTTTACTAAAAATAACATTGTAAAATTATAAGTATAATTTAATTAAATTATGTGAAATTAAATCATAAAAAACCATTCATTTCTTATATATTAAAAGAAAACATTCTTCTCATAATTTTGTCGAAAAAGTCAAAAACATACTAGTTTGGAAAAAAAGAATATTTTCAAACTACGTAGTAAAAAGTCAAAAATTGGTAAAAATGAATTTAAACTTCCATATTATAATAGTAAAACTTTTTGAAAAAAAAAATAGAAAACATGTACTTTGATGATAAATATTCCCCAATAGGGGCTTAAAATGAAACAATATCAAGTTTTGAAGAGATTGTAAAATAAATACTCATCACTTAATATTTAGTAAAATCATATTCCTCATGAAATAATGAAAATAAAAATAATGTATAATATCATAAAATTCTCGATAAGACTCATAAAATACATTTATTGGCATTATATACACCATGTATAACAAACAAGTAGTGTATAAGGAATGTATCACATAGAAAAAAATGTGAGACAAAAAACATTTACCTTAGGTCTGATTCTCTAGGTAAGTAACAGAACCGACTCTATATTGTTTAAATAATTTCATTAACTTATTCAATATTCATGATATTAAATATGGTTATATTATCAATCATTTTTAATAACATTTCATTATTACTGATCTTTTGTGTATTAATTACTTCATTTTATTATGCATGTTTTGCCGTATAAGTTCTAGTTATTATTCATAGGTTGTAGTCATATAATTTCCAAAATGATATTAATGTGATATAAATAATATTTATTCATTATATATATTTATTTAATAATTAATTAATAGTGATCATGGAGAATGAATCACATCACATCATGGAGATGGTAGACCGTACGTACGCACTAGCAATGGTATCATTCCCTAAATTGTGAAATGGTATGAAAGTGGATAGTGTATATATTTTTAATGAATAAATTTCATATTATAATAAACATATATATTCATTATTTTAATCATTATACCAATCCAAGTAAAGTGGTGATGAAAAATAGATAACACCACGGTGTGGAAACAGTAGGTCTTACGTACGCACACATCATGATTTTATTTTTCATGGGAAGGATAAATAGTGTAATATAGTTGTTAAATAACCCTAATAACATATAATAATATTGGTTATAATGTAATTATTAATTTTTAATCAAAAAATTAAGTAATAGAAAGTACAATAAGAAATTATATTGAGAGAGTGGTAAAGTATATTACCTCATCTACGGAAACCTACCTCTATATCTCTTCTTAAAGGTACTAGAGTTTGTCTTCTAAAATACCATAACCTCAATTATGTTACTTTGAAAGTTGAGAAGGTAAATATCCATGGTATGGCTAATATTAATGGTTTAAATAGAAGTTAATAAATAATTGAATAGGTACCCTTTGATAATTGAGGTGGGGGCACTTTTGGAATCTCCAAAAATATAAATTTATAATAAACTCAAACCCCATCCAAAGATCTCAAAAATGTCATATTTTAAAAGATGAGAAGAGATAAGGTTTTAATATCCTCAACCAATAAATTTTAAAATAGTCTTTTTTTCAATTAAATCCTTATCATTTTAATTAACTCTTAGTTATTCTATTTTAATTTTATCTAAGGTAACAAATTTTTCAATATTAAAAGAGTGTAATTTTAATTATTTGATGTCACATAGACCATAAATAAAAAAATAAAACATATAAAACATATAAAAATTATTTTTTATTTTTAAAAATGTATTATGATTTTTATATAATTTAATAAAATAGTATTTTGATAAATTATCAATAGTATCAATTTTGACATTATTCGTTTCTTGAGTTTTTAAAAATATAAAGAAAAAAAGTTATCTTTGAAAAAAAGAAATTTATTATGTCATCTAGGGGACACAGTAATATATAAAATTATTTTTATATATTAATTATCCAAAATTATAATTATTTTAATATTTTTAAAAACATTTATTTTATATCTCCATTAATAAAATAATTACAACATTAGTTTTGTGTAATTATTTAATATACTTATCTGTTGAATAAAAAATAAAAATAAAATATTACAATGAATATAACTCATATATATTTTAGAATAATACCTATAGTTGAATATATCTTCTATAAAATCCTACATTAATAATGTTTTATTTATTGAAACATGAATGTGACAACATTTACATTACTTAAGATAAAATATTATAAGTGACATAATATTTTCCATATGGGTCAAAATGGTTAATAATTAGACTCTTTGTTTGTTATGTTCAAGGTATACTTTAAAAATATTATTTCTTTAAGTGTTTTGGACTTTTAATGGTTATTATAATTTCAATTAAAATTATTTTATTGATTTTTCTTTAATTAAATAATGTTTGCATCATCGTTGTATAAGCCTTTAAGGTATTTAATTTTTTCCTAAAAAATAAAAATAAATTACCATGATAAATAAAAAAAATTATCTTTAAAATTAGTAATTATAGTCTAATTTATCTTTTGTTTAACTTTATATCAAAAATTATATAGTTATTAAAATTTGAGTAAGTCGTATTTAACTTTTCTATAAATAAAAGATATTGTATTTACAATTCGCATCCAAGTGGATCCAAAGGATACCATTTCAATATAAATATTATTTATTTCGAAACACACTCATCCAATTACATTAGGATAGGTTTTGGGGTAATTTTAAAAGATTATTTTTTTCTTAAATTACATGATTAGTCGTTTTACTGTGTTAATTAAAAAATATTGAATTTACTATTCATAATCTCCAAAAAATATATATATTTACTTAATTTAGAACCACTTATTGTAAATATGGAATCAATTTTTCAAAATTCAAAACACATAATTTGTAGTAATTAATTTAAAATTAACCACATTGTTGTAATAAGAAAATGAGTTTTAAAAGTTAAAACATGCAAAAGATTGAAATATTTTTACATCTAAATTCAATATATAATTAACACCAACGACTAAAATTATGTTAAATGATAGAAATATAATCTATTTATATGTTAAAACCATTCAAATAAATATATTAAAACTATAAATAAATTTGATCAAAATGTAGTTTTCAATTAAAATGCATTATTTTTTACTATTCATCAAAATGTGAAACTTATCAGAAAAATACCAAAAATCAACGAAAGTAAATTTCTGATACTCTTTAAAATAATAAGTTTATTTTTTCAAATAAAGTATAAAATAGTTTAAGAAACTATTTTTACAATTGGTGTGCCATCAAAAAGAGGCAAAACCGAATTTTTTTAATATACTTCTTTTATCGGAAAAAATAAATTTGTTCTTTTATAATATATATAAACCATATAAAATGAATTTTAGACATTATATAGAATATATTTCATATATATTTCATTAATAAAATCCACCAAGATTGATTTTATTTTTTTATAAACTCACTTATTTACTTTTAAAAAGTTTTTCAGAAACACATTTTGTTTTATTTAAAAAGTGTTCTATTTTCAATTATAGTTAATTTATCAATAAAGAATAAATTATATATATCTATGTATAAATAATATTTTTATAATTCATTTAATACTATTCGTACCTACCATTATAATGGCAAGGTTATAAGCTAAAAAAATAATATTTAGTTTTTCGCTTAAACTCAGTCTTTTGTGAAATGAATTCAATAAAAATAACTTGAAATGGTGTGTAACACAAGACAATAATAGTATTACATGTTCTGAAAGCTAATTTGGTTATACTTATAGTGCAATATTATCTTGTTTAATCACAAAACACAAGACATCAAAGAAATTAAATTTAGAAAAAGAACTTATCTCATAAAATTTCAAGGTGTTACATTATACCCCCATTGAAATGAAATTCTCCCTAAAAATTTTATAGTTTATAAAAATGATAAATACTTGAATGTTTCTTTTAAGGAAACCCACATTGAAAAAAATAAATTGTAATACTTCCTTTTAAAAATGAATGTTAGAAATAAAATGGTTATCCAATGTAACTCATAAGTTGGTTTCTATGTAGGAAAACATAGGTTATGATTTGGGAATGGAGTAAATTCATAAATAATCATAGAGATTGATAAAGATCACTGATCATACAAAAGTGGGTGATCTATAGAAAGTTAACAATTAAAAAACTATATACTAAAGAAGCCTAAAAGGGGTCATTGATATCTTCAAAATGATGAAAATAGGACAACATTTTTACATCATGTTCTTTTTTATAATGTTAAATAATTTTCCTGAGAAGACATAAAAACTTGATTTTAGGAAAACCTCACCATTTATCGTCCCTTGATCAATTTCCACTTCATCTCTTATTCCAAGAAATGATGATGAATTTGGAATTCCTAAAACACTAACAGGTAATGATATCCATACATAGATTGATAAGTGATTCCATCAATCTTTACAAAAAAAGGTTAGCACAAGTTATCAAATATAAAAAAATCCACTTATGGTGAGATAATACTTTAATCTCACAAACATATACTTCATTTTGACATAAACATTTCATAAATGGATAATCTTGCAATACTTAAAAAATATGAAAATAAAAAACTATAAAATAGGTTCACTAAATTATCTTAACACTTGTCCCCCATATATCATAAAGTAACTCTTGTTGGTTACATTAAAAACATATGAATTCCTTCATCATGTATTCACTTAAAACTTGGTAAAAACCAGAATTATCGTAAATACTTTTTGAAAATATGAATTTTTCTTTATCAAAAACATTATTGGATATATTCCTAAAGTCCAAAAAGTTATAAATTTCATCCATGATTTAATAACCCACATGTAAACAAATCCTTAATTAGTATCACCTAATTAATCATATCCAACATATCTTTATCCAAGATAAACACAATTTTATCAATATGATGAACACATTATAGGTCCCCTTCCATTAAAATTTTTTTACCTTTCCATTAAATCACTTTTATAAGTATTCATCACCATTCAACATATCCTTTTCAATACTTAATGAAAAACTTATACTGAAAATACTTATACATATTACTTTAATTGTAAAACATATACACTTCAATCATCCAACTTTATTCTTAACCAACTACTAATGCTTTATTATTTTATTCATTCCAAGAATATGAAATATGAAACATGTATTAAGGTTCCTTAACCTTAATCAAATCATGCTTCTTGGGTTTAAGTTAAAAAATATGGTTAGATTGTCCCATACCTTGGACATGTCATCTGAAGACTCTTTATCCTCAGTTGTATAACCAATACTCATGCCACCTTCCTAATTCTCTTCCTGATATTTCCACTTAGGACATATAATTACCATTCTTTCAACATCATAAAAATTCAATGTGAATTATGTTTTATCTAGTTCCGGCTATTGACTAAGACCAGAAAGCAATGTGTGAGAAATACTTATCATAGATTAAAAACACATAATTAATGTAAACTAATTATAATATTTCAATCTATGATTTCTTAGGGTTAATCCTAGGTTATTCATGATCATTACCAATGTTCTGGTATTGTAAACTATAATTAAACTTATCCTTAGGACATCCCTATACATATCCTTAGAAATATCTTCAGGGGTCACACTAAAGTGTTTGCATTCTAGTTTCCAAAGTTTTACTGAACCTTCACTCCAAAACCAACTCCAGTGAACCAGGTTTGATGTACATAGATATTACATTATTTTTTCAGAATCGTTCATGAATTACACAAACACAAGCCCAATGACCGTATTAGGTTAGTGCCTTTATAAACTGTAAACACATTATTCTAATTTGGTGAAGGGTATTAAACATCTCCCATAAATATCTTCCCTTTTAGTTTTCCTACCCAAAACTTTTCTTTATATCCTGGTGAAAATAAATTGTATGAAAAGGGTGAGATTAGATTAATAGTAAGGGTAAATAAATAAACTATCAAACAAAACATAATCATAAGAATATTAAAACGTGAACATACCTTTTGAAAAACATACCATATATAAAATATATTAAATATTGAGTCATGGAATAAATCTTGATAGTTTATAAGGAAAACTATCAAAGGAATCTTATCTATGAGAAAATATGATTAGAATAAAACATGTAATTTCGGTAGAAACATAAGAAGATAAAATCATTTCCATATTAGCCAAGGATCATTGAAAATACTATCATAGTGGAAAATTTTCATTACTTAATCAAGTCCAATCCTCCTTCCAACCCTGTATTTCTGAACCATATTTACTTACCATTTCAACCCTGTATTATTAAACCAGATTTACTTCCCATTCTATCCCTGTATTACTGAACCGAGATCATTTCCCATTCCAACCTCGTATTATTGAATGGAGATCATTTATCCTTACATCCATGTTTATCTAATTAGATATAAATATTTACCCAATGCATTGGAGGGATATATAGGTCACACTCATCACATAATTAAAATCGTATATATGTGTGACATAAGTACATAAATCATTCATCATATCCGAACCTATGAAAAGAAATGGATTTCATAAACATCACTCAACTATAACATAACCCATGTAAATAAATCAGTTTCTTAAATATCATTCCATCATAAAATTAAACCAACCTTAGGAATAATAGGGATATCATCCTTGAAAAATATCCCCATTAAACATAAATAACATTGGAGAAATCACTTGAAAATAATTCTTCAGTAACATCTCCTTCCTTCTTTGAAAACATTTCCTTTTCTAAAAATTTTGAAAAAATTTAATTGACAACATTTTCTATGAAAATAAAATTGTAATATTATAATTTAATCTTCAAGAAAAAAAGGTGATGTGAAAGTTTAAAAACCCATTCATGTTTTATAAGTTAAAAAAACATTCTTCTAGTACTTTTCTAGGAAAAGTCAAAAAGTACCTTTTTTGGAAAATGATAAAAGATTATTTTCAAACTGTGTAGTAAAAACTCAATAATGGGAAAAAATTAATTTAAAAATACATATTATAATAGTAAAATATTTTTTTAAACATTTTCATAACACATATAAATTGAGGATATAATTCCCCAACTAATACTTAAAACAAAACAGCCCCATGTATTGAAAAGATTTTTAAAATAAATATGAATAACTATATATTCAGTAGAATCATATTCCTCATGAAATAAATAAAACAATAAGGATATGACATATCAAAAAACTCTTTATAAGACTCATAAAATACATTTATGGTAATTATATACACCATATAGAAGAAACAAGTTGTGTATAAGGCATGTATTTCATAAAAATATTGGTGAGACAAAAATCCCTTACCATAGGTATGATTCCATTTCTACATATATGAACCTCATTTTTAATGGTTTAAATAATTTAATTAACTTATTCTATAATCATAATACTAAATATAATCATCTTATCACCTGTTGGTTAATAACATTTCGTTATTACTCATCTTTCGAGTATTAACTGCTTCATTTTCATATGCATGTTTTGTTGTATAAGTTATTGTTATTCTTATTAGGTTATAGTTATATCATTTCAAGAATGATATTAATATAATATATATTATATTTATTCATTATAAATATTTATTGTTTATCATGGAGAAAAATTCACATCGCATCCTGGAGATGGTAGATCGTATGTACGCATGAACGATGATATCATTCCCTTAAATGTGATGTGGTATGAAATTGGATGGTGTATATTTTTTTAAATAATCAATATCTTATTATAATAATCATATATATTTATTATTTAAATCTGTATACATATCCAATTGATGTGTTAATGAAAATATATTACACCATGGCGTGGACACGGTAGGCCATACGTATGCATGCATTGTGATTTCATTTTTCGTGGGATGGATAGAATGTGAAATATGGTTATTCCATAAACATAAAAATATATCTTAAAATAGTTGATATTGTATTTATTAGATTATAATGTAAAAAAATAATTTAATATTATGTTGAAGAAGAAATTATCTTTAGAGAGTCGGTAAAAGAGATTACCTCTTCTTCGGCAAGCTCAAGCTAGATCTCCTCTTAAAGGTACTAGTGTTTGTCTTTTTAGAATATAGAAACATATAAAATGTTAATATGGAATTTTATAAGGGAAATTCTCAGTGGAATTCTGAGATTTAAGTCTAAAATTGAATTAGAGAAATGAGGGAGGAGTTTCCCTTTTATAATTGAGGTGAGAGGCACTTTTGGAGTCTCCAAAAATATTAATTTATAATAAAATTAAACCCCAACCAAGAAAAGTCCAAAATGTTATATTTTAGAATATGAGATGATATAATATAGTAATATCATATAGAAATAAATTTTAGATAAGTTTTTCTATCCATTTAAACCATATCATTCTAATTAACCATTAGTTATAGTGTTATTATTTTAACTAAGGTATCAAATTTATAAATATTGAAAGAGTTTAATTTTAATTATTTGATTATAGATAAACCATAAATGAAAATTTTAGAATAATTTATAAAATATTATAATTATTTTTTATTTTTTTTAAATATGATTTTTAAATAATTTAATAGAACATTATTTCGATAAATTATCAATAGTTTCAATTTTGACACTATTCATTTCATGAATTTTTGAAAACATCAAGATAACAAGTTATCTTCGAAAAAAATATTTTATTATCTCTAAAAGGGGTCAAGGTAATCTATAAAATTTTTTGAATATATTAATTATCCCAAATTATATTTATTTTAATATTTTGAATAACATTTTGTTGATATTTCCATTAATAAAATAACTATTACATCAGTTTTGAGTAATTATTTAATATACTTATTGTCTGAATAAAAATTATAAATAAAATAATATGATGAATATAAATCCTATATATTCCACAATAAAAAATATATTCTAATATATCATATGTAAAATCCTACATTAAAAATTTTATATTTATTAAAACATGAATGCGACAACTTTAATATTACACAATATAAAATATTGTAAGTGTCATAAAATTTTTCTTATGGATCCAAATGGTCAATAATTTGACCCTTAGATGAATATGGTGTAAATATAATCAACAAATAATATTTGGTAAATTTTAGGTGTATTTTAAGGGTAATTATCATTCCATTTAAAAAAATTATTGATTTTTCTTCAATTAAATAATTTCTACATCATCATTTTATAAGCCTTTAAGGTAATTAATTATTTCCTAAAAAATAAAAATAAATTATAATGATAAATAAAAACATTTTATATTTCCAATGAATGTTTATAATCTAATTTATCTTCTATATATCCATATGTTAAAAATTATATAGTTATTAAAATTTTGAGTAAGACATATTTAAATTTTCTATAAATAAAATATATTAAATGAAATAATATCGTAAACATATCTTCAAAAGGATACAATTTTGATACAAAGATTGTGTAAGTAAAAAAATAACCCATAAAATGATATTAATAAAAGTTTTAGGGTAATTTTATAATTTTATTTTCAACTTTAATTACGTGATTTACATTTTCATCATACTAATAAAAAATTACTGAAGTTACTATTCATAATGCCCAAAAAAAATAAATCTATATACATAATTTGGACCCAATGATTAATAATATGGAATCCATTTTTAATAAATCAAAAAATATGAGTTCCATTAATTAATTTAAAATTAATATTT
The DNA here is from genome assembly GCA_963277665.1 of Viscum album. NCBI lineage: Eukaryota > Viridiplantae > Streptophyta > Magnoliopsida > Santalales > Viscaceae > Viscum > Viscum album. The sequence goes on along the minus strand of OY728156.1, from coordinate 184,056,882 downwards.
TTTTCAGGAAGAGAAAAAGGGTTTCAAATGTTAAAACATGAAAATATTGAAATTCGTTTACATATACATTCAAATTAAGATTGATACCAATGACATAATTTATATTAATTAATAAAAATATAATATATATATATATTTAAAACCATTAAAATATATATTTCATCACTATCAATAAATTTTATGAAAAATTAGTTTTCAATTAAAATACATTATTTTTCTACTATTCAGCAAAATGTGAAACTTATTATAAAATACAAAATATTCAACCAAAGTAAATTTTTATACTCAAATTTCAAATAATAAGTTAATTTTTTCAAATAAAAAATAAATAAAATTCAAAACCTATATTTAAAATTGTTGCGCCGTGAAAAGATGGCAAAAGAGCATTTTTTGAAAAATAATTATTTTATCCAAAAAAATAAATTTGCTCTTGTATAATGCCTATAAAACATATAATATAAATTCTGAACATTATATTGAATATAATACATAGATATTTCATTAATAAAATAAATCAAGAGTGATTTTATTATGTTATAAACTCACTTATTTTCATTTCAATAGTTTTTAGGAAAAACATTTCCTTTTATTTAAAAAGGGTTTTGTTCTCATTTATAATTAATTGATCACAAAATAACATATACATATATATACATGTGTGTGTGTGAATCATATTTTTATAATTAATTTAATACTGTTCACACCCATCATTATAATGGCTAGGTTATAAGGTAACATAATAATATTTATGTGTTCTCTTAAACTCAGTCATACAAGAAATGAGTTCTATCAAACGAACGTAAAATGGTTTTTAACACAATCCAAGCAAAGTTTTGTGTATACTACAATCTAAAATAGTGTTTTGTGTGGTGCAAGATTATCTTGGTGTAGCGTACAACACAATAAATTAATGAATGTAAATTTAAAAAAAAACTATCTCATGAACCTTTCGAGGTGTTACAGTTAGGGTGAGTGAACCATTGAATAAATGAAATATTTAATGCCCTAATTTGTTTTAATAAATACATGTATTATGGGTATTTACTTGATATAGAATCACCTTTTCTTGGATTTTTTATAGATATAACTGGTATGTTTTTGGTTATGACCAATTTATATATGAAATGCAAAATTAAAAGATAAATGAAAATTTTCAGAGTCAACCATTGATCCATATGATGTGATATTATTATATCCTTATTACTATGACTTGTGTTTTGATTTACATGTCATAATTCTTATATAGGGAATTTTTCTTAGAGATACATACTGAAATGATTATATATTGGGCTATTCTGAGTGATACCTATTGAAATGATTATATAGTGGGTTATACCCAATTATACCTACTAAAATGATTATATAATAGGATATTCCCTGTGATACATGATGAAATGATTATATAGATGGTTGTTCATGGTGATACAGGGTGAAATTATTATATAGCGGGCTATGCCCAGTGACACATGCTAAAATGCTTATATAGAGAGCTTAGCCTTGATAAAATGAAGAAATTATTATATAGAATATTTAACCCAGTTCTGTGTGATTTATACCTTGGTTATAAGGTTATGGTTGGTATGGTCATAAGATATGTATAAGGATATTTCATCAAGGATCTGAAGTGGGTATATGTGGTGTTAATTTAATTGTTTAATTAATTAATACACTTGTGTATTGTACTATTTCATACACTTATTATAAAAATGTTTATTCTTAGACATGGTAGTGTCAACTTACTTAGTTATACTCACACCCTATTTGAGACAACGTTTGGTACTTGATAAGATTATAGTGATTTAGGTTTGGATTAGGGAAAGAGACCTTTCTATTTTTTTTGGATGAGCTGGATTTTTGAGATGGGAGTGACATAGGTTTTGAGATTGGGGACCTTTGAGTCTTTTTTTGAGCCAGTAATTCTTTTATTTTGTATAACATGTAGCATGACATTTTGTTACATTCTATAACATCATTAAATTATTAATTTATTATTTATTGGATTATTCATTTGTATTTTATTATTTTTATTCCACTATATTTTATTTTTTCCATTGTTTCCACACTCTGATATTTTTTCATTTACTTATATTTCGTAATTTTTCTATGATTTATGAAGAAGTTGTTACTTAGGTTAAATAACCAAAGCATTATTAAAATTAAAAGTAAAGATTACATGATCTGATAAGATGGGATTATATTAAAATCATTCACATGAAGGGGGAGTAATTCATTAAGGAGATCCTCCATCCAAGTAATGACATGACTTACACCTTTATTTGCAAGTCCATCCACAATAGCATTCACTTCAGGTAGGTATGATCTTAATTTTTATAGGTTGTAAGTCTATAACCAGAGGGTATATTATCCCCAATATACTTATCACACTCCTTATACTAGTCAATATCGTTTGGAATATGGGGAGGTATGCATGACATCTTGTAACCAACCCTTTCTGGCCACATGAGAGAGTGTTGGATCAGGTAATATTATATTTAGGATACACACTCAGCACTATAGAATGAGGGATACGGTGACATGAATAAATAGTATAAAGAAACATTTTAAACAACTATCATGATATCATCTAATTAATAGGTAAAATATGACATTTAATCCTTAATCTAGGGTATCTCTCACCTTGAAAGGCATGAGTGGCTCCATCATAAGAAATAAACAGAACCTATTGATGATAGCATTCAAACTAAGTTTTATATAAAATCATCCAATATATTACAATTATAAGATAAAATATGTCTACATAAAGAACTGAAAAGTCCCATATGGTTTCATGATCAGTAATCCCCACCCAATGCTTGGGACACCTGAAGCTTTATTCTGACCTCTTTCCCATAGTAGTGGAAAGAGTCAACATTAAAGGCATAAGGTCCAACCACAAAACTAACACATTGATAAAATTAAATGAAATAAATAAATGAGTTAAACCAATGTAAAATAAGTGAATAATAATATAGAATGCAATAAACATCACACCTATCATGGTATTTTATCTTACCACTAAACCCCCAAGATCCCACTCTGCTCCAGATACACATCTATCTTCGTCTTTCCATTTTTTTACAACCTAATCCTGAGGTTGAGATCCAACCCATATTTCTGAATCAAATGTAAATTGATATATCAAGGTGAAGGTGGATCTAGAACTACTTCAATATGATTACTATCATATTAAAACTAAAGTTGACTATATTTTTCAAGTGTGTGAAAAAGTTTGAATATTATTTTAAAATCAATTTTGAGGTATCCCTTTATCCCACACTAGTAATGGACCACCTGAATCTTCCCTTAAGTATATTTTCACTCTTTACACCTCCTAGGTGATGGTCACCCCCACTTCATATTTTGATTATAAAATTAACTCTATTTACATATTATCATCACTAATGATCTGAAGAGTTTTGTCTACACAGTTATATCTTCCTCATCTAAAGATACTTTGTCTAAAACCTCCATAAAGGTGGATAGACATATAAGAATCATCATAGAAAATATTGCAGGACTCAAACCATATATGACTTCTATACCTTATGATAGTCATTGGAAACAATCTCTCTAGATATGTGCAATAACATGAAAAATTTAGTATCATATGACATGATTGACAAATCTCTCTACTTTAAAGAAAAAACACTCATGCCTTCATTGTACTCATTGTTTCATTATAGAACAATTAATAAAGGTTTTACGTAAATTATTATAGGTGATATCTTCATGATAAATGGATTTCATAAAAGATTCTCACCACTTCCTTCCCATCCCTTCGAGAATAAAAGTAGTGAAACCAACCTTGGAGTCTTTTAGAGTTTTCAGAAAGTGGAAAATCCTCTCAATCCTATTGATCCATTTTTTTAATTCCTAGGGTCCCTTGTCAACAAAAAAAATTGGTGGATTCTAATTTTTTAATTCAAAAGAATGGTACGCCCTCTATTCCAGCTCAACATTAGAAACTTTTCCCACAGAATGGATTATTTGGACAATAGTTTCTACAAATTTTGAGTCAATCAAAGAATTTTCCCACAGGTCTTTCCCCATATCTTCCTCTCAAGAATTCAAATATGTTATTCTTTAAGGATCTATAATGAATAAAATAACAAAATAAAAACCATTAAGAAAATAATTAATATCTATTATAATAAAACAAATTTATAAAAACTAAATCCCAAAAGGACATAACTATGAACAAGGGTACTAGATAACCATAGACTTCTCATGGTAAAAATTGGTATGTCATGAAATTGACCTATTTAGGTAAACTCCCACAATACCTCTCCAGTTATTATAGTGTTATCTCTAGCCTTTCTAAAAACCCCAGACGCAAGAGGGTTTTACACAAGCATGAGGTTAGGATTTTATTATAATTTAACCCTTTGATGCCAATTTTTAATATACCAACCTAGGTTAACCAATAATGTAACTCGAATTGACCCCCCACAAGCCCGAAAATACATTCCTTGTCTCAATGGGATGGCGATGAGCACCCTGGTATCATAGAAAGAAACATGGGAGTGATTTCACCTTTAAATGGAATGTGAAAAGATAAAAATACAATGGCATCACAATGTAAATAATAAAACATCACATTTCTAGAAAAACCAAACCATAAAAGTAACATACAAAAATTAGTAAATAAGGTCTCAAAGAAAAAATGGAATACCATCAATGTGGAACCTAAAGAAACCCATGGGTCCATCTTAACATGATGACGTTTAACCACCATCCCAACCCTCTAAAAAGTAAAAATGAACTAGTAGATTCAACATCTATATGGCAAGATTCCCTTTACCAGTATCCTAAAAAACCATGTCTACATAAATCCAATGGAAAAATTACGGTTCGAGTAGTAAATCTTTGTATGATTCCACCATGAATCTAAACATTTTCTATCGACATTCATATGTTAATTATTTTTTAAAATATATATCAAAAAAATAAAAAATAAATCATTATCCAAATAAAATAATAATGTAGTTTTATTTTTAAAAACATGAAATATAAAATAAACATAGAAATATAACACAACATTTATCCAAGATGCATACGAAGATGAGTAAAATAGGTTTCAAAAATCCATATTCATATGAGGTGTGAAAATAATCTTGTTCATATATATGTGTGAAATGTATTCACAAATCACCAAAGGTTTTATCACAAAACAAGGGTATACACAACTAAGACAAACCTAAAACACTAGTTATTTTGTTTGAACTAAAAATTCTTGCAACCTCGGTTCTCCATAAAGAATACACACTAGAGACAATTGAATAATGATCACATCCTCTAGTGATAGATAATTCCATTATAGAGCCTATATGTCTAGTTTTCCCCCATACCCCAAGGTATTCTCAAGGGGATATTGTTTCATAATTAAGTTCAAGGAACAAATTCAATATTCATAAACATCTACAAAGGAACAATACAATTCGTTTCAATGCCCATAATTTCATAAAATATTTCATATATAATTATGTACCAAATCATGATTGTAAAACCTTTTCAATCTCAAATTATCTTTTATGAATTAAATAAAATCCATATTTAATAATAACTTTGGTTTTCAAATAAATTCCTTTTAGAAAACAATTACCTATCCAAAAATTATCAATTATACTTCTCATAGATTTAAAATCATAAATTTCATATATAAAAACCAATGTAAATAAAAATAAAATAATTCATAACAAGGGATAGACCCTATGATAGATATTCAAACCTCTTAATTAATAAAAATGATGTTTCCTTCTAGATAGGTGAAGGGAGAGGAAGTGATCGAATCCTAGAGGTCCAATATCCAAATGAAATAAATTCAACTCTCCATGTTTAGGCTATATATAATGGTCTAGAATTATAAGGGGTCAAATTAAAGGTGAATAAGAGAAAAAATTAGATGTTAATGGATCCTACTCACTGGATTACAATGGATGAAGATCCAAGATTTCGATAGGTATGAATATCCTCCATAGAGAAGAGAGAGAGAGAGAAAATCATCACTATGGAGACTCTAAATCAAATAAACCCAAATTAGGGTCAAGAGAATTGGAAATGTATAGAAATTATATAAAAATATCTCTCATAGTGTAACACATAGGTCTACTCTATATTTCTTCCAAAATAGAAAGGATTGTGATGCAAGGGAGTGGGACATACCATAGTGGTTCCAGTTCAACAGTGCATCTAGAATATATGCTTTAGTCAATAGAGAGATCTCATATACTAGGGTAAATGAGTACGATTCAATGGATAACACTATGTCACATCCTTCAAGACCTCCCAAGGATACTATGTTGTAATTTTCTCTCCATCATGTACTGACCCTTGATATTAGAAAAATTTTCTAGACTCCACCTTCCATCCTTTACACTATAGATGAAACTCAATACCGTGGATATGCCAAAATAATTGAACCACTAAAACGATACACTATGTTATAGTTTCCCAACCACCCCACAGTGACAGCCTCCATGGTGTAAAACCATCACCAATCCATATAATAAAATTTATTATAAAATTCACTTCTGACCAAAAAAACGACCATTAATTCAAAAGAATAAAACAAAATAGGATCCATATAGGATTCCATATATCGAGGTGTAAAAGGGGTCATGGTTCTATCATCTATATAATTTTAAACATATTATAATGGTCATGATTATACATTAAATATACCTTTATAACTATCCATGTAAGGTGTCCATGAAAAATGAAATGTTTCATTTCATGGTGGTGGTCATATGCATGTGCACATGAGAAAAGTTTCCATTTTTCTAATGGATCATAAGGAAATAAATTATATAATTTTTTACCTTTATAGAATAATAATATTATAAATATCATATTTATTCATTAAATTCATCCTTATTACTAACCATGTGAGTAAAAAATGAAAAACTAATTTTCATCACTTCATGGAGTTGGTAGGCCACATGTATGCACGAGAAACATTTTCATTTTCCAATGAATGAGAGAGTAAGAATGTGTATAATATTTTATAGTTAAAAAATTAAAAATATGTAATATATAAGTATAATAAACATTATCATTTTCCAATGGATGATAGGGTAAGAATGTGGATAATATATTACCTTTAAAAAATCATAATTATGTAATATATATCACATAAAATCATTAAATATATATTATTAAATATATGTGTGATATTGTGATGAAAATGAAATATATTTCTTCATGGAGGTTGTATTATAAACATATACATTATCGATATTTTCATTTCTTAGTGGATGTAAAGTAGGTAGAATATAGTTATTCCATAAATAAAAGAATAATTTTGTATATTACATATACTGATTTATTTCTATAATGATGGTTAGGATATTTTGACAGTGTGTATAAGAATAAATAAACACGAAATAATTTAATTAAGACTTATATATTCCCCTTGGGTATCTTCTTTTATTTTACACCTTAATCCTTATAGGGTTGGTCTTTGGGTGCGACTAGGGCCTCTAATATGTGAGTAGAAGATTTGGGAAGGTATTTGGGAAGATATTAACTTAGGTATTGTGCTCACTGATTATTGATAAGTTAAAATAGGGAGATCCATTTTATACGTGAGATGAATGGAAGCCTTATAAATATTAAAAACATTAAAATATCATAAGGGTACTTTTTTGGAAAGTGGTTCCAATTTCAATAAATTTCAAAGATAGCATAATATAAGGGCAAAATAAACTAAAAAAATCAAAATTTTACAATTTTTTGAAATATTTGAATCCTTGACTCTTAGTTTGACACCCTAGTTATCCCATTTAAGGATTTATGTAATGAAAAAAATTTACCATCTTAAAAATTCATTAAACTAAATTTAAAACTGAATTTATTACCAAATTACAACCTTTTAATTGCAAAAATTGAATGAATTTTATAATATTCACTTTCTATAATTGGTAAAAATTCTTTTTAATAAAGTAAACCAAATGAAACAAAAAAATTGTTTTTAGAAAAAAAATTACATTTAAGCTTAAAATTGATTTTACACCAAAATTATGCATTGAATCGATCCCTATAAAATTTTCTAATTTATGAATAAATATGGGATATTTATGTTACTTTAAAAAAATTCAAAACTAAATGTTACATTTTAAAAACATAATCAAAGGAAGATTTTTGGTATTTAAAAATATGGTATTTTTAACTATTCACCTAAAAATAAACCTTCATAGGAAATTAAAAAACCACCCTAAAATGTTTTTAAATTATTTTATTCAAAATAATGTCCATTTAAAAAAAATAAAATTTTAAAATATAGAATTTTAACTTTTAATTAAAACCATATATTACTTAGAAAACAATTTGGTTAGAACCAAACTATTATTTTAGACTAAAAATTTACTTAAAATTATTATAGTGAATATAAATACTTAAAATCTAATCATGAATATTAATAAGACATAAAATTTATTTATTTTTAAAAATTCAAAGATTTTCACATATATACCTATCATATCAATTATATTACATGTAATAGTGTGACTCACATTTTCTTACATATCAAACAAAGAATATTATGTATCATAGTGAGATTTAATTTTTTGGAAATATTTCATTCTAAGGGATATTTTGTATTCCTTTTTGAAATTTTCACCTCAAAAAATAAAATTTGAGAACTTCTTCAATTAAGCATACACCCTCTTCAGATATTCTCAGGGCATCTCCTATCACTCTAGTTAATCTCAAAACAAATAAAATAACATTTTAAAATTATCAGAATATTTTTAAATATATTTAAATTAATTTTCAAAGTCTTGCAGGATATGATTACCCAACTTTGGGTAGATCTATAGATAATAATAGACAAAATAATTCTCATTTTAAAACTCAAAACATTTCCTCAATCGGAGTGATTTAGATAATCAGAAATAAATGAATCACCTATATTATATTTTCCACACTATTAAGATCTCAATTAACTTCATCATCCAAGAGATATTCTCTATTTTTTAATGCATCCTTCATGTTGGATAGTAAAAGTATGATCTCACACTCCTAAAGTTAGATTTATCCTAAATTAGTTCTAACCATGACCAGTTTCCCTTAATTCTAAATATCACTGGTATGCATTTCTTTAATTTTATATCAGCACTTTTCATTAATTCACATAAAGTTCAAATAAAAAATAATAAGTTCTAAAGGTTACCCCAAAAAAACCAAACCACGTATTAATCATCTTTGCTGATTATTGCTTTTAGTATCCCAATCTATTGATCCAATAACTTTTTTTAACTTATGAATGTATCTTCCTCAACATATCTAATGATAGGAAACACATTAAATTATCATAGGAAATAAAAGATATATCTTGATTAGCCTATATTGAATTTACCATCTTCTCAATATCTTCATGTCTTATTAATAACAAAAAAACACTCAAATTCATTTCAAAATTTGAGTCATTTATAAAAAATCCATTAATAAAAAAAAGTTTTATCACAAAAAAAATAGACAGAAAAATCATTCTAGGATCATAACAAATCAATCAGGAATAAATGAATTAGTATTCTCCAAGAAATTATTGAATCCACCTACCAAGATGAGCTTTCAGGTTCTTTCTCAGAATTAATTAGATAATTTATCTTCCCATGGTAGGTCTTTGGGTCCTATCACAAAATTTGTACATAAATATCAACTAATAAGAGAGATTAAATCCTATAAAATAATTATATACTATTACACATTATCATGGCCCCACAAATCTTCCTAAAAAATATTCCATTGACTTATGTAAGTTTTACAGCACACACACCATTTGAAAAAACCTCAAGTAACTTTTGGATTTTATGGTTTAGAATAAGGATAGTTATGTAGGAAAAATTTTAGTGAGTCACACAAAATACATTAAAATTTGGAATGGCCCCTGATAAATGTATTAAACCCCATATCTGATACCTTTTTCAAAAAATTCATCAAAATAATTATTTCATAAAATATTCATTCTTTTAAATATCTATATATATAATGACTTATTTCACAAACCTTAATTCTAAACCAAAATTTCTAACTTCTAATAACCATCCATAAATCACACTTCTAACAACCCCAACACCAATAACTGAGACCTAGTGGCCACTAATTTACATTGGTATAAGATATAAGTGATCACATCACATATATTGAATAGTTTAATTGTTTTGGGAGACTATATACATATGTGATTGTTATATTACAATTGAAACATAAAATAAATCTAAAAACCTAATGAAAAATTTCTTACTTATTTTAATACATCCTTGAATTTATTCAAAGGTATCTTCTTAGTATCCTAGGGAAACAAAAACTACATAAAGAGAGATCCAAAATTCTTAGTAAGGGTTTCTATATAGTAGATTCTATCATAAAAACATAAGGAAAAAAAACATGGCAGAGAGAATAATCCATAAATATACAATATAATTAATAACTTGAGAATGAAATATATCCAAGGATAATAATATCATAGTACTCACATGGATATTAATAATTAATTTTTTAATGTTGAAATTCCTAATTTCATACATATTAATCTTTTTATCAAGGACTCAACTAGAACATTTTCATTATATAGGTAAGTATACACCAAATACCCAAATAATAAGTAAGTCATGCCAACTTTTTTTCCTCGTGAGACCTACCAAATGCATCAAGGGTCTTTATAATTATAATCTCCACCCTTCACTAAATAACTATAAACATACCATAAAGTACTCGTACAAGACCTCATAAATATATGATAAGGAATACACCAAACATCCAAACTTGTTTTTCAAATAATACATAATAATGAATTGAGGGGATATATAGTTTTTGGTCCTACCCATCACTAAACATATCAAATGAATTCCTCATATATTTAATGGGAAATAAATTACATAAGCAATATGTTGAAGTAATCAATAAAAATCCATATTGAATCAATTATAAGGAATGTTAATATTTCCTAAAAAATATAAGGAATAAATTCATCATAAGCAATCTAGAGAAAGATCGTGGATGATACCATTAGATCATATCATTAATTAATTATAAGAAATTATAAAGTATATTGACATTGATGAAAAACATTTTTATAATGATAATATAAAATTACTCTAAAATAAGAAGAAAATCATTTTTTTACTTTGTTATCATCCCAACATTTAATTTCTGATATGATATTTTATTTATATTTATTCTCTTGATTTTCATGTTTATTGTTGGTTATTATTTCATGTTTATAATTTTAAGAATTTGGAGCGTGTTTTTTTATTTTTTTATAGGACGGTAGTGGTTTGGGTGTTTGGAATAATATTTTACATGGTCCAATAGCTAAAAAAGTGACAAGTAGTCCATGATATCACTAGTGAGACCCATCACCCAGTCTATAGAATGATGGGGGTAAGGGATTCCTATAATAATCATGTTGGACAGCCAATGGGGTTTTTAGTGGTGTGATAACTCTTCCTAGAACCACCATCCTACTGGTAGTCACTATTTTCTAGCCAGTGATATTAATTTGGGTGAGGAATTCTAGGGTAATATCACAATTATTTTTCCCAAAATACTAATTTTAAATCTAATATCTCTTACCAGGAATCTAATTTGATCCCTGTGAACATGGAGGCTCTATTAAGGTGATTTTGTAACTTCTAACCTTGAATGTTTGAGGACCAAAGTTATTATTGAGTCATTTAATCGCTTTTGGAAAGTCTTACTTCGATTTCATTGTGAAATCTTCACTCTTTGTGTCTCTACTTCTTCAAGGGATATGGATACATATGTTGTTGAATGGTCTATATTATGGTTTGTAAAAAAAATTCAAGGATTCCTGCTTCATTGGTTTTATCAAATCATCTCTATGATTTTGGATACCTTATTGGGTATTTGAAGATATTTTTATTAAGGTAGGTGGTTTTTTAAGTTCTCTATATCAATTGGAACATTTTTTTTTTATTTGAAATAGTTTTGGAAATTGATTTTCTGGGAATGATTTGTGATTCTTGATAAAAGTTTTAAAATGACATGGTGCGTGAATAAATCACCTTTGGAAATAGATTTTAAAATAAAGTACTGATTCTGGTGAAATGGTTTTAAATAAAAATACATTATTTAAATAATGAATTTCATGATGAATCTTGATAAATGAAATCGTGGAATATTTTATTGATGTTCAATGAATTGAATTTTTTTGAAAGGCATGGATATTGATAAAATGTTTCTTATATTTGTTTTCTAAACAACATGGAATGTAAAAAAAATTAATTGGGTTTATTTAAATGATGATTCATGAAAATGATTTGAAATGGATGATTTGAACTTTGATTAATTTCGTTGAATCACATGATATACTTGAGAGTTTGGTGGGTAGTCCTCGACAAGAGTTCTAGGTATGTATTATCTCTACCTAGAAATGGATTGATGATGAAATTGGAGAATAAAAATTGATGAGAGTATAGATTTCATTCATTAGGGTGGATTATTATTCCCCCTAGGCCTAAGATAAAGGTAATTGTTCACACCAAGCATCACATTTCACTAAAGGTGTAATGATCCTTGATCCTTGAACTAACTAAACATAGGTCTCATAACCATGGTTTTTGGATTGAAACTAAACTCTGAAGAAAAGTTTCATTTAGGATAGTTTTATTGAAATTATTATTATTTCATGTTTTATACATTACATTGAAATGATTATAAAAGAATATTTTTTTTATATATTTTTAAGATGATTACCAGGCCATGTTTTATTAAAAATTAAGAATATTTATCTTATTTAATATAGAAAGATTAATAAATTTATTTTTTGTATTCTACTAGGCTGGTGTTTCTCACACTATACATTTGTCTTTATTTGTATGTAGACTTTATTTATTTAGGTCCAGGAAAAAGGAAAAGCGCCGCTTGGAGATGGTGGGTGTTCTTGATTTGTGGGGCCTTATGAGTTTTCATTGATATGAGGATTATATGATCCACCAATTATAGGGATGTATTATGATGGTTTCATGAATGGTTAAGTGATGTATTAGATTGATATTCAATTCATGGTTTTGTTCTTGTCTACCTTGTAGTACCTTTATCTTGATGACTGTATTGGAAACCTACTTTTCTGAATTCTTATATGTTGATTATATATTTTTTATTTTTTATTGAGAATAAATAATTCCACTTGATTGTTTTTCATACCCATGAACTAGTCTCCATATCATAGGTGTTAGGAGTACCCTTTATGATGTTACATGGTGGGACCGAGTACCTATTTTGAAGGTTATTCGAATTGGTGCATGTAAAATTGGTATCTAAGTAAGGTTGAGTCTCTTCTCAAATAGGGGTATATAGTTTAGGATGTCTTCGTAGATAAGAGCTAGGATTTTCTTTGTATTAAGTGGTAAGTTATAAGTGAGTTCCTAGATAGTTCTCATCAAAAGAAGACTTAAGTTACCATGGGTGATTGGAAAATGGGTTTTATGGAATTTATTGATTTGGTTCTAAAAATTTCCTAAATTTTGATATGAAATTCATGTTTTCAATAATAGTTATAATTGATAGAGCTAATATTTTTATGTCTCGTGGAATAATTTTTCCTTATTGGTAGATGATGTTGTGTAGTATCGTCCCACCAAGAAGTCCAAGATAGCTTCAAGTGTAATATAATGATAAACCATAGAATATAAATACTCCAGTTAACTAGAACCTCATCGAGGAAGTAGTGTACATAGTCTTGGATTTCAGATAATTGGTTGCACATGTTCCCATTCAGATTACAAAGGTGGAACCTCAAAGGGAAGATAAAAAAGATAATTTCCAAGAGTTACTTTGTCAGAAACCACCATTCTTCATGGGAAAGAATCGTCCTCAAGATTCATAATATTAGTTGGAACTAATTTAATGACTCTTCAAGTTCTTGGAAACACCATATTCCATTAATGTGAAGTTTTTCAATCTTCATGCTTGAGGGTCTAGTAGGATATGGTGGGATTTTATAGTTTTGGTGAAGAAAAATAAGGGATTGGAGTGGAAGGACTTCCGGAGTCATTTTATGGAGGAAATGAATTTTTATTCAATGGAATTGTCTAATTACATATAGTTTCTCAAGCTTCTATAGGGTGATTAGACAATTACCTAGTATTTCAATCATTTATCTTAACATGATCAGCTCTCTCCCGAAGTGTTGTCGAATGAGAAGGTTAAGGCCTAAAGTTTTCAAATGGATCTTCAACTAGATATATGATCTCAAGTATTTAACCTAAACATAAACTCATATTATAATGTTCTGGATAGGGATCCTATGGAAAAAATTTACCACACTGGAAATTCATGGTTGACTAGAATTACACATACATCTAATGGAAGCTTTAAAGATTCCTTTAAGTGGAAGGGAAGTTGAAATGAGATTAACAGTGGAAAACGTGGTGTTGTTCCTCACCCTAAAACATTATCTAGATCATATTTAGTGTCTAATAAAGTATTGCTGACTTTTTTCTAATGTGGAAAGATTAGGAACTCAAAGCATTCTTGCACAGAGGCACCAAAAATTAGTATCTCATGGAGACTCTTAGGCCAATTCTAAATGCTCTACCATGTTTTTACCACACCACGTAGTGGTATGGGGTCATCAATACTGAGAGGATCTATAGCATAATTAGACTCTTAAATTACAATGGGGTTTTATACATAAGAAATAAAATGATGTTATTTCAGGCATTTGATGAGTCACTAGTAGAAACTAATGTTGATCATATGATAGTGAGAGGTGAAATTACAATTTGTTCTTGATTAATGACTAATTTATTGGATACTTGTTCCTATTATTCTTTAATATCAACCATCATTGTTTACATGTTTAGTCTTAAAAAATATATCACGCCTTATATGATTAAAATTTCAATGGATCTCAAGATAAATATGGATTAAGGACTCCAATGTACCTCGTATGCTTTCTATTTATCAAATATTGGGATCATTAGGGAATTTTTGTTTCTTAAAATCAAACTATAGGATTCCATTATCATAAAGGGTCTCTTGGTTTCTCATAATGCTTGTGTTGATAGTTATCATCGAAGGGTGGTGTATACTACCTTGATGGGGAGTTTGGTGTTTTATAGGTGGAATGGGACCTGTGTTCTAGTAGGGTTATACCTCCTCTTAGGGAGTTGAGTATGGTTATATCCTTGTATAGTATTGAACTAGAGTACAAAAACTCAAATAGCTAATATCCTCTAATAGCTATTGAATTTCCAAATTTGATTACCTTATAGTTTTATTATCTAACACTAGAGGGGGAGGTGTAGTTATCTATTAAATTGGTTCCAGGAACTCCACCCATATCCATTAACTCTACCATATGTCACCTTATTAACTAAAATATTTAAATAATTAGTTGGATGACTCAATTTAAAAAGTCTTTATTAAACCTATTGTGTCATTATAGGTAGCATTGTTTCTTTTTACCATGAAGGATTATGGAACCCTTCACTTTTTTGATGATTATAGGAATCTCAGTCGGGATAAAATTATGAAAAAGTATATTTTTCACTGCATTGAGGATTTATTTGATTATCTAAAAGGGTTTAAGTGGTTTTGTAAGATTTATCTTTGGTCTATTGTCAACATCTTAGGATCAATGAGTCTTATATTCCAAAGACCCCATTCATAAGAAGGTATGTCCACTATGAGTATCTTGTTATACCATTAGGACTAACTGATTCTCCAAAAGTGTTTTTGTTTCTAATTTACATAATTTCCCACCATTATATCAACTCTTTCATTATGGTATTCAAGGATGAGATCATAATTTATTAAAAAAATTATGGAGGGTCATTTACTTCATTTGAGAGTAGTTTGGGACTTCTAGGAAAGTAACCAACTTTATTCCAAGCTATAAAAGTGGTAATTATGGATTTGGGAGCATAATTTATTAGGTAAAATGGCCATGGAGCATGTTATATGAGGTGATCCAAAAAAGGTGAAAGTTTTCATGTCATGGGAGGAACTATGTAATATCTTTAAGATGTGAAGATTCATGGTTTTAGAAGGTATTATTACTAGTTCATGAAATATTTCACCAAGATCTCATCTCACATTGACTTCTCTCACTTATAAGAGAGTTATTTTATTTTGGGATTTGAAATTATAGGCTTACTTCAATGAGTTGAAGTTTCGTTAGACTTAAGCTCTAGTGATGACTCTTTGAGAAGTTGGACAGGGTTATGTGGTCCTTTTTATACTTTAAATTTATGTTTGGGATGTGTTCTCACACAAGATGATCACATGGTAGTATATGGTTCTCATCATATTCATCTACATGAGAAAATTTATCAAAATAATTATTTAGAACTTATAGGTATGATGCATTACCTTAAAATTTAATGGCACTAGTTTTTATAGGAATTTTTTATGGTTTACTCCAATCACAGTATATTGAGTTATATTTATTCAAATAAATATTTGAATCACCAATAGTGGTGATGAGTTGAGCACCTATTGTATTTCATATTTGATATGAACTACACCCCTATAAAGGGTAATATTTTTTTAATGGTCTATATAGGAATTTTCCATCCTATGCTATGAAGTAATCATTGTAGGAGTGGAACCTCATGAAATTATTTTCTCACCTAAATTTTGAAGTTTGAGAGGATGATACTGGGGATTTTTGTAAAGTGATTAGTCAAAATCCTCTCTCCATGGGATGATACTTCATTTATGGTGACTTAATGATGAGTTATAAGGTATCAAGAATTCTAGATATAGTGCGGAGACCATCATCAA
This sequence comes from Viscum album, assembly GCA_963277665.1. NCBI lineage: Eukaryota > Viridiplantae > Streptophyta > Magnoliopsida > Santalales > Viscaceae > Viscum > Viscum album. Next base: position 184,040,130 of record OY728156.1, on the reverse strand, counting down.
ATAGTCTCTATCCCCGAAGTATATTATTTTTTAGGAACCATTATGTCAGTAAATATCCTACAAGTCAGGCTCTGATGGGGGATCTTCATCATTCCTAGTGGTAAGTTCACCCAATAATTACTGAGATATTTTATGATATGAGGTATTGATTTTGGTTTCCAGGTATGAGATAATACACTGTGGGTTTTGTTTCCCATTATTATACCTATCAAAAAAACAAGGTTGACCATCAAAAGACTACAGGTTTTCTTTAGCCCCTCCCAAAGCTAACATGGAAATGGAATGAAATATTGAGGGATTTTATTATTAGGTTTTCACACAATTCAAAAATAAATAATACCTTGTTTGTGGTGATTAATCGTTTAACAAAATCAGCTCATTTTATTCCTATTTTTGAAACTACCAAAGTTGATTATTTTTTAAATCTGTACGTACATGAAATTATTATGTTGCACAGAGTTTAATCATCCATTATATCTAATAAAAATACCAGATACACATCTCAATTTTAAAGAGATTTCCAATATGTGATAGGATCTGAAGTCTTGTTTTTAAGAGTGTACCACCCTCATATGGATGGTAATATGGAATGGATTATATATATTCTTTAATATAGGCTACATACTTGTGTCCATGACTTTAGAGGAACATGGGACTAATATTTGGGGATTTTTTAGTTTTACTGCAATAATTGAAACTATTTTTCCATTAAAATGGAAACCTTGATGCCTTAAATTTTTATACATGTAAATATCCACTATGTTGTTTGTTGATTGGTAAACCTTCCCTAATAGGATCTAGCATGGTCTGGGAGACAACATCGAATATCAAGATGATTTTTTAGAGGGTTTTAACTGTTTATAGTTCGTATAAATATTATTTGGATAATTATCAATTCCTTTTGGATTTATCTATTGGTGACCAAGTTTTCTTAAGATCCTTACCTCGACCAGGTCACCAATATCTATGAAAACAAGGGAAGTTGGAATTGAGATATGTGGGGCCTTTGCTACAATTAAATGGATTGAAAAGGTGTCTTAATTTTTTTCCATTATACCTTATATTACATTGATCAATAATGTGTTTTACATGTCACATGTTAATAAATATCTTTATTACAATATAATTTTTTGAATTAGGAGGATTGTGATGTTGAACATGGTTTCATCATGACTAAGTATCCAGTTCAGATTATTGATACTCAACTAAAACATCCCCAAAAAAATTATGCACTATTTGGTATGGGTTCTAGTGTGAAATGGTTTAGATGATAATAAAATTTTGGATAATGAGATAATGATGAGAGAGTAATGGCCACTTCTCTTTTTGGACCATTCTTCTTATTGAGGCATTCTAAGTGAGGAAAGCATTATAGTAAAGAGAATTGTAGCATCCTAATTTTTTATTTTAGGTACAGTCTTTGGTTTATTTTTCTTCTATTGATTTTAATGTTTATTATTGGTAATTCCTATTTTTAATCATTTAAAGGTTTAGGTGTGGTTTTTATTCTTGTTTAAGAGTTTGGGAATTTTTCAGGTGTTTGACATAAGGATGATCTGGGACCTGTAGCTAGAAAAGATACAGGTATCCAATAAGATAACCAGTGGAATTTTGGAAGTAATTTATTCCTTCAGGAATCTAATTGGATAACTAAAGGGTTTTGTAGTGGTTTAATAATTCTTCCTTGTACCATCAGTGAGAATCCAAAAGCTATCTATTGAGGCGGATCTGGGAGAAAAATTCTAGGGTAGTATCATAATTACATTTACCAAAACACCCATCTCTAATATAATATCTCCACCATTTAACATAATTTGACATATATGACCTTAGAGTCTCTCTTGAGGAAATTTTGGACCTTATAAACTTGAATCTTAATGCATTAAAGTGTCTATTAATGAAATGAATATATTTTTTTAAGAGTCTCATTGATTATATTGTAAATTTTTTTCTTCATGTCTTTCCTTTTTCGAGGGACATAGATCCTCATTTTATTGTTTTATTTGGATATTTATTTGTAAATTAGGATTATATAATCCCCTTTTGATTTGTTCTATCCCTTAATCTCTCTAATTTTGGAACCCTTTTGGGTGATTGATGATACTATGATTGAGGTAGGTGGTTTCATAAGTACTCCCTATCAATAGAAACCTTTGTTTATTGTCTGATTTGGAATGGATATCAAATTTTAATTTCAATTCATTATTTTATATTCTTGATAAATTTATTCAAATGGCATGGTTTCTAATTATAAAAACTTTGGAAATCTATGTTGAAATAAAGTGTTGATTCTTGGAAAATGGTTTTCAATTCAAATTGTTTGTTTGAAGAATGAATTTGATGATGATTCATGATAAATTAATTGTTTTAGAAGCAATTAATTATGATAAAATCAATTTATTGTTGGTTTTTTGAAATAAAATAGAATGTTTAAAATGTAATTTGAGTTTTTTGAACAATGATTGATGAAACTGATTTGAGATGAATGCTCTTCTCTTTAATTGATTTTTTGATGCACATGTGAGCCTTGGTTGTTAGGTGGGTATCCCTAAAAAAGATTGGTAGGAATCTATTATCTAAACCTAAAAAATGGATTGATGATGAGAATTCTAACTAAATATTGATCTGTTTGGGGATTTCATTCACTAGGGTAGACTCTTATTCCCCCTAGTCTTGAAATCAGGTGAATTTTTAAAAATAATATCAATATTTCATTAAAGGTGTGAGGATCCTTGAGCCTTTAACAAACTAACATTGGGGATCATAACCATGATTCTAGGATTGAATGTGAACTCTTGAGAAATTTTGTATTCATCCTTATTTGATTGAAATGTTTATTCATGCATGTTTTATGAATTTCATTATAATGATTGAAAATCTTGTTTTGTAATAGATTTTTAAAATGATTACCATGCTATGTTTTATTTGAAATTAATCATATATGGTTAATTTGACAAGGAATACTTATGAAATTTATTTTTGGGATACTATTGGGTTAGTTTTTATCACAACCTACATATTCCTTTGGGTGTATATTGAATTTCTTTTCTAGATCCAGGAAAAGGGAAAGCACTTCAGGGAGATGGTGGGTGTACTTTATTTATGGGACCTTGGGAGTTAGCGGTGATAGGTGGAATATGTGATCCATATTTTATGAGGGTATATTGTGATGATGACTACATTAGAAATGTAATTTATTGGATTGATATTCTATTATGGTTTTTATACTTGTCTACATTATGATAATTTTTTCTTGATGACTATTTTGGTACATGAACTATTTATTGATTCTTATTATATGGATTTGTGTTTTTTAGTATTTATTTGGTATTAATAATTACCCTTGATAATTTTTGATACCCAAGTTCTAGTTTCCAGCCTATGGGGATCAATAACAACCATGATTTTGTGTTAGGTTTAGACCAATTAATAATTTAGAGGGTTATTCGAGTAGGTTTGTGATACCTTTTAAAAATTAAAAATTCAGAGAACAATGGAAAAGGAATTTTAAATGAAAAACTATAGAAACATGGAAATGAATTTTAATAATTATTAATGTCTATGATATAATAAAAATAGGTTCATTTTATTAAAAATTAAAAAAATTCCTTTCATATTTTAGAAAAAATATTCAGATGATTTTAAAGGAAAAATTTAAACAGATTCATATCTAAAATTTTGTAAAGAAATTCAACTTTAATATAAAATGACATTTATCAATCATTTAATCTTAAAAAATAATAGTCTTGAAAAAATATGAAGAATATTTACATAGAAAATAATTATTCCCAATCAAAAATTAGAAATAACAATGTTGTTTATTATCAATATTCTTCCAGTATATTTGATTACTTAACAGATGAAAAATGGAAAGAATAATTAGAAACCATAGGAATAACAATATGAGAATGAAACAGATGGGTTATAGGATAGAAATATCTTATAATTTCCCCAATTAAAATTCAAACATAAAAAATCTCAAATTGAAAGTGACATTGGACAGATAACATTAACCTTGTACTTCTGCTTGGTCAAACCTGCTCTTACCACCTATTCTTGGATATCTTCCTTTAGACCACTCTATAATCCTTCTTATAATATTGTTTCGATAAGACCAAAACATATAGGATATAAGAAAGATATTTTGGTTGGTATTATTGTTGGGATTGGTTGTGCTATGATGCTCAACGTGTCTATACAAACGAGATAGTGAAGGGATCCTTTTATAAGTTAGAGGGGTGACACTTTTTTAAATTCTATTAATATTAAAATAAAATAAATTTTGTTTTCCATTATAGTGGAATACAATTATCCAAATTTAGAATATAGGATAAGGGATATCTATAATCCACTAAACCAATCAGTTAGGGATAATGTTTTGTGATATTTGAAGTAGTGTCCCTTAGTTTAGCCCCCTCTTTAACCCTTTTAACCATTACCACAGTGACAAACTTTTATCATGGTAAATCATTTTTATTACCACAAATGAAATTGAACTTATTACCAAATTTGAATATTCTGATCCCAAATATAGAACCCAATTTATAATATTTAATTTATATAATATTTCAAAATTAATTTTACTATAAGTACACTTCATGCAACAAAATAGTTTTTTAGAAAAAATATTTTTTTAATTATAAAAAAGAATTTACACAAAAAATATGTATAATATTGATTCCTCAATAATGTCTAGGTCTTTATTTAAAAAAATATGTATTTTTTTACTTTTAAATTAATCCAAATTTGAATGAAACCTTGTGAATACTTTGTTAAAAAAACGTAAAAAAATCAATAGAATGAAATATAACTTAGGTTCTAAAAACTAGAGCATAGATTTAAAAATTTAATATTTTAATATTAAATTAATTATTTTATGACTTAAATGAATTTTTGTTCAATAAAATGGTTTCATGTATTTTTAATTTATGCTTATAACATAATGATTTTATAATAATTATCTTATTTACAAAAATGGTATTTTTAAATTTCACTTAAAAATTAAACATTTTAGAAAAATCAAAAAAAATATCCTTAAAGTAATTTTTAAATTATTGTTCTAAAAATTTTATCCATATATTCAAATTCAAATTATAAAATTTAGAAAGATTATTTTTAAAAACATTCTTAAATAAAACTATTTGTAATGTAATATAATGATGAGATAATTGAATTTTCATTCTAATAAAGTTCTGGGATATAGTGCGTACCTATTACTTTATAATATTTGGTATTACATTCCACCCATGATACATTAAATAATATCATCCTTAAAATTTATTATATATGTTTGTTCATAAAAAATTGTATGTAATTCATCAGCATTTATTCCTTGTGTTCCTATATTTATTCCTCAATATTGTATATGACATCTTTCCCCTAACCATTTCATTGGAAAGAGTTGAGGTACCACTAACTTTATGTGAAATAAGTCAAACACAAAAAGCTATAAATAAATTACCAGGGATTATTAGATCATTGTATAATGATTTTCCCTTCTGAATAAAATAACATGTCATGGTAATAATAAAAAACAAACCAAATCTATATGACTAATTAAATGTAAATATTATTACTCAAAAAAAATACAAATAACCAACAATATCATACTAATAAAAACAAGTAAAACAAGAAATCATTCCAAAAACTAAAATATATATTTATTCAAAAATACTAATATGGAATCACACCAACAAAGACTTAAGAAAATATCCAAGCTCTAACCACTCTTTAGAGAATGTAGAATCCAAATTCTCCACTAGAGAAACAAGAATATTTTCCGTTACCCATGTCATGAAGAAAAAAATATTCATATGCACCCAAATGAATATTAAGGGGGTGATTAATCATACCTAGTAGACAATCCCCAACATATTCCCACACACACCACTAAAAAAATAACAAGTTAGCTCATAATTAAAATATAACTAAAACAAATGAGAGGGAAACCAAATCATTTTACCAATTTAATTCAATTTAATTTTAGAAGAAAAAAAATCATCCATTACATGGAATACACTTTCCAAATTCATACACACACACTTTAATTACATGACATTACAAATACTCATGAGTGTTAAATCATCCATCCACCAAGATGGTCATTAGTGATAATACTTTGTGTTTCCCAAGTGGCATTGACCCATTTTATGAATTCAAAAAAGGTTCCACCTAATTTAATATAAAAAAACACAAAATATTTGTGCCAGGTACTTATATCCATTCATTTCATATATAATAAATTATTCCTTCTTTATCAATTTACAAAACACGTTGTGAGAATCACTGAAAATCTATTATTTTAAACCATAAAATATTTAGATTTTTCTAACATAATTCAACAGGAGTTCTTCATTTGAAATTAAAAAGAAAAAAACTTCAGAAATAAAATGTTATCAATTCATAAAATTAATATGATTTTTTTACAATAAATTATACAGTGTTTTCAGTGAAAAGGAAAAGAATACCTTTTTAAAAAATATCCATTCAAGTTCTAAAAAAAGTGTAGATAAAAAGATTCCACATAAGCCTCTTATGGTCATCATTAATAACCCTTAAAGAGGACACATATGTGGAATCAATAACACAATAATGTTGGAACAAATAATCTTCTTTAGAGTGGGAAAGTCTGACCAAAACTCCTTCAAGAATCCCTAAATCGAGAGCCAAGTTCGGGAAAAATAAAACTTATATAAATATAAGGTGAAATAAATTTAAAATCATATTTAATACCCCCAAAATCCAATGTGTGAAATACATTCAAAATAAATAACACCCTCAACAAAAATTGGTTCTCGGATCATACATTTCTAAAACTAGTTTGACTGTCCCAATAACCTAGTGGTGTTTTACACAACTGTGGTGCTTTTGATCATGTCAAGTCTAGGAACCCACCATAGGAATATAATATAACATGTTTTAAAACCCCATACTATTTCAGACTCACATCACCAAGGAACATTATGTGGTGAGGACTCATGTGTTCATTCTTCACAGCTAAAACCTCTGCATTCCACACCCAAATCAAATAAGTTACCACCGAATACTTTTGGTGTTTTTACCTATCCTTTATGCATATGTTCACTCCCAACACACCACACCCTCCACCACAGTGTGTTGTTGCCTAAGTCACACCCAAAAAATCCTGAAAAAACTTATCCTCTCAGAGAAACCTAAAAAATCACCCTAAATAGTAATATATTAATATTTATTCTTTAGGCATGTAAGAGGACAAAGAAATTATGAAAACCCTAGGGTGTTAAATTCACCCCACCATTGGGATTTTTTTCCTCGGGAAGCTAGAGGATGGAGATGTTGTTAATGAAGTTCAGACTATTTCTGTATTATTGATTTCTTGTATTATAATGTCTCTAGTTTAATTTCACCATATTTCTATAGTACCTGAACCAATATAATACATTTTATACACAATTAATTATCATATATGTTCAAGATTTAAATTGATACATGAAAATTATAGACAACACTGACTCTCATTGGAAAATCTAATTAATATGCATTGATTTTTGATATGTCCTAAAACCTTAAATGGTCCCACATATCTTGGATTTGGTTTACCTTACTTTCCTAAGTGATGATAAGATAATCACAGTAATACTTTTAGAATATATTTTCACCTTTATCAAATGATAATGGGTGATAATGATGATCATAATATGATTTCATCCAACTCTAGGTTGTAGCCAACATTTTCCTAATCGTTTGAATCTTTTATGTAGTCTCTTGGACAAGACTAGTTCAAAAAGTGTTGTGTCTCCCATTTCCACACAAAAATAGTTTAGAATGAAAATAAAGGCCATAAAATGAAAAAAAAAATCTTGATCTATATATATCTTCATATGAAAATTATTATTATAAGGAAATCCGATAAGTCAATAGATCCTCCCATGAGCCAACAAAATCCACAACACAAACTCTGAGCATTTCTTCTAGTGACTAAATAGTTCACTTAGACTATCCATCAGTTTAAGGGTGATATATTGTGCTCAAAGTTAACTAGGTACCCAAATCTGTCTGAAGATATTGAAAAATCTTATAGGTAAATCAAGGTTCTTAGATAAAGATGATTAAAATGGGTATTCCATGAAATTTTACTACATCCCAAATGAATAGACTTTTCAAGTCTTCTACCATATTAGATTCACATATTGAAATAAAGTGATTGAAATTTTTAAGTCAATGCACAATCACCAAGATTGAATAATGCTTCTCAATAGTTTTTCGTAAGACCGCGACAAACTCCAAGCGACTTGTTCTCATTTATGTATGGGTATAGGTAAATATTTCAACATATAAATTGGTAGTTTATACTCATACATGGCATGATGATAGGTGAGGAGTTTTATAACATAACCAATCACTTTTTTTCATACTTTACAACCAAAATTTGGTCCTTAGATCCTTGTAATTTTTTGGATGACTAGGGAATTGACCACTTATGATGGTGATGAGGGGTAAAAATTTGTTCAGGAAAGACATAGGAATGAATATTAGATCATTGTAATGAAACAAAAAATTCCCATTTTGTATCAATCCAAAAATCATCTCCCCACAATTTATTTTTTATATAAAGAAAAGGAAATAAATATCTAATCTTTAAGAATCCTTGACTTGTTAAACCAGATTAAGAATAAAAGCCATCATAAATAATATTGTGGCTTCATTCTACTCGGTGTAATCCAAATGCATTTATGAAATCATACTAATCAATTTACACTTTTCAGAAGCTTTTATCTCCATTTTAATATACATTTTTTATCATAAATCATTATCCATATAATTCCCTTTTCTTATTGTATAAACCAAGTCAAATTCAAACATATGTAGATATTTTATCCATCATCTTTGCCTCAATTTAAAACCCTTTCTTCAAAGATGTGTTTCAAGATTTTTTGATCTATGAACATGGTGAAATTATCACCAATGATATAATGAAATCATGTTTTCAAAGAATAAACCACTATAGTTAACTCTATGTCATGGTTTGTATAATTATTTTCACGCATTTGAAACTGTCATGATCTATAAGCTATGATATGATCTCTTTACATGAGAACACAGACAAGTCTTCACCCAAACACATCAAAAAGGACTATGTAACATTTCCATGGTTATAGAAATATATTAATTGGTGCCAATGTGATCATATCCTTATTAGATATATATATAGTATTATTGAAAAACATTACTCCACTAGAGTAGTGTAACCTCTTTCATTAACATTGACATAATAGAAGTGTGACATGAGAATTCATGAATAAAGTGGTGATGGAAACCTACTAATCCTAGAAATATAAATATCTCAAATATTTTCTTCAGTGGTACCCTATAGAAGATATTTTCTATATTTTCAAGGTTTACTAATATGAATTTCTCAGAAATGACATACCCCTGTAGGTTAACTTCTTGTATCCAGAAATAACATTTAATGAATCATTCATATAATTGATTCTCTCAAAAAGGTACTCAACACAATCTCAAAATGTTCGTAATGGTATTTTCATGTTCGATAAAACACCAAAATTTCATCCACAAATTCCACAATGAAGGAATCTAAGTTCCTTTCGAAGATGTGATTCATCAATTCCATAAAAATTACTGGAACATTTGTAAGAACAAAGGGAAAGACCAGATAATCATAATTACCATAGACACTTATAAAATATATTGTTGGAATATCATATCTACTAATCTGGAGCTTGTGTCACCTACACAATAGATCAATCTTAGAGAACTTTCATGCTCTATTAATTTGAAAAAAAAGAACTTGAATTCATGGAATTATATATATGTTCTTTCTCATAACCTGGTTCAGTTTATGAAAATCAACTCAAACTCATAACAAACCATATACCTTATTTATAAGAATATCTAGATTATACCAAAGAGATATTATTGGTATTACAAAGTCTTTACTTTCTAATTCCTATATATAGACCTTTAATTATTTTAATTTCATTTCTTAAATTATCTATGATGGAATTGAAAAAAGATTTATCCCAAAAAAATAGATCAATTGAAAATTCAACTTACCTTTCAATTAAAAAACTTGTTAATATTTTTGAAAATACATCAAGATACCAATCCACAATGGTAGGAAAATTTATAGTCTCATTTATGTCATTATTCCCCAAAGTGACCGCTGCTAATTAATAAGAAATAGTTCCCACCATCAGTGCTAAAATTCCTACTTTTTTAGCATCCACATAGATTCATATTTTAAAGATATGTACCATCCCATTATGATATATATTATTTACTATGAAGGGACAATAATAGATATGATCCTTTAATTCAGATAACCAATCCATTCCCAATATTAAATCAAACATATCCATTTAAATAATAGAAATTTCCAAAATAATTGGACTCTAGTGATTTTATTGAACAAGATTCACAATTAAAGCCTATATACTCCCTTTTCCAAAAAGGTTTCCAGGTACTCATCATTTGTTGAATTATTTTGATATGAAACCCCATTTGATTAACAACACAACAAGTAATAAAATATTGGGATACACCAGGATCAAATAGAACTTTCATAAGAGTTGATTTATATATACTGGTATCACATATAGACAAAGGATCTGATTGATCCTCTACAATCATTAACTAAGTTCCATATAACTACTTACTAACTCCCCCTTTTTACTTTAATATCTATTGTAGTTGCATTGTCTGAGGAGTTGATGTGTTTCTAGAATCACCCTAGCTCAGTCAATTTTTTAGGATATGAAATATTATAACATGATTTCCCAGTAAAAAAATAAGATGAATGAGACACCTGATAGGTATTCCAAGTAACTGAATTTAGAGAATTGGGGTAGTAATATTGAATATGTACCATCTAATTATCTTTGTGATGTGCTTTATATTGTGCCATAAAATATGAATTCTTATAATTGAATAGACTACATTTGATATATTTGGGATTATTACCAGAGCATGGGGAAATAAAACCAACATGGTTGAAGGGTAGTTAGATGATCTACATCCTTAGAAGTAGGCGTCCCTATTTATATTGTTCCTTGTATTAGAGTTCAAAATTGTACCTATATTGACATACATGATTCCTCCAGTATCATTCCTGATAATATTTTTTCTTTACTCTATCTCTTTATTAATCATGTAGGTATAATCACTAATGTATATCACATCTATCTTAGATTGAATTTCCAAGAACAGTCTATGCTCGAATATACATGCCTTCAAGGACCCTCTAGAAACCATTCTAGGGAAAAATTATCTATGATCATAAACTTATATGAATATTCCATCACTAAAATATTTAATTTATTAAGAATGAATAAATCTATCATTTTTGATATATTGAATGTGTGTAGGTGGAATTTATTGTTAAATAATTCTTTTAATCCCTCTCATGTAAGACCATGGTTGAGTTTAGCTTGGACATCTAAATCCTATTATTATCATGTGAGATCATCCATCATGCATATTTCTACCTTCACATTTATATCAGTTGGGTTGTATGGAAATTGATGATTTGGTGCATTATTCTCATCCATGATTCTTCAGTTTTAGGTCCTAAATATCCCCAAATATTTGTGGATTCTATTTTTTAAATTGAAAATAATTATCTTCATTTCGTTGTTCATTGTTTTGATTTTATTTACAAACATATTGAAATTATTCTATAATTATTTAAATAATTTGTTGATAAATTTTTTGTTTGGGTGCAACCACATTCTTTGTTTCCAATACTTGTGGGTTTTGAGGTCATCTAACTGGTTTTATTTCTCTTTGGTCAGAACAAAAGTAAGACATAGTCACCACTTAACTAGTAACAAAAGGCCTAATATATTATAAATAATTAAAAATAATATTAATTACAACTAGTTTCTAAGTATCATTAATCATAATATGGTTAATGCATTCCTAGTGAAAAGACTCATTATTAATGAGTGACACACTACACTCATCAGCTAAACCCATGATGATGAGTTGATAATACTCTTATAGATATCTAAAACCCCTTTTTTTACCTGAACCACTTTTCTAAATACAAGTTTAGTAAAAAAAGGTTAGCTATATATTTTTATGCTATAAATTACAAGTTACAACTATTCAAATCTCCTTTCTACCATTCCCAATGGATGTACTGTGAAAATTGATACCACTTGTAACATTCTAACCCTAACCATTGAATTGGAAAGAGGTGAGGTTCTATTAACCTTGGGTGACATCCACCAAACCCTAAAGGTTGGTAATAAATGAAAATGTAATACTATATATTGGGGGATGATTTTCTATTTAAAAAACATAATATTTCATTATAATAATAATAAAAATCAATCTAAAACATTAATACGCATAAAATATAAATAATTCAACTAAAAAAATACCAATAACTAATAAAATCATAGTAGCAATAATAGGTGAAACATTGAATCTACCCAAAAATTAAAAAACATCATGATGCAGAAACACCAATGTGGATTCACACTAACCACTCCCCAAGAAAATCTATAAGATCTAACCACCCTCTTAATAATGTAGCATAAAGATGCTATACTAAATAAATAATATACTTTTAATTTACATCTGTCATAAATAAAAACGTCTATATTATACACCAAAGAGAAAATTCATGGGTTGATTAATCATACCCAGTAGGAAATCCCAAATATCTTCCCACATGTGCAATAAGTAAAAGAACATGTTATCTTATATTTCAAAATATAACAAAAACAAACTAGAGGAAAACCAATGAAATTTACCAAGTTAATTAAATTAAATTTTTGTTGTAGAAATAGTTTATCCATTACCTATTATACCCATTCTATATTTACACACACATTCATGCTATGATAGTCTAAATACCCAATAGTGGTAACTCATCCATCCACCAAGTAGGTTATTGGTGATAAGTACACATGTCCATTCATTTCATATATAATAAATTCTACCCCTTATATGAATTTCTCAAACACGTTGTGAACGTCACTTGTAATCCATCATTTTAAGCCACAAAACAAAGATGGTTTTCCTATAGAATTAACCATGAGTTATTATATTAAAATTCACAGTCAAAAAACTTTATAAATCCAAATTTATCAATGATAAAATAAATAGGGTTCTTTAAAAATAAATCAAAATTGGTTTTAAATGAAAATAAAAAAGAAACCATTTAAAAAACTAATCCTTATATTTCTTGAACTAGTAGAGATAAAGAGAGAAGCCACATACCTATTAATATCATTAGTAAAAACCAGGAATGAAGACTCATATAATTAATTGATCATAAAATGTATTTTTAAGGCAGATTCTTCATCAAAAGTGAGAAAGTTCATTAAAGAAGATTAATAATCCCTAAATAAATATACATGTTAGGTATATAAAATAAGGTAGATCAATTAGAAGTAAAATATATTGAAAATAATTTTTAATACACCCACAATTTCACATGATATATTACATCAAATCCAATAACTCACTCTATCAAAATTAGTTATCAAATTGGCTATTTTGAAAACTAGTCTGACTATCTCCATGAAAAATTTATGTCTTCCACTATCATGGTTCCTTCAATCGCACCTAGTCTTGGAAAAGGTTCATGGTATGGTGAGGTCTCTTATGTCTATGATTCACATATAGATCCTAAGATCAGTATTCCCAAAGATATCGAGAGACTATAGCCACCTTTGGGTGTGTTGACCTGTCTATGATACCTAGGAGCACTCCCAGCACTCCAATCCATCCACCGTGGTGGGTTGATAACCACAGTACACCAATAAAATCCTCAACACTCCCAACCAATACATGAAACCTACAAGAGATCCATGAACTCGGATAAAAAAATAAAAAGAGTTTGAAATATAATGATTACATGGAAAGTACCTAAAATCGAGGGTGTTACATTGTGACTCTTCCAAATTACTTTCACCAAATGAGTTATTCAATTTTAAAATAATTTCTCTGTAGTGTCAATAATTGTCATAGTATCTTTATTATAAGATAATATTTTAACCAAATCTATTTCCTTAGTAGTGATTACAAGTATTGGGTTTGTAATGTACTTCCTAAACAATGATGCATGGAATATTTCATTCTATTTAAATAGGTTGGGTGGTATAACCAAACAGTTTGTCACAGATCAAATTATTTCCAAATTTGGAAAAGGCCTGGTGTAACTAAAAATTAGTTTCCCCTTCTTGTAAAACCATATAATTCTCTTCCATAGTGATACTTTTACGGATACATGATCCACCGCTTTACATTATAATTTCTTCATCTTATTATTATCACATCCTTTTTGACATCCTAGATTTATCTTAAAATGATTTTGAATATTTCTCATTTTTTGGTACATCTAATGAAATATTGTCCTAAAATATTTCTCTCTATAGATTCATCCCAATATGTTGGATAATTACATATCTTTCAATACAATAATTCATACATTTCGATTTGAATGCTTGAATAAAAGTTTTTATTATATGAAAATTTTACCAAATGTAGAAACTAATCTAACATACCATAAAAGTTATGTGATCACGAACATAGTATGTCTTATAATGTTTGAAAATTATTTAAAACTATCCATTGGTTTAGGTATGATAAGTGGGGATCAAATGTATCTTTATGTCGAAATCCTTCTAAAGAATATTTAAAAAAAATTATCTAAATCATGGGTCACAATATGATAAAATATAAAGAGGTGTATCATGAAGTCTCAAACCCCCATTAATATAGATTCTTCCTTGTAAATAAAGGAGTATGTCCTATATATATTAAGAAATTGTGTACGCTTGGTGAGGTGATCGAAAATGACGCCTATAGAATCATTCCATTTTGAAGTCTTTTGAAGTTTGGTTACAAATTTATCATGACCCAAACACCTTAGGCCATGAACCTAGTCATTTGACCTCATGGGCCACCTAAAATTCCTTTGGTGTATGTTAGTGAGGAAAAATAACACTTAAAGAATATGTTTTGGAATATGGGATAGTCATTAGTCAGATAAGTGACCCCAATGGGTAATAGAATGTGGTGTTCCAATAAAGAAAATCACTCTTAACTATGGATTTATAATTAGGTAGGCTCATAAAAATAAAGTTCACTTTTTTTAAATGGGTATTAACATTTATTCTACTAATTATAACTTTTTTAGGGGTGTTCACCTATTTATATGACCCCATCAGACTCCTAATATACCTTAGTTTCTTTCCTAGGGTGTGTGTGAGTAAGGATAAATTAGACTAAAAGAATATTTGTTAGATTTTGGGGACAGTCCTTAGTCTAATAAGCGATATCGGTGGGTAATATCTTGTGGTGTCCAAATCAAGACAATAAATCTTAACTATGGAGTTTTAAATTGGTAGTCTTATGAAAATAATGGTCAAATTGTTGACATGGGTAGTAACATTAAGTCTATTAATCCTCACTTTTCAAGGGGTGTTACACTATCCACCCATTCAAAGCACAACACCCACATTCCGGACCTCACACCAAAAACCTAAGCAGTGCAACTACACTTCAATCTGGGGTATGATATCTAATATCGGTTGAGTAGACAATAGACCATTAGGAGGTTTGGGATTATAAGTGGATGTGTGGGTATCCTAAGAAGGATTCTTATAGATAGTGGAAATTAATGAGGGGATTTGAGATGAATGAGAATGGGTGAGGTGGGAAAATGTCTCAGAGTGACAAGGAACTCTAGTTAGGCTCAAGAGTATTTGGCCTAATGAAGACAGGGGAAACTGTATGCCTCAGCCTTAGTTTGTGGGAACCAATTGGGGGTAGGGGACTATTCAGTAGGGTCTCACCAAAAACATCTAATATATTCCATTGTATTCATGTGTATATATAGGTAAAATAAATAATCTAAACATTATCATTGATTCTTCATGCATAAACTAGGAAACCATGACACCCGATTACGTACATGCACTAATTAGGTCATCAAGATCTATGACATTTGATATAGCATGTGATGTCATTGTTGATATTATTTATACATTTTTTTATATTGTTTACTCTAATTAATGCTTCTATTATTCTATGTATACTCTAATGATTATCTATTACCAAGGGTATAGTCTCACCATGTTCCATGTTTCCCCTCACCACTAGTTGGTATCCAATTATGTATGGGGAGGTGCACATGAGGACCATGTGGTGCTCCTCGGGATGAGTAGACTGATCTAGGATGAGGAATGACAAAATTCCATTATATCATTATCCAACATCCACATTGGTATTGGGAGAGGTTACATTACTCCATTAATATCTTTTCCTTCATCCTTTACCTTCTAGCACACCAATCATCTTAAAAAATAATCAACAATTTCCAACTCCAATATATCCCATCAAAAATTACCCCTAAATCCCTATACATATTTAAACTACCAGGGTTTGTAAATAAATTTGAGTAATGTTCTTTATTTAGTAATTCAATTTTCATCAGATGTATAGGTGGAACACATAGTCTCTTTAAAAACATTAATACATCATCTTCCAAGATGAATTATGGAAATATCCCATTATTCATGGATTTAGTCTTCTTATATAAACCCTTATCATCGTACTAGTATAATTTATCTTATCTAGTGAATATGGTCTTGATATTTCATCTAAAATGAATGATGTTTCCCATTACCTAAAAATTACCATATCCAAATTTACCGAATATATGAATATAGGATCCCTATTTATCCTCATCATGGTAAGAACTCAATTTCCCTTTATACATAATTCATTAGCCAATTTTTCCCTTCCTATGGTGGTAGTGTGATAAGTATTCATAATCCTTGGGAAACTCTGGCCATCACAATTACTTCATGTTGAGGATTTTCAAGATAATATATACTTCAAACTTTTTTTGCCTCTATATATATCACATGTTTCAAGATATAGGTAGTTCCTAAATATCCTTAAGTCAAATATTATAGATTACAACTCAAGATTAGGAATTTGATAGGTATATTACTTGATATTCCATTTCTTTGATGCATAAGTAACCACTCTATTATTTTTCATAAGTAAACAACCTAATCCTATCTTTGATATATCACTATATATTACAAATACATAAATTCCAGACAATATAGTCAATACTAGTTCATTAACCAAACTCATATTTATCTCCTTGAAATTTTATTAAAATTATTCTACCATGAGAACTTGACCACTTTACATGTAAACATGGATAACAGGATATCCATGAAAGTTAAATTTTGAACAAATATTTGATAGTAACTAGCTAATGAGAGGAAAAAATATACCTCAGTTATCTTAATTAGAATGGAAAATTATTTGATTTCCATTTTCCTTGAATCATCAACAAATATTTCATCCTTGGAGAAAATATGGAAAAAAATAAGCTTCATGAATCAAAAATTTACATTTATTGAATTTACTGTATAACTCATTTCCTCTAGAGTCTCAAGAATGATTCACAAATGATTAATACGTTCTTCATAGCATTTAGAGAATATTAAGATACCATTAATGAATACCAGAGTAAAGTTAACTAGATAACCATTTAATACTTTTTTTAATACCCCTATAAACATAAAGGGTGAGTAATTCAATCAAAATATCATTACTATAAACTCATAATTTCAATACCTCATATGAAATTTCATCTTCAGTATATCATCCTTCATTTACCTTAATTAATGATAACCAGATCAATCTTTGAAAAATATTGACCTCCCAAAATTTGATCAAATAAGTCATCAATCCATTGAAGAGAAATATTATTCTATATAAAAATTGAATTGATCTCCATGTAATCAGTCAAAAACATTATAGACCTATCCTTGTTATTATTAAAAAAGAATAGGGGATCCCCAAGGTGAAACACAAGGGAATATAACTCTTTTATCATACAATAATAGAAGTTGTTTCTTCAACTCCGCCAACTCCACTGGTCCATTATATAGGGATTATTGGATATAGTTTTTTCATCAGTGATAAGTTAAATAGAAAACAAAACATAACAATTTGGTGTATGTACAAGAAATTTTGTTAGAAACACATTGATTTATTACATCACAAAAGGTACATAATGCAATATTAGGATGTCCTTCCCATACATAGATTTTTTTCTCTTCCTCTTATTCTATAATTTAATTAAGGTGAGATATTGGAGGTGTATCTAGTTGAGTCTTAGATAATGAAGTCTACCCTTTAAAAAATGGATTCTATGCATCATTCAAAAAATTTAATCTCCTTCCCAAATCAAAAAATTCTAGCATTATACTTTGAGATCACATCCATACCAAGGATTATGTGAAATTCAATCATAGGTATAACAATCCAGTTTTTAACTAGGTAATATCTTTGTATATTAAGAAAGACTTATTATTATAACTTTATTTCAATAATATTTCCATTAGGTATATTTGATGACAACTCTTTTCTCATGGTGTTAGGGGATTATTCAATGTTCTTAGAAAACATGAAATATATTATAAATTTCTCAGATCCAAAATCAAATAAACCATTAGTTAAATTTTATTTTATAATAAAAGTACAAACAATCACCTAATTTGGAATTTAAACCAAAGTTTTATAAATTTTATAAGCTTAGTCTTTATCATTTTTTCACCTCTAAGTAAAATTACCTAGAAACATGGGACATTGATTCAAATAGTACCACATCATATTACCATTGAATCACTGGATATTTTCAGCTTATTTATTTCCATTTCATTCATGATCCTTGTGACATTTATCTATTTACCTAATAATGAATATCATTACCTTTATGAAAGTAACAAGTTTTTACCTTCCATAATTATTAAATGATAGAAGCTCCACACTTCCACTTTTCTTATTAACAACATTTCTTTTTTCCTTATCACTAATTCTCTAATTCTCGTGATTTACCTTGAAAATACACTAGATATATAATTATATATTTATATTGATGGAACTTGATACAATATCTATTACACCCTATCTCCAAAAACCCAAATCTAGTATTTAATTTTTTATAATGTTAAAAGATACAAGGGATCACACCTTGTATGATTGATAATTTTATCATACTTTAAAAACTAGATATATACATGATACCCATATTACAATGGAAATATAAAAACATATTATAAGAAACATTCTTACATCCATAAAATCATTTATAATATTCTTCTTCATGTCTTAGGGAAAGAACAAAAAAAAGGATGAGCTTAAATTCTCAGTATGGATTACGTACAGTGGAATCTATCAGGATTAAATAAGGCATAATCAATACGGTAGAGTGGATAATCAAAATACATTCTATTAAATAAATTATTATGTTTCATGAAAATACATGGATAATGTCATTATAAAATTCACATGGATAATAGAGACTAAATTCTTAGTAAAGTAAATGTATAAATCTATACATTAATGAACTTTCCTTCAAGGCCTCTCCCAAGTTATAATGAATATTACCATCAAATACTCTCAACCAAGAAATCGTTTTTAATAAATGGGTATTTGTAAAAAAAATAACCATTTACTATGTAATGTTGTATTATTTTTTCTAGTGAGACCTATTGATCCATAAAGGGTGTATCTATATCTATTCCATACACACCACTTTCATATCCTAGGCATTCATCATATTTTTAATTATAAATACAATTCATTATCAAAACTCTTTATAATTTAACAATTATCCATATTAATTCATGAATCCAAAACATCAATATTTCCCCAATTAATTAATTAAATTAATAATATTTATTTGATTACTATTGTATATAGAAATGGAATATGGTTTAAACATCATAAAATTAATATAAATTGTTATGAATTCATAAATGGTATAAAAATGGATATAAATGAGAAAAATAACATCTAGTGAATAATGGAAAGTGATATAGAATATGATCCTAATAAAGTTAATGATCTCAAAATAAGTTATAATAAATTATCAGTAAAGGATCATAAAAGATAATAAATTCATCATAAATAAATATTTATTAGTAAAAAAATTTAAAAAATAAAATAGAATAAATACATTAAAAAACATCTATGTAACTTCATTAAAGAACAGAGTTATAAATCCCTTTTAAAAAATATTTAGATTATTTTTAGATAAAAATTCCCTTTTTATATTATTTTAAATAAATTTCTCAAAATATTGAGAAAAAATATTTTATTTTAAAATAATAATGGAAATTTTTAAAGGAATGTTGATAAATTATAATTTCTATGAAAACAAAAAATGTCATTTATTCCATATATGTTAAAAAATATTCCTTTTATACATTTGTAAAAAGTTTAAAATATACCATATAGTAAATGTTGAAAAGATTAATTTTAAATAATTTATAATGATTGTAAATAATAGTTAAAAATGAAATTTATAAACCATTAAATAATAATAAATTAAAGTCCTTAAAATTTTAAAAGAACATAAACATGGAAGAAAATGATATAGAAGCAAAACTTTAAAAATATATTTTTAAAATAAAATCCCTTAAATGTAACTAACTTTTTGAATTATGATCCAAATAGAGAAGAAATGTAATATAAACCTAAAAAAACAAACATAACTAAAGGAGAATAAAATATATTTTGTTTAAAATATCAATATTAAATAATATACCAAAGCAAATATAAACATAAACAATTCTAAAATAAAATGTTATTTGTAAATATTTCCTATACCTTGGGTCTTCCCTTAGTCTTATATAGTTTATTATCCTGTATAATGAATATTAATTTATTAAATACATAAAAAAGAAAAAAAATAATCTATTTTATATTTTTTATGGTTATTTTATGACCTTTTTAAACTTGTTCATTGGATAGTTATTTCTTATGTCAGCCACTTTATGGTTTTTTAGTCAGTTTATACAAAATTAATTTGTTATATTTTCCATGATTAATAAAGTTAAAAAATGGTTAAATCATCTAAATAATGTTGATAATTTCATGAATAAAAGTTTTATTCATTATATAATATTTTATAATCATCCATTCATAGTTCTAATATAAAAATAAATCACATCATTTTATGGAGGTGGTAGTCCACATGTACACTCGCGCAAGGTTATCATTTTCCAACGGATGGAATGGTAAGAAGGTGGATGATATATTATATTTATATTTATATAATTATCTAATAAAACACACACACACACACACATATATATATATATTAATTCATCCTTTATAACTATCCAATTAACATTGTGATGAAACAAATACTTACACCACGATGTGGAGATGGTAGGTTGTACATATGCTAAAGTGGTGTTTTAGTTTTTCATTGGTTGCAAAGGAGGTGGAAAATAGTTTTACCATAATCATAATAAAATACTAGTATATTTTTTATACAATATTAATTATGTTATTATGGATACAAGAAGTTTCAAGGATGTAGTATAAGAAATAATCTTTGAAATAGTTAAATAGGATGGTTATCTCTTCTTTGAGAGACCTCCTTTTGCGTACACCTTAATACTTATTAGGGTGGTAATATGGTAATACAAAGATCACTATAATAAAATGAAGTAATATATTAATGTTTAATTGTATTTTTTTCCAATTTATAGGGATAAAATTTTGTGAATAATAGAAGAGGATATATTTCATTTTATATGTCAGGGTAGGGACACATGTAATTTCTTAAAAGAGTTTGAACATAAAAAGTCATTTTCTTTCCAAAGAGGTTACAAAGTTTTTTACCTTAAAATAGTGTATGGTTAAGGTCCAAATTCAACCAACCAATGAAGTTTAATCAAGTGTTTTTTGTTATCTTGAAGGCTTATACCTTCATTTTTAACCCTATTAACCAATTTTACCCTCGACCGAGGTAAAAAATATTTACCTTGGATATTTTTCATTATGAAAAAAAAGTTAGTTTCACTTATTACCTAATATTGTTTATTTAAATTCAAAATTTGGTATCCATTTTACATTATTTAACTCCTATAATTGGAAGAAAATATTTTTAAAATAAGTTTTTAATACGCAACTAAGACTGTTTTTTCGAACATTTTTTTCTAAGAATAAAAATTATTTTACAAAAAAATAAACTATAAAATTGATTAAAATGGTATTAGTTGTATTATTTTAATTAAATAGAGACTTATTTTTATTTAAAAAGAAACCAAAACTTAAATTAACATATTAAAATAATTTATTAATATCAAAGGAGTCAAAAATGTTTTTCGTAAAACAAAAACATTACTTAGACTTCCACATTTCCAAATTTGTTAAGTTTATATTTCTAAATTAAGCATTATACTCTTATATAATTTATATTAATTATTGAATAAATATTTATTCTATAAAAATTATTCATAAACATTAATGTTATTCTTATCTCATTATAATTTCATAAAATTGATAGTTTTTTGTAAAATCTGTATTTTCACTATTCACCTAAATATCAAATATTTCTGGAAAATATAAAAAAATTACCTAAGATAATATTTGAAATGATGAATTAAAAACTAAAATTAATTTATTAAAATTAAATGTTTAAAAAAAATTAGTTTATGTTTTAATAAAGTTTTTTGATAAATATATGTGCATTATGCTATAGTTTCTTTAGAAATAAAAACATACTATAATTGAATCTCAAGTGTTTCATTATTCACTCCTTAAAAAAATTCCTCAAAATTACTTAAAATTCCCCTCATGGAAATATATGTGTAGTTTTTCAGGTTCCCACATTGCCTCTTCTATTTTATGATTTCTCTAAAGTACCTTCACCAATCGATTCATTTGATTCTGCAATGCTTGTTCTCTAGTGTCAAGAATATGGATAAACTATTCACAGTAAGATAAATCAAGTTCAATCTCTATTTCTTCATAGGTGATAACAAGTGATGGTTTTAGAATATAATTCCTCAATAAACTAATATGGAACACATCATGGATATTAGAGAGGCTAGATGTTTTTACCAAATGGTAACCTGAACTCAAATTCTTTATAGAATTTAAAAATTACCAATGTACACAAGACTTATTTTTCCATTATTTTTAAAACTTTTAACAAAAATACACATAGATTCCTTCAAAAAAATTATCCCCCACTTTAAATTATAAATCCTTATTTTGATTATCAGCATATCTCTTTTCCAACATTGAGAAACATTGATATAACCCTGGATAGTTCTCATTTCCATCGTCGTAACTTTAACAAGTTCCAGGCCTAAGAGGTTCATTTTACCAACTTCATCCAAGTAATATTTTGCAAAAAAAATCCTATACAAATCTTCATACGGATCTATTTAAATTATCAAATGGAAGCTATTATTATATTCAAATTCCACCAAAGCGGAATAATATTTCCATGTACCTTGAATGTCAAGTAAGCATGACTAAAATATGTCTTCTAATGTGTATGTAGTACTTTCAGACTATCTATTGGTCTGAGGATGAAAATATTTCCTCAAATGTAGCTTTGTGTATAGGGCCTTCTAAAGACTCTTCTAGAATTTTTATGTAAATTTTGGTTCATGATAATATACCATAAAAATCGGAGCACCATGAAGTCTTAATATACCATCAGGTGTTGTGTTCAGTAGGTAGATCTTTTACTGTAGTGAGGAAATGTAAGGAATTGGTAAGGTGGTCAAAAATAACCCATATAGAATCATTTGTCCAAAAATTATATAAGAATTTAGTTACAAAGTCTATAGTAATATCATCTCATTTCCACACAGGATTATGTAGATGTTTTAATACTTCTTTAGGATTTTTTTGCTCAGCCATTATCTTTTTATAGACCAAGAATCTTGATAAATAGTTTTCAAATTCCCATTTCATATTATCATACAAAAACTTTCCCTTCCAATACTAATAAATTTTGGTGCTACCAAGGTGTATAATGAAATTTTATATATGAGCATCATTTAATGATTATATTATTATCTCGGGTATGGATATAACACATAGCATCTATCGAGAATTTAATATATCATCTTCATAATTAAATTCAACCAACTTCCCATCATCCATTATTTTTATTTTATTCTGAAAATTATAAACCTCAAGCTAGGATCATTTTTATTTTCTCCAATAAGTATGGGTTTTCATTCGTTCGTAATAGTTGTTTTTTTCCTTTTGATGGATATTCTTATATATATCTTTACTAAATCCATCAACGTAAGATCTTTTTCAATCCTTATTTTTGTTAAAACTCCATTATCTTTCCTACCCAACACATCAAACACCTTATTTTCCTTCCCAATGTTTTAGTATATTGAGAAATGAATATCCTTTATTAATTATATATATCACTATTAATTCATGTTAAGCTATTTCTATGAGAATATTTATTTCAAAATTTTGTGATCCGTATATTTTTTACATTTTTTACCATAAAGATAATTCATTCATATCTTCAATTCATTGATTATGGATTCCAACTATAGATCAGGGGTTAGATAATCCAATTCATGTATCTTTAACTATCTTAATGAATTAAAAATAACTCTATTATTCTACATAAGGACACATCCAAGTCCCTTATTTGATGCATCTCTATATATCACAAATACAACCCTTTGCATGGTGGAGTTAATACAAGTGTATTAACCCATCTCCTAATTAATTCTTTGAAACTTTATTTAAATTATTAAAACTATATAAAATTAACCTCTTCGCATGTCAACTTGGTTAATGGGTGAGTTAATCAGTAAAGAGTTTGTACAAACCATCAATAGTAACCTTATAATCGAAGGAAACTACATACCATGCTTATATTAATTGGTGTTGGGAATTTCATAACTACCATTATCTTTAAATGATCAATTGATAATCCATCATAAAAAACAATATGACCATGAAAAAAATTTCTTATAGCCAGAATTTTAATTTTCTAGAATTCCTATATAACTTCTTTTCTTAAAGAGTCATAAGAATGAATCTTAAATGACACTATTCATCATCATTGATTTTAGATTATATTATGATATCATCAAAAAATACCATAATGAAATTATCAAGATGATCCTTGAATACTCTATTCCTCATATCCATAAAAACATAGGGTCTATTAGACAATACAAAGGGAATTACTAAAAATTCATAATGCTCGCACCACATCAAAATGTCATCGTTTAGATATCTACCACCTTTACTCATAGTTTATGATAACTAGAATGAATTTAAATCACTAAAAAATATTGATCTACAATAATTTGATCAAACAAGTCATCAATTTGGGATAAATAAAAAAAATTATGGTAATTACATTGATTCCCCTATAATTGATGCACAACATCATAAACCCATATTTCTACAAAACAAAAAGAACAGGGTCTCCCCATAGTGAATCACTAGGGTATAAAAATCACTTTTCACACAACTCATATAGTTTTTTATTTAATTCCACTAATTCCACTTTTACCATCCTATAGGGAGTCTTATATATAGGTTTTCATCAAGGATTAGATCAATATAACTCTCAACTTCACGCTCATGTGGATATTTGTGTAGTTATTCAATAAACATAAAAATATATTCTAACATAATAGGTACAAACTCTATTATAATGATACATTTACTATTCATAATTTTATGTTACTCTTCTTCACTTAGAATTTCATTAAATAGGGCTATATAGGTATAAGAGTATACTAGAGCCACTTTGGACTGAACTACTATAAAAAACATCCTTATGTTCTTTTCCTTCTCTAATTTTTTCAGCTTCAAATTAACTATCTAAGTTATCATTAATTACTAATTTATATAATTAATATATTTCTATATGAAATTTTAATATGTAATATTCACCCCCCCCCCCCTCTATACCATCTTTCATCACCCTTGTGGACCTAAAATTTGGAATTCTAGGTTGGATTTAATATGAATTTATTATTTTATATTTTATTTTGATAACCCACTCCTAGACCTCAGCCTGAATGGCCTGAAGGCCTTCATTTTTATTGATTTTTGATAACCCCCCTTTCAAGGGATGAGGGGAAACCCTTACAAGACCTGTAGGCTCAGATATTACAAGGCCCGTAGGCTTAGGAGATTACATGACTCAAAGGTCTTATGGAATTAAACCAGACTATATACAAGGAACTGCACCTCCCCAGCATCTACATCATGATAGTATCTCTCTACCTTTTCATGGCCATCTGCCTAGGCTTCTCGTGAAATCACAGGCTGGTACCGATGGCATAGCCACACCCATGCATTCTAACAATCCATTTGGCTCTACTCTGGTGAGTGCACATACTCTGAATCATCTTCTGGGGCTGTTCCTTTTTGTAGTGTGTCTGGGGAAACTGCATGTGGCCCAAAGGCCTTGAGGTGGCCCGAGGGCCTCAAAGGTGGCCCAAAATCTCTACTGACCCGAAGGCCTGGGTGGCCCGAAATCCTTAAGGACTCAAAGCTCAAACCGGTGGCCTAATGTGAATAGTTATAGCTGCTACAATACTGAACAGTACCTTCTACAATAGCTGCTATAGTGCCTACATAGTACTCGTACAGTGTACAGTTCTACTACACTCCTAGACCCGAAAGGGAAATATCTTTAAGATTGTGAGAATAAATGTAAACGATGAATGGATTCCTCATAAACCACCATAATTTGATGGAAATTATTATTCCTACTAGAAATATAGAATGTAGGAATACCTTAATTAGTTAAGCATAGAATACTATTAAATCTTGAAAAAATCATGAACACTACTAGAAACTGGCCTGAATACTCCTATAGGAAACAATGCTGTTAGACATGTTTTAAATTACAAAGTTGTGAAAATTTTATGTTGTGACATTAACAAAAATTGGTTTAGAAATGTTTATATATGTTCAATAGATCATGAGATTTTGAAGACTCTACAATTTACTAAACTTGGATAATAATAATTTATATGAACTAAACTTGAAATGCTTCAAGCTAACTATCAATACTTTAGGATGGGTGAAGAGAACAATGTGAACCAAATGTTCCACTGATTCCCAAGAATTGTAAATAGAATGGATTCCCTTGGATAAACATCAAAAATCTAGTACTAATTGCATGAGTTCTATGATAACTACTAAATAAATGACATGCAAATAAATTCTCTATTTATGAAAGAAAAAACATTAATGAGTGCAATTTTGGGGAATTGATTGGATGACTACTTCAGTATGAACATGAATTGAAGAACATATAAATAGAGGAGAAAGGAAGGTGTATCTATAAAATAAATAAATGCTTCTCCAATTAACTCTTATGATTCTTAGCTATTATATATTAAAAAGGAATATATGGCTCAAATTTTTATAGGAGTCTACAAATGAATGAAAATAAAAGGATTCAAGAATCAATTTCGAAGAAACTCTCAAAAGGATAAATGAAATGGGACATAAAAAGGTAGTTCTGATTATAATTCTTTAGATGTTACTTGTTTTGAGATTATAAAGAAATAAAATATCAATATTACTTATTTAAAACTAAATAAAAAATATAAATACAAAAATAATAAAAAAATTAATTGATAAATATTTGGGGACGTACAGAAGAATCTGATTCTAGTGAAAATTTTAGAAATGAGAAAGAATCTTCTAACTTGTGATTCATGGATTCTATAAATAAGTACACTAATTTTGGTTCTTATTCTATATAATCGGCTACTAATTATGATTATAAAAATCAGAATTATATTGAGTTAAATGAAGAAATAAAATATTGAGAAAATATGTTTTCAAAACAAATGATTTATATAATAATATTAAAGAAAATAATGAGAAACTTGTTTCTAAAAATAAATTGGTTTTATAAGAGAATGAAAAATTAAGGAATAATACTTCTACTTCTCCTTTTAATATATATGATTATCTGAAATCATCTTTGGATTTGAATAAAAAATTGAATAATAAAGTTGAAAGTTTTAGGAAAATATTGTCTATATTTATTCAAGGTCATGGAAAAAATCATAAAATGATGTATTTAAACAAAATGAATAAAAATAATTATGGTATTAGATATGACTATAGATTACCACACATTTGTTGAAATCATTTTTTGAAAAGTAAAAATGGTTGTACATCTATCATTGAATATTCACAATATGGAAAGAAAGGTCACTATGAAAATGATTTTTATCTTTGATTCAAATAGTATTTTAGATTTACAAAGGCATTAATTTTTAAATCTTTTTTATCTATAGTTCCATACAGTACTTGTTTAAATTCTATGTGGGTACCCAAAAAAATTCCTTAATAATCGGATTGGACCCAAAGTAGCTTGGGTTCCAAAAATTCCAAGTAATTGATTTTTGTAGATAAATTACATGGATATATCAGGAATAGCATATGGTATGTGTACTTTAGATTTTTTAGTTTTATTACCAGTGACCCATTAAATTTTATCACTTACAACAAAAATTATGGAGGAACTGTTACATTTGGAGAAAATTCCAAAGGCAAAGTAAAATATTTTAGTCAAATTGATATTTTATATTCAAATTTTATTTATAAAGTTTTATATGTTGAAGGTTAAAAACATAATTTAATTTTTATATATCAATTATGTGATTATGGAAAGCAAG
This sequence comes from Viscum album, assembly GCA_963277665.1. Taxonomy (NCBI): domain Eukaryota; kingdom Viridiplantae; phylum Streptophyta; class Magnoliopsida; order Santalales; family Viscaceae; genus Viscum; species Viscum album. Next base: position 184,011,634 of record OY728156.1, on the reverse strand, counting down.
TTAAATTTAAAAATGATAATCATTTAGTTTTGAGGGATGATTATTTAATATTCATTGTTAATCTAAAGGAATATATTCATATTATTGATTTTGTTGAACTAACAATTCATCATGTTAAAGTTTGAATGTTGTGTACAGTAATAGAATTCTTTGGAATCAATGATTTGGTAATTATAATTTCATAATGTTATATAAGATTACTAAACATGAGAATGTGTTATAATATCTTGCAGTGAATAAAGGAAAACTTAATTTTTGTGATTCTTTCAAGAAATGGAAATGATATAAAGATTTATTCAGACTTATTAATCTTATAAGTAATAATAGTCCTTTACAATTAGTAAATAAGGATATATTTAGGACTACTCAAATTTATATAATTGGTGAGAATAAATATTATTTAGTTATTTTTTATTATTATATTATATTTACATGGGTTTATTTTCTTACACATAAAAATGATATTTTATATAGATTTATTTTATTTTCTCATCTAGTTCAAAATTAAAAAATGTTATATTATTCATTCTATTAATAGTGATAAAGGACTTAAATTTCATAATATATAATTTATTAATATTTTGTGAAAATAATGGTTATTTTCATATATTTTTTCTCCTAGAACACCACATCAAAATGTTGTTATAGAATGGAAAAAACAAAACTCTTATTGAAATGGCTCGAACTATGTTAATAGGATATAATTTGTCAAGATATTTTCAGGTTGAAGACATTTTGACTATTTTTTAAATTATAAATAGAATTATTATTCAACCGTTTTCAAATAAAACAACTTATTAATTGTTTAAATGTAAAAACTTAAAGTTGGTTATTTTTGAGTTTTTGGTTGTAATGTTTTTATTTTGAACTCGAAGGATACTTTATATAATTTTAATTTTAAAAGTGATGAATGTGTTTTTCTTAGTTATTTTAAAAATTGAAAATATTATAGTGTGTATAATAAAATAAATATAGTTATTGAATAATTTTTACATGTTATGTTTGATGAAAATAATGTAAAATTGAATACTGATTCTAATGTTTTTTATTATTAGTTCATATATTTTAACTTTGGTGAAGGGGATCCCGGGATAGGGATGAATCAATTAAGGGGGAGAATAATCCTTCTATGCCTGATAAAAAATCATGAAATATTCATATATACCATCATGTTGAAAATGTTATTGGTAATATTTATTTTGTTATTAAAACAAGAAATTCATTTTTAAATTTATCTTTTAATTCTACTTTTATTTATAATTTTACTCATAACAATGTTTTTTGACTCTTTAAATGAATATAATTGTATTTTTGCAATGTGTGATGAGATTAATAAATTTTCTAGAAATAAATATTTGTCTTTAGTTAAACCATATTTAGATACTAATTTTATTTTAACTAAATGGATTCTTATAAATAATATGTTTAAATATTTATTAGTTGTTAACAATAAATCTAGACTTGTTGCTCAAGGTAATTATCAAAAAGAAGGTATCAGTATTGATGAATATTTTGTGCCTATTTATTTAATTGAATATATTATAATTTTTTTATATTTTTTAGATATTCAATATTTTAGTGTATTTCTAATGGATGTTAAAATTAAATTTTTAAATGGTTTTATTTCTGAAGAAGTTTATGTTTATCAACCCCCTCGTTTTGAAAATAATAAATTTCCAAATCATGTTTCTAAGTTATCAAAATAATTATATGGTCTTACAAGTAACACCCCAAAATTTTAAAATAATAAAATTTTATTTGATATTTTATGTGAAATAAGAAAACTAGATTAAACAACCCATGAAATATATTTTTCTAAATTTAATCTCTTTGATAGATTGCGGAACACACAACCGCGAGTCTAAATGAACTATAATATAGTATACTCATAAAAACTAGTTTTTAAATTAGTTTTTATTAATATTAATAACTAAATTATAAAAGTTACGGTTATATATGGATTATAAATAAAATAAAAATCATTTAAAATAAAAATAAATTTTTTTCTGAAAAAATGCACTTTTCAAAAAGATTGTTTAGTCTCTCTTTGTGCCCATAATTTAAAATTAATTTCTACCATTTTTATAAATTTTATTTAATAAAATTAAATTAATTTTTGAAATTATAATATCAAAATTATTTTGGGGTGATTTTTTATTATTTTTCTAAAATGATTCATTTTTTGATGAATAGTAAAAAATACTGAATTTTAATTGAAAAATGCCTTTTTGTTTAAATTATTTATAAAGTAAAATTATATTTTAAATTGTTTTTAAAGTAAAATTATTTCCATTATATATCTATTAATATAATTCTGGTAATTATAATCATTTACATGTTGAATTTTGATATAAAAACATTGTAAACTTTGGAACATTTTCTCTTTGAAACCCCATTTTCTCATCATGTTTATGGGATTATTTTTAAGTTACATTTTACCACTTATGTGCATAAAATTTTAAAAAATGGATTAAATATTTTTAATTATAATAATTTATATAATCTAATAATGTTAAATTAATTTTTCACCAAAATGAATAGTGAATATAGTAGAATTTATTTACCACGGTTAGGGTAAAATTAGATTTATTGAGGGTTAAACTAAAAATATAAGGGTTAAAATGACCAAAGAAAATTCTAAAATAAATTTTATAGATTTATTTAGACTATATAAAGTCTAAGTATCAATAATATTCTATTTTTTACCCTTTTATCATGTGTAAACTGTGGGTAATACTTTTTATTTTCAAAAATTACAAGTGTGTCACTCACCACACATATAAAAGGATGCCTTGTCTCCTTTCTTATTAAAACCTTAACACCCTTTTGTTTTAGACAATACATGAGAAATTACCTTCCCAAATTTCATCCCCAAAACCTAGAATCATTATTTTTGACATAAAGTCAACATAAGAAGGCTTTTGGTGTAAACCTAAGTAGGTTACCTCAAGAAGAGGTAACATTTTTTCAATGAGTGTTTTTATTTTATTTATTACTCCACATCATTAAATTATTATTTAACCATGATGATATAATAACTTTAGTTTATTACATATAATTATATTTTTTGTGATAAGTTAATTTACTACAACCATCCCCACTTCCGTCAAATGGGTTATGAAATCATCATTCATGTGTGCGGAAGAATACCACCTCAAGAACTGATATCATTCATTTTTTTTTTCATTACCTCCTCTCATGGTTGCGTATGATTATGGATATAAATTTTAAATAATATATTTATAATATAATTATTATTTTTCATTATATCATATATGCCTCTTTACTTTCTATTTTGTATGTTATACACTAATGTCACTTGTGTGTACAGAGAATTATCCTCTCGTTAAGCAATTTGATTTTTTTCACTAATGATTTATATGGAAGGTAATAGGGATAAATTTAATGAATATATGTAATATACATGAAATAATTTTGATATTAATTAAATACATTTTTATCAATATTAAAATATAATATATCATTTTATTTCATGCCTTTTCACTCACTTAAAGATGATATCATCGTTCGTGTACGTGGGGACTACTAGCTTCATGAAGTTATATGACTCTCTTTTCATCACTGCATCACATGGGTGATATATATAATTATATTTAAATAAATAATATGTTATTTATGATATAATTGTAATCCTTTAAATATAAAATATTAATTATCTCCTTACTATAATGATCTTTGAAAAATGGAAAAGTTAATTATAGGTATGTATGGTCTACCGTCTCCATCATCATAACGTACTTGATTTCTAAAAACCATCATTAATAATTGGTATTAAAATTGTAATTGATATATAAATATGATAATTATTTCATAATTATTGTTCTTTATATTATGTAACTATACAATATGCATAAGAACCAAATCTTTCATGACAAAACACGTAAGAGAAAACAATGAAACTAACACACGAAACAACAAGAATAATGAAAGAGTATTAAGGAAATGGGTGATAAGATTTTATAAAAGAATCATATATGATATTATAAACATGATTATAGAATAAATTAATAACATGTTTAAAACCACTATACTGGAGGTTAAAGCTCGTTCAACCAAAAGGAAGTGTGAGGCAAGGGACTTTTTCTCAATTTCTCTTCATTGAGGAATATTTTATGGTTGTGTACCTAATTTTTTTATATAGTGTTCATAATTACCATTTGACATATAATATCATCATTAAATAATAATTCAAGGTATTTTTTGTTTTAATTTTAATTAATTCATCCATGGGTATTTGAAGTTAAAGTAACCAAGTTTTAAATAATTTCATAACTCGTTTCTTTTCATTAGGTTACATTACTTCTTCATCATATTAGATATTCTAATATTTTGTGTGTAATTACTTTTTATTATCTTATATCGTATTTTCACTTGTTTTATGTTTATTTATAGATGATACACACAATCAATTCATCGATTAATTCTCAGTTCAATGTTATGATAAGATTTTATTTCACAATCTTATTTTAACCAAGATTATTTATTCTTAAATTTTAGTAAAATAAAAATATTTGAAAATTTTTTAATAAAACCATTTAATTTTATTATCCTCCAGATATTAATGATATTTTAATGTAATATTACAATTTTTTACCCTATTTGTTACTTAAAATAAATGATAAATGTTTTTTAATAAAATCCATCTTTATTTCTCTCTTCGATCTGAAATCAGTTTTCTTCCAAAACAATTTTTTCTAAAAAAAATCCACTATGTTTTACTATTATAGTGATTTTTAAAATAAATTTGTACAAATATTTTACTTTTTAAAAAAATTAAGGAATATTCATGCCTTTTTCTAAATAATTCATGTTTTCATTTTACCAAAAATGGTAAGTGAATATTGATTTTAGAATACTTGGCTTGTAAATAATTTTATACTTTCATAAAAAATAAATATTTTAAATCTTAATTTATAAGTTTCACATATTATTTTCAAAGATTATTTTCAAATAAAATTATTTTCAAACTGTTTTGTGAACATTTAGTTTTAAAAAAAGATTTTCAATATGAAAAAGATATTTTCCTAAAGAATTTTTGTAAATATATTTTTATGGTATTTATATTCATCAATGAAAATAAACATTATTGGTACTTAAATGGGTATAAATTGGATTGATACTATAGTTATTCTTTATATAGATAGTTTATGATCATTTTCACCAATGAAAGTATTGACATTCACTTTCTAGACTCATTTTTGTATTCATTAACTTGTCCTTTAAATATTTACTTACCTATCATATTTGGAAATTAAAGTTACCCAAAATATCTATATTATCTATCATGGATATTTTTGTTTATTAAACTCTATATAATTTCTACATGCGTTTTCAAACATTGAAAGATGTTTTTTGTCTAGGTAAATATTGATAAATTTGTATCCTTTACTCAATACAGATATTTTATGATAATGAATATTTTTCATGAATTAAATTGATTATATGATATATGGGGAATTATTTAGAAATGAATATGCATTTGGGGCGAAATTATAAATAGACCCCAGATACAAAAGTAGTCTCATGAGACGAATCAGTTGGATAGCCTTACTTAAATGGGTTTTTGATGTATACTTACCCATTAGTTCTAAACAGTGTTAATGAAATATCTTAATGGTAGAGATATCATGATTCCTAAGATCATGAAGTACAATAATTAATAATTTCCTTCATTGGTAATATAGTTATATTTATCCATAATATTTTTTCAATGATATTATCTCTGTAAGCATTTCATTTTCATTTCATTGATTAAATATAGTTTTTTTCAATTATTTACCTTGACATATTGATTATTTATTATATAATAATTATATTAAAATTATTTAAATGTAATGTGTGTTTATCTATTTACCTTTACATATCATTTATAACTTATTATTCATGATATATTTTGTTATAATGAACCCTTACTGATAATTTGAGCTCATCCTTTTTTTTTTCCTTTCCAAAGAATCTAAAAAGTATACTATGAATGATATTCAAGGATATTATAGATGGAATAACAGTATTATCAAGAAAAAAATGTATAGTTTTTGTTTTAAAATTTAATGCAAGACTCAAGTATGTATCTTGTTTACCAAGACTAATAAACTATTCGGTCCTTTGAGATGTTATTCATTGTATATTATACCAATGTAATAAAGAAAAAACTGGATTTGGGCTACTAGGGTTGGGGTTTCTGAACCTCATTCTTATTATGATAAATTTACATTATTTTTATTGAAAAATTATTTTTTCAAAGGTAAAGTAGATCATACTTCATTTATCAAAATAATATTAAATGATATTTTAATTGTTCAAATTTATGTAGATGATATTATTTTTAGATCTCTAAATAATTTATTTTATAATGAAATTTCAAATTTAATGGAAAGTGATTTTTACATGAGTCTTATGATGGAATTAAAATTATTTTGCAAATTTAATTTTTTATAAGAAATGATGGAATATTTTTTAATCAATCTAAATATGAGAAATATTTATTCAAACCTTTTGTTCTTTGTTAATTTATAACTTTTAAAACCCATGTGAGTGTTATTTTTTAATTACATTGTAATGTTTCTAGAAAATATATTGATTCTAAATTATTTAGATGTATGATTATAAGTTTGTTATATTTAAATTCTTCTAGACTCGATATAATTTTTAGTGTTTGTTTATGTGCTTGGTTTCAATATAATCGTTACAAATCACACTTAAAGTTTTTTAAACATATTATTATATATATTAAAGGAAGTGATAATTGTTGATTATTTTATTCCATAAAATATTATTTTTATTTCATTAGTTAATAACACTATAATTTTGGAGGATGTTGACTTAATAGAAAAATAACCTCAAGTATGTGTCTCTTTACTGATATAATTTTAGTTTCTTTAAGTTCAAGAAAACAAAACTATTTTGTTTTTTCAACTACTAAAAGTGACTATATATCTATTAAATCATTTTGCACTCAATATTTATGGATTAAACAAACTTTGTCTTACTATGTTTTTAGTTTCAAAATTTTTTTATTTATTTTGATAATTCATCTACTATTTCTATATCATATAACCCTATAATGAATTCTATAACTAAGAATATAGAAATTATATTTTGTTTTCTTCAAGGGTGTGTTAATAAAGGTTATATTATTCTTGAATATATTCCAACTGAAAATCAACTAGTGGATAATTTTACCAAACAATAGTATTTTCTTAAATTTGATAAAATTAAATTTGATCTTATTATGTTACAAATTTAGTATGATTTTTTTTTATTTTTTTGTTTTTAAATTTCCTTAATATTCATTTATTAAGGGTGGTTTTTTATTTTAAATTAAATTTTGTCACTTTCATTTTAAAAATGTTTGTTCTTTATATTTCATAAAATTGTATTTTAGAAAATCTTTAAAAAATGGGGAGAATTATATCAAATATTATTTTGGTTTTTTAATTTTAAAAAAAGATTAATTTCTTTGTTTTTTATTAATTTTTTTATTTTTATTTTTAAAAAAATAAAATCCCTCTAAAAATTTATGTTTTTCGTTATTTTTTAGAAATTTGTTTTCACTAGGTCATTGTATTTTAATTATATCTTAAGTTATAGTGTTTGGAATATTATAATTACAATTTAATATGAAATATAAGAAGTTTATATACTTTTTATTCAAATGGGGTGATGTATAAATCAATCTCTAAATGTTTACACTTTTGGTCCGGATTTGTTTCATGTCTTTAGTTATTTATCTATATTAAGTTAATAGTTTTTCTTTTTTTATTCTATTATAACTTAAGTTATATAGGTCGGATACTCAAGTGAATTATTTTTTTGGATATATATTATATTTATTAATATTTAATTGAACGAATATAGTATCTTAAATTATTTTTTGAGTGCTCTAAATAATTCCCAAAGTCTCTAAAAATTTTTTATTATTTTTATGAATTAAAAAATTATAAATCTAGTATTTTTAAATGATAACTCTCTATATTGACCTAATAATCACAATACATTTATTTGGATGGATATCTAAGATATTTATATATATTTAATTAAACTGCACGAAGGTATGAAATTTCCATTTAGACACTCAAAAGATTGACTAAAATTTTTCAATATGTGAGTGCTTTTTTCTATAGCTTTCATATTATTTTTTTATTTTTTTTAAATCATATATTGGGTTTCATAAGTATTATTTAACTTTTATTTGATATGTTGGAAATATATTTAAATTATATATATTTATGTAAATTGGACCTCGTCTTGATTTGGATGTCTATGTGGCTAAAAATATTTGAATATTCTATTGTCAACTTATTGCATGTATTCATTTTAAATTGAATGCATGGATTCTTTTAATGTGTCTAAATGGATCCTTTTAAAGTGACCTTGTGTATTTTAGAAATTACTACAAGGTATTTGGAAGTGATCGTATGTTGTTTCTAAATTTACTGCATGGTATTTGGAATTGACCTTATATACACTTTAAGTGACTGCATAAGGAGTTTTTTCTCCACCGTAGAGGTTCACTACAACCTAGTGTTACTATTTCGAACATAATATAATGAAAGTTACTACCAACTACAACCCATCTCCACCTTTCATGATATAATGAACCATAGGAATCACACCATGCATCCCTATTTCTTCTCTCCAATCTCTTTATTTTGTTGGAATTTATTACAGAATGACACAATCATCACACAATAATTTCAATCCCTCCCTTCTCCATGAAGATTTGTGCCATGCCTTTTAGCTCATCTCATGAACTCTAATATACTCACTGCAGTAAAATAGTATTTCAATGGAAACTAACTTTTCTTGCATGTCGATTACTCTCATTGAATCCAACACATTGACAACATCATTATAAGTAAAGCTACCGCACCTTATATTTATTCACATAGTAAGTTAAGCTAACGCATGATACACTTTTTATCAGAGCCAGTATAGTGATGCATGTTATAATTTCTTCATGGTCATTATCATGGCCACAATTTATTTGAAGTGACCACATGTCATAATTTTTTAATAGTCAGTATACCGACTGCAAGACTTCTTGAACTGAAGGAACTTTATGATGAAATGGTGAGGTAACTGACCAAAATACATATAACTAACAGTCACTCAGTTCTCATAGTTGGTTTTATAAATTATTTTTTTCTTTCTAAAGTATATAATTTTTTTGTATGCTATGGTTTTCTTTATTATTAATACTTTAATTAAGTGCCTCCCTATTTTTTTAAAATAGTTTATTGATTTATAAAATTCATATATATTGTATAAAATCAATGAAAAGTGTTTTTAAAATATTTAGATCAGTTATAAAAAATTATTTAATTTATTTTTTATTCATTCATAAAATTATATAATTGTTTTCGACACTTTACATCGGGGTCACGTGTCGCACGCGCTTCTTCTCTGCATTACTAATTTCTAAATTCAGACGGCTTCCATCACTTTAATCGGTGATTCCAGATCCTTGATCAAAACAAGATTATGTAATGTTAGTTCTTCCTTCCATGTATTCAATCTTGTAGACCATTTCCAAGAATGGTTATTCCTCATAGATTTATGTCATGTTCATGAAACTCATTCTCAATGTCATCTTGACGTGGAAACTGGTTAATTACACTACCTATCTCTCTATAGAGAAGAAACAATTTGTTAGAGGAATTAGTAATGTTAGGAATGTCTAGTATCTTCTAGATATTGGGTGGGTTAGGAACCTATAAATTCTTCTCCTTTTAAATTCGAAGGCATCTCATATGAAAAATCATAGGCACGTAACCCAAGGTATCCCATTTCAATCACAAGGTACATTCCAAGGGTGTAAGTCTTGTATGAATTTTTAACTCAGTAATATACTAATTATTTTACAGTATAGAGATTATAGATCAGGTTATAAGTTTAACATCTTGTGGAGAATGTTGGTTGGTCAAGTGTGTCCCCATGGGGGAATATTTCACACTTGGGGTTTGATGGAGTGTGTCCCCATGGGGAATATTTCACACTTGGGGTTATCAAGATGTCGGGATTGAACCTCAGGTGGCATCTTATGTACCCTATTAGAAAATATGGATCACAAAACATGAGGTTCAATGTTGAAGATTAAGTTTGGGTGGTAGGACCGGTTTAGGATGTTTAATAGCATGTGATAAGGATGCTTGTGTCATATAAGGAGTGTCAATGAGGGATGGTGTAGGGATTATTCATGAAAGTTGCCTAATGGTTTCATCCCATGGTAGGGGATTAGGTTTCATCCCATAATGACCGTACATGGTACATCTTGTGTTCATCATATAGGGTAAGGCTACAGTTTAATGTTATGTATTGAGGGAGTTATTGTGTTGTTTAATGGCATATGACTAGGATGTGGAGCTAGTAATTTTTATGTCTTGCGGCTCATACGTGGATGGGGAATACACTTTGATGGAGTAACATAATGGATAGAGGAAGATCTAGAAAAAGGACTCTCTAAAGAGACCATAAGTATTTCCCTTTGTGATGCCACCTTTAGGGCCTATGTGTCCACTTCCCATTCACCACTAAGCGGCGCATGTCATAAGCACTACTATAGAGGAGTGGAAATTATAGTTCCTGATGGTAGGGTTCCTAGTCTTAGGATCACAAGTAATTAGGGTACATATGCTTACAAGAAATATGTAAGGTAAAGTTCCATGCCTCACTTGAAGTAAAGTGAGTGAACAAAAGGGAAGGTGGTACTAGTCACATGGATATTTGGGGTGTGGTTGAACTAGTTTTAGGAAATTATATAGGTCTCGGGCACTCAACATTTGTGAAAGGTATTGGTTGAAAGGAGTAACCATTTAGAATCCTGGAGGTTGGGTTTCACAAAATTTGTGGTTTCATACAATTTTGAGGCTTCCCAAAGGTGGGGGTATCATGGAGGTCAAGAGTATCACAAAAGAATATGTTCTTCAAAACAAGGTCACACAACCTCATAGTAAAGTCTTAGTCTGCATTAGATTTGTTTTCTGAAGTATAATTATCTCATGAAACCCCAAGATCCACAAGGTCCTTTTTCCTATGAGAAGGCCATGTACCTTCACTAAAGGCATCACCACAATAGTTTGGGGCTCTCAAAAACCCATGGGAGGTAGTTTCTTAAAGGATGGCTACCATTATAAATCCACCTCCTCTCTCACTTGAAAATTGTATGATTATCACGAATTTTGAGATTTTATCAGAATTTGAAAGGTTGTGTCCTCTTAAATGTTAAAAATAGGTGGTATTACATGTTTCGTGAAACATATATACTCTCATTGAATATTATGAGCTTCATAAACTGATGGTATTCTATGAACGAGAGTTAGGATATGTGACGGTTATTACCTCAATATTTTCATGTATTGGGACATCAATGATCCAAAGTTACATTGTGTGAAGGTTACTACCTCAAGATTAATGTAAATTGGGACTTCCATGAATTGGATCCCTTCATGAAGCTTCTGACCTTTGAGAACTAGCCCACTTAGTGGATTTTTGGTTCATTTTATCCTAAATTTATTTCAAACTACCTATACCTTCCTCCACCACTATTATGAAATGCATATTTATGCATCAAAAAATGCACACTACCCCCCTCATAATTGGATCTGAAAAGGGAGAGGAGGGTTGGATTCTGAGGTTAAACCTCTGAAAATAGGTGATTAACATGCCCTATTCATGAAAATCAATCTGACTCTATGCCTATAAATAGGGGTAGAGGTCTATTATGGGACCAAGTTATTTTTTTATTTTTGAAAGATATTATAGTGCTAAAGTTTCATGAAACTTGAGCCCTTATTTATCATTTTGTGATTTTGATCCTCACTGCTCGTGAAACTCACCTCTTCTACGAATTGGGGTTCTGTAAACAGAATTTCACGAACAGCCTTTTGTTACCTCAACATTCATAAGAAAACCTCTATGAAATGACCTATGAGAACAAAATTTTGAAGATTTTTAAATTCTTAAACAATGGATATTAAGGGTGCCAATGCTTTTTCTAACTGACAAAGGGAGGTAACTGGAAACCTCATGATCAAGGAGAGATTCCAAACTGAGTTAAATCATGAAACACTCACTATATTACTAAGATAAGCTCAACAAGAATACCTTCAGTTTAATAGGCTAATGCTATATGTTTTCAGGTTATAGTATGATGTTTTTAACCCTAGTTCCAATCAAGATGAGCCCACCTATGGTTTGGAACTGTACCTCAACAATAGTAGTGCCACAAGACTGTTGGATGTCACATTATGAAGTACCATGTGTCCCTTACAATTAATTCCTTATGGAATTATGTGAATAATTTCAATGGGGAGTTGTTGGAGGTGGAGTAATATCCCCCTTAGTGTGAGAATATCCCCCTTAGTATGGTTTGGAGGTTGGAATGAAGAATGGGAAATGTGCTAGGTTTGAAACTTCTAGACGAATGGGCATGGGAATACTGAGTATTTCAGTCTAGTCATGAATTTGAGGTGGAGATGAAGTATTTTTTGAACTACGAGGTGTAATGGTCTACATCATTCCATGTATACCATTACCTAAAAATCATGTTGAAGTTATTTAGAGAATCATCACCAGGGACAAACACATTTCATCTGCATCATGGGGAGGTTGGAATCGGCTTATGGGATCTCTACTAGATTATTGGAATTCTAATCCAAGGGGTCGTGTATGATGAATTTCTCCCCATAGATAATGTTTAGGAGGACAATGAATAGATTCTATCCATAGAAAGGGTGTTTTTATTCTTGTTATAGGGGATGAGTTAACACAAACCTAGGATGAAGTAAAATCCTTTAAAGTAATGGTTTGAGTATTTCTTGAATGAACAAAGGGGAAAGATACCCAGAAGGTCACGTCAATTTCCAAATGAGATTAAATCAGTCAAGGAGAACTCATATTAAAGGATTTTAGAGGTGATCTAGTGTAATTTTAAGGTTATAGTGTGAATCATGAGGATCCTATGGTCAAGATCATAGGATTTATCACTACACTGATCTATGGATGGATGATCCAAGTCCAGAATTCTCACAAGGGGGTGAGACCGAGCACCTTCATGATGTTGGCAGTTTTATAAATGGGGCATTGTGTCAACCTAACTGTGTTGTTACTATAAAATTTGTACAATGCGTTGTGTCACATCCTCCAGGTAAAACCCCCAATCCATGTGTTTGGTCTCTTCCACTTACTGTACGGTAGGGTCACTACACACATGGGGGGATATGACTATATGAACCCTATCTCTCCTCACAACACAAATTTTTAATCATCAATCGTGAAAATTTATGATATCCAACTTCTTCACTTAGTATTAATGAACATGATTTCAAGTTTTGGGTTGGTGGACCACTTTATCTTCCATCTAATTCTCCTTGTCATGGGAATAATGTTTGATGATGACACATGGATCATCAAATAGTGGTTGTATCTCATGGACTTTTGAGGTGGGGTGCTAGTGGTGAGGTTGGACTATAAGGTGATCTGTGAGACATACACCCCACATCACTTCATGATGAAGTTATGATTCCTTTAGTGGTTGACCTTGAGGGTGTACATGTGAGTACAAAGAGAGTGTTAACCATCAGTCCTTAGACTAATATGGTGCATGTTTTTACACGAATATGGTAAGGGGAGAAATGAGTTACCACCACCAACTGCTACTTATAGTCTCACCCACAATTATTTGATGGGTTGGGGAATCACACATTTCAGGGAAATGTTGATGTGGAAAGTCACTCAGGAAAATGAAAAATATGGGGGCCCACATCCATGGGTTGAGGGAGAGCAGCAACCAAGGAATCCAGTAGAGGTAGAGTTGATTCAGTTGGTGGATTATTGGTTGTAGAGCCCAAAATTTCAGGTCCTATAATGATGGGAAGCATAGGTAGGGGACTATAAATAGGCTCTAAACTCCCAGTTAAGTGGGTTTAAGATGAAGTAAAACCCTCTAAGTTAGTAATGAGGGTTCATGTCCAAGTTCTAGGGAAGAAACTACATCACCTAGATATACCCAATGATGCAGTCCTTCCTAACTCTTGGGAGAGTTGGGGGATCCATAGATAGCTCTATTCCATATGAGATCTATGGAATCATTTTCAATTTAATTGTGTGATCCTTCTGGGTTTGGATCATGAAATAGAATACTTCATCACTTATTAAGCTAAGGATATGCAATATCTTGTGAAGATGGAGGAACTGATTCACTCTTTTGGTGTTTAACGCCCCCTAAACATCCAGGAAATGGTGTTTATGGGAATTCCTTCTCCATATATTTTTAGGGGAAAAAAATCTTCAAGCGTAGCTAAGGGTAAAGGATCGGAGGATTCTTGGAAAATAGATTCCTATCAGGGCTCTCCTATGAAGAATATCCTTCCTTCTATCAAGTAAATTTTCCAATCTTGTGTTCCTTGGATATAACTGAACAATTAAGACCACTACCTAACTTCTTTTTTACTTGTTCAAGAATCGATAATCATGGAGGAGGGGGAGGTTTTTGATGAAACCCAGTCAGAGGAAGAGGGATCCCCAACCCCTGTGGTGGTGAGTGTGGATCTTCTCCCTAATATTTTAATCATAGGAATCCAACCCCTAGTTGAAGCGATGCCTTTAACAGAGGTAACAATTATTGTGGATGACCATTTCTAGGAGGATTTATCATGGATATTTATGAACTTCTCATTGATTTGTACCGTTATTGTAATTTATTTCCACTTTTCACCTATTCTTTCAGGTTTTTCCTTTCATAACTCAAACTCATATAACCTTATTCTTTAAACATTAGTTCAAACAGAGTTTGGATCTTATATAACTATGGGGATGCTCGATCATGGGTTATTTATAAGGCCCCGGCCTTAAACCTTACTTAATCTTGAGTTATTATAAGATTACACATTGAGGATCTTTTCGGGTTTAGAGTTTTAGAGAATTAGATCATAAAACTTGCATTACATTCCACATATAAACAAAGTGGTTACATAAAGATATTATTCTTCTTTCCCATCAATGGAAACATATTTAAAATAAATCATGGATTCTTTTTTGACACTTCCTTGACACTATCATCATATCATTTTCCTTTCCCTTGACCTATGAAAAACATTTCAAAAAAACTTGGGATGAGCATAAAAAGCTCAGTATGGGTAATATATAAACAATACGAAAAGGGAACATGAGTTCATATATACATAAGAATGAAATCATATTTTACCCATAAAACATAAGCACTTTAACATACCTCATCAAATCATAGAAATCATAAGACATAAAGGTAACTTGAGACATTCATAACATTCTTACGTAGGTAGTAACCCTCTTGGTTACATTTGGAATACCCATCACAGTATATTCCATAAATCTCTTCAGATAAACCTTAACATTTCACTCCTTCGCGTTACCCAATGCATTGGAGAGCTATATCGGGCTCACCTGCCCTTAGTTTATCACCGAACCACCCGTCTTCATAATAATGCCCAAGAACCTCAACATAATCGTATCACATAAAACATGCATATAGGAAACATAACATTTCCACCTTTCAATCACAAGATATCAATACAACACATTGATATAAAAACATTATGAAAACCATTTTCAATACCAAAATAATAGAAAAGTAAAACATGGTATTTATTTTTCTTTTAAAAAGAAGGTATGGCTTGTAGAGGAAGCCGAAACTCAAATAATGGTCACGGCAGCGAAGAAGTCGTTGTCACCGCATACGTACGACAAAAACATTCCCTTTTGTCGTTTAGTAAAACTCTTCGTATAAAAAAGATTCCTTTTGAATAAACGTAAAAGTAAAAGGGGTTTATACACCGTATAAAAGAAGGTTGTGTATAAAACAAAATATGCCTCAATGAAAGGAGATTGAAACGAAGTCTCATACCTCGGGTCCGTCTTGACTCGGTCGTTCTTTAATCTCCTGAATAATAAACTTGAGTTAATTTCTACTTGTTTAAGAACTTTTTTCAAGTTCATTATTCCTTTTATATCACTTATTTCCATGTCATGAACACTATGTAATTATTTAAGTTAATAATGGTCGTTTTAACGATCATTTGTACTTGAGTCAAAAATAAACCCTTTATAATTACATGTTGTTCATGTATACATTATATCCAGAATTATAATCATTATGTATATATAATATATATCTAGTATATACATGCATTTATAATATTACATAATCATTTAGAGGTAAGAAATGAAATGCACCGTTCATGGAGACGGTAAGTCGTACGTACGCATGAACGCTACTTTTATTTCAATTTTGTATTTTATAGAATGGAATCATAATGATATAAAGTTATATTATAATTCTAGTATAATATCATATATAATATCATAGTTCCATCCTTTATACGTCCCACATATGGTATTTAATGAATCAAATCACTTTGAGCGGGCGGTAGTCCGCACTTCCTTAAATGAAGATATCGTGTTTACCCATAATGGAAACCATAAAGGTATGCCCAAAATGAAAAATACAGAAGCTTAAGGAAAACATAAACATATTATATATCATATATAAATATAGTGACATCTTAATGGCCACCTTTGAAGGTGTTAAAATAATGTTGAACAATCATCGTTTCGGGAGGCATAAATTCGCCATCCACGGAAACAGTATGTTCTTTAACCATTAGATATAGGTGTGTGTAAGTGTTACTCGAATACTTCTTATAACAACATCCTAGTATATTGAGGATACTGGAGTTGTTACAAAAGAAAATAATAAAAAGATTTTAGGGGGTTGGAGAAGCAAAATCAAATAAAAGGACTCAAAAGAAGACATTACCTTAAAATCGGGTAACTCCCTTAGATTTGAGCTCAAAGACTTCCTTGGGAAGACTTCTGCCAAAAGTGAGGCTTCAAGGAGTAATAGAGGGATGTGGAGAGACAAAATGGTCAGGGGTTGTCCGATCCAAAGGATTTGGGAGTGTGGGTAAGGAGGTAGAGGTGGGGGCCTTTTATAAGAGGAGAGGAGGGGCAGTCTTGGAAGGTAAAGAAAAGTCACTTTATTTTAAAATGGTATTCGGATTTATGAGGTCCCACATTGATGTGTTTCGAGGATAAGGTGATAAGTGTTCTAAATCCACCCATCCAATAGGTTTTTTCCATGTGTAGGTTCTATATTTTATATTATCATTCCATTTTATTTAAATCGTTAAATAATGAGGTCATCGCTGCATCATCATGATGTCATAAATAATTTAATTTATATAAAGTCTAAAAATTATAAAAAAAATACTATGAAGTAGGAAATATTTTTAGCTTTCCAATGACTATTTATAATCAAAACTCTGACTTGTATAACCCCATTTAAAAATTGTTTTAGTAAAACATATCATGTTTTTGTCATTTTTACTTTATCATTAAATAAAAAGTTATTTATGTCATTTCCCAACCAAAGTGTCTCCATGGGGTCCCCAAGTTGACCCATGGATTTTCTTGGTCGGCCATGACACATCCAATGAGGGTAGGACATGTGTCAAGCTCATCTCATTTTATTAAAGCATTATTTTTACCTTAAACTACACTAATTACCTCTAATCGCGATTAAGAACTTAAAAGTTACTATTCACCAAAAAATTATTTTAATCTCATTGAACCACATATTACTTATTAATGAAAACCATGTCTGTCAGATTTTTTAAAATCAAATCACAGAAGTGACAAAGTTTCATTTAAATGAAAAATCAGTTTCTTTAACTACCACTTAGTGGTTTCACTATTCATCAAAAATTGAAGTTTTCAAAAAAATACCAAAACTTCACCCTAAGCTATATTTGATATTCTGAATTCAAAAATGATGTCTATTTTAAAAAATTCAAATCATATAAGTCACATTAATTAATTTAATAATTAATTCCCGCTTTCATGAAAAAAAAGCGTGTTTTTATGAAACAATAAATATCAAAAGATTGACACCAGTTTAAGTCCAATTTCAAAGTAAAATTGATTCCAATGACCAACATTGGATTAAATGGTAAAAATATATTCTAATTTAACTTCAAAACCAATTAAAAATATAATATAATCATATAAATAAATTATATTAAAAAGAGGTTTTGAATTAAAATACAACATTTTCACTATTCATTAAAAAATGAACATTGTCAGAAAAATACCAAAAATTCACACAAAGTAAATTTTGATGTCCCAATCATAAATAATAATTTTATTTTGACAAAAATAGCTTATAAAATTGTCAAAAGATAGATTTAAAAATGGTTTTCCATCAAAAGGCAGTAAAACAATCTTTTAAAAATATTAGTGTATTCCATGCTTAAAATTGGATTTATTTTCATTTTAAGCCTCTAAAACACTATCTAATTCATTAATTGACATAGATAAAAATATCTATTACTCATTAATTACTTGGGATGTTACATCCTTCCCCCCTTTTGAAAATTGTGTCCCCGCAATTTATTTACTTATCGAATAAATGGGGGTACTTATCCCTCATTGCATTTTCAGATTCCCATGTTGCCTCTTCCATCATGTGGTTTTTCCACAAAACCTTTACCTGATTAATCATATTACTTCGTAACACTTGCTCTCTATGGTCAAGAATCTGGACCAGTTGTTCCTCATAAGATAGGTTCTCTTCCAGCTGAACTACCTCTGGACTCAAAACATGAGATGGATCTGGCATATACTTTCTCAACATCGAAACGTGAAAAACATTGTGTACCTGAGATAAACTCGGAGGTAAAGCCACCCAGTATGCAACTGATCCAACTCTCTCCAGAATTTCATATGGTCCAATAAACCTTGGACTCTGCTTTCCTTTCTTACCAAATCTCATCACACTTTTCCATGGTGATACTTTGAGAAAAACATGATCACCTACCTAAAAAGAGAGATCCTTACTCCTGTTGTCCGCATAACTCTTCTGCCTGCTCTGAGCTGTTCTCATGTGCTTATGAATCAGCTGAACTTTTTTTGCCAAATCTTCTACCAATTCTGGTCCCATCAACTTCCTTTCACCCACTTCATCCCAGAAAGCTGGAGTTCGACACCGCTTCCCATATAATGCCTGAAATGGTTCCATCTTTATACTAGAATGAAAACTGTTATTATATGAAAATTCAACCAAAGAAAGATGTTGGTCCCAACTTCCCTGATAATCCGTAGAGCAAGAACATAGCATATCCTCCAATGTCTGAATTGTTTGTTCTGACTGCCCATCTGATTGAGGATGAAAAGCTGTACTAAAATTTAATTCAGTACCCAACGACTTCTGAAGGCCTTTCCAAAAGTTAGAAGTGAACCTGGGATCACGATCAGATACAATGGAGAGGGGAACTCCATGTAACCTGACTATCTCTTTATGATACAAACGGGAAAGTTGATCTAGGGAAAAAGTATCTCGTATAGCAAGGAAATGAGAAGATTTAGTCAAGCGATCAACAATAACCCAGATTGCATTATTACCTCAAGATGTTTTCGGTAATCCCACAACAAATTCCATGGATATATTCTCCCATTTCCACTCTGGCACTGGTAAAGGCTGAATCATCCCTTTCAGTAACTGCCACTCTTCTTTAACCTGTTGACATGTCAAACACTTCACAGTAAAATCAGCAATATCTCTTTTCATTCCATCCCACCAGTAATACTCCCGCAGATCTCTGTACATCTTAGTACTGCCAGGATGAACTGAAAACGGAGAACTATGAGCTTCACATAACAACTCTCTCTTCAACTGTGAATCACAAGGCACACACAATCTCTTCCCAAATCTCAAAACACAATCATTATCAATGTTGAATTTAGGCAACTTACCTTTCTGAACCAGCTCTACCTTTTTCTGCAACTCACGGTCTTGCTTCTGTGCTTGCTTGATTCTATTTGATAGAGATGATCTCAATGATACCTGAAACAAAATAGAAGAACTTCCTACACCAACAACTTCTATGCCAAATTTCATCAAATCCTTAACCAAAGGATCACGTTCCAAATGCAACATTGCTAAAGAAGTATTACTTTTTCGACTCAAAGCATCAGCCACTTTATTTGATTTTCCCGGATGGTAATGAATTGTACAATCATAATCCTTGATTAATTCCAGCCATCTCCTCTGTCTCATGTTTAACTCTTTCTGAGTGAATATATACTTTAAACTTTTGTGATCAGTATATATTTCACACTTTACTCCATACAAATGATGCCTCTAAGTTTTTAAAGCGAAAACAACAGCAGCTAATTCCAAATCATGTGTAGGGTAATTTACCTCATGAGTTTTCAACTGACGTGAAGCATAAGCAATTACCTGATCATTCTGCATTAGGACACAACCAAGTCCTTTCAATGAAGCATCACTGTATATAACAAACTCACCATTCCTGGAAGGTAGTGCCAAAACTAGATCATTCACCAATCTTCTTTTCAATTCCTGAAAAAAATCATCACATTCTTTTGTCCAGATAAATTTAACACCCATCCGAGTTAGCTTAGTCATTAGACTAGATAACCGTGAAAACTTTCTAACAAACCTTCGGTAATAGCCTGCCAAACCAAGGAAGCTACGAATCTCAGTTACATTTGTGGGTCTTGGCCAGTCTTCCACAACTTTTTTTTTTACAGGATCAACAGTTATCCCATATTTAGAAACAATATGACCAAGGAAAGAAATTTTTTGCAACCAAAACTCACACTTGCTGAATTTTCCATAGAGTTTCTTTTTTTTTAAGGTTTGCAAGATAACCCTTAAATGTCTTTCATGTTCTTCTTTACTTTTATAAAACACCAAAATGTCATCAATGAAATCCACCAGAAACTTATCCAAGAACTCATGGAAAATTCTATTCATTAAGTCCATGAATACAGCGGGTGCATTGGTTAGCCCAAAAGGCATTACTACAAATTCATAATGGCCATATCTTGTACGAAATGCAGTCTTCGGAACATCTACTTCCTTTACCTTCAGCTGATGGTACCCCGATCTCAGGTCAATCTTTGAAAAATACTGAGCTCCCTGGAGCTAATCAAACAAATCATCGATATGAGGAAAAGGATATTTTTTCTTAACAGTGATGTTATTCAAGGCTCTATAATCAATGCAAAGTCTCATTGAACCATCTTTCTTTTTAACAAATAAAACAGGAGCACCCCATGGTGATGTGCTAGGTCGAATGAAACCTTTCTCTAATAAATCTTGCAATTGCTCCTTCAACTCTAAAAGTTAAATTTGAGCTATTCAATAAGGGGGTTTTGAAATTGGCTTAGCATCAGGAACTAAGTCAACAGTAAACTCAACTTCTCGATCTGGTATTATTCCAGGAAACTCCTCAGGAAAAACATCAGGATACTCATTTACCATTGGCACACCATTAATCTGAACAGTTCCTTTATTTTAAACGATGTGTGCAAGGTAACATTCATTTCCATCTTTTACAAGTTTCTTGTCTTATTGATAAGTTATCAACAGTAAGTGTTCATTCTTGTACACAAACTGAAAGTCTTTCTGAAAAGAAACTTCTTTAGCTCTACAGTCAATCTTAGCATGGTAAATAGAGAGCCAATCCATACCCAGGATAACATCAAACTCTACTAGAGGTAGAACAATAATGTTTTCAAGTAGGTTCTTTCCACAGATAAGGATAAGAAGATTCTTATAAATTCTTTTTGCCTCAACATTTCCCCCAGGTGGTTTTACCAAAAGTTCAGGAGTCATTTCTTGAGATGGTATTCCCATTTTACTAGAAAAGGTTTCAGAGATGAAATAATGTGTAGACCCTAAATCAAACAACACACTAGAATAATCTGAAAAAACAAACAAAGTACCTGATATAACTTCATTTGATGGCCCGAAATCTGCTGAAGTAGTGGCAAAATATTTCACCACCCCTTTCTGCTTGTAGTCTAACTACTTCCCATCACCCAAGCTCTTTTTCGGACACTCGTTTGCATAGTGACCCATCTCATTGCACTTATAACATTTCACTAACTGTAAATCAAATTTGGTCTTACCATCACCCTGATCTTTTCTAGTGAAATCACGAGCCTTATGTCCCATCTTACCACATCGGTAGCACTTTCCAGAATTTAGAAGACATTCCCCAGAATGCCTTTTGCCACATTTATCACAAACTGGAAACTTAGTTTTCTTACCGTCAGACTTTTTTGAATAATTATTACTTTTCTCCTGCCACCTCGGTCTCTTCTTCTATTGGTTGTTATAGAACACTTGATCATCGGAAAACTCCATTTCCACCTTCTCATCACATCAAACAAGATTTTCATAACTTTTAAACTCACTAGAAGCTAAAGCCCTTCGATATATTGGCTTTAATCCTGAGTAAAAATGATTGATTTTACTATCAAGGTCTCGGATAAAATTTGGATCATACGTTTCCAATCGAGTGAACCTTTCTTCATAGGCAGCCACTGAGTCTTCCTCTTGCCTCAATTCCAAGAATTGCTTTTCCATACTAAGTCAAAAAACCTTAGGAAAATACTTCTCAAGAAACATGCCTTTAAACTCATCCCAGTCAAGAGCATCAATCTCATCGGCATCCCTGATATTTTTAACCATCGACCACCACTGATCTGCTTCACCCTCCAAATGGTAAATAGCAAGACTAACCTTTTGATTTTCTGAACACCCCATGACATCGAAAATATTCTCTAGTGCTTTAATCCACCCTTCAGCTAGCACAGGGTCAGATGATCCTCTGAATGATGGGGGATGTTGCCTCATGAAATGTTCCACCACTGACATGTTCCTCTGCGGTTGATCTGGCTGATCTCGTGTATGGATACCACCGCCATTGATTGCTTGAGTCAAATGCGCCATTACTGCAACAAACTGTTCAGTTCCAATTCCGACCATCTCAGGATGCTGATTCGGAAGGTTATTTCCTTCTGCATGCCTTCCTAGCACTGCTTCCCTATTTCCTCTGTGGAAAACCATTTTGAACAAACATTTCTTAGATGAAGCAGCATGGTAATCTTCAAATACTATATCACTTCAATTTGACCATAAAAAAAATATTTTTGGAAAATCATTTAATTTAATTCTAACTCCTAAAGTTATCTAAACTGACCTCTGATACCAACTATAAGGCCCTGGCCTTAAACCTTACTTAATCTTGAGTTATTACAAGATTACAGATTGAGGATCTTTTCAGGTTTAGAGTTTTAGAGAATTAGATCATAAAACTTGCATTACATTCCACATATAAACAAAGTGGTTACATAAAGATAGTATTCTTCTTTCCCATCAATGGAAACATATTTAAAATAAATCATGGATTCTTTCTTGACACTTCCTTGACACTATCATCATATTATGTACCTTTCCCTTGACCTGTGAAAAACATTTCAAAAAAACTTGGGATGAGCATAAAAAGCTCAGTATGGGTTATATAAAAAAAATATGGAAAGGGAACATGAGTTCATATATACATAATAATGAAATCATACTTTACCCATAAAACATAATCACTTTAACATACCTCATCAAATCATGAATAAATCATAGAAATCATAAGACATAAAGGTAACTTGAGGCATTCATAACATTCTTACGTAGGGAGTAACCCTCTTGGTTACGTTTGGAATACCCATCACAGTATATTCCCTAAATCTCTTTAGAGAAACATTAACGTTTCACTCCTTCGCATTACCCAATGCATTGGAGAGCTATATCGGGCTCACCCGCCCTTAGTTTATCATGGAACCACCCGTCTTCATAATAATGCCCAAGAACCTCAACATAATCGTATCACATAAAACATGCATATAGGAAACATAACATTTCCACCTTTCAATCACAAGATATCAATTCAACACATTGATATAAAAACATTATGAAAACCATTTTCAATACCAAAATAACAGAAAATTAAAACATGGTATTTATTTTTCTTTTAAAAAGAAGGTATGGCTTGTAGAGGAAGCCGAAACTCAAATAATGGTCACGGAAGCGGAGAAGTCGTTGTCGCCGCATACATACGACAAAAACATTCCCTTTTGTCGTTTAGTAAAATGATTCATATAAAAAATATTCCTTTTGAATAAATGTAAAAGTCAAAGGGGTTTATACACCGTATAAAAGAAGGTTGCGTATAAAACAAAATATTCCTCAATGAAAGGAGATTGAGACGAAGTCCCATACCTCGGGTCCATCTTGACTTGGTCGTTCTTTAATCTCCTGAATAATAAACTTGAGTTAATTTCTACTTGTTTAAGAACCTTTTTCAAGTTCATTATTCCTTTTATATCACTTATTTCCATGTCATGAACACTATGTAATTATTTAAGTTAATAACGGTCGTTTTAACGATCATTGGTACTTGAGTCAAAAATAAACCCTTTATAATTACATGTTGTTCATGTATCCATTATATCCAGAATTATAATCATTATGTATATATCATATATATCCAGTATATACATGCATTTATAATATTACATAATCATTTAGAGGTAAGAAATGAAATGCACCTTTCATGGAGACGGTAAGCCGTACGTACGCATGAACGCTACTTTCATTTCTATTTCATATTTTATAGAATGGGATAATAATGATATAAAGGTATATTATAATTCCAGTATAATATCATATATAATATCATAGTTCCATCCTTTATACGTCCCCCATATGGTATTTAACAAATCAAATCACTTTGAGGGGGCGATAGTCCGCACTTCCTTAAATGAAGATATCGCGTTTACCCATAATGGAAACCATAAAGGTATGCCCAAAATGAAAAATAAATAAGCTTAAGGAAAACATAAACATATTATATATCATATATAAATATAGTGACATCTTAATGTCCACCTTTTAAGGTGTTAAAAGAATTTTAAACAATCATCGTTTCGGGAGGCATAAATTCGCCATCCACGGAAACTATATGTTCTTTAACCATTAGATGTAGGTGTGTGTAAGTGTTGCTTGAATACTTCTTATAAAAACATCCTAGTATATTTATGATACTGGATTTGTTACAAAAGAAAAGAATAAAAAGAGTTTAGGGGGTTGGAGAAGAAAAATCAAACAAAAGGACTCAAAAGAAGACATTACCTTAAAATCGGGTAACTCTCTTAGATTTGAGCTCAAAGGCTTCCTTGGGAAGACTTCTGCCCAAAGTGAGGCTTCAAGGAGTAAGATAGGGATGTGGATAGACAAAATTGGCAGGGTTTGGCCGAGCCAAATGCTTTGGGAGTGTGGGTAAGGCGGTAGAGGTGGGGGCCTTTTATAAGAGGAGAGGAGGGGCACTCTTGGAAGGTAAAGAAAAGTCACTTTATTTTAAAATGGTATTCTGATTTAAGAGGTCCCATATTGATGTGTTTCTAGGATAATGTGATAAGGGTTAAAAATCCACCCATCCAATATGTTTTGGCCAAGTGTAGGTCTTAGATTTTATATTATCATTCCATTTTATTTAAATCGTTAAATAATGAGGTCATCGCTACATCATCATGATGTCATAAATAATTTAATTTATTTAAAGTCTAAAAATTATAAAAAAAATACTATGATGTATGAAATATTGTTATCTTTCAAATGAATATTTATAATCAAAAATATGACTTGTATAACCCCATTTAAGAATTGTTTTAGTAAAACATATCATGTTTGTGTCATTTTTACTTTATCATTAAATAAAAAGTTATTTATGTCATTTCCCAACCAAAGTGGATCCATGGGGTCCCCAAGTTGACCCATGGATTGTCTTGGTCGGAAATGACACATCCAATTAGGTTAGTACATGTGTCAATCTCATCTCATTTTATTAAAGCATTATTTTTACCTTAAACTACACTAATTACCTCTAATCGCGATTAAGAACTTAAAAGTTACTATTCACCAAAAAATTATTTTAATCTCATTGATCCATATTTTACTTCTTAATGACAAACATGTATGTAGGATTTTTGAAAATCAAATCACATATGTGACAAAGTTTCATTTAAACGAAAAATCAGTTTCTTTAACTACCACTTAGTGGTTTCACTATTCATCAAAAATTGAAGTTTTTCAGAAAAATACCAAAACTTCACCCTAAGATATATTTCATATTCTGAATTCAAAAATGATGTCTATTTTACAAAATTGAAATCATATAAGTCACATTAATTAATTTAATAATTAATTCCTGCTGTCATGACAAAAAGCGTGTTTTTATGAAACAATAGGTATCAAAAGATTGACACCAGTTGAAGTCCAATTTCAAAGTGAAATTGATTCCAATGACCACCATTAGATTAAATGGTAAAAATATATTCTAATTTCACTTAAAAACCAATTCAAAAGATAATCTAATCATATTAATAAATTATATTAAAAAGAGGTTTTGAATTAAAATACAACATTTTCACTATTCATTAAAAAATAAACATTATCAGAAAAATACCAAAAATTCAAAAAAAGTAAATTTTGATGTCCCAATCATCAATAATAAGTTTATTTTGAGAAACATAGCTTATAAAATTGTAAAAATATAGATTTAAAAATGGTTTGCCATCAAAAGGCAGTAAAACAATCTTTTAAAAATATTAGTGTATTCCATGCTTAAGATTGGATTTATTTTCATTTTATGCCTCTAAAACACTATCTAATTCATTAATTGACATAGATAAAAATATCTATTACTCATTACTTACTTGGGATGTTACATTAGTGGAGGAAAATGAATATTTGACTTTGATAAATGTGGTTTAAGAGGCTCTCGTGGCTGATCATAAAATTGAATTAGCACGGGAACTAGATTATGGAGCCAAAGACTCAATATAAGAGGAGGAACTCATGCCTAAAACTAATTTGATTGGAGAGGTTACAATGACTATGCCTATCTCATAATCATCTTCTGTGGTGAACACTGGAGCTGAGGCCTCTACAAAGGTGGTCAAGAAAATTCTACTAATAGAGGTTTTCAAAGAATCTATAGTGGTTGAACCTTACATGGAGTTGCTATAAGAGGTATTTGGGGCTTCCACTATGGATAATTTGTCTATTGAGGATGTGATTTCCCTGTAATAGCATCTCAGATCGCTTGAGGATTAACCTGTAAATGATCTAGCCACTAATGTTTTGGTGGTATTTACTTAGTATAAGCATTCCCCACTTGAGGATTTTGGGGATTCTATATCAAACATTTACAAAGAGAACTAAGTCATTAGAAGAAAGGCTTGGAGGAGTGTGTGGGATTTCAACACCCACACTCCACTAGTTGATCTAATAATCTGGGTGGGATCTATTAGTCATTGGCTAGTCAACATAGGGAATGGAAATATGGAATCAAATGGCCTCTATAATGTAACATCCCCAAATGATAAAGGGTTAAATGACTAAACGATATGACTCATGTAAACAAGTTTCACCTTCCTTTTTGGGAGCTTTTCTGATTTGAACACCACGGTTAAGCGTGATTGTCTTGGAGTAGTGATCGGGATGGGTGACCTTCTGGGAAGTTTCTCAAGGTGTGTGTGAGTGAGGAAAAAGCACACTAGAAAGGACATGTGTTGGCATGTGGTGACTTTCATTAGTCATATGACCCGTTCAGGCATGTGGGTGGGTCCCAGTGTGGGGACCTCATTTCAGCAGGGCAACTAGGGTACCTGGTGGGCCGGGACCCAATGACCATGTTAAGGAAGGGTGTTTGTGCTATCACCAGGACCCAGTTGTTACATTTGGTATTAGAGGTGGTACCCAGCCTTAAGTGTGGTGCACTACCTAGGTTGAGATTTAGGGCCTACAATGAGGACGTTGTGCTCTAAAGGGGGTTGTTTGTATCATCCCCAAATGATAAAGGGTTAAATGACTAAATGATATGACTCATGTCAACAAGGTGCACCTTTCTTTTCGGGAGCCTTTCAGATTAGAACTCCACAGTTAAGCATGCTTGGGGTTAAATGACTAATTGATATGACTCATGTCAAAAAGGTGCACCTTCATTTTCGGGAGCCTGTCTGATTAGAACTCCACAGTTAAGTGTGTTTGTCCTGGAGTACTGATCAGGATGAGTGACCTTCTGGGAAGTTTCCCAGGGTGTGTGTGAGTGAGGACAAAGCACACTAGAAAGGACATGTGTCGGCTTGTGGGTACTGTCATTAGTCAGATGACCCATTCAGGCATGTGGGTGGGTCCCAGGGTGGGGACCAAGTGTCTGCAGGGCAACTGGTGGTACCTGGCGGTCTAGGACCCAACATCCATGTTAAGACGTCGTGGATGTGCTGTCACCAAGATTCAATTGTTACACATACACTAGCTTCGGATACCTCATTGAATGGGAACATGATTAGTGGTAGTATTTTGATTTTTTATGGCACAATAAGAAGGATGAGTGTTAGCCTACGGTTACTTTCATTATTCATATGACCCGTTCAGACACGTGGGTGGGTCCCAGGGTGGGGACTGCATGTCAGCAGGGCAACTAGGGTACCTGGTGGGTCGGGACCTAATGACCATGTTAAGGAAGGGTGTTTTTGCTATCACAGGGACCCAGTTGTTACATTTGGTATTAGATGTGGTACCCAGCCTTAAGTGTGGTGTACCTACTTGGTTGAGATTTAGGTCCCACAATGAGGATGTTTTGATCTAAATGGGGGTGTTTGTAACATCCCCAAATGATAAAGGGTTAAATTACTAAATGATATGACTCATGTCAACAAGGTGCACCTTTCTTTTTGGGAGCCTGTCGGATTTGAACTAAACAGTTAAGCATGCTTGGGGATAAATGACTAAATGATATGACTCATGTCAAAAAGGTGCACCTTCGTTTTCGGGAGCCTTTCTGATTAGAACTCCACAGTTAAGTGTGCTTGGCCTGGAGTATTGATTAGGATGAGTGAACTTATGGGAAGTTTCCCAGGGTGTGTGTGAGTGAGGACAAAGCACACTGGAAAGGACATGTGTCGACTTGTGGGGACTGTCATTAGTCAGATGACCCGTTCAGGCATGTGTGTGGGGACCAAGTGTTTGCGGCGCAACTTGTGGTACCTAGCGGGCTAGGACCCGATAGCCATGTTAAGGTGGGGTGGATGTGATGTCACCAAGATTCAATTGTTACACATACACTAGCTTGGGATACCAAATTGAATGGGAACATGATTAGTGGTAGTATTTTGATTTTTTATGGCACAAGAAGAACGATGAGGGTACCCAAGCACTTCAGTCAGCCAGAAAATAAATTGCTCATTTGGAGGAGTAGGCATAAGTGCAAGTATCTGTCATCACTGCTCATGTAGAGATCATTATCCAACTTAGGGCTTAGTCAGTGATGAATGAGGAAAAGTTATTAGAGGTAGCATCACTGGTTGGTGAGTTCCGATATGAGTGTGATCAAGTACAAATTAGGGTCTAATAAGTTCACCCTAACACTGACGATGAGGAGGTTGATCTGGTGGAGTGGAAATGTAATCTAGTGGCTACTCGATATAGATTGGATGATCTTGAGTGCTCAGTCGCTAGGGTTGATTCCTTATGGGATGTTTCCCAGGGTGAGTGTGAGTGAGGACAAATCACACTGGAAAGGACATGTGTCAGCTTGTGGGGATTGTCATTAGTCATATGACCCATTCAGGCATGTGGGTGGGTCCTAGGGTGGGGACCAAGTGTCTATGGGGAAACTGGTGGTACCTGGCGGGCCAGGACCCGACAGCCATGTTAAGGTCGGGTGGATGTGTTGTCACCAGGATTCAATTGTTACACATACACTAGCTTGGGATAACTCATTGAAAGAAAACATGATTAGTGGTAGTATTTTGATTTTTTATAGCAAAAGAAGAAGGATGAGGGTACCCAGGAACTTCATTCATCCATAAAATACATTGCTCATTTGGAGGAGTAGGCATAAGTGCAAGTATCTATCATCACTGCTCATATAGAGATCATTATCCAACTTATGTCTTAGTTAGTGGTGAATGAGGAAATGTTATTAGAGGTAGCATCATTGGTTGGTGAGTTCCAATATGAGTGGTATCAAGTACAAATTAGGTTCTAAGAAGTTCACCATAACACTGAGGATGAGGAGGCTGATCTGGTGGAGTGGAAATGTAATCTAGTGGCTACTTGATATAGATTGGATGATCTTGAGTGCTCAGTCGCTAGGGTTGATCCCATATGGGAAGTTTCCCAGGGTGAGTGTGAGTGAGTACAACACACACTGGAAAGGACATGTGTTGGCTTGTGGGGATTGTCATTAGTCAGATGACCCATTCAGGAACATGGGTGGGTCCCAAGGTGGGGACAAAGTGTCTGTGGGGCAACTGGTGGAACCTGGCAGGCCAGGACCCGACATCCATTTTAAGGCGGGGTGGATGTGCTATCACCGGGACCCAGTTGTTACACATACACTAGCTAGGGACTACCTCATTGAATGGGAAAATAATTAGTGGTAGGATTTTGATGTTTTATGGCATAAGAAGAAGGATGAGGGTACCCAGGCTTAAGTGTGGTGCACTGCCTGGGTTGAGACTTAGGGCCCACAACGAGGACGTTGTGCTCTAAAGTGGCGTGATTGTAACATCCCCAAATGATAAAGGGTTAAATGACTAAATTATATGACTCATGTAAACAAGGTTCTCCTTTCTTTTCAAGAGCCTGTCTGATTAGAACTCCACAGTTAGGCGTGCTTGTCCTGGAGTAGTGATCAGGATGAGTGACCTTCTGGGAAGTTTCCCAAGGTGTGTGTGAGTGAGGAAAAAGCACACTAGAAATGACCTGTGTTGGTTTTTTGGGACTATCATTAGTCATATGACTCGTTCAGGCACGTGGGTGGGTCCCAGGGTGGGGACCAAGTGTCTTCAGGGCAATTGGAGGTACCTGGCGGGCCAGGACCCGACAGCCATGTTAAGGTGGGGTGGACGTGCTGTCATCGGGACCCATTTGCTACACATACACTAGATTGGGACTACCTCATTGAATGGGAACATGATTAGTGGTAGGATTTTGATGTTTTATGGCACAAGAATAAGGATGAGGGTACCGAGGCACTTCAGTCAGCCAGAAAATACATTGCTCATTTGGAGGAGTAGGCATAAGTGTAAGTAGTTTTCATCATTACTCACGTAGAGATCATCATCCAACTTAGGGATTAGTTAGTGGTGAATGAGGAAGATTTATTAGAGGTAGAATCATGGGTTGGTGAGTTCCAATATGAGTGGGATAAATTAAAAATTAGGGTCGAAGAAGTTCACCCTAACGCTGAGGATGAGGAGGCTGATCTAGTGGAGTATAAATGTAATCTGGTGGCTACTCGATATAGATTGGATAATATTGAGTGCTCGGTCTCTAGGCAAAAGTCTAAGTAGCTGTCATAAATGATCACATAGAGATCATCATCCAACTTAGGGCTTATTTAGTGGTGAATGAGGAAAAGTTATTGGAGGTAGAATCACTGGTTGGTGAGGTCCAATATGAGTGGGATCATGTACAAATTAGGGTCTAAGAAATTCTCTCTAATGTTGAGGATGAGGAGGATGATCTGGTGGAGTGGAAATGTAATCTAGTGGCTAATCGATATAGATTGGATGATCTTGAGTGCTCAGTCGCTAGGGTTGATCCCTTATGTGAATTTTCCTAGGGTGTGTGTGAGTGAGGAAAAGCACATTGGAAATGAAATGTGTTGGCTTGTGGGGACTTTCATTAGTCAGATGACCCGTTCAGGCACGTGGGTAGGTCCCAGGGTGGGGACCAAGTGTCTTCGGGGCAACTAGTGGTACCTGGTTGTCCAGGACCCGATAGCCATGTTAAGGTGGGGTGGATGTGCTGTCACTGGGACCCAGTTGTTACAAATACACTAGCTTGGGACTACCTCGTTGAATGGGAACATGATTAGTGGTAGGATTTTGATGTTTTATGGAACAAGAAGAAAGATTTGGGTACCCAGGCACTTCAGTCAGCCAGAAAATACATTTCTCATTTAGAGGAGTAGGCACAAGTGCAACTAGCTATCATCACTGCTCATGTAGAGATCATCATCCAACTTAGGGCTTAGTTAGTGGTGAATGAGGAAAAGTTATTGGAGGTAGCATCACTGGTTGGTGAGTTCCAATATGAGTGGGATCAAGTACAAATTAGGGTCTAAGAAGTTCACCCTAACGCTAAAGTTGAGGAGGATGATCTAGTGGAGTGGAAATGTAATCTAGTGGCTACTCGATATAGATTTGATGATCTCGAGTAGTCAGTCCCTAGGGTTGATCCCTAGGAAAATTTATCTTATCTTAAAAAATAGGATAGGATCGAATATGTAGATAACCCTCCCAAACTTTGGATATCATGTTTTAAATTCCCTATGTAATTTAAAAAGTTTTCTATTTTTTTGTATCTCTAATTATATTAACAAGGAAACAAAAAATGAATCCATAAGCCCAAATGAGTCATGATCAATGTGGGAAACAAGTGAAAAATATAAGGTCACTCATTTATATGAAATTGCTATACAATATTCAAACAATTAGTGTCTAAACTTGTTTATTGACAACCGAGTGTTTCCTGATCAAGAAATTTATGGTTGGAGCATGAAACTCTTTACATAGATGACTTTCTTTCTCAATGTGTTATAGTGCATGAATAGGGTAATGTCGATGGAATTGAATTCTGCCCAAACAAATGGGTGATGAAGAGAATGAATTTAGATGATTAAGATCTAGAACAAAAAGGGGTGGTGTGAGGATAGAGGATAACTTCTGACCATGTTTTAAACACAAAATCCATTCTCATTTTTCTAATTATAGGGATAAATAAATGAGGGTCGACCACTAACCATGTTCAAAAAATAGGACCCATCTCAAAATTCCATCAGAATTATTTAGGGAAGTTCCTGGTAAAGTAGCTGAGCTAGTGTGGCCAAGCATCATTGTCGTTATGGGGGACATTTAGAATTGGAAGATGATGGGGATCCAAATTAAGGGATTTGTGAAGAATCAGGGTGAACTGATGGAATGTTTGAATAGATTTCAACACTCTTATAATTATTCCATTGTGGATTTAAGCACATTGGGTAGGTGTATCATTCTAAATAGAGGTTAGAATCATCATCCAACAGAAGAATCATCTCAGGTGTCGAGTGATGGTTGAGGAATATGAATGATGTGCTAGGTGACTGGAACTAAATGGGGAATGAAGATTTTTAGGAAAGAGCCTAAAATGCTTCGCAGTTTTACATCATGCAATGAGGATAATGGAAACACAGTTTAATGTCATATAGTAAGGATGATGTACATGCAGTTTAACATCATACAGTGAGAATAATGGACACACATTTTAACATCATATGATTAGGACAATATGTTTATAGTTTAATGTTGTGTGATTAGGATGTTCATAGAATATTTTACCATCTTGTGGCTATGATGCATAAACCTATATGGATAACAATCACCCATGAATGGTGGTGAGGGGAATAAGAGGGTAACACAATGGGGATACCCATTAGAGGGGCACATGAGGCAAAGAGAGACTAATATTTGGCTTTATTTTTTTCCTGAAGTGATGGATTCAGCGATCACAACCAAGTTTCTTCTAGGTTCCATAATGGGTCCTTACTAGCTTTGTACCTCTTTATTTTTATCCACTTATTTTTTTCCAAGTCATGGGTGTGACCTGATGGGGGAGTATGATACTTTCCTATGTTTACCTTATAGTTTTTTAACAAAACAAAATTTTTTCCTCTTACATTTTATAGTTCAAGGTCATACTAGTCAGGAAAAGAGGTTTTAAATTGTTTCGGATCATAATGGTTAGACCCTAAGTTTGAAAAAAATTTAAGGTCATAATGATTAAACAATAACTCCTAATTTAAGGTCTTAGATCTTAGACCACGGAGATACAAATAGTTTAAAGTCTTAATACTTGAACCTAAGCCCACCCCCCTGAAGAAACTTTCTTATGATGGTGTATGGTTGAAAACTGATGGAAATGGTGTGACTAGGAGGCCATACATCAAGAAAAATAATTCAAGGTCAGTCATACATAATTTAAGGTCATGATGCTTAGACCATGGGGTTTTGTGTCTCAAATAGATGTGTATGGCATAGGGTAGAGGTATCCCAATGTGAATGAGGAGACTAGGAGGTTGTGATCCATAGAATATCTCAAAGATAACTCACACACAGTTTTAAGGTCATGATGCTTGGATCTGAGCTCTGAGTATAAGGTCATAAAGTTTGGACCAAAAGAGGGGTGATTGACCCAAAATAAAATTAATGGCATAACATAGTGAAAACCTAACATGAATTTAGGTCCAAGGACACTAGGAACAATGTGACACATTTCCAGGGTGACTTTCACATAGTTGAAATTCATTATTCTTGTACTTGATCTTTTTTAATGCCATAGAGTTTGGACCAAGGGGTTACAGATAGTTTAAATGCCAAAATTCTTAGACCATAGGGGGAGTGTCTCAAATGAGTGTACATAGCATAGAAGGGAGGTGACCTGATGTGAATTGAGGGATAAGAAGGCCCAGTTACACATAACACATTCCCAATATTATTTGAACACATTTCAAATTCACGATGCTTGGAATTGGATTCCTAGTATAAGTTTGTATTGTTTGGACCATGATTCCTAGTTTAAGGTCATAGATCTTGGACCATATTTCATCTATATTTCTCAACCTTTCTTGAGGAAAAATACCATCCCAACTACTAATACCACATGATCCATACTCAATGTGAGAAACAAGAAGTGGTATGGATATCTCATTTTTTGTAGGGGACAACACAGTAAGGGGAAATGGGACTAACGTGGGGAAGTCCCACAAGTGTAGATCATGAATTACAAGACATGGATAGTAAAAGGGGAATATCCTATGGGTGGGGAACAACTGTTGTCCATGTTTGAAATATATGTTCTATACCCGTGTTAGTTAAGGATGGTTTGAATGAATATGGTATAAACCATTGTCTAAGTTAGAAATTTGGGAGTCTCCATATATTATTGATGATTCTTCAAGGAGTGAGACTAGGACAATAGGTGAGATAGTGTGGCAAGGCACCATTTCAATTAGGTATCCTATTCATATTGGGATGATTATGGTTATCCAAATCAAAGAAATTATGTCAAAATAAAGTGGATGTAGGTAATATACCAGAGGGGAGGTTGAGTTTCCTGCGAGTAATTATTCCATATTCTCAAATGTGTTGGATGACCATTGGTAGATGAGGATCAAGCATATTCGGAATGGGGGGAACCCAGAAATTAGTTTATAGTGGGGATGGAACTAGGATAAGATGTATAGGAATCACTATGTATCCCATGATAATGTTAATCAAGACACATATTGTTATGTAACATGGAATGGTGGAAGGAAAACACCCGTAAGGGGTTATCCTCTCGAGTGAGGAGATTGAATCGTCTCCTATTATGTGGCATCCTAGCCTTATATAGGGTAAGTATATAGTTTAGCATTATATTTTGAGGATTTTGATTTTTTTTCATCCCATTTTTATCATATAAGTCATCTAGATTTCATATGGGGTAAGGCTATATTTTAACATAGTGTGCTAAGGATGTTGGTTTTTTGGTCATCCCATATTTATCATATGTGACATATCAGTATCATATGGGGTAAGGCTATAGTTTAATATTGTGTTCTGAGGATATTGGTTTCTTCACTATCCCATATTTACCATATGAGGTATCTCAGTTTCATATGGGGGAAGGATTCAATTTAATGTTGTGTGATGAGGAAGTTGGGCTTTGCAGTTTAACTTTTCATAACTTAAACTATGGTTGTTACAAGTTTAAGGTTATAGAGCTTGGACCATAGAGGTTGTTTCTAGTTTGAGGTTATAGATCTTGGACTAAAGGGTATGGGTGGCCTAAAGATTCTTATGTGGCATGAAATAGTGATAACCCAACATGAAAGGAGGTCCAAAAAGAATTTTTTTTTAAAAAACTCAAAAAATCATACCCAATTCGATGCCATGATGTTGGGGGATGAAAGACCCCATAATGAGTCGATGAAGGGGGGTGGAACTAGGATATGATATTTGGGCATCACTAAATATACCATGGAAATGGGAATCAAGACACACATTGTTCTGGAATGTGGAGTGGTAGAATATTGACACTAGAGGGAAAATCCTATCAAGAGAGGATGTGATGAAAAAGAGTAGGGGCATTGGCCATCTAAAACACTTGGGGTCAAGAAAAACATGTGAATATGGGGACAAGTAGGATGAATGAACATGGTTTAAGGTTATAATTATTAGACATAGAGTAGGAAATTTGAGGATGTTCAGGTGGCTACAAAGAGTTAAGACCATATATGAAAGATCCAAGGAGGTTATGCACCATGCAAAACAATCCTGAAACTATTTTCACATAGTTTAATGTTGTAAGTTCCGGACCATAGGGTAATCCCTAAAATAGGATGGTGTTAAGGTTAGGCTTGGGATGTCAAATACAAGAATTCATAAGTATCCCACAAGATATCGGAATCAATCAACACTTATTTCTAGACTGTTGTGTGGTAGGAGACCGATGTCGGTAAGGTGGTGTCCTATCTGGAAGTGAAATTGAATCATCTCATATTGGTCATATGAGGTATCCCAAATTTGGACGAGGTAAGGCTATAGTTTAACATCTTGTGTTGAGAACATTTATTTGGTTCATACCATATCTATCATAGGTGTAATCATGATTTCATATGGGGTAAGGCTACAATTTAACATCATGTTATGAGGTTGCTGGTTTTTTATCATCCCATGTTTTTCATATGAGGTATCTTAGATTTATATGGAGTAAGTCTATAGTTTAATTTCTTGTGCTAGGAATTTTATTTGTTTCATCTCATATTTATTATATGAGGCATCCTAATTTCAAATAGTCTAAGGCTACAGTATAATGTCATGTGTTGAGGACATTTGTGGGGCTAACGCATTGAGATTACCATTCTCCTTTCCACATGTTAGGATATAAGTGAATATCATCCTACTAATGGGTCAAGGAATATGATTGGGGATTACACCTAAGGGGTAGTCACATAAGAACATTTAGGCATGATAATTCCATAGGTAATGGGTCGTTTTTTGATGAAATCATGGTTGGTCCTAAATATAGGAGGTCTAGGCATCACTTAATATCCCATAAGAAATGGGAATCAATCCACATGTAGTTCTAGAGATCTGGTGTGGTAAAAGAAAAAAACCAAAAATAGGTAGTGTTGTGATTTTTGATGGGGATGGGACATATGTTCTATAATTTAAGCATCATACGGAAGGATGGTGGATATGTGTTTAAGTTCATGTAGCTAAACCAAGGGGAATTTGGAAAACTATTTAATGTCATGATGCTTGGACTGGGGGAGTGTTTATTTCAAGGATGTTTTCACATCATGAAGGAGATAAAACCGGATGTAAAAGGAGGGAGATGTAATACCATGTTCCATATAAATATCTAGAATAAAAAATCACATAGTTTAAGGTTGTAATGCTTGAACAGTAAGTGGTTCCAAAGGGCCTCATGTTGGTAAATGTAATTTACCCCCTCTCATCCCCCATGGGGGGAGGTTTTATGATGAATTAGTGGATAGGCTTGAAGACAAAGGATCTATGCATCACTATGTATCTAGGGAAATGTGATTCAAACCACACATATTGCTAGGTATACAGTGTGGTAAGAGAGAGACACTGGAAGTGGGGATCTATCCTCACTGAAGAGGTAATTGAGGCATCCCATGGTTTAAATGGGGCATCTCATGTTTATGAAATAGGGTAAGTATATAGTTTATCATAAAGTGATGTGTAAGTTTTCTTTTCAGTCAACTCACACATGGTATGTGAGTCATCTTGTGTTAATTTCCCAATGTAATATAGAAGTTTAACATCATTCACTAGGGATGTTTAGATTTGTGGTTTAAAGTCATACAACTAAAACTATGAATACTCTTAGTTTAAATTCATTGATATAAGACCATTGGGGTTGTAAATATTTTATGTTCATAATTCTTGTACCAAATAGGTAGTTGTTTGTTTAAGTTCACAGAGCTCAAACCCTAGTTGTTGTAGTTTAAGGTCGTATAGCTTTGAGTAAGACTCCTAGTTTAAGGTCTTGGAGTTTGTAGGATGGGCTTCACGTGAAGTACTTATTTAGGACCTTATCAATTTTGGTAGGTGTTATATACTCTCTATACATTTTTATTAAATAATATTCTCCATTAAAATATATCTTATGAATAATGTAAGGTCCTTCCCATTTTTTCTCCAACTTTGGAGGTTCTTTTATAAATATCATCAGTGTTCTAAGAGCCAGTACCAAGTCACACTGGAGGAAGGATCACAGGTGAACCTTCTTATTGAACACTATTTTCATCCTACTTTAGTGACTCTCTAAGTTATTGAAGGCCTGAATACTATTTTTTTAGGGCTTCTAACTCATCTCGATGGAACTTTTTCATTCTTTATGGAGTTTATTGATCATAAATAGTCATTCTTAGTGAAGAAAACTAAACCTCAATGGTTAATATGACACAAGCCTATCTTGGGGTGTGGAAAAACTTTTTTTATATTACCTAAGTGTATTCTAGTGATTAACCCTAGGATTTATCCCTAATAGGAGTGCACACAAAACCGTTTGTCACTTTTAATTAAAGGAAAAAATGGGGTGGTTTTTGAATTGATTTGATTTTTCAATGAGATGAAAAAGAAATTAATTAAGAAAATGATTGAAAAAAAATTGACTAAACAATATATTGAAAAATATGTTTTTAGAATCATGATTAGGGCTAGGTAAGTTTTCTAATTGCAATGTTATCCTTGTTTTATTATATTCAAACTTTGTCGTCTAAGTTGTTCAAAGTGATATTCCACAATTGTTTCATCTCACTCCTTTGGTTGAATGGTGATTGTCAGATAATACCTTACCAAGATCTCAATTTGTTCTACTATCCTTACATGT
Organism: Viscum album; assembly: GCA_963277665.1. Classification (NCBI taxonomy): domain Eukaryota; kingdom Viridiplantae; phylum Streptophyta; class Magnoliopsida; order Santalales; family Viscaceae; genus Viscum; species Viscum album. The sequence continues at coordinate 183,972,753 of OY728156.1, read as the reverse complement.
GAAATATATTTTTAGTAAATATACTTATTTGACTTGGGAAATACCTTATCGGGTCTTGTTTATCCTAAAAATCCAAAATATTCACTACACCTTTTACACGTACTGACGATAGTCGAGTACTTCACCACTAAGTCTTGGTCTATTCCATCGTATATAAACCAAAACCTAGTGTAGAAATATAATTATAATATAAGAAATTTAAAATAAATAATGTAATGAAAAATAAAATACAATCTCACTTGATAATAAAAACTGCTATATAAAATTGAAAACAACATTGCAGAAGAGAGATATAATTTTTATTCAATAAATTGAATGAACTAAAGCATTAAAAAATAGAAAAAACCCTACCCTAATCACTAAAATGTTTACCCATCATGTTAAGGGTAATATAGATGAATGTATAAGAATAAGTAATTACAAAACTAAGAATGAGAAAAGAGATAAAAAAAGAAGAAAATTTGTTGAGCAGAATCTGTTCCCCAAATATATTCTCGTATTTTGAACCATATATTTTAGAATGAGCCTAAGGTACCTTTTTTTTAGGATATTGGAAATTTAATTCCATATATGAACTCAATATTTAATAATAATTTCATTCACCTAGATAATGTTATGGAATTATTATTGACCATGACTTTTTTTAGACAAAAATTCCCAGAAGCTTCCTTCAAAGTATTTTGTTCAAAGGCCACATTTATATTCTCATTGCTCCTTGAAATTTATTGTATGAATGCGTCTAGGATTCCTGGTTCCATTAAAGGTGTAATAACTTCAATGTGAGATTTTTATATAGAGTTGTGCATCTGTTACATAGGTGGGGTCCACGCAGTATTCCCGAACAAATTTTGAACTTGACTGATGTTTTCGGGACACAATATGGTCAAATCAGATTTTGGTCCTGAAGAAAAAATTGCATAAAATTTAAAAATAAATCCTAAAAATAATAACTAAAATTGGATTAATATTTTAAAAATTATTCCCAAAATACCCTTATGATAAAATTCTATCAAAATTCCATATTTAACCAATTTTTATATTTTTGCTCAAAACCCACCATAAATCCAAAATTAATCCATATAAGCTCAAATTGAAAAATTGGGTGGTTTAAATTAATTTAAATTAATATATAAAATGATAAAAATATTTTCTCTATCAATTCCCTCACACTTAGCACTTAGAATCCGTGACAAGTAAGCATCAAAATCAAAGCAAAGAAAATTCAAAACATATACCAATGAGATCCACCAATTCCAAAGCTAGAAACAAAAGGCTATCATGAATCATCAAACACACTTATTTAAAGTCCTCCATTTATATTTATTAATATATTTCCACTTAATTTATCATCCAATGGTCACAAGACACCTACCTCATTTGAATTTTCTCTCATCTCACAAACGTCAATTTTCAACAGATCTTTTCTCATCCAAACCCATGAAAGAGTCACCATAGTCTTGATAAAGTCTTATTTCTCCACCCAACGAAATTCAAGTAAATGTGTTTATCATGAGGAAATTTCATATTTTTTATGAATATTTTGGTTTGTATGATTTAGATATTAAATATTCTAAGGCCGAATGAGAAGGATTTGGCTCTATTTGCAGCAAAATTGCAAGATTCTAATTTTCACTCAAGTATGGTATCCTTTTCTACCTCTTTATAGAAAATTATCTCAATAATTATGAAAACTCAATGAAAGGTAATTATATTCATCATTTCACCATCAAAAATTTAAAAATTCTCAAACAATGTATTTATTAAATGCTCTAGATTGGTACAACTTTATTTCTTCATTTGAAGCTCTAGAAAGGCATAGATTCTTTTATCATGAAAGATCAAGAGAGGCACAAATTTTTTATCATGAAATCTCCAGAAAGGCCTAGATTTTCATAGTATGAATTGTTCAGTAGAAACATTATTTATTTGAAATTTAATTTTCCACCCAAAGTATCACCAAATAAGGTAGAACACCACAAGACAGCTTCCCCCACACAGTTCAACTAGATCTTGTAATTTCACTTCAAGAGCTTGTTGGATAGGGAAAATTGTCTTATAATGTGGGTGACATAATAGGCTATCCATGTATTCTAAGTCCTACAAGGATTAAATGTACAATGTATGCCACAATGAAAAGGATTTCCTTGAAAAGGGTTATTTAAAAACAAATAAATGCCTCAATCATTTAAAACACAAGTACCTCAAATCCTCAAGTTTTGACAGGAAAAAATAAACTTCTAGTAAAATAATGCATGTTCTAGTTATCCTATTAAATGGGTTTAATGTAAATAATAAGAAAAAAAGTTGTTTAGAAGCCTCACGGTAAAGTGATTTCAAATATAAAGACAATGAGATGTGTCATGGGATTGAAAAATTAGATTACTTTTCATGAAATTCCAAAAGATTTTAAGTTTAAAACAAGACATTTTTAGCATTAATTTAAGCTCAATTTCATGGAATATTTTGGTCCACTCATTTACATGAGTTTCAAAATTGGAAATGATAATCATTTCAGTTCAAAGTTTTTGAAAATAAATAAATTTTTTAAAAATAAACACACAAAAATCGACAAAATTCCTATCCCCCACACTTAAATGATGTTGTGTCCTCAATGAATTCTAATGGATTTAACATGTAAGTATATTTTTAATTGAATCACAACAAGAAATAAAGTGGTAAGAATATTTCCAACCTGACTTATTGGTGGTGAAATGTTGTGTTAATATCCTAAGTGTATCTCTTAAAAAAATTCAACCAAAAGTAAAAAATATGTGATATTTATTTAAAGTGATTGAAATAGATATAGCATGAGAAAGGAAGAATAGATCTTGGTTTAATCCCCCAAGTGGGACATAGGGTTTTTACTTCCTCTAGATGGGCAGTTCTAATCATTTATCCCCAATCTAAGGGTGAGTGAAGTTTCTTGCTCAAGAACCAATAAAAATTCTTCATTCCAACATGAAATTATTTCTTTTTATTGAGTACATCATGGATATAGTACACAAAATTCCACCCTCATAATAATGAGATAAAAAATGAATGGTGGTGTAGGATATAGAATGGATCCTCCTCTTTCTTAATTTACACTTGCACAACCTCTTCTTTATTTTTCAGTGGTTTCTCAAGGAATGCTACATCAAATGTATAGTCATAGGGAATTTTAGCATGTAATTACATTCAAAAAAAGTTAAATCATGAAGTATTAATATCAAATTCATCCTTTTAAAAGTAATAACTTATTGTATTGTTTTCATTAGGAAAATCCACTTGGATATCTTCATAATCTCCCTCCAAAAATTGTACATCGTGTTCATATATCTCCATATGTTTCTCATCAGGTGCATATTCTTTTTCTTCATCCTCCTCTAAAGGAATTAAAGTGTTGGATCAATATTAAAATTTAAAATAATTAAAGGAGATACAAAATTTGGTTTCAACAATATTAGAAGATAATGAGTTCATGAAAATATAATCTCCCTATGTTTGTTCAACTTTAGTCTCTTCTTCAGTGGAAATCACCTTTTGGAGTTGATTCCTAGTGGATGGAGTCAGGTAGTCAAGCTCCTCCATCTTTTCTTCAATTTCATTAATGAGTGGTGGACTTTCTTTAACCACTAACTCGGTTTATTTGGAAGTAATAGGGAGATCAATTTGTTCTTCACATTCATGCCAGAAGTCATTAATATCTGGTTGATACCCCACATGTAGCTCAAGCTCTAGTTTCTCTCAGGTATCATGGACATAATCTGTTAGCCTTCCAATTTGTCCCCATAGTCCTTTTATGACAGCTTAAAGTTACTTTACTGGATTTATATTTTACTCTAAATTAACTTATGATTATTGATGTTGCACCTGTGAGTAGTTATTCCATGCAGAATAATAGTAGTTTAGATACATCATGGAAAAAAGAAATATTATCATTTTTTTAATTTTTCTTTTAAAATTCAAAAATACTCAACTATTTTCAATTATATTTTGGCACTACCTCCCCGGAAATGGTTCCAATTTTTATGCATCCTTATCATGTGGAATAAAAAAAATTATATTCCCTAAGTTTATTCTAGTGATTAACCCTTGGAATTATCCCAAAGAGGAGTGCACACAAAAAAAAATTCACTTTTAATTAGAGGGTAAATTGGGGTTGTTTTTTATTTGATTTGATTTTGGAATGAGAAAAAAAAAAGAAATTAATTAAGAAAATGATTGAAAACGAATTGAAAAAACAAGATATTGAAAACTATGATATGAGAAGGGTGATTAGTTAGGGTTCAGTTTTCTAATTGCAATGCTATCATTGTTCTATTTTATTCAAACTTCCTCTGTTAAGTTGTTTAAAGTGAGATTCCATGATCATTTCCTCTCACTCCTTTGGTTGAATGGTGATGGTGAGAGAATACGATAAAAAGATATAATTTTCATCTAATCTTCTTCCATGTGAAATATTATTGTATTAAATTCCCTTAATTGACTTGTTCAATACCCGATCGGGTCTTTTTTATCCTAAACAATCAAAAAACATTAACTAAAATTTTACACGTACTGATCATTATCAAGTACTTCACCAATAAGCTTTGGTTTATTCCATTTTATATAAACCAAAACCTCATATATGGATATAATGATAATTTAGAACAGTGAGAATAAACAATAGAATCAAAAATCAAATATGATCGCACTTGATAACCAAAACCACTATATGAAACTGAAAACAACATTGTAGAAGAGAGATAGAATTTTTATTCAATAAAGTGAATGAACTCAATCATTAAAAAAAAGAAAACAAACACTTCCCCAATCAATCAAATGTTTACCCAACTATAGTAAGGTTAATAGAGATGAATGGGGAAGAATAAATAATTAAAAAAATAAGAATGAGAAAAGATAGAAAAAATAATAAAAGTTGTTGAGCAGAATCTGTTCCCCTAATTTATTCTCCTTTTTTACACAATAATTTTTTGAATGGGCCAAAGTTACCTTATTATAGGATGTTGGAAATTTAATTTTCTATGTGACCAAAACATTTCATACTAATTAGACGCTACTAGAGGAAATTATTGAATTATTATTGACCATTGTTTTTCTTCTCAAAGGTTCTAGGAAGCTTCCTTCAAATTATTTCATTCAAATGACACATTTATGGTCTCATAACAACTTAAATTTTAATTTAAGAATGATTATATGAGTTATAGTTCTATTTCAGGTGGAATAACCTAAATTGGAGTTTTTTAGACCAATTTGTTCTTCTGTTATTGATGTAGGGTCCATGTTGTCCTCCCGAACAACCTTTTAACTTTAATGATTTTTTAGGCCTCAATATGGTCGAATAAGCTATTGTTCCTGACGAAAATTTTTTATATAAATTAAAATTTAATATTAAAAATATAATCACTCAAATTGGATTAATATTTTAAAATTTATTCCCAGACTACCCTTATGATAAAATTATGTCAAAATCCCATATTTAACCAATTTTTATATTTTTTCTCAAAACACACCATAAATCAATAATTGATCCATGTAAGCTCAAATTGATAAATTAAATTCATATATATAATTATTAAAACATTATATCTATCATAATACTACCTCTATTACATACACCATGTAATATGTGGTCTTTTAGGTGGAATTTCGAGTCATTGTCTGATGGGTCAAAAGGGTGTTGGGGATTTTTTTAGGATGAAACTTTTTGTTTTGGACCACCATTTTCTGAAATATGTTAGAGAGGTTCTTAATAAATGCATCAATCATCCAATTTTTTTATGTATGGTAGCAAGAAGTATGGTTGTACTGGAAGGTATACTTGGCACACAATTTCTTCATCTCGATAGATTAGAAGTTAGTTTTGTTGTATATGAGAGTAGTGTGAGGCACCCAAAATCGATGGATGATGTGAGAGCTCAGAAAATAAATCACAGAAAGGGTTTCAACTTATTTAAGGGGAATCACTTGTACCCATTTGGAAAATTTGTCTATTGTAGTCAAAATAATCATGCACTATCGAGTTGATGCTAGTGGGTATATCCCACAACATTGAGTCAACATACTACAAGGGGATAATAATATTTGGAAGTGTGGAGAATATCTAGAAGTTGATTCACAAAGTTATCAAGGATCTAATGTGAATTAAACCTATTGTAGAACACAATGAAATCATGAACCATGGTAATCCAGAAGTATCCTAATCTTCAAAATTGGTGGGAGAGATTATATATTTCTTAACAGAAAACACAGGATCTAGTAGGGGCCTCTTAAATTTCTTATGTTATATCATATCCATGGATGAAATGGAGGATATCTCCCTCAAAACCACGCCTGTAGAGGGTTTATTCAAGGTTATTACCACTTTAGATCATAAATTGTGGTATACACTATAAGATTATCTTACAATCAGCTCGGTATAATGGGATAATTCCATGTTGGAGATACTCGATAAAGGTATTCATCCCATTAGGTGTTTCCTCAAATGTTGGATATATAAGGGTCATGGCATAAAAGTACTGGTATCCAACTCATATACCTATTGGTTGCTATAATCTAAAGAGGCGAGTGTGATGGACCTTAGATGTGACACATAAATGACCAGTTCATTCAGGTAGGGTTCTTTAAGATATGCATCTAAACTTTCCAAATCATGCCTTTAACATTCTATAACTGAGGAAAATGGGTCACCTTCGACTGAGAAGGTAACTAGTCCATCATCTAATTGGTATGTTTCATTAGGGGTATAACCTATTTCTTTTTGATGATGAAGTCACCTCTGATATATTTGATGAATAGATCAGATTCACCCTTTACAAGTAAATAAGGGACATCAATATTGAGGGACAACTTGAGACCAACGATAAGGTCCTGGTACTCTTCCTCGTTATTGGTGTAACTTTCTAAAAATAGGAAATAGTATATCAATACGGCCTAAGTTAGAGTGATTAAGAAAATCCCCAAGCCTACCCTGTTATTCTCGAGGTCATTGTGGCTTATACAAGTAGGAATTCGGGAGGCCCCATAAAAATGTATATTCCAATACAATATATCCAGATCCACATAGGTAATAGATTAATCTGGGAACTCAATATCCAAGGGAAGTTATTTTGTGGATAGATATGAAATCATAAAGTATTCCAGCACCAATAATTTAATGGCCTTCTATGGGATAAACCTAATATCCAACTGCTAGAGTATTACCACCCAAAAATCCAATCATTTCATAATAATAGGTTTATTTGGGATATAATTTTTTTAGAATACTTGGGAAACCCATTGTATATCATTATGCTATAAATAATATTGTAACTTCTAAACTATAAAAACTAATATGAGGAAACTCTTATCGATGGGGATTTATCTGGTCTCCATGTTGAAGAGCATGTGGACAAGATATTATAGGTAGTTTTCCCTACCCTTATTGTTTTTATAGGTTATAAGGGTGGTTACATACTATTTTAGGGCAGTCATATAAAGGACCACTATCTTTCTTAAGATTGGCGACGTCAGATCTAGAGTCTATAGTAAGTGATACTTGATATACTCAAAGGTATTCTAGTACTTCTCATTCCACTGGTAAATGGAACCTTTTTTCATAATCCTTGATAATGTATTACACATGACATTCATATTTTTGATAAATCAACGTATATAGGCTACGTGGCCTTGGAGGCCTTTCAACTCACAAATATTTCTCAAGTGAGGCATTTGATTTATAGCCTTGATTTTCTCTAGGTTAAGTTCAATACCTATGTAACCTACAAAAATATGATAAATTTATTATAGGTGACTCTTAATACACACTTTAGGGGGTTCAACTTCAAGTGTCAAGAGTGGAGGAAGCCGAACACTTTCTCAATATCCTTTATATAGTCCTGATGATGGAGGGATTTGACCACTAGATAATCTACCTAATACTCCACTAATATCCTAAGGATTGTCTTAAATATTTGGTTCATGTACCATTGGTAAGTGGATCCATAATTCTTCAAACCAAAAGGAATCACCTGATAGAAAAAATTTCCTTGGGTCACCCTGAAGGTAGTGGACTCCTTGTCCTTAGGGGAAATCTAGATCTGATTATATATAAAGTATCCTCTCATGAAGGATAGGGCCTGGAACCTATTCATAGAAAAAATAATTAACTCTGTCACTGAAAGAGGAAAATAATCCTTTGTAAAATGTCATTTTTTGTCCTATAATTCAATACAAACTCTGGTCTTCCCATTATTCTTCATAAATAGATAAATATTGGCTATCCATTTTGGGTACTTGACCTCCCTCAAAATGCCGGATTTAATAATCTTTTCCACTTAGGCCTTGAATATAGAACTGTGAGAGTGGTGAATCTTTCTAGGAAGTTGTTTGAACCCATGATGACTCATTGGGAGGCCAAGATGATGAACAGAAACCTGAGGGTATATCCCTTTCATTTCATCATAGCTCTAGGATAATATATTCTGATGCTATTTTAGGAAGCCCATATACTATTTCTACTCCTCTTGGGACATTTCTATTATAATAAGTGTTGTCCTTAGATCTTGCTTGGTACCAAGGTTCACCTAGGTTAGCTCATCAACAGTGGTGGAGACACTCTTTTTAAATGTAGGTGGGGATTCTTCCAAATTCACTTTGACATCTAAGAGAGAGGAATAAAAGGGGGGAGGTATATCTTATAGGCCATTCGTCCTAGGGGGCACTGGTGCCTTCTCTTATGGATAAGAAATCCTCAATATGGGGTTCCTATTTTTCTAAGATTGTGGAAGAGGAATATGTTGAGCTAATTCCTTTCAATTTCTAACTACTAGGTCCACTCCTGATATTGAATCATTGAAAATGATTCCGCCTTTATCAATTCATCCCTACTTTTTAAAACATGGTGGAATGTCATGGTTCAGTGGCCATGGGACAAAACTCATGGTAATTCATAAGAGTAGGGTCTTACAATATCAGTTAGACCTATCCACTATAGGAGTAGGTGGTAATTTTCAAGTTATCCTTTTTCTTGGAAATGGAAAAACAACCCAGAACTCTACTTGTGTGGTCTCTGACCAATTAATTAGGTGGAAAACTCTATCTTTCAATTATGCCCATGGATCGGTTACAGTGGTTGTTAGATCATTAAGTTAAATGATGCACTTAACCCTGTTTGTATGGACATACTTTTCTTCTCTTTTCTAGTAAATAACATCTAGATAACAGTCCTTATAATAGTTAAATGGGGGTTAATCATCCTAGATTACCCCACACTTGATCATAAAGGCAGTAATTAAGGCATTGGTCGCGTGAATAGGGGATTGTTTCATGAAAATGAAGTTAGGGTCTTCCCAAAATTACATTATAGGCAGTATCCTATGAGACAGTCATAAATTTAGTTCTTGATACTAGGCCACTAAATTGAGTCTTCAGCCAAGTTTTTTTCATGGTTTCTTCTCACTCCTATCATATCCTTGAATTTTTAGGTTGGGGGAGTCAGATATGCTTCTACAAGTCTTATCCTATATAATATCTGTATTAGGATGAGGTTGATACTAGAGCTAGTATACACTAGGCTATAGTGGATTTACATGCCATTAAATTGACCTATGATATACAGTGGGCGTATGTTCCTCTTAATGATGACACTCGTATTCTCTATAAAATGAGGTAATGGCTCGACACTCCTCATACTTAGCCTACTCGGTGTAATAATCCTCTGAAGTAACTACCTCATCCACAAACTAAAGGGTAATCTTTAAGTATTTGGTAAGAGAATATCATATTTACGTTGATAGGTAGAGTTCATCGATAATTAAAAGTCTCATGGGTATGCCGATGAGGTGCTTTGGCACATCATACTTCCATTCTAGGTGAATATTTTTTTATATGGAGGGTTGTTCCTTACTATAGGGAATAGTGGATATAATTGGCTGAACTTCTTGGTCCTTGCTAGTACTGGTGATATTCTAATGTTTTATATTTTTTCTACTCTAAAAAACTGATGGATAGGTGTTGTTCGGCTAAGGTTGGTCCCTGGATAGATTTTGTTGATTATGATGTGCTCATGGAAGATCCACATAATTAATCAAAACAGTCAGTATGTGGAGGCATACTTGAAAGTGTGGACCAAGAGGGTTGTTCTTATGAAGCTTTAAGTAAGGTATACCTGGTTTGAATAACTGACATGGTCATTCCTTTAGAAGTAATGTATGCTTCCTCTCCTTCAACAGTGTTTTTCGATGGTACCTAAGGGGTTCACATGACATTCCTCATTGTTAGGCATTATAAAGTGGTCCACTAGATCAGGATCATTCATGGTGGTGTATTCTTTCTCATCCTTGGTAGAAGAGTTCAGGGATCAGTGTATCTTGGTTGTAACTCCCAACTCAGGAGGCATAAAGTTTCTAAGGGTGTTAGTTGGCTTTAATTCTCACGTAGGACTTTGATTCTCCTTATTCCATTGGCTTCAGTACTTTCAAGACTTGGTAGGTTGCGACACATATGTAGAGTTAGTGGCCATAGGAGGTCTAGAAACAAAGGAGGTTCTGTCTTACTCAATTAGGCATGAATAACTCCACATGTATGAGATACTAACTTGTGAGATGACAAGTCATAATACTTCTAAGGCTCTTGGTCGGGAACCTATTTCCACTCACTAGAGTCTTCGTTGTCACTATCGAGGTCAATATAAATATATTCCACCTACACTGGAACATTTCCCAATTTGACTAATCCATTATTTACTTTCTCTTGGATCCAATATTTAAATACAAATCATTCTCTCGTAGTATGTATGAGGATCTAGTGATACGGTCAATGATCAGTGTGAAAAATGAATCTAGACTCCTAAGGTCTCTTGTATTCCAAAAATAGTAGGATTCCCTTTTCTTGGGTGTGGATGAAATATTTGGGACCTGTGAGTCCATGAAGGTATAAGTATATTTCCTCCATTATATGAAAGTAAAACTGGGATTCTTTCCTTATTAGGGGCCAAGTCCATATTCTCTCACTGAGGCAACTACACTTGGAGAGGTTGTGCAGGGTGAGTCTATATTTAGCGAGGCTCATTCGAAAAGGGTACAATTAAGTGTATTAACTCAAGGACAACTTCATGAAGAATAGAGATAATCTCTTCTTTTACGGCCTTATCATAGTATATAGAATGGGAAATGGGAGTGACTATTGTTTAGTATTCTATAAGGATTCTTCTAGACATTGATCTGTTTTAGAGAACTCCTGAAATCCATCTAGGTTGTTCAGGGAGGTTTGGGTAGGGCCCATCTCATTCCATTCATCCTCCATGCACATCATAATCATTGATTCCTGTAAAAGTGGAATGTCAAGCAAATACGTGGGTCCCTTCCAATGGTAAATGAAGTTGGTGACCCAACAATTGGTCCTATGCTTGCATTTAAATAGTTTAGTGATTCTTTTCTTATGCAATGTAGAGATTAATTGGTAGATGAACTATTTACAGAGATCCTCTTAATCAAAAATAGACCCCATGGGAAGCTAACTATACAAGATGAATGTATGCCCTTTCGAATTTGGGATAAATCATTATATCATTTTGAAGTCCTATTGTTCTAGAGTCTCCAACATTAGGTCACACCATGAGGAGAAGTGGTTCAAATGCTACAACAGATCACCCATTTCATTCAGTGAGATAAATCTTGGATTACCAAACTCTGGGGACACTTGAACATGGTTCACCTGTGTACGGTATGACTTTCCTTCAGGTGAAACTATAACTTTTTGTGGTTTTAAAGCCTACATACCAGTGATAAGAGTAGCTATCACATCATCTTGGTGAGGTTTTTGGGCCACAAATGCATTGACGGGATCATTGACTCAATTGAAAACATGACCTTGATGCTGAGGTGGATAATCATGTTGGACAAGTGGGTAAACGACTTGAATCTTGGTCATTTTTTGTATATCCAAGATTCTTACCTGACTGGATTCATGGGTCCACAAATTTCTAATCAGGGAATCAAACCAAGGAGGTCTAGGTGCCCCACTAAAGGAGAGATAGGGTCAATCATGACATTGTCAGGGTCTAGGAACTACTTGGAAATGAGATTAGTTGTGATATTTTTATATTCCCAAATCTCTTAAAGAAAGAAATCCATACTGGGGTCTGAACCAACTTTTAGCATAACCTTAGATGGTTCAGTGGGCTTATCATGTCCCTTTTATTTGTTAACATACTGAAGGGAATGTAGTAATGACTTATTAATCATACTCCAAAGTCCCAATTCTTATCTCTTATAATGATTGTGGATTCCTACAAAGGGATCTTCTTGGTACTTTTTCACCCATTAAGGTGGTTTTTCCCAGTCAATACCAATATCGCTGGCCCAATTTCTATGATCATTTGACGGGTAAGTGGTGAAAAGAATTCTCCATGGAGCTAGTCAGAGAATAACCTTCACTGTTAGTGGATGGGATGGATTGATATTATTGTAATTATCATGGGATAATGATAAAATTAAGGGAATAATACTACCCACATCCTCTGATCCACATGTTTGGAGATACCGCTTTCATTACCTAGTGGAGCATGACAAGGATCTTAACATAGTTTTTTTGGAGAGTCTAGAGAATATCCATATGACAAAGGATGCTATGAAAATGGGTGATCTGTGATCTCAAATTTCTTACATTATTGGTAGATGGTATCAAGGTACTTTTGGATAGCTAGATAGGATATCTAACGCTCATGAAGATGGTGGAATTTTTCCCATATATTCTGGTGAAAAAAACTACCTAGTTCTCAGTGAGGGACTCGAGGATGACAAAATCTAGAGTTTCGGGTGGCCAGAACATGACTGATAGATGGAAAGTGGACAAAATATCCAACAATTAATATTTCTCACTTATATGGGGAGGGTCCTTTTCTTGGTTATCCCAAGCCCTGATTGGAATAGTATGAGATAAGGGTTCCTGGACCAATGCAAACCTGCTTTGTTGTTGATCTACAGGGAGAGGGGTGCTGCATGGGTAAAATATCTACTACATGTTAGAATGTCTCTTGGAGGTAGATCCAAATTCAAGATCATATCCATTTAGGATAAGGTTTTTACTACTTCCTCTTGTGTTAGTTTGGTAACATCCCTTTGAGTCTCAGTAGATTTCCTACCATCATCTAATGGTGCCAACCCAGATACTGACATCTATCCAACTTCTTGAATAGAGGTAGAGAGGATGTAAACCAATGGTGATGAAGATGGTTGCACTATGAATACTTGGAAGGAGGAAATTATTTCCTTCATCTACAGTTATCTTTGTATGGATCTAGTAATATTGTGGACCTCATCTTCTAGAATCATAAGTCTCAAATGATAGGCTTCTACCCCAAACTCTAGAAGCAAGGATGAAAGTTCCCTCATTGATTCATCTGTTAATTCAGAGTCTGAGAGGTCAATGATTACCTAATTCTTCCCAGGGTCCCAAATCTAAGATCTCAATAATTCTTAATTTTTGAGCTATTGATAATATATTGGGTTTCCCACATGTTTTTTGGGGCCTACGACACTAGTAGGGCCTCCACGGTGGACGTTCACCCTCCTAGCTTGAGATGGTTATTTAGAGTAGGGAAAGTTTTTTGGAAATGGGAAGGACCTAAATAATGGTAAGTGGTGGTGTGGGGAGGACCTCAGCATAGGTTTTAAGTGGTGTGGGTACAACCTCTTCAATAGTTTGTGGTGTTTTAGGGTGGATCTCCACACTTGTAGTAAGTGGTGTGGGGAGGACCTGTGCACTGGTTTATGGTGGTGTAGGAAGAAACTATACATTGGTTAATGGAATTTTGGGTAGGACCTCCATAGTGGTTGATGGTGGTGTGGGGAGGGCCTCAACCTTGGTTAATGGAGGTATGGTGAGGACCTCCATATTGGTTGATGGTGATGTAAGGATAACCTCTACAATAGCTGGTGGTAGTGTGGGAAAGACCTATATATTAGTTGATGGCGGTGTGAGGATGACCTATGTATTGGTTTTCCTTATTACTAGATGGATTTTAATAGCTACCCGTGGAAATATAAACTAAGAGAGTACCCCTGGAAAATATGTGATGATGTTGGGGTCCTGATCCCCAGAACGCAAAGATAGATCCATGTTGAGTAGTCTAGGAGATCTGATGGGATGTGCCAGTGGTGTCATGGTCCACTGGAGATATAGAATAAACCTCTTGTTAAGTAATGTTATGGGTTTCACCTTATATTAACCATTGGATGTTATAGACTAGGGCAAGTGAAGCTTGGATGTAGTCAGCCGACTCATTGAATTGTCGGATTAGTCAGTATTTGTGCTGACAAAGCCTTGGGGGAGCCCTCATAGGAAGCTCCTAATGGTGTATGTGATTATTACGTCACAAAAATCCCCCACCTCCTCAGCATATGATATAGATATCATAGTTCTCTAGGTAGAGGCTTCGGAAGTATTTTTCTATTGGAACGGGGAGTTTTTTACCCCTTATCATCCATCAGGGAAGGTAGTGTCGGCAAGACACCGGTGACTCAAGATCATGGTGAGATATATCCCCAGTTGAAATAACCCCTTATTTAATATCGACAAACAAGTTTGTCGATCATAATACTCTAAATTGTATCAGAGGGAGATATAGGGCGTGAGTTCCCAATTATTGAAGGTGTGGTGACTATTATGGTAGGATTATAGTCATTTTAGATTTCTACACCAACATTTCCCCTACCCCTACACCTGTTGTAATTAAGTCAGTAGTTTCATATAGCTTGAGTCTTGTAATGCATTTGGATTGATCCATTAGAACAGATAATGTAATGCCCTTACCCCAGTTACCCAGAGTCGGTGCATTATTATGTATCATTGACATGATCACAAAAGATCAAATCTCGAAAAACCGATTAGTTTAGTATCCTTAGAAATACTAGATACATTCATAAAGTTTAAATTACATCATAAAGTGAAAACTACAACAACATCTTGTCTCCACACTCATATCCCTTTTACTATCCCAATAGGTCATTCATAAAATACTTCTTCACATCTAGGGAAAAATAAAACATAGAAAGGGGTGAGCTCAAATGCCCAGTAAGGATAACAATATAGAGGAAACTTTCATAAATAAACATAAAAATTTAAGGCAATGTATAACTAAAACAAAAACCTTTCAAACTTGAACTTCAGCATAAAATGGAAAAGATAAAATGAAATAATTCCATTTACTTATTCACATGGATATTCTACTAGTTGAATAATCACATACAATATCAATAACCACTTTCATTATGATGGAATGCATAATGCCAGACTATCATAACCACATAGTCAAGGCCTTGTGCCAAAACTACAAATAAGATTTTGTCAAGGCCTTGGGCCAAGACAATAGTTTGTCCCATGAGACCTACTAATGCATCGAGGAGATATAGCAGGCTCCACCCATCACTTATTAAGTCTAATTCATTCCTCATATGAACAGGTTTAAACATAATATAAACATTCGTATTAAAACTAGCATACGAAATGTCAACAATTTCTCCATAAACCATGAATGGTGTAAAAATAACACATCCACAATCAAACATATCATAAAAACTTCAATACAAAATTTAAGTTTTGTATCATAATAAATCAACTTCAAATAATCTTAAAATCCATCAAAAGATGTTGACATAGATGAAATCAAAACTATTTGAGAGAAATATTTCTTTTTTAAAATCATTTAAAAGTCACATAATTATAAAATAAAACATTTCTTTGAAAATATTCTTATAAGATTTTAAGGTAAGATTTTATGATTTTATAATGGTGGAAAATAGCCGCACCCACCGTATAAGTTAAAAAAAGATATTCTTACTTTAATTCTGTCGAAAAGGTTAAAAAGGACCTTGTTTGGAAAACTGAGGAAAGATTCATTTATAAACATCTTATAAAAAGTAAACAAGGGTATAAATGACTTTATCCCATAGTATATAAAATAGTAAGAATGATTTGAAATATACTTTTAAGAAACATGGATGTGGTTGATAAAAAGGTCCCAGTAGATAATTACATATAAACAACCTTGGATAATGAAGAGATTGTGAAATAAACGCTTACCTTGTACTTTTCCTTGGTTTAGGGTAGGTTAACCTCCTGTATAATGGAGAAAAAATTGTTATTAAATTATAAAATAATCATATACATTAATATTATATCATATATGATCTTTTAACATTGCTTTGTTAATAATATCTTAGTATTATTGTCATTTTGGGTGTTAACTTACTCGTTTTCTTTTATATGTTTTGTTACATAAGCCATATTTGTTATGAATAGGTTGTATCTTATTCATATAGAGAATGATATCAAGTCCTTAAACATTGTTTTTAATCATCAAATTAGAATTAGACTTGAATGGATAAGATGGAGAATGAATCTCATCGCGTTCATGGAGACGGTAGTCCGTACATACGCACGAGCGATAATATCATTATTTTGATATTAAAATAATATATAATTGGATGGTATATAATATATACAGAATCATTATGATGTTATATTTATTATTTACATGAATTACACATCATTATTATTCCCATCCAAATAATAATGTATTTAATAACAATTACACCACGGCGTGGACACGGCAAGCCATACGTACACACGTATGGTGACATGTCATTCAAAGGATGGATAGAATACTGAATATGGTTGTACCATAATTATAATAACATCACAGTATATATAATATACTAGATTTATTATTTTATAATTGAAATAACAAATAAAGAAGAAGTTGAAGAAGAAAGGAACTTGAAAGAGGGTGGTGAAAACATTACCTCTTCTTCGGGTTCTTCCTATTGATTTGATCAAAAGGGCTCCTTAGGTTGGATTCCTGATCAAAATAAGGCCTCTAGGTTGAATTTTGGGAAGTTTAGAGAATAATTGGGTAGGGGTTTTTCAAACCAAAAGGCTTTGAAGGTGTGAAGAATTGGTTAGAAGTGGTGTCCTTTTATAAGGGGGAGGAGGGGCTCTTTAGGAAAAACTTAAAGTATTATTTTATAATAAATTAATATTGAGTTTCTAATGGCTCCAGAGTGTATTATTCAAAGTATAAAGTGGTTATGGATCTGAATCCTTTCAACCAATATATTTAAGATAATTTTGGGTCATTATATTAACCTTATCTTTTAGATTTAACTCTTAGTTAATTAGTTTGACATTTACCATGTCACTTTGTATTTTTATATTATATAGTTAATAAACATACTAAATGCATCCAAGAGACCCAAAAGTGGTCCATTAATGATACACCTATCATGATATAAGTCCTTTGGCTGAACCTTAGATTTTTAAGAATAGAATATCAATTAACAATATAATATTTGTTTTAAAAACTCATTTATGCCGATTTTGACACTATTCAATAATTGATTTTTTTTATAGTCTTAACAACTTTATTAATTAAAATAAAATTAATTTAAGCAATCCTAACATGATATTAACCAATAAAATTATTTTGTTCCATCAAAACGTTCAAATTATATTTATTTTAACTTTTATAATACCAATTATTTGATTCTTTCATTAATAAGGAAAATACTGCATCATTATTGTGTCATAAATAAATTTAATTATTAAATGTCTAAAAATTATAAATAAAATACCATTATGTAGGAAATCATTTTATCTTTCTAATGAATATTTATAATCGAATTTATATTATGTATAACCCTATATTAAAATTGTTTTAGTAATTAAACTTTAATTTTAACTCTTCTTTGAATTAAATAATAATTAATGTCCTAATCTAATCCATGTGGACCTAAATGATAATATTTTATTCCTAAGGTTGTCTTTGGTCGAGATACACTTTTCCAATAGAATTAGAACATATTTTATGGTAATATTAATATCATTTTTACCCTTAATTTCCCTATTTAATTTTAACAGTGGTAAATAAAAGTAAAAAGTTATTATTCACCAAAAATTATTTTCATCTCATTGAACCACATTTTACTCCTTGATATTAAACATGTCTCTCGGATTTTTGAAATTCCACTCACAGAAGCGGTAAAATTAAGTTTTATGTGAATTTCCAAATTCTCCTAGGATGTGGGTAAAAGACGGTGAAAAGTTCAATAAAATTTTTATATATCTAAAATTATTCTAAACTAACTTCAATGAATTACATTGAAATTATATAATTATTATGTATATATTTTGACCTTAATTAAATTTAAATAAAATAAATAATTATTTAAATAAAAAATCAGTTTTAAACTATAACTCAGTGTTTTTTCACTATTCATCAAAAATTGAATGTTTTCAGAAAAATACCAAAAATTCACCCTAAGCTAATTTTGATATTCTGAATCCAAAAATGAATTCCATTTTGTAAGATATGATTTATAAAATTTCAAAAATTGGGTATTACTATTCATAACGGCTAGTTTGATTGGTTGTTGTAAAGACCCGTAAATTTCAAGGAAATTTTGTTTTCTTAATTTTCTTTGGAATTTTACAAGGACGCAGTTTCTAACGGCACGTGATTCCGAGGCCCGGTGTGCCCGGAATCATTTTCCGAAGTTTGGCTTGGGTACGTTCAGTGAATGAACAGGCGGGTTTTTCTAACTTTTGAACCAGTGCTCGGAATCGAATTCTGAGGGCACTGATGGAATTGCAGCGCCGGTACTTGCTTAGAAACGCCTCTTCCGGAGTTGCATTTGCTCGGGTGTGGTTTTTAATTTTTGGGGTTAAGTGAAAAAAATAAAATAAAGTGGTGCGACAACTTTATTTTATTTCACTTAAAGCCACTTAAATCCACTTAAAGCTACTTAATCTAAGTTCAAGTGGATAGGGTGGAACCCAAAATATCCTACCCTCTAGGTGGGATATTTGTGAGGTGGGACCCGCATGATCCCCACCGTTTCTTTTCCCCTAAGTAACGCACCCGCGAAAAAAAACTCCTCTTTAATGAAAGTCAACTGGTGCGTTTTCTAAAACTCTTAACGCCCCTATGAAATGGACAGTTAAGTCGTTAACATTAATTCACCGAATTAATGGTTCCTTTCTTAACAAGTTTTCAAACTGTTGGCATAACAATAAAATAAGACCAACACCCTTTTCGTTGAGGGGTGGCTTGTTGAGAGGATTTTGGAGAAACTGTATCTTCATCATCCTTCATGAAGAACGTGAAGAACGTGAAGAACTCGAAGAACTCCGAACCCTCAGAGATCGACGACGAGACGCCGTGTACAGCGACGCCGACGAATCTCCTTCCCCGAAATTCTTCTGCGACGATTCTCCTCCAGCAACGAGTCTTCGATCAACCCGTGAGGTTGGGATTATGGAACTTTTTAATTTCCTTTGTGGATTATATCCTTAACATGGATTTAATTCGTGAAATTAAATCTGTGTGTTTTCTTTAACCCTTGGAGATCGTCGACGCGACGATCCTCTTCTTCCGCGACGGTCGATTCCGCGAAGAACTCTCGTTCGACGACAACGACGAGGTAGGGGTTTTGATTATTTAAATATTTGTGATTTTTACCCACGACGTTTGATTATAAAAAATTGTTTGGAGACTTTTAAAACCGCTAATGCAGTGGGTGCGGACTAACGAACAAGTCCGAACCCACCGCCCCTTTCGTTTTTGGTGTGAGAAATGGAGGACGTCGACAAAATCAACCGCACGGGTGATGCAAGGTTCTCGCAGTGAAGGACAGACCCCGGAAGGCCTGTTGGCGAAGACGGCGTGTCTTTCTGACCACCGGAACGTGTCCAATGGCCCGCAGAGCAAACTGCCGGCGCACCTCGCCGGCACGGTGGCGCCGGCGGAGGAGAGCGGCAGTGCCCGGCGTGCCGTCTGGAAGAACCGCCGCGACTTCAGCCGCGGCGGCGGGCCGGCTGTCCTGCGACCTCGCGGGATCGGCGAAGAAGGGACGCGGCCTTGTCGCGTCCATTGGCGAGAGGCGGCCCCCCACGCGGGGCTGCGGAACCATCAAGGGGGCGGCGCCCCATTTGCACCCGCTCGGCCGTTACGGCCGAGCCGCCAGGCGGCCGGGTCGCGCCCGTGCCGGCCGGGCCGGGTCGCGCCCAGGCCGGGCCAGGCCACGACAGAGAAGGTCCAGGTCATCTAGGAGCGGATGAGGATAGCTCAGATATAACATCCCGTCTTTTTATAACATAAACTTTCATTACATTCCACAAAACTGAGGATCGTTAAGGTTTAGTGTCTTGGAAACAAGGATCATAATACATAAAAAAAAACATAAAACATTCTTCTTAAACACTTGAAAGGCTTCTCCTTTAGTTCATCCTATGTTCATTATGCATCTCATAACCTGGGGACATACATCAAAAGAAAGGGTGAGCAGAAGGCCCAGTAAGGGAAACAAGAGAAACATTTTACAAGTGAACTTGAGATACTTCAATAAGGACATGAAAAGAACTTTAAGGCATGAGAAAGAAATCATGAGATACATCATAATAAAAATAACATTTTTCATAACTTGAAGATGTTGATGAAACATTTAATATTGACAATCGTTTCGTTTCACCAAGGTCCATCCCCAAGGTGTCGTTAAAATTTACCAAGGTTATTCACCAAGGCGTCGTTAAAATGGTCATCTCTAGAGATTAAGTCTTTACCCAATGCATTGGAGCGCTATCAGGGCGCACCCTTAAATTTGCCTTTATTATCATGTGAGTCACATATATAATCATCAAACATTTCATAAATAACCCATATAGCATAAAATAAATGGGTTTCATTTCATAATCATAGCGTTTTAAAAACTGCTTTAAAGACGCGATCTTTACATTACTTTAAACCCACGGAAAGGGAAAGCGGGTATCATGTATGTAAATACCAGAATTTAAAATAGAAAATTTTCATATATATGTGAATACCCCTGTAGAAATAGGAGATTTGAGTATTCACTTTATAACATAAAATAATTTTGAGAAAAGATAGGCATTTTGAGACGAAAATTCTGCAGCATAACGGCTATGTTACAAGGTTTTAGAAAACTTTGAAAAGAGAGGGAACATGGGTCGAACAATCATAATTGACCCATAAAACAGTAGAGGGACAGAATAAGAAGTATATATGGACATGGTGATGCAATTTTAAGGACATACCATTTGAAATGAAAAAACATGGAAGGAAGACAAAAATTTGATTTCTCTTATGACAATTCGGCAGCCTAACGACGTCACTTAAGCTTCAATAAAAATGAATTGAACAAATCAAATAGGGTCTCTCATCATATAATCATAAGAGATCAGTATGATAGATATAGAGATCATACCCCAACATAATAAAAAGAGACTTGAAAGATTTGACATGAAAATCGAACTTGAAAAATGAGAAGGGTGAAAGATTCACTTAAACATTCAGCAGCCTAACGGCGTCACTTAAACTTTCATAAAACGAAATGATGAGAGTAAGAGGGGATCTCTCATCATATAAACATGAAAGGGAAGTAAGAGGAATATAAAAGAACATACTCTCACATAAAAACATGGAGTATAAAAGGAATGACATAAAGGAGGTTACATGAAAAGAAAGAGAGGGGTCGGATCCCTTACCTTAAAATGTGACTTTTGAAACTCAAAGGATTGGACCTTGAGGGCTTGGGGGCACCTTGGGAGGACTCCTTGGAAGGTAAGAAGATCAGAACTTCGTTGGGGGAGAGTTGGGAGTGAAAACCAAAGGAGGAAAGGGTAGGTATTTATAGGGAAAGTGAGGGGACAAGGCATTAATGGCCAAGGGACACCTCACATGTGCTTTTCTCAAACCCATGTGCTCTCCCTTGGCATTTATCAATGAGTTAGGCCACATGGGGCCCCCAAAACAATAATTCATCACCCTTGGCCGCCCAACCCTCAAAAGATCTCATGACATCATCATGACACCGTTATGATGTCATTAAACATACCAAAACCCTAAAACTGTAATTTTACTATTCACTGAAAATTCAACTTTCTCAGAATAATCCCAAAATTTCACCTTAACCAAATATCAATGCTCTGATTTCAAAAATTAAATCCATTTTATAAAAAAAAATTTCTAAATTTTTTTAATTTAATTTTTAAATAAAAACACTATTCATCGAAAATTCATTTTTTTCAGAAAAATCCCCAAAAATTACCTTAACATAATATCGATGCTCTGAGTTCAAAAATAAAGTCCTTTTTATAAAAATAATTTTCTAATTATTTTTAGTTAAATTTTTAATTAAAAAACACTATTCATCCGAAAAAACTAATACTTGACTAATAATTTATGAAACCGTTATTTACCCATTTTATTGAATCACATTACTGAATCTAGGTGTCTGAATTATATTAAAACTTTCTTTGAGTGAAATTACTAATCCATTTGGTCACATTACTAATCCTAAGCGTAAAATCACTATTCATAATTTACTATTCATTAAAAATTAAGTTGATCTTATTAGACTCCAAATTCCTTACTGAACACTTTTGTAGAAGACCATTTTTTGAAAATCATTACACATCATTAGTTATTTAGGGTTTTCATAATTATTTTAAAATATCCTTTTTTCGAAATTCATCAATAAAATACATTCTAAAATTATCTAGACATTTGAAATTTCACAAACATCACTAAAGGAAGAAATCTCAATTTATTCACCCAAAAGGATTACACAAGGAAGCTAGGGTCTCGTCACATATCCCCTTATAACACTGGCATAAGACCTAAGTGTAAGGTGTGCTATGGTGAGAGAATCTGAGGGAGGCTCAGATAACATTGCCCTAGTAGTAATCTCTACTAACTTGAACTTCTCCCGTAGGCATTTCCGTTCAAGCTTGACACGCTGGAGTTCGGCTTGGGCTTGGTCCAAAGCGAAGCCCACAGATGCTACCTCCTTCCCAAGCTCTGATAAGTGGGCCTCATAAGGGTCGAGTCTACTGGATGAAGCCATCGACTCCTCTTTCTGCATTAACCATTAACATCTTATTAAATCAATAAGAGTAAGTTAATATACTACTCAAAAAGATTGGGTCGTTACATCAGAACTGACAGAAGTCTTATGCTGACAGGAGGTGGAGGCCACTAGAGTTCGAGGATGGCGACCACGTCTTCTTACGTGTCTCACCTCAACGTGGATTACGGAGATTTGGCCGAGGCGGAAAGTTGTCTCCACGCTTCATCGGACCATTCCAGGTCCTCAGCAGGATAGGCGAGGTGGCTTATCGCCTGGCTCTACCACCTCAGTTGCACTGGGTGCACGACGTCTTCCACGTATCTCAGCTGAGGAGAGACGTGCACGACCCGACGCATATCATTGACCATGGGGAGCTAGACGTTAATGATGGGGCGACTTTTGAGGAGGTCCTGGTAGAGATCAAGGATCGACAGGAGCGGGTCCTACGTGGACGATCGATTCCTCTAGTGCACATCAGATGGAAGCCCGGGAACCTCCAGGAGAGCACTTGGGAGCGGGAGGCTCAGATGCGTGCTCAGTACCCACATTTGTTTCCCTAGCTTATGATTATATCTTTCCTTTGTGGATTACCCTTTTGGATTCTGAGATAACTTCAGGGGTATCGGGGTCCCTACTGAGTAGCTTATACTCACCCCTACACGGGCTATGCCCGCACTACATTGTGTTGGTTTCAGACGACGGACAGCGCTGATCGCGGTTGAGGCTTGCGGAGCAGGACGGTACCTGGAGGTGGACCACTAGGTGGGACGTACTCGGAGCGGTCGGTTGGACCCGAGGAGCAGTGGAGGCTATCTATACTCACCCTTTAGGTGGGACCTCCAGTGGGCGGCTCGACACTGCGGCTTTACTTTTCAGTTGTTGTTTTTCCCTTTCGAGTTGTACTTTACTTTCAGTTTAGGTTTGTATTCTGACCCAATTACATTTCCTCACATACTGTTGTACCAGTTTTTACTTAGTGTTTACTTCTGCCTGCTTCATCTGTGGTGTTGTGGTTTACTTTACAAAGGCAATGCCTTACCTTTTTCTGGGATTTACACCTTGGTGCTAGTCACCAGCACTTGGCCTATGGAAGGCGGGCTTGGGGTAGTCACAGTACGGGCCCCGAGGACGGTTCGTGACAAATTGGAATCAGAGGAGTTCGGTTCTACCGCAGACTCTAATCTTTCTTCTATGTGAAGCAATAGTGTTGAGCATATTGAGTGTGGTTATCATTCTAGGGAGTCCAGTGTTGGTGCGGCGGCCGACATATCCGTACACCAGGACCCTGACTTCTGATTTCCGACTTAATGCATGAAAACATTAATTGCATGTGTGTTTCAAGTTTTCTTTATGATTACTTGTGTCAGCTCACCAGTATACTGTTCTAACCGTGGCACACCTGTTTCTATTCAGGATGGCCCCACGATGGCAGCCAGCTAGGGTTTCGAGAGTTGAGCGTGACGAAAGCCCGCCGAGCGACGAGGCCTCGGTATAGGGCCCTTTGACAGCTGAGGCACCGGCGGTACCTCTACCCGCCGAGACACCGATGCTTCCAGCCCCAGCCACTGACGATGCACGTCGCCTTAGTGCACTGCATGAGTTCTAGCGCCAGCGACCACCTAGGTTCCATGGGGAGAGGGACCCCCAGGCAGTCGAGGACTGGCTGGAGGCAGTTGTATGAGTTTTCAGGCTAGTGAGGACACCAGTAGACCTCATGCTGATCCTCGTAGCGAGCCTACTGCACGCAGCAGCATGCCGATGGTGGAGCTTGATGATCCAGGTGCACAATGAGGCATCTCTCCTCTGGATATACTTTGAGGGCCTCTTTTACTCAGAGTTCGTCCTGGACTCCCTCCGTGCGGTGCGTATCGAGGAGCTTCTTCAGCTGCGGCAGGGCAGCTTGACGGTCGCCCAGTATTCGACGAGATTTACCGATCTCTCGCGTTACTCGACATACATGGTGCGGGACCCATTCTTCTGGGCCCGAACCTTTGAGCAGGGATTGAGACATGAGATCAGGGCATCGCTGATCTCCCTCAGCATTCCGACTCAGGCAGGAGTACTGGAGCGAGCCCTTTTGATCGAGAGCTTCCTTGATGAGCCTTCATCAGCAGCGAGACCTACCGCGGGGCAGCACGTAGCAGAGTCTTCTGCAGCAGGCAGTCGACGGATGACTTAGGGGTCTAGGCAGACCAGACCCTCACATAGATTACCTCAGGAAACTGGCTCAGCAGTGCAGGGCACACAGCGTGGAGCCAGTCTTTTGAGAGGCAGTCAGTGCTACACATGCGGCGGGCAGGGCCACATGGATCGTGACTACCCGACCCACCGTGCCGAGGAGCAGCAGACGGTTGAGGGGCCACCCAGGCAGAGGCAGAGGGTCGACCATGGCGGTCTACAGGGAGGAGTCAGACGAGGCATAGGAGCTGGTCGAGCAGCAGGTGGTGGGCGACACTTTTAGGTTCTACCACCACCACCACCAGGAGGTCCACCCCGACCACAGGGAGCTGGCGGGCAGAGATAGGCACAGCTCCAGGCAGCGAAGGCCTACGACCACAGTGCGCCCGAGATGATTCGAGGTACTATCTGTGTCTATTCCACCCTTGCTGCAATTCTTATAGACACAGGAGCGAGTCACTCTGTCATAGCCGCTGCCCTTGTTCGGAGCTCGGAGATTCTGACAGAGCGGTTGAGGCTTGCAGAGCAGGACAATACCTGGAGGTGGACCACTAGGCGGGACGTACTCGGAGCGGTCGGCTGGACCTGAGGAGCAGTGGAGACTATCTGTACTCACCCTTCAGGTGGGACTTCCAGTGGGCGGCTCGACGCTATGGTTTTACTTTTCAGTTGTTGTTTTTCCCTTTCAAGTTGTACTTTACTTTCAGTTTGGGTTTGTATTCTGGCACACTTACTTTTTCGCACATACTGTTGTACCAGTTTTTACTTAGTGTTTACTTCTTCCTGCTTACTCTATGGTGTTGTGGTTTACTTTACAAAGGCAATGTCATCCCTTTTTCTGGGATTTACGCCTTGGTGCTAGTTGCCAGCCTCTAGCCTATGGAAGGTGGGCTTGGGTTAGTCACGGCACGGACCCTGAGGACGGGTCGTGACAGTTGTGGTGTGTGTTAGAACTCGAAGTTGCGTATAACACACGCTACTGTATTATTCAAAGAGAAGTGTACTGAGGAAGCTTGGGGTGTTACAGATAAAGTGATGGTGATTACCAATTCCCCAACATCATCCATTCATCCAAATACAAAGGATGGATCCATGCTGATGATGTCATGGACCAAATATGCCCAACATTATCTGCCATGAATCATAGGAGAGTTTCAAGCTGGGACTTCAACTTTCCTAGAGGGACATGAAACCAAATATCTAGATATAGTGACATGAAAATCTATTGGTTACAAATAATTAATAATCTATATATTTAAATAATCTTAGTTTCATATTGGGTTCATAATTTTTGTTTTTGATTCTTTCCACTAGGACCATGCACCATGCATGATTGTACCCTGCATTCCCACTTTCTAAAGGTGAATGAGTTCCATCACTTTAATTGGATCTGTCTAGTCCTTGATCAAGACAATATGATGGTTTTTTGGTTAATCCTTCCATGTATTCCTCATTCGATATCATTACTTATTTTGGTTCTCCTTTATAGATTTAATTCATGTTTATTAAACTCGTTCTTGATGATATCTCATAGTGGACACCAGTTAATTACACTGCTTTTGTCTTGATAGGATAAAAACATTAATTCAGAGGAGGTAGTAGCATTAGGAATGTCTCGGCACTTCTCAACATTGGGTATGTTAGAAACCTATAAAGTCTACTCCTTTTTAATTTAGAGTCATCTCATTTGAGGCATCTTAGGAACAAACCCCAATGAATCCTATGACAGTCAAGAGATAAACACCAGGAGCATAAGGCTTTCAAGTATTTTTAACTCATGCGTCCCATATTTATTGTAACACCATGACCCCATTTCCTCAAAGCCAGTGCATTATTCTATTATATTGGAATGATTACAAGAAATTTGTATCCCAAAGGACATGGTTTTTATTAGTTTTGTAAAATCGGATACATACAGAAGTTCAACATTACAACTTGAAATGAGATACAATATATAATATCCATTAGTAACTCCCATAACTCCAAGATTATCCATGCAAGTCATTCATAAAACACTTTATCGCATCTTGGGGAAATATAAAACATATTAAATGGGTGAACTCAGATTCCCAATAAGGGTAAATAATATAGTGTAACTAATCATAAACATAAACACTAGGCATGATGAATAACTAAAAACACATCCCTTTAAAAATAAACTTGAGAATAATATGGAAGGAATAAAAACTGATTAAATAATTCCATAAAATAAAATCATGTATATTTTACTAGTTGAATAATCACATGGAATATCAATCACTAGTTTTATAATGATGTAATTCATAATGCTGAACATCATAATCCTTCTATTAAGGCCTCATTCCAAGACCCCACATAAACCGGTAAAAACCCAAACTAGTTTGTCTAATTAGACCTACCGATGCATCGAAAGGCTATATTGGGCCCCGCCCATCACTTACTAAGTAAAATATATTCCTATTATGAAAAATTTGAAACCTAAACAACATAAACATTCGTATTGAAAAACTAGCATACAAAATGTGAATACTTTAACTATATCCCATGAATGGTATCAAATTAGCACATCCACAGTCAAACTGATCATCAAGCCTTCAAAAACATATGGTAGATGATATCATAATATATTAACCTCAATTAATTACAATATTAAATAATATATGTTGACATATGTGAAGATAATTTTAAATGAGACCATTGAAAAGATCATGAGAAAATATGCTTTAAACATTCCAAAGTGTCTCATACCACTTTAAAACATTCAAATTATAATCCATTTGAATATTAGGATAATAAAGAGACTCTTGATATGATATAAAAGGGCATTAAATACACCACATACAAAGAATAAGTATTGAACAAGGCATATATCTCATAAAAGTTAAAGTGATATGAGAAAAATCCTTTTTACTTTGGAAAGAAGAGTTCTTTTAGAAAATCATTTATATTTGTTATAAAATCATATTGTAAACATTTATATCCCAAAAATGAAAAGGTGAGGACTTTGAAACTTTATTTTAGGCATAAATTATGTCCCAATAAAGTGAAATCATGCAAAATGTGTTTTTAAGAAACTTTAGAAATAAAACATTTTAGTGCGGTTTTGGGGAAATATTAAATAGATTCTAAAGCTGAAAGGAATGTTTGATTTCATAAAACCATAAATGAAAAAATATAGTTTCTTTCATGATAAAATTAGTGATTTTAGAAATATAATTATGCATTAAAATATATTATATAGCTCTCTAGAAAATGGGTAAGAATTCAAGAAGTTCCCTTGAATCATTCTTGTTTATTGAGAAGAATTGAGAAGGGAACCATTTTCAAACATACAATTATCATAAAATAAATATTAAATGATCTGAATATATAATTTTGGAACATATAAATATTATATAGAATAATTAATCAAAATTAAATAAAACATTACATTGGGTTAATGATATTCAAAGAATAACCTAATGGAAAAATGAATGTTTGGGTGGAATCCCTTACTAGTTTGTAATCAATCGAAACATATGCCCAAAAATTAATAATCATAAAATGATACATTGAATACCATTAAAATAAATATATTAATGGTATATTACATCTATGGGTAGTTTACATACACCATACACAACAAATATTGGTGAATAAGGGATATCTCGCAAAAATGGAAGTGAGATGAGAAAAACCTTACTACTTTGTAATCAATTGAATCGTATGTCCAAAAATTAACAATCATCCAATGAGTAATTAAATACCATGAATATAAAGAGATTCATGATATTATATATCAAATTTTAGTATTCATACACCACATACAAGAAATAACTAGTGAATAACTGAAATCTTATGAAAATTAAAACTGTTTCATGAACATATTTGAAGAATAATTTGAATAATTAAACATCGTTGTCAATAAAGGTTGTAAATTGGCACCTCACAGATGATGATTTCGTTTATAAAATAAAATAGGGAGAGTAAGGAGATTTATAATGGTTATTAAATTAATAGGATAAAATTCCATTATATAGATGATACTGGATTTATCATCATCAGTTGGACAGAGGAGGTTAGTAGAGAATTAGAAAAGAAGATATGTTGAAATGAAATTAAATGAAAAAGGAGGAGGATTTACCTCTGGAAATAACCTCCTTGAGAAGCTCCTTAAGGGAAAGTGTTTTGGTATTTTGGAAAGACCAAGGGCTCATGGACATGTGGAGGGACTATGGAAGAGTATTTTGGCATAAATTTTAGAAGCTTCAAAGCTTATAGTAGTGAAGAGAAGAGGGGGTGAGGGGTGGTTTTTATAGTGGAGAAGAGGAGGGGTTTTCCATTATTTTATTATTTTGGCTCAATACTATGAATAGTCTTGATTCATGTGACTAGAAAAATAATAAGTGCATTTGAGTTCGAACCAATGGCCATTTATATCATCCATGACTCAATTATGAGGCATAAATTCATTTATTTAGCATATTTCGTAAATTTTTGAATTTCAAAATTCACCAAAAATTCAAGTATTTCCTAAAAATATCAAAAATTCACCCTAACCATTTTTCAATGTTTATAATTAAAAAATTGACTCAATTTCATCCAAATAATTTTATAAATATGTGAAAATTAATTTTTAAATAAATCATTATTTAGTTGAAATATACGAATTTTAAATTTAAAACTAATTTTATAATACTTTAAAATTTTAATTGAGGTCTCATAAATTGTCTGAAAATCATAGGACAACAAAATATTTATTTATGAATAAATTTTATTAAAATTATTTTTATTTTAAATAAATTTATTAATTTAAAATTGTTATTAAATATTTATTACTCGCAAAAATACCAACACTTAATTATCAATTTTTAAAACATTCACTCTCATTTATAATGTGCCTAAATTTTATCTATAATTTCATGGGTGAGGTTACTATTCATAAGGTTCAAGTTACTATTCACCAAAAATTAAGTTGATCCTATTAGACTCTAAAAAACTTACTGATCGCAACGGTGTATATCTATTTTTCAAAATTCAAATCACAGAAGTGGAAAAATTGTGTTTCATGGATAGGTTATAAATATCTTGTGTAAATAATTATAATAAAAAATTGTTTTTTTCATAGAGACTTTGTGTTGTGTGAATTACATGCTATATTTATTTTTAAATTCTGAGGGTGTTATATTTATTGTATGGGGTAGAGATTCTATATTATATCACAAGTTTAATATCTTATGAAGATGGTTAGGTGGTCAAGTGTGTCCCTGGGGGGAGATGATACACTTGGGGTTTTATGGAGTGTGTCCCTAGGGAGAAGATTTCACACTTGGGGTTTTTGTGATGTCTAGATTGAACCTCGTGGAGGCATCTTACATACCCTATCAAAAAATAGGTATCAAAACCCACATAGTTCAACACTGTAGTTTAAGGTTGTGTGAAAATACCATTATATGTAATTTAACATCATGTATTAAGGATTCTAATGTCATAGAAGTATCATAGATGAGGTAATGTGTGGGGATTAGGCATGAAAGCTTCCTGGTGGTTTCGTCCAATGCATGGGGAGGTGGTGGAATCCCATGATGATCATAAATGTGGAATCTTATTTTCATCACATAGGATAAATCTATAGTTTAACATCATGTTCTAAGTATGTTGTCATGCATTTTAACATCATATGATGAGGTTGTGGAGCTACGCAATTTTACATCTTTTAGCTCTAATGTGGATGGGGTTTACACTCCGAGGGGGGGCCATTCCAAAGAAATATGAATATCCAAAAAAATGACTCCCTATTGAGAGAGTTAAGGTGTTTCCCTCTATGATGCCACTCTTAGGGATTACGTGTCCACTTACCATGTGCCTCTGGGTAGGGCATGGCATAAACACTGCCATAGAGGAGTGGTAATCAGGGATCCTGGTGATAGGGTTTCTATGCTTAGGAGAAAAAGGCATTAAGGTATCTATATTTAGAAGAAATAGGTAGGTTAAAGTCCCAAGACACACTTTAAGTAAAGTGGGTGGACACAAGGGTAGGTGGTACTAGTCACATGTATATTTGGGGTTTGGTTGAACTGTTTTTAGGTAGGTATAGGGGTCCTAGGAACTTGACTTTTCTGAAAGATTATTGGATGAAGGGACATACCATGGAGAGTCCTCGAGTATGGGTTTTGAAAAATTTTGGGTTTCACAAAATTTTGGGGCTTTTAGAAGGATAGGGGTCTCACCTGGGTCAGTAGTCTCATGAAAGAATATGTTTCAATAAATATGGTGACCCTATATTAGAGTGAATTCTTGGTTCCCATGGGGTTGGATTTGAAAAGGATAATTATCTCAAAAAAACTAAGAGCTACAAGGGTATTTCTTCTTACGTGAAGCCCATGGAACTTCTCAAAATGAATCTCTACCATGGGTTGAGGTTCTAAAAACCCATGGGAGGTGGTTTTGAAAATTATGGATACCTTTGGAAATCAATATCCTCTCCCACTAGTGAAGCTTCTAAGTATCACAAATTTAGATATTTTTTCAAAATTTAAAAGTTTTTGTTCCATTAAATGCCAGATATAGTGGATATTTATAGTCCCAATGGATGAAAGGGAAAAAATTTCATGAAAAATGGAGTCCTTCACAAAAGATTTTGAGCTTCACGAACTGACAGGGTTCTGTGAACCAGAGTTAAGATACATAAAGTTTACCACCTCAAGCATCACGTGGTTGGGGAACTTCATGAGCTAGATTTACACTGTGCAAAGTTTACCTCCTCATGATTCACATGGATAGGGACCTCTATGAATTGTAGTCATTAAAAATCTTCTAAACTTCACAAACCAGTCCCTTAAGTGGATTTTTTGGATATTTTGGCCCGAATTTGTTTTGAAACGTCCAGCCCTATGCATATTTCAGTATCAAAAAGAATATATTTTATTATTTAAATTGTTATATTTTGAGTAGATTTATTAGTATTGTTCTTTTATAATTTAATATTTACTAACATCAAAATTATTAAAACTTTTTTTTGGTATTTAATGAATCATAATTAATTTTTGAGTATTTATGGATTCTATAGAACTAAGAAGCATTATAAAATTTAAACATTTGAATTATTTCATGATATTCATGGGATTTATTGACCTATTATTATGAATTCTGTTTGAATTATTTAATAGATAAATCAAATTAATTTGAATTAGTATTTAATTTTTAAATTCAAGCATTTTTGTTATGATTATTATGGAATGATAATTTTCTATCTATTAGATTATTATGTTGTTTGAATTGGAATTGATTTAACTTATTGGAAATTATATTTTTAGTTTTTTCAGATCCTATTTAAATGCTTCAAGATTCATTCAAAAAATAAGAATTAAGAGAACATGAATTTTTTAGAACCAAATATTTACACTAAACTTTAAAGTTTTTTAGAAACCATGACCTGTGTGATCATGTTTTCTTTAGTTGGATGATATCTCAAGGACTGTAAATAAAATTTCTTCAACTTATACTGCCTTGATGAGATGATATGCTAAATTTCTGAAAAACTAATACCTATGATTTTTTACATTTGTATTCTACTCTAACCAGGTTTCATATGTATATGACAATACTTATCATCTCTAACACGTGATCTCATTTTTTTTATGATTTTATATTAAAAATTATTATTTCTTTCCTTATTCAGGTTATGAATCCCAAATTATAAATTCAAGACTGTTTAGTTTGTGAATCTCATATAAAAAATTCAATGTAGTAATTAGGTTGTGACTCCCCATACAAAATTTAGGTGTCTTGGTTATTCTTTCATAAGAAAACGTATTTTATAATCAAGTTAAGATTTACCTTAAAAAATAAAATAATTTCACAACATATCTCTTTCCAAATATAAAGGTATAAGAGAATATTAGGTCCACTTTGGACTGAACTACTATAAAAAGTATCTGTGTGTTCTTTTCTTTCTTTCTTTTTTCTCTATAAATTAACTCCCTTAATTATCATTAATGATTAATTTCGATAATTAATATATTTCTATAAGAAATTTTAATATAGTCTATTCACCCCCCTAGACCATATTCTATCACCTTTCTAGACCTAACAATAATTTCATATAGACTGAAAAACTATAAGAAATTAAAAGTACTAAAAAATAAATCATCAGTAGTGACATCGAATCCAAAACAACTCTTGAACAAGTCCATGAGCTACTGATGTTTATCCTGATCACCAACCAGCTCTTATGGTCCTAAAAATAGTTTATATATATGTAGGGTGATAATAATAAGTATGCTTAGTAGGATCCTCCCTACATCCTCTCATGTAATGTATAAAGAAAGCATACTAAATCCTAGTGAATAAAAAAGTAAAGCTAAGTCATCACCTAAATAAGTATGCTAAGTAACCAGTCTCATAATAGCTCTCTCACCAAGTATCAAATAAAATTATCATATAATAACCAATATAATATCAAATTAAGGTACCCTACTACCACTTCCCCACTAGTATTCTACTCTACCCCAAAATCGCACATCCTAATCTATCTCTCTACAAAATATAAACATGCTCGAAGGTGCTCAGGAAACTATAGCATATCATGAATCTTGTGCATCCCATCATCTCATCATCAATATCCACATCTCCAGATCATAACCGAGTAGTTTCTAAGATCCACCATAGCTCATACATTGTGTATTATACCTCAATCCATCATATCTCAAACAATACATACCCATAATAATCCTTAGGATATTATACCAAGAGATACATGTGTGTGAAATAACCACAATCCATTACAACCCTCTATACACATATATGGGTATGGTAACCACCATCTATACTAGCACATAATACTACCAGGAGAAGAGAGAGGGGAAATGGGATTAGTCATCCATCCATTATTTTCCAACCTTGATATTAAGTTAAAAATCTTACCATATTCCACTAGGTTTTGTCCACCCTACCGATGTGGGGGGGATAGTATAAAAAAACAAATAACATAAGAATATACATATATCTCACAACCACATTATGGGCATCAAAGAATCCTTAGACTCAACTGATGTTATCCTCTCTTGGAAACCTGGCTAGCACTATTAATGTCTAGAAATCCTATAAGTACACAGTCATTTCAAAATACTTTCAATTAATTATTTCTTTTAAACATTTTATATTTATATTAATTATCAACCAATTTCACGCACTTTGGGAATAATCCAACTAATCCCATGGTTCCTCAAGAGTTATCATCATTTAGCATTACATTAAATCACCAAACACATGGGTTAAAATTATTTAACATTCATTATCATTTCATAATTATAGGTACTCTAATACCCATCCTAATCTACCCTAAAATATTCCAAAATCATGCACTTCTAGCTTTATTAAGCGGTGGGTAAAGGATTAAAAAAATAAGAAACTTGTCCATCCAAAATTTAAACATATTCATTATCAATAAAGGATCCAAATTCCAACAAAAACAAATAAAAATATAATCTTAAACCCAATCCATCATTCTTGGTTCAATCCCTAACACCACCATATATATCATCATCCATATCATCATCATAGGTATCATCTACTGGCACAACCAGGGACTCCCTAAAAATATTCTGCCAATCCATGAACCATCCAAGGCTCACATAATATTTCATATAAAGGCTCCTAATATAAATAAATCACATAATAAGGAAAAAAACAAATTCAAGGGATATCTAGGCCCTAAAACCACAGAATCTGACCTTCATAAGAAAACAGGCTCACTCGGTCCCAAATATTAGTTTTTATCTAACAACCAATTGCTTACCATGTTTAATTAATTGGTTTATTTATGATAGTTTACAACTATATAAACCTAATAAATCATCTATTAACAACTATAAGATATCAAAAAATACTTTAAGTATCACTTCCAAATTCATCAAACTATAAGGAAGAACAAATTCAATTAACATGCCGCTTTTTTATTTAGCTAATAAGAATGACCATCTTATTTATTATTTAGCCAAAAATTATTACCATATTTATATTATTTAACCAATTACAACATGAAAACATGTTAAACCATGTAATAGACATAGATAATACACTATATAGAAAAATAAGAGGAAAAGCATTATCACAATATGAACACATATGATCGCTACAACTAAACACAATTATTTTATTTAATTAGGTTTAATATTCATTAAGGTTAATTATAATGTTTCCTAATGTGATAGAGAATTGTAAATTTAAAATTTCCCATATGACAATAGAAGAAATAAATCCCCTACCATGATTTAGAATCTAAACATTATCCACACAAAAATAGATGATCGAGGATCAACCACCACTAGAACCAAGAGATGATTCTCTAGAACCTATCACTTGTAAGCCACCATCAAGACATATGAATATTTCATCCCAAATTGAAGAATATTTTCAAAATGATGTTTAAAAAAAAGGAAAAAATAAGGAAGTGAATAAAGGATACATAAAAGGGGGAGCTTGAATCAAGAATTTGTTTCCTCCATGATCCAAGGGGTTTATTTCCACATGGAATCAAATAAAAGGAACCAAGAAGATGTGAACAACACTATCCAATAAAGATTTATATAAACAGTGAATCAATGTGAGAAAATAATTAAAACAAGCCCTAGGTTCATTAGAGCATCTAGAAAATTATTGAAGCCCAAAGGGAGGGGTGTGGATCGGTTATTAAAATAAAGGAATGAAGTAAAAACACATTTAAAACCCAATAATTTCACATGAATTTCCCCAATTTCATCTATTTGAGATCCATGAAGAACAAAAATGGTCTTAGTTATCTCAAAACAAGATAGATCACCACCATGGATTCCATCATGGTCAAGACTTAGTTGTGGTGTTCTTGAGAATGTCGTCCTGAAATAGATTCTACCATTGTGTGATGCCCATACCCAAGTTGTTTTCTCTCACCACTCCCATGAACATGGGCATGGTGATGATGCTATGGTCTTATCCCATAAGTGTTTCCCTAGATCTCTACACCCACATCCACACCCATATTAGGTTTTTGTTGTTTCTTGTTTCATATAGTAACTCAATAAATCTAAAAAAACCTCTAAAATGGCTTGAAGTTCCATGTTTTTGGTCATGGTACACCAAACACCACACGTCCAGCCCAAAATAGCCTCCACCACACCCACATCCAGGGAATAGTGACCCTTTGAAAGGATAAAACAACTTTATATCCTCTAAAACACCTCCAAACTCTTTCTCAGTATCACCAATCCTTGAAAAAACAAACATTAAAGTTCAAGAAGGTCGAAATAATTACATTTAATACCAATAAAACAATATTCATCCTCGAGAACTAAAACCAAACTCAGAGATAAGAAAAGATAAGTGTTCATCCGAACACTCACCCCATTAGATACCTCTCATGGATATCACCATCAAAGGATCAAAACCACCTCACTTTTATGAACAAGGTATAAAACTAAGAAAACCCAATAATTAGATCCCAAACACTCTCCTAGGGGTGATATCTCTCAAATAAGAGAAAGGCCACAAAAAAGGTAATGAATAGTACTATATCACAATCTAGATAAAGGTCAAAAGCCACAAAACATTGATAAAAAATAATTGTTAGGAATAAAATAACTTAGGATAATGATTTCATATCTATAGTTCATGTTCTCAGGTTCTATCCTCTATGCCACAATGTCACTGCATGAAATGAACCAATGGAATATCACACCCATGTAATGCCTTATCTTGGTGGTCCTTGATCTCCATAGGCTACTCCTCAAAGTCCACATCATCATCAACATTGATTTATCCCTAATCGATGATTTGAGAGTCTTCATGAAGATAACAATGAAGAATTAACAAATTAAATAAATCATGAATCAATATCATATTTGGTGGAGTGCTATATCATATGATAATGATCCAACATAATCTAAAAACTCAAAAGGCCCAATAAAATAGGGATAGAGCTTACTCCCATGACCAATCCTTTAATACCCATGATAAGGAGACACCTTCAATAAAAAAATGATCTCCAAAATGAAACTATATAGGTATCCTCATATGTTCATCATAGGACTTATAAAAATCATGTGATACCTTTATCCTCTCCTGAATCACCTAAACTATCTATGTCATGGTATTCACTAATTCTAACCTAGGAATTTTTGGTTCTCTAACCCCAGTCCAACAGAATGAATAATGGAAAGTTCATCCATAAAAATCCTCAAATAGTTCCTTGCCAATGGTGGAGTGGAAAATATTATTATAATAAAACTCGGCCAAAGGTCGATGCCTCATCGATGAACCTCTAAAATTTAGGGAACAAGTGCACAATATGTCTTCAAGAGTTCAGATGGTATGATCTATCTAACTATTTGTATGTTGATGAAAAGTAGTGATACAACACAACTAATATCTAAAATCATGTTGGATCCATCTCCCCACCTTGAAGATAAAATAAGGATTTCGATCATAGGTGATCATCATCATGACTCCATGGATCCTCACTGCCTCCTACAGATACTTCCTTGATAAGAACTCCACCTATCTTGAATCATTGATCACTAATAAGTGATCTTATTTTTTCAAACAAGACACTACCACTCATATAGCATCAAATCCTCCCTAGGATTTTCTTTAAACTGATAAAAAATTCCATCGATATGTACTACCACTTCCACTAAGGAATATTTAATGTCTCACAAAAACCACCAAGAACATAGTGTTCATCCTTTACCTTTTGGAAAAGTGAACATCTTAAAACTAACTCTATAACTAAACACTCTAATTCAAGATAAGAAAACTAACCTCTCAAATCATGGTACATATTTGTCATGTCAGAATATACTGCTAAGGGAGATCTACGGAACTCATGGAGAACCACCTCACAAATTATTTAAGGAATGAAAAGACTCCCCTGAAACAACACCTGGTGTTGATCATCCTTAAACCAACCATCAGGAGAAATACTATAGATAACTTAATCTCACCAAACATCCACCACAAAATCCCCCATATTGGAATCCTTCACCTTTTTCACTAAATAGGACTACACTTTCATCTGAAAGAGACATCCAACACCACTAACAACTCTCATATCAAGATGTAACAAAAATATTCTATCAATACCTCTCTAAGAATATACATAATTGTGAAAATCATCACCATGTGACTAGATACTTGGTGTGTCGTCCACAGAATTACCCTTTCCTGAGGTATAAGAAATATTAAAGTCATAGTATTGAAAATATTTCATTTACCATAACTACCATAATTTATGGCCACATTGGGAGAATACATACCTCAGGATCTTATGATTAGTGAAAACAATAAAACACTCTCCGATGAGGTAGTATCACCAAAAATTCAAGTAAAATACAACCACCACTAAATAAATATCATGAATAGCATAGTTAAACTTGTGGGGAGATAACTACCAAGACCTATAAGAAATTACCAATCTCTACTGCATCAAGAGACTTCCCAAATCAAGATGTGAAGCATCATTGAAATACTCAAACTAAACTCCCTATTTTGTAAAATATATAACTAGAGCACTGACTAACTTATCATCAGTTGCAAAAAGGAAACATGTCATTGGTTAGTCCATAAGAATTCCTTATCCTTTCTGGTCAAGGATTTCAAAGTATTCACAATTTAAGATAATTAAGGTATGAACCTCCTATAATAGACTACAATATTAAAGATACTCCACACCTCTATAATATTTTTAGGGGCCTCCTCAGAAATAGCCTCCTCAATATTTGAAGGATCCATGGATACTCCATGCAAGGATATGACATTCCCCAAGAAACAAACTTCAAGAACCCAAATATTAAACTTTGATAGCTTCCTGAACACCTACAGATATTGTAGAACTCTCAAAAAGGTGTTATTATCCTCATAAATAGTGTATAAAAGGATGAAATTGATAAAAACCACCAAAAACTGATCCAGAAACTCTCAAAAAACTACAATAATTAGTCCCATAAACACAGTTATATCATTCATCGTGCCGAATGACATTAAAATAATCTCATAATTCCCATAACATAATTAAAATTTAGTGTTTTTAATATACTCATCCTTTACCCCCATATGATGATATCCTGATTGTAGATTGTTCTTCAAGAACCAACTAGATCCTTTCATCTTATTGAATGGATCAAAAATCGATGGAAAAGGATAGAGATTCTTCATTATCACTTGATTCAAGAGGCAATAATATTTACATAGGAGTATACTACCATCTTTCTTATTTACAAAGAAAACCAAATCACTCCAAGGTGACACGCTTGGTAGAAAAAAACCTCACTATAAGAGATCGTTGATCTAAACTCGCAGATCGCACTACTCGGAAGGTTACATCTTATATAGAGACATAGATATTAGAGAATCATCTCATTGTATATCGATCCCAAACTATATTTTTCATGAAGGGGTAACACCAAAACTTCATTAGGAAGGAAATCAGGGTACTCTTCCATAACCCTAGGAAACACCACTAGATAAACCTTTTATGAACTTAGAATGAACTTGGCCATTAAGAAAGATAAGTACTTAACTCACCCCTGACCCATATGAGGGTATCTTTCACAAATGAACAAGGAAAAATCTCTGTTAGTATCATGGAACATAATCTACCTTCTGAATAAATCCATGATATTATACATTGAATAGAGCCGGTATATATTGAGGATGATTTCATATGGATGTATATACAAACATAGGAAGTATCCACAAGAGATGTGCTTCTCCAACACTATATCACAATATCAATATACTTCATACGTATAACCTCGACCTATAACTAGCCTAGTCAATGCCAAGGAAACTGGAAGCCTCTCTACCTCAAGTACCAAAGTGAAAACTAGGGTAAGTGACATAAGGGATTATGTTTATCCTAAATCAAACAAATAATGCACCGAAGTAGAAAACAATCAATGGGTACCTCAAACGACATCCATATCACCAAGTTTTTTTAACTACAAAGCATTTAATTGAACATGAACAACTCCACCAACTCTAAAACTGATGGAGATCACCTCAACAGTTGTTCTTTACTCTCTAAGGATGAGTATCATCATAGGGTTTTCCTTTTCCTAGATTATCTCCCCTATGTTGATTAAAATATGGAGCACATTGCTGCCACTACTTCAGCTAAAACTGCTATAATGGTGGAACCTAAAGAATAATATCATATGAATTATTCCTAATTATAAAGTTTAGAAACTCTCACTTTTTATGACCATGACATTCACAAGAAAAAAAATATGATCCCTTATAAAGGGACTTTTGATACACCACCCCCAGTGAAACAAGATGATGGGGGTTGGGACCTAACCCTGGATATCTAAAAACTCTTTTATCCCTAACAATAGATATTCTATATAGAGAATCTAAATGACTCCCCTATCATGTTGATCTAGTCCTAGACAACATCTTCTCAATGAACTCTACCCTCACCAACAACTCAAGATACATTGATAGGTATAAATAGGGTGACTATGTGTTAGATCTATGGATGCAAGGCCTTCTCAAAATGTCTCACCCTGGCCTCCTCATCTGTAAATAGGTCCAAACAATATCTAAGGAGGGTCCAAAAATGGATCCTAAACTCCCACACACTATAAATCCCCTATTTAATGGTAAGCATCTTATGGCGATTGGTAGGATTTGTGGTCAAAGAAATAAACTTAGTTTAAAACAGGTCTCAAAACTTC
Organism: Viscum album; assembly: GCA_963277665.1. NCBI lineage: Eukaryota > Viridiplantae > Streptophyta > Magnoliopsida > Santalales > Viscaceae > Viscum > Viscum album. Next base: position 183,932,018 of record OY728156.1, on the reverse strand, counting down.
TCTCATGACATAGTTCACTCCTCATAATCGATAAGGAATAAGAACCATCACTTTTTGTTTTCCACATGAAGCATCATCAATAATAGAGAAACCAAATGCTTCTTTGCAGCATGGATCAAACTAAAGGAAATATCTACCTCCTCCAACCATTCCTATGTCAATGAGTCCAAAAAGGTTCCCTTATAATTCTACATAATCTATCACTGAAACTCTCAGAGTGTCCCCCTCTAAGTATCTTTATAATCGATCTCAACTATATAATGATCTACAAGCATATCTTGTTAAATAACTTCAGTGTGAACCTGATGAGGATGTTATCCTGGATCCATTCTTGTAAAAGAAAAAGATGGTCAGTGACTCCTAAACCTATAATATGGAAAATTTAAGATTAATTATTTAATTAAGGTTTAACCTAAACCTAAGTTATACCCATTTCATAAAAATACATTTCCAAAATGATGAATAATCCATTCCTAGGTCTATACCTCAAAACCTACATCACATTGCTTAGTAGACTCAGTAAACTTAATATTCATCACATCGCATCATAGGGAGGGCCTAAATACCCATGTCTAAGTGGGTCTCCCTTATTAACAATTATTACTAGCCTCAACTGACACCATTTCTATACTAACCCATGTAGTCCTTACAGGTGACAACCTCCAAAATTCATCATATACCTCAACCTAACCTTTGAAACCACTCTATCATGACCCCCCCCCCACCAAAGGTACCCCTCCTGGTATTTAAATGATATAAAGGAACAAATGATGTTTGAATCCCACCTCCAATAGGTTATGGGGTGGTGAAAAGCACTGACGTTATATCATACAAACAAATAGAATGCATCACCCTCTAAGAAAATATGAGGAATGGGAGATAAGATAAACCACCAAATAAATATTATTCAAAACAAAAGATAAAAGGGATCCCAAAACACTCATGTAATATCATACATATTGAAGATCTATAATAAAGTATGAGTACCAATAAAGAAATACTTAATAGTTGCCTCAAATCCCAAATAGTTCTTAAAAAATCCATGAACTAGTCATGTCTATTTTGATCACCAAAGAGATCCTATGATCCTAAAACCCAGTTTATATATATAGGTTTAGAATAATATGTATACTCAATAGTATCCTCCTTGGACCCTCTCATATGAAAGATAAATAAATCCTAACAAATCCTAGTGAATAAACAAGTAAAGTTAACTAGTTACCTAAGTCGGTATGATAAGTTTTTAGACTCACCATGGATCTCTCACCAAGTATCATATACAAGTAATCATATAATACCAAAAATAATATCAAATGAATCTACCCCGCTACTACTTCCACATTGGTTTTAAACTTTTCACCAACTTCATATGCCCAGATCCGTATATCTCTAAAATATAAGTCGGTCTGAAGACACTTGGGAAACTGTAACAAATCATGCACCCCATGTATCACATTATCTCATTATTAACATCCATATCTATAGATAGTAACCAAGTATTTTATGAGAGCCACCATAGCTCATACATCATGTATTATACCTCAATCCATCACATCCCATACACTACATACCTATAATAATCCTTGAGATTATATATTCATAGAAAAATCTATGTAAAATAACCATAATCCATTACAATCCTATACACACATATAAGGGTAAGATGAGCCTCATGAATACTAGCACATAATACTAAGAGGAGAAGAGAGAAAGGAAAGAAGGGTAGTTGGTCTTATATTCATCAACAACCAGGTCATTTGGGAAAACACCCTTTGAGATTTTACTGGGTGTCGGTCTCCCTACCAACATAGGTCAGGTAGCATGTGAAATCACATAACATATTAATATACATATAGATCACAACCACATTTTGGGAAACAACCTAGCCTTAGAATAAACTGCAACTATCATCTATCAAATGCTCGACTTCCACTACTAAGGTCTAGATATCCTATAACCACGTAATAATTTTAAAATAATTTTAGTTGATTATTTATTTTAAACATTTTACTATTACATTACATGCCATCAAATTTCATTCCCTTTAGGTATAATCCAATTGATCCCATAGTTCCTCAAGAGTTTTCATCATTTAGATTTCTATTCAAGCACCAACCCCATGGGATAGAATTATTTATCATTTATTATCATTTCATAATTTAAAGTACTCTATGTCATTTCCTAAAATACAATAAAATACGCATAAACAATGAACTTTCAGGTACATTAAATAGTTGGGAAATGAATACAGAAAAAGAAACCTATAAATCCATCCTTTAAATAGATTCATTATCAATAAATCATCCATATTACAATAAAATAATGTGAAGAACATATTCAACCCATTATATCATCCTCAAGGCCATCTTTGACACCATTATGCATATCATCACCCATTTCACCATCATAGTGTTAACTGATTCCACAACCTAGGCCTCCCCAACCATATCTCGCCAAAAAATCAACCATCCTAGGATCATATCATGACATATACAAAGGAACCTCATTAAGATCAATTAAACATGAAATTAACAAAACAATAAATTCAACTGGGCATTTAGGCCCAAAAACTGAGGCATCTAGCCTTTATAAAAAATCAGGCTCCCTCAGACACAAACAATTGTCTTTATCAAACAACCAAATATTTAATGTATTGAACTAACCAATTAATTTATCTAATGTTTCAACCATTAAAACTTAAGGAATCAAATATCAATATATACAAGATAAAAAATATAATTTCAAGCATCAATTCTATTTTAATCTAACTATAAGGAATAATAAATTCAATTATCTTGCCTCTTTGTTTTTTATCCAAGAAGCATTGCCAACTTTTTTTATTTATCCAAAAATCATTACAATATTTATGTTCTTTAACCAATTATAAAATAAAAACATTATAAAAATATCATATACATAGATAACACATTATCCATTAAAACAATATGAAAATCATTATCATGATATAAACACATGTGATCACTACAACCACAACCAATTATTGTCTTCAATTCGATTTAATATTTATTAAGGTAAATTCCAAAATTTCCCAAAGATATGTATCATGGTAGATTTATGATTACATATAAAATAGAGGAATCAATGAATCCCATATATTGATTTTGAAGTTAAATATTATTCTCACAAGAATAGATGATCCACAATCAACCACCGCATAAATAAAAAGAAGATTCACTAAAACCTATCACCGACAAGAAATCATCAAGACACATAAAGATTTTTTCCCAAAATAAAGAGGATATTCACAAATAAATCTTAATAAAAGGAAGAATGAAGGAATTGAGGAAAATAGAGTGAAAATTGGTACCTTAAATCAAGAATTATCATCCTCCATGGTCTAAGGGGTTTGGTTCAACAAGGAATCAAAAAAATGGCACCAAGAGGGTAAAACGAACATTATCCAGTGATGATTACTGTAAATAGAGACTTGACATGTGAGAATCATTCAACCACACCCTAGGTTCATTAGATCATCTAGAAAACAAAATAATTAAAAAGGGAGGGGCATGGATTTATTGTTATAAAAAAATAATGATTTAAAAAATCATTTAACCACCACCCTTCCCCATAACATCACATGTGTTTCTCCCATTCTATTTGGTAAAGATACATGTACAAGAGTGATGGATTCATCCATTCCAAAAAAAATATTATCCACCACCATGGCTTCCACCTTGTCTTGGCCTTGGTCATGGTTTTCTTGAGCATGTTATCCTAAAATATCTTCTTCTAGGGAGTGTTTCCCACACCCAAGGTGTTTTTGCTCACCAAACCCAAGACCATGGGTGTGGTGACATTTTTATGGTTAGGGACTACAGGAGCTTCCCTAGCATTACACTCCCATGTCTATTCCCATTCTAGGCATTTTGTGTTGCTCGTTTCATATAGGAACTCACTATGGAAAAAATAGACTCCAAAACACCATGACAAGTCATGTTGTCGGTTGTGGTGAACCAAACACCACATGGTCAGCCCAAAAAATCTTCTTCCACACACACAACTAGGGTGTGGTGAGCCTTTGAAATTATAAAACACCTCTCCAACCTTTGAAACACCTCCAAACTCCCTATTGTCACCACCAATCCATGGGAAAACATAAATGAAAGGTTAGTAAGGTGCATACCATTACATTATATGAAACTTAAACAATTCCCATCATTGAGAATTAAAACCAAACCTATGGAGAATAAATTATATGGTTTCATTTGAATATCCACCCCATGATATAACATTAAAGGATCACCTAATTACAATAGGATAACCACCTCACTTAATTGAATATGGCACAAATATTTGAAAACCCAACAATCATATACTAAACACACTCATAGGGGAGATAGCTATAAAATAATATAAATTCTACAAATAAGGAATCAAAGAATATAAATTCATCTCATAATCTTGATTAAGGTAAATAAACTACAAAACATCAATACAAAAGAAGATATTAGAATTAAAAAAACTCAGGACACTGAGTGTGTTTTTTCAACTCTTGTTCCCATGTGCCATCCCCCATGCCATTGTGTCTCTACATAACAAGAACCTAGGGAATATTATGCTTGTGTAACACCTTCTCTTGGTAGTCCTATATCTCTATAGGCCACTCCTTGAATTTCACATCATATTCAATTTTGATCTCTACCCAATTGATGATTTGAGATTCATCATGAGGATAGTAATAAATATATGACACATGAAATACATCATGAATATATCTTATATATGGAGGAATTAATATCTTATATGCAATGCCTATAACATTATCTAACACCCTAAAAGGACCAACTAACCTAAGAGATAGCCTAATACCACAACTAAACCTTCACTACCCATAAAAAAGAGTCACTTTCAAGAAAACATGATTTCAATGTCAAACTCTAGAGGTATTATCCTATAGTTATCATAGGACTTTTGACAATCATGTGATACCTTAATCTTCTCATGATTAACCTAAAGAATCCATTTCAATCTTTTTACTACTTCCAACCTAATAATTGATGACTCTCTTACCCTATTCCAACATAATGGAGAATGGAAAGATTAACTATTCAAAGCTTCAAATGGTATCATACCAGTGGTCGAGTGAAAACTATTATTGTAAGAAAACTAGAATAAGGTTAGGTGCCTCATCTATGAACCTCTAAAATCTATTAAATAAGAACACAATATGTTTTCAAGAGTTTAGATGGTACACTATATCTAATCATCCATATAAAGATAAAAAGAGTTGATATGGCACAAATTAGTTCCAAAATCATGTTGAAGACCTATATATACCCAAGAGGTAAAATGAAAATCATGATCAAAGATGATTATACTTGGGAATCCATAGAGCCTAACTACTTACTCTAGATACTTCCTTAATAAAACCCCTATCGATCTTGACTCCTTGATCACTAAGAAGTGTGATAATTTTTTCAAACAGTCCACTATCACCCATATATCATAAAATATTCCTTGATATTGAGGTAACCACTGATTAAGGACATTTAGATGTCCTATAAATTCCACTAATTAATATTTACGGGCTGGAGAAACCCACCGGGAATATTATGTTTAGCCTTTACATTTGGGTGGAATAAACATCTGGACATGAAATCTACAACTGAATGCTTCCACCCAAGACACCAAAACTAACATCTCAAAACACAGCACCTATTTTTAATTCAAATATATACTATTAATGGTGATATATGGAACTCATGAATAAAAATATCACATATCACTGAAGAAATGAAAATCCTCCCCTAAAACAACACCCTGTGTTTATCATTTTCAAATCAACCATCAGGGGAAACACTATAAACAACTCGATCTCTCAAAACTTCAACCTCGGAATCCCCCAGTTGGGACTTCTCCACCAGCTACAACAAATATGACTTCACAGTCATCTAAATAGATTAATCCACTACAACCAACCTATACTATATCAAGAAGTTATGCGGAGAGTTCTTTTATCACTCTCCAAAAATCTCCTGGCCCATGCACAACATCATTTCATGAATTTTTTCTCAGTGCATCAGCCATAACATTACCCATTTATGGGGTATAAAAAATATTTAAGTCATAGTCCTATAAGAAGTTAATATACCATCACTATCATAATTTCAGGTCATGTTTGGATAAGGAAAGCATTAGGCTCTTGTGATTGGTGAAAACTACAAAATGTTCACTGATGAGGTAGTGTCACCATAACTTTAAGGAAAACTATACTACCTCCAACACAAAATCGTGTGTGGTATAGTTATAATCTTGGGGAAATAACTATTAATACCTATAAGAAACAATAGATCTCTACTATATCAAGTCACTACCCAATATAAGACATTAATCATTATAAAAAACCTCAAACTGAACTCCCTCTTTTAGAAAATAAAGTATTAGAGCACTAACCAGCCTCTCCTTCATGTAATAGAAATAATTCTGACATTGATTATTCTATAATAATGCCTAATCCTATCTAGTCAAGACTATTAGAGGAGTGATAATTTGAGATAAATTTAGTATGAACCTCCTTCAAGAGCCTACAAGACCAAGGAAAATCCACACCTATATAACATTCTGTGGGGTCTCCCAAGAAACACACAACTAAATATTTGAAGGATCCTTATCTAATCCATGTTGGGATACAATGTGTACTAGGAAACAAACTTTATGAACTAAAAAACACACTTTGAAAGCTTCTCAAACATCCATTAATGATAAATAAATCCCAAAACTACCATTAGATTCTCTATGTGCTCCTCCTCAGATATAGAGTAAAAACAGATGTCATTGATGAAAATCACCAAGAACTAATATAGAAACTATTGGAATACTGCATTAATTAGTCCCATGAAAACAAATTGAGATTTATTCACACTGAATGGCATTACAATGAAATCATTATGCCAATAATGACATTGAAAAGTAGCCTTTAAAAAATATTCATCCTTTACATGCATATGATGATATATTAATCACAAATCAATCTTTAAGAACCAACTAGATCCTTTCATATAATCGAATAGATCATAAATCCATGGAATATGATAGAAATTATTCACTATCACTTGATTCATGAAAAGGAAATTGATACATTGGGGTAGAGTTCCATCATCCTTTTTATGAACAAAACTAGAGCACCCCAAGGTAACATGCTTCGCTGAAAAAAATCTCACAATAAGAGATCATCAATCTAAACTTTAAGATCCTATATCTCAAATGGTGTTATCCTATACCAAGACATAAACATAAGATAAGTTCTCAGTTATAGATCAATCCCAAACTAGATCTATCATTGAGGGTGTAATTCCAAAACCTCGTTAGGAAATACATCATGGTACTCTTACACAACCAGAAAACCTCTGAATAACTTAGAATCCAATCAATCATCAAGGAAGAAAAGGACAAAACATGCGTCCATCCCATTCGAGGGTCTCTCACACCAATGAATAGTCTAGACTTTTCATTAAAATTAAATAACTCAATCTACCTCTTGAAAAAATCCCTAATAACTTATACTAAATACATCCATTCCATGCAATGGATGATGTATTATAGATATATCTTTAAATATAGGAAGTACCCTCAAGATTAGTGTTTCCCTATCACTAGCTCACGGTCTCTACATACTTCATACAAATAATCTCGACCACCAATTAGTGTAGTCAATGCCAAGGGAACTGGAAGCCTCTCCACCTAAATCCACAAAGAATATATTAGGGCATATGATATGAAGGATTGAATGGATCCTAAATCAAACAAATCATACATCCAAGTAAAAGATAATTGAGGGGGCCTCAAAGGATTCCTAGATCACATAGTGTTGGAAACTCCAAAGCATGAAGCTAACCATGACCTAGTCCATGGCCTCTCTAACCGTAATAAAAAACACCACCGCATATATTCCCTTATCTCTAGGATAAGTAGAATCATAAGGTTATCCTCTACCTTCCCTATCTCCCCTCTATTGATCAAAATATAGAGTACCCAACTATTATTGCCTCATCTAAAACTATTATGATGGTGGAAACTAAATTGGAACTCAATCCACATGCTACCTTCTTAGAAAGGTAAGGTATTATCACCACTAATGACCATGACTTCCAAAATAAAAACAAAAAAAATTATCCCTTAGTAGGGTCTTGAGAGCCTCCACCCCTTGATAAAATGATGATGAGGTATGGGACCTACCCTTGGATATCTGAATACTCTTTTTTCCATAAAATATGGAACCCTATACCATATATTCCATTACAAAAATGAGAAATCCTATCATTGACTCATTACATCAGTCTCTATTTCATCCCTGACACAACCATGCATATTATCATCCATATCACAATCACAAGCATTAACTACTACCACAACTTAGGGGTCCCTGCCCATATCTCTCTAAACCATCATCCATCCTAGGATAAGATCACATTGCATAGAAAGGATCCTCTACATGAGAAATCACACAAGAAAACACGTAAAAAAACAAATTGAACTAGTAATTTAGGACCTAAAACCAAGGCATATGACCTTCATAAGAAAATGGGCTTTCTCAAACCCATATAATTGTTTTTATCAAACATCGATTTTTTTATCATCTTGAATTAATCTGTTAATTTATTAGAGTTTAAAAAAATGTAAACATAAGTAATCAACTATTAATAACTACAAGATATCAAACATGATTTCAAGCATCACTTCCAGTTTAACCAAACTTAAGGAATAAAAAATTCAATTAACATGCCTCTTTTTTATTTAGATATCAAGCATTACCAGCTTCTTTATAATTGATTCAAAATGCATTAATATATTTAATTTATTTAACCAATTAAAACATAACAAACATGTTAAACCATGGTATATACAAATATAACACACAATCTAGAAAAAGAAGAGGAAATATTTATCACGAAATAAACTCGTGTTATCTACATAACCAAAACCAATTATTTTATTTAATATGGTTTAATCTTCATAAAGATTAATTCCACTATACCCTAAAGATATAAATCATGGTAAATTTAATATTACAAATAAAACATGATAAAAAAATAATCCCCTACTTGGATTTATAAGTTCAACATTATCAAAAAAATAATGGATGATCAATGATCAATTGCCACTAAAGCCAAAAAAATATTCAATGGAACCTACCACCATCAAGAAACCATCAATCCATTCTCATATTTTACCCCAAAATAGAGAGGATTTCCACACTAACATATGAAAAAAAAAAGAATTAATGGAGGGAGGAAAGGAGAGGTAAAATGGGTACCTTGAATCAAGATCACATGTACTCTATAATTCAAGGGGTTTAGTTACATAAGTAATTGAAAACAAGGTGATAAGGGGGTAGAATCAATACTATCTGGTAATGATTTCTTTCAAAAGATCCTCAACCTAATAGAATCATGAAACCATGCACTAGGTATACTGAAGTGTCTGGAAAACAATAGAACACCAAAGGTATGGTAGAAGATCAATTATTATGAGAAAGGAATGAATTAAAAAACGCATTTAAACCCCTCATAACATCATACATGTTTCTAGTAGTTAATCTAATCAAGAATGAAAAATAATAGTGATGATTTATGTCATTTCAAAAAAATCTCAACCACTATCATGGCTTCCACCACTGCCTAGCCTTGGTTGTAGTGTTCTAGAGAATTTTATCCTGAAAGAGCTTCTTCTTGGACATTTTTCTCACCCATTTAATTTTTCCTCACCATGTACAGGACCATAGGAATGGTGATATTATTATATATATGGACCATATGAACTTTCCCAACACTCCACAACCATGGTTATTATAAATACCTAGTCTTAACATATATGGATATTACATCATTTTAGATAAATATTCATCGCATTATAAAAGTACATTCCCAAGGACTGTAATAGTTTAGGGTATCTAGAAACTTAGAACACATTATTCTAATTTGGTTAAAGTTATTCAATATCTCCTGTAAAGATATTTCACTTTATTAGTCCTATTTAAAAAAATTCTTTATAACTTGGGGAAAGGAAACCTAAGAAAGGGGTGATATTGGATGATCAATAAGGGTAAATAGGGAGATATGGAGCTGTAATCGTGGGAAAAAGTGTAAGAGAACATGAGAATAACATTTGAAGATCAAACCCTATATATTTAATATCATACACATGATTCAATTAATAAAGATTGTAAGTTCATAAGATATTAATCATAAGGGTGATACAACATTATAAATTAGTCATGAACTATAATATAATGTCATATAAGTGTGGTACTGTCATAACTATAAAAAAACATTTCATTTGTCAAGATTAACTAACAAGACCATCAACATAGTGGATTTGGTCACACCTGTTTCTCATTTTGGATCAGGACACACATGTTTCCCATTGTAGATTAGGACACACCAGTTTCCAATTTTGGATTAGGACACACTTGTTTCCCATTGTAGATCAGGACACATCTATTCAAAATTTTAGATCAGGACACACATGTTTTCCATTTTAGATCAATCCCATTGACTTGTTTACCATTTTATATAATAAGATATAAATCTTTTCCTAATGAATTATAGGGAGATATAAGTTTCACCTGTTACATAATTAAATCAAAAATACATGTTCTATAAGATCATAAACATTAATCATATCATAACCCATGAAAAGAAATCGGTATCATAAACATTTAATCATATAAAAACCTATAAAAAGAGATATTTTTCATAATCATTTAATCATATAATTACCCAGGAAATGAAGTGGTTTTCATAATCATTTTATCATTGTATAACCTGTGGAAGAGAAACGGGTTTCATAAAAAAACATGAAAACTTAAACATAAATCATTGAGAGAGAGAAATGAGAATGGTGTCCTTAGATCATATCCCTATTAAATCATAAACTATATCAAAGGATGTAACCTAATCTAGAGAAGTATTTTTAAATATAACATGGAGTTTTTCTTAAGTAAAATAACCTTTCCTTGAAAATAAAACTTTAAGCCATAAAACATATTCAAAATAATTTTATTTGAAAACCAATTTGAAAACTTACAAAATAATATTTAAAAAAAAATTAAACATTTCAGGAGGAAATATCCTTTCTACATTTAAAATAACTTTTTAAATCATAAAACATTTTTAAAACTTTCTTTTAAAATATCCTTGAGAAGATATAAAAAAGATTTTAAAATCCATTTTAAACACTTTTTAATACATAAAACATTTTTTAAATACTGTTTCTTGAAAAAAAAATTAAAATATAACTTAAATTTTTTTTATAAAACATGGTTTTGAATAAAACCAATTTCCAAACTAAAAGAGAAATAAGGTCGTATTTTCTTAAAAACAATTTCTTAATTATCTTAAGTACCAAAGATTGTAAAATGGTACTAATACAATAATTTATCAAGAAAAACTAGAAGAGAATAAAAATCATGATAATTATTGAGATATGGATCATAATATTTAATCAATGGAAGTATAATAATAAACAATCCTGATAAATGATAAGATTGTAATAATAAACTCTTATGACCTTTGAAACTTTGAATCCTAATACCCATGAAATAACAACATTAAATAAAGCTTAAAATATAATTAAAGTAACTATATTTATGACATAAAATTTCAAATATCATTGTATACACCTCATAATTGAATATCGGTGCATTACAAAACATGTGTCTCTAAGAAGGAAAATTGAGACAAAATCACCTTATTAATTTGGTAACTTTTGAACTGAAAAATCCTGTGAAATATAGATCATAAAATGGATATTTAAATACCAATAAATTTAATTATAATAATAATATAATTAATTAATGTGTATTATATATACTACACAAAATAAATGAGTGGTGAATAAGGCGTAAGTCTTGCAAAAATAAAAGTGAGACTAGAAATCCCATTACTACTTGAGTAACTTTTGAATCGTGAGATCTGTGAAATAATAACATAAATTAAAACTTTTAATATAATAAAATAAATTAAATTCATGATATAAAATTTCATATTTCATTATATACACAACACAATAATAATAAGTAGTGGTGAACGAATCATATATCTCACAGAAATAAATGTGAGACGAGAAAACTCTTACCTTAAGTCTTGGCTTTCCTCATGCACGTTCAAAACTCTTGTATAATAAATATATTTTTATTATAAATATAAAAAAGAACAATATTATTATATTTAATACCATATATTATTTTATTATGACTATATATTACCTTTTTAATAAAAATTTCTCGTTAAAGTTTCCTTTCAGGTAATAATCGCTTTGTTTTCTATATATGTTTTGATATATTATCCATGATTCTCTTACTTATACCATGATTTACTTATTTTTTTATTTTTAAAAATGATAAAAATATCATATATATTCAGTATAAAAGTATTTATAACAATCTATAGAATACATAAATATGAAATGGAATACACCATTTATGGAGATGGTAGGTTGTACGTACGCATGAACATTATTTCTGATTTCTTACTGTGTTCAAATAAAGAAAGTAAATAACATATATGTGTATATATATATATATTATAATTATAGTATAATTATTAATTAATAAGTATCATATACATTTAATAAATTCATCTTTAACACATTCCATGTAAAGTGTGAACGAATCACATCACATTGAGGAGACGGCAGTACACACGTCCACAAATGAAGTTATCATATTCCAAAAACATAGAAAGAATGAAGGTGTGTGTTATATAGTAATTATAGAAGTATAAATACATATTAAATATAATATATATAATATAAAAACAAAAATTAAATCATTATTTACAACCTTGATAAGTGCCAATGGAAGAAAAAATGACATCGGTTCACGAGGCGGTAGTTTGTCATACACACGAATAATGGTTGTATACCCCTTTTTATGGAAGTTTGTGCGAGTTTAGGTTAAACACTTAACATAAAAATATCTCATAATATCAAGGATAATAATTTTATTATATAATCATGTAATTATATGAATTTAGGGGGTGTAAAAGTAAAATAAAACAAAAGTTCGTATTGAAGGATGCTACCACTTCTTTGGGTAATTCTTTTTGGATTGCACCAAAGGAATAAATTGGATTGATTTATTCACAAAGTGAGGCTTCTTGGATGATATGAGGAAAATTGACTGATTATTTTTGAAGTTTTTTTATGAGACAAATCAATTCATATGTGTAAAAAAGTGAGGGGTATGAGTCTCCTTTTATAGTGGAGTAGGATTGGGATTCTTGTAAATTTAAAAAATGTAAACACTGTTGAGAGGTCCCCCTTACATCATGTGCCTCAAAAAAATGGTTAATTTTAGATAAAATGGAGTATATGGTAGAAATATATCCATAATATCTTGTTTATAAAGCACATAAGTTGAACGTAAAAAAGGTGCTCCATTAAAAGGTGATAAAATTACCTTTTATAAAAATATATTTCTTTATATATAAAATTGGTTTTATTATAATCTCTTGTTTAGAAAGAACATAAGTTGAACGTAAAAATTTTGAATGAATATAATATATATATATATCATTAAAATCATTTATTAAAGGTGGAAAAATTAATTTATTGAGGAAAAACATGTTTGATTCCATAAATATAGTTTTCCAGCAAAAGATTTCTAATATTTTCAAAATGGTTTTATTTTCATTTCTAGTTAATTGGTCACCAAATAATTATTCTTATATACATGTGTAAACTATATTTTCATAATTTAATTAATATTATTTATAACCACCATTCCAACATCTAGGTGAAACTATAATATTATTTTAGTAATAATAGTAATAGTATATTGTAGTTTGATAAAACTCAGCATTGCATGTAATGCAAGCGATCGATGGAACTCAAAATTGTATATAACAAAAGAAAAACAAAGTGTTTTGTGTATTGAAATATAATATAAGTATTAAATGTAGTTAAATATTTACTTATTGTTGCATGAAACCCAATCCAAACTTAGTGTTTTCATATAACAAAATCTATATTCAGTGTTGCATGAAATATAAAATATCAAAACCTTTACATTAATTTTTAAAAAATCACAAAATATCTGGTTGTTACATTCTACCCCCATTAAAATAAATTTTGGCCTTGAAATTTATCTAGGTTATCAAAGATGTAATACTTTAAAGTTCCTTTCATAGAAACCCATATTGTAAAAATTAATAATAAAACTTTATTTAAAAAGGGAAAATTGGGAACATAATGGTTACCCAAAGTAACTACTAAATAGGTTTTCACATTGGAGAACATATATGGAAAGTGAAAACAAAGACATGGAAGATAAATATAACTATCAAGTTCTAATGGAGAGTGACAGAAACACGGTTAGGAGAAAGTTAACTGTCAAAAATCCATAAACCAAAGAGGCTTGAAAAAATTCATTAATATAATAAAAAAATATGATAATGGTAAAACATTTTATTTTAATCCCCTTTTCCTAAAATTGAATAATTTTAGAAAGAAAATGTATTTACGTGATGTAATTTAATTTTATAAGCACAATTTCTCCATTGGTTTATGCCTTGATCAATTTATACTTCATCTATTATTCCAAGAAATGAAGGTGAATTTATTATTCCTAATGCATTAGCAGATACTGAGATCCATAAATATAATGATAGGTTATTCCATTCATCTTTATTTAACATCACAATAAAATATCAAGCATACGTTATCCCATATGAAAAAATTATCATATGGTGAGATAATAATTTAATCTATAAAACCTCATCCGTAGTTTAACATAATCCATTCCATAAATGGTTATCCTTATAAACATTTTTAAATATAAAAATACAAACATTTATAAATAAGGTCACTAAATTTCTCAAAATCAGTTTAACATTGATCCCCTATATATCATAAAGTAGCTCTTGGTTGTCACATTACAAACATGTGAATAACTTCATTATGTACTCTCTTGAAACATGGTAATAACCTAAATTACCAAAAATAATTATTAAAAACGTGTTTTCTTTCTTATTCCAAAGATTATTGGATATATTATTTAAATACAAAAAGGTTCTAAACTTTATCCATGATTGCATAGATCATTTCATTAACAAATCCTTAATCAATTTCATGGTAATCAGTACCATATAATTTACTTATTCATATCCAACATATCTTTATCCAAACAGTATCATCTCAACATCATGAACATATTAAGGTCTATATTTCCCTTAATCATGTGTTTCCATTAATATCACATTGAAATTAAATCACTTTTCTAGGTCATCATCACCATCTGATATATATTTTTTCAAATCCTTAATGGAAATAATATATTTGATGATTAATATAACATAACTCTTGAATTCCAATACATATACACTTAAATCATCCAACTTATTTCTCAAACCATTAAGTAGGATTCATCATTTTATTCTTTAATAAACCTTTCCTAAAATATGAAATATTAATCATGTATTAAGGTTCATAACCCTAAATCTAGTCATTATTCTTACATTTAAAATAAACAATACTGTTTTAACATCCCATACCATTCACATGTCATTTTTGGTCTCTTTATCATCAGCAATATAACCAATACTCATACCACATTCCAAATTCTCTTCATGATATTTCCACTTAGGAAATTAATTTTTATAATGCCCATAATTTCTACATATGAAACATTAAATTTTAACCCAACTCCTTCTAGTTCTCTATATTGACTAAGACTATAAATCTTAATTTTATAAACACTTATCATAGCATAAAACCACAAAATCATGAAACATTAATTATAGGATCCCTAAATCATGACACCACCTTTTAAATATATTACACCTTAGGTTTATCTTAAGATACATCCCTAGAAATATTTTTAGAAATATCCCAAGGCAACTCACTAAAGTCTTCTCATCCAAGTTTCCAAATGTTGACTAAACATTTCCTTTGATACCAACTATAATGACCTAGGATTAACATACATGTATATTACATCATTTTAGATAAATATTCACCACATTACAAACTAATATTCCCTAGGAATATAATAGTTCAGTGTCTTTTAAAACTTGGAACACATTCATCTAATTTGGTGTAATATCTTCAACAACTACCATAAATATCTTCCCCTTTTTCACTCATACTTAAAACCTTTATCCATAATTGGGGGAAAGGAAACATAAGAAAGTGGTGAGATTGGATGCTTAGTAAGGGTAAATAAGGAGATATGTAAGAATAATCATGATCATAAGTCTAATAAAACATGATAATAACATTTGAAGACTATACCATACATATCAAATATCATACACATGAGTCATGGAATAAAGATTGTAATTTCATTAGACAATAACCAAAAGGGTGATAAATCATAATAAATCAATCATGAACCACAAGATCATGTCATATATGTGTGGAAAAATCCTAAATATTGAAAACCATTTCATTTTTCAATTTTAACTACCAAGACCATCAACATAGTGGTTTAGGACACACTTTCTTCCCATTTTTGATTAGGACACACATGTTTCCCATTATGGATCAGGACACACCTGTTTCCCATTTTGGATCAGGACATACATGTTTCCTATTATGGATCAAGACATGCATATTTATCATTTTGGATCAGGACACACACACTTCCCATTTTGGATCAAGCCCATCAACTTGTTTCCCATTTTATCTCATGATATATTAATCCTTACCCAATGAATTGGAGAGAGATATAGGTCCCACCAGTCACATAATGAAATCATACAGATGTGTTCCCCAAAATCATAAAAACTCATAATATCATAACCCATTAAATGAAATGGGTATCATAAAAAATTTATTATATCATAACCTTTGTAAAAGAGACATGTCTCATAATCATTTCATCATATAATAACCCATGAAAGGAATCGGGTTTCATAAGTGTTTTATCATGGTATAACCAGTGGAAGAGAAACGGGTTTCATAACTAACATGACATCTTAAATATAAAGCATTTAGAGAAAAAAAATGAGAATTTTTTCCTTAGATCATATCCCCATTAAATCATAAACTATATCAAAGGATTTCATCTTAGCTAGAGAAGGATTTTGAAAGATAACTTGTGGAATTTCTTAAGGAAAATAACCTTTCTTTGAAAATAATATTTTAAAGCATAAAACATCTTCAAATAAATTTTATTTGAAAACCAATTTGAAAAGTTATAAAATTAAAATTAAAAAAAATTAAAACATTTCATGATAAAAAATATCCTTTCTTCTTTGAAAAGAACTTTTTAAATCATAGAACATTTTAAAAACCTTCTTATTTGAAAATATCCTTGAAAACTTATAAAGAAGATTTTAAAAACCATTTTAAAAAAATTTAAAACATAAAAAAAATTAAGTAGTTTTCCTTAAAAATGATCTAAAAATACAAATTAAAACATTTTTGAAAACATTTTTCAAAAACACAGTTTTTCAATAAAAAAATCTAACCGACTAGAGAAAGAATGTTATATTTTCTTAAAAACAATTTCTTAATTATCTTTAGTACAAAAGAGTAGAAAAATATACCAATATATAAAGATATCATGAAAACCAATATTATAATATAAATCATTATCATTATTGATATATGTATTATAATATTTCATCAATGGAAGCATAATCATAAACAATCTCAATAAACGATGAGATTGTAGAAATAAACTCTTACTACCATGGAAACTTTGAATACTAATCCCCACAAAATAATAACATTACAAAAATCTTAAAATATCATGAAATAATTTATATTCATGAAATAACATGTAAAATAGTAGTATATAAGCATCATATAATAATATAGGTTCATACCAAAACATGTGTTTCTTAGAAGTCAAATTGAGGCAAAATCACCTTACAGATTTGGTAACTTTTTAACTGTAAAACCCCATGAAATAGAGATAATAAAATGAAAATGTAACTACCCATAATTTTAATTATAATAATAATATAATTAATTTATGGGTATTATATATACTACACAAAATAAATGAGTGGTGAATATAGCATAAGTCTTGCAGAAATAAAAGTGAGACTAGAAATCCCCTTACCACTTGAGTAACTTTTGAATAATGAGATACATGAATAATAACATCAATTAAAACTTTTAATATCATTAAATATGGTAAATTAATTATATATCATTTAATATTTCAGTATATACACTACACAACAAGAATAAGTGGTGAATATAGCTTATATCTCATGGAAATAAAAGTGAGACAAGAAAACCCTTACCTTAAGTCTTTACTTTCCCCGTACACATTCAAAACTACTATATAATAAATATAATTTTATTATAAATCTAAAAAATAACTAAATTATTATATATAATACCATATATTATTTTATTATAACTTTATATTACCCGTTTATAAACAATTTCATGTTAAATTTACGTTTTGGGTAATAATTACTTTGTTTTTCATATATGTTTTAACATGTTATTCTTGATTCTATTACTTATATCATTATTTACTTATTTAAATAATGTAAAACATGATATAAATATCATATATATTCATTATATAATTATTTATAATAATCTCTAAAATATATAAATATGAAATGAAATACACTGTTCATAGAGATGGTAAGCCATACATATGCATGAATGTTGTTTTCTTTTTATTATCATATTGAAATATAAAAAAAAGACATATAAATTTATATATAGTATCATTAAAGTATAATTATTATTTCATATATATTATATAATTTTACTAAACTCATCCTTAATACATTCCATGTAAAGTGTGAGCGGATCACAACGCTTTGAGGAGGCGGTAGCCCACACATCCATAAACAAAGTTATCATATTTCCAAAAAAGGGAAAGAATGAAGGTATGTGTTATATAATAATTCAATAAGTTTAAATACATCATAAATATCATATTTATCATATAAAAATATAAATTATATCATTATTTTCAGCCTTGGGTGTTGGTAATGAAAGAATGAACGACATCAGTTTATGAGGTGGTAGTCTGTCGTACACACAAATGATGATTGTGTATCCCATTTGATGGAAGTGTGTGTGGTTGAATTTATAAACCTTAAAATAAAAACCTATAAGTATATTTAGGTTAATGAGGTAATTATATAATCATGTCTTAACAATATTTTAAGCGATTTAGAAATAAAATAAAACAAAGTGGTTGTTGAAGGAGTTACCTCTTCTTTGGGTAATTATTTTTGGTTTGCACCAACGAACTAAATTAGTTTTATTTATGCACAAAGTGATGCTTCTAGGAATATATTATGGAATTTTTGAGATTTTTTTGGAATGTTTTATATTAAATAAAGGGATTTATAGGTGTTAATAAGTAAGGGGGATGAGTGCCCTTTTATAATGGAGGATGAGTGTCATTCTTGTAAATATAAAAAGGTAAACACTATTGAGAGGTATCCCTTATATAATGTGCCTCCAATAATGTTAAATTTTATATAAAAATGATTACATTGTCTAAAATGGTGATAAAATGGTTTTTTTACATGTTTATAGGTTATTTATCCCCTTAAGCTAAATTTTAACCACTAAGTAAACGTGTTTTCACCTTAATCACTGTAATTGATTTTAATTACTTTCCCAAATATTTTTTGGTAAAATAATATGTTTAACTTAATATAAATTTTAAATTATTATAATTCTAAACATTGAATCCATTTTTATAAATTCTAAACACAAAAGTGATAGAAATTAATTTAAAATTAATCCTGTAGATGGGAAGAGACACGACGGGATTTTGAAGTGAAAATGTTCAAAATTTTAAAATGTTTTTATATCCAATTTCAGTGTAAAATTAATTTTAATGACCTAAACTGTAATAATTTGTGTATATTTTATATAATTATAATTTAAATAAAAATTAAAACAAAATTTAAATACATAAATAAATTATATGAAAAATCAAATTACAATTATAATTCGGTATTTTTCATTATTCATCCAAAAATGAATCTTCTTGGAAAAAAACCAAAAATTCACCATAAGATAATTTTGAAGTTACTCTTTCAAAAATTAAGTATATCTTATCAAATAAAATTTATAAAAATGTAGAAATTTTGATTTAAAAAAGGTGCACCATTAAAAGGCAATAAAATTATCTTTTAGAAAAATATATATCTTTATGCGTAAAGTTATATTTATTCTTATGTATTGTCTAGAAAAAACATAAGATGAACATTAAAAATTTGAATGAAAATAGAATATATATTTCATTAAAATCATTTATAAAAACTATATTAATTAATTTATTGAGGTGAAACATGTTTGGTTTCATAAATATATTTTTCCGGCAATAGATTTCCTATATTTTCAAAAGGATTTTATTTTCATTTATAGTTAATCGTTCACTAGATAATTATTCTTATATACATATTTAACCCATATTTTAATAATTTGATTAATCTTATTCATAACCACCATTCCAATGGCTAGGTTTCAACTATTATAATATTTTAATAATAATAGTAATAGTATATTGTAGTTTGGTAAAATTCAACCTTGCATGTAATGAAAGCTATTGAAGGAACACAGAATTGTGTGTAACACAAGACAATATAGTGTTGTGTGTACTGTAAACTAATCTAAGTAGTACATTTAGTGCAATATTAACTTGGTGTTTCATGAAATGAAATACAAACTTAGTTCTTTCATATAAAACAAGATGTATTTA
Source organism: Viscum album (assembly GCA_963277665.1). NCBI lineage: Eukaryota > Viridiplantae > Streptophyta > Magnoliopsida > Santalales > Viscaceae > Viscum > Viscum album. The sequence goes on along the minus strand of OY728156.1, from coordinate 183,911,359 downwards.
GTGTTTCATGAAATGAAAAATATTAAAAAGTTTACATTAATTCAAAAAAATAAAAAAAATATTGAGGTGTTACCGTTATGCCCATGCTAGGAATTTTGAATTTCCTGTTTCATATCATAACTCACTAAGGCTAAAATAGTCTCCAAAATGGATTGAAAATATATTATTTTTGTCATGGGGCACCAAACACCACATGGATAGCCCAAAATAGCCTCCACCACACCCACCACCAGGGCATGGTGACCCTTTGAAAGGAAAAAAATATCTAGCTTTTAGAAAATCTCTGAACTCCCTATCATCACCACCAAGACACAGGAAAACACAAAGTAAACGCTAGTAAAGTCTATACCATTACACATACAATGCATAAGGGTCTAATGTTTCCCTTTACACTTTGTTTTATTTACATGCATTTAATTTAATTTAAAGAAAATTATGTAATTTTTAAAATGATCGACTACCCAAAGTAAAATGAAAAAACATATAATATTCCTTATAACAAAATAATAAACTATAGGGGTGGGTATACAGGACCACCTACCTTATTTAAAAATATTTTCCATTTAGTCATCAACTTGACAACTCACTAACCAAGCTTTACCAAGTCCCGTTTGAGCCTGTACCACCACTCGATCTCCTACAAAAAGTTATACACTAAAAAAATTAATTATTAACAACTATAATTAATTATTTAATTTAATAAAAAGTTAAATAATCACCAAGAACCATTGCATCATCATAAAATCATCCAAACTCACCTGGAGGACATGTTGCACACCCATAGCACCAACCTAATAAAAATTATTAACCATCAACACCCATTCATTCATCGAATTAATTTAATTTAAATCCAAAATATTAGGAAAAAACAACATAGAGGAATACCTCATTGAATTAAAAAAATGGAGGCAGGCATATAGTATCTTAGGATTCCATCTAGCTAGGTTATACAAAAATCCCATCTGAATATGGTGATCCCACCATACTATAGTAGAATCCAAAAAAAACCTAAGTAAAATAAACAAATAATCATGTAATAAAAAAAAGGTAGTGAGAATAATTTTTGTGGTTATACTTACTAAGAGGATTCTGTAGGATCAAACGGCACTTCGATCTGGTAAGAAATGATGTCAGAGGATCCCCAAAATCCAAAAATCACCAAAACTTTATGAGGGGTAGAGGGAAAGAAATGAGGGTGTTAAGGGCCAAGTACCCTCTTTTAAAACACCTAAAACACTACCTAGGGTTTCATTCATGATATGAAACATGTTTTTATTCAATGAAGTTTAAATCCAGAATACACACAAAAACCTAGCCTAATTGTTCACGGCATGACAGCATGTGTCACACTACAATTTTCTCCTTGTAGCTCCCCCCATCTACAGGACCATCCCAATCCTCATGATCTTGTTCTTGAACAATACCAACATCTCTAATAACATAATACTTTCCTAAAAAAATACTTTATATTTTTTCAAACCCTTTGATTCCCAACCCCAGATCCAGTTCCCAAAAGAAATCTCCCACTAATTGAAAATTCAAAATCCATCTATAATTTCATAACCCATTCAAACATGGGGTATTATAGTCAAGTCAGAATTTCATCCTCAGGATTTGAAATTACTACAGTTATATGGTACTCTATAGAAGGGGAGCCCACATTTTTAACCTATCTATACAAAAGAGCACCTTGATTAATCGTATTTCCCACAGCTAAGTACACTCAAGATATGATAGGATTTTGTTCTTCCTTAGCCTCCTATAAGGATAGAGAGAAAAATTAGTTTATTTTTTTTAATGATAACATGAAGGATCAAAGAGTCAATTTATATTACCTCTCCCTAGTAAGTGATGTATCTAGACACTCTTTCTTTTTCCTAACTCTAATGAGGCCTTAGCATTTCAAGTACCTAATCCAAGTAGTATATTAGATATTTAAGAAAATAGATCAATACCTCGAGGTCCTAGAGGTAAGATTCTACCACTTTTGGTTAATATCTATAATTTATTCCCTTGGGTGTGGATATAGACCCAATCCCTATTAAGAAAAATATCCATCTCTTGTATAAATCACCATATCCCCTTGGAAATCAAGTTTCTACTATAGGAGTCTCATCCCCACCATTTAAATACAAATTTAGCATCTATAGGCATAGATGATCAGTGATCCATCCCACTTATTAAAGGAGAGGTTTCCTAGAGCCTCAATATTTTCCTTGAAATTTGAGAGATCAATGGATTCCTTAGTGTAACCCGTTTACTATGTCTGACTAACTCTTTAGTTTTCTATCTTTCTACTTCATCTTCAATCACTGGTGGGACCTTGATAAGACGTGCCAATTTGGTACGATGTGAATCAGAATACATATTGATCTATGTTTTAGCATGTTGGTTACAATCCTAACCATAGATTCAGAAGGATAGAGAACAACTTTGATCTTTTTCTCCTCCGTTGTAGGCATCAGCTAAAATTAGTGCACAACCAAGAGGTTCTTCTTCTTCAGTATGCTACTTAGAGGAGCAATCCATTTCTTCTATATAATAGTGGAGATAAATATGCCTTCCCTCAAAGATATTAGGTAGTATCTTAACTCATGAGTATCATTTTCATTATCTATAATGGCACAATTTGGTGTTAAGTATGGGGTAAAGACAAACTTTTTATGCTAGTTAATATTTTTCATCACATTTTTATTAATTTAATTTTTTTGGATTGACCCCACTTATGCATTAAAGATATTTCCTCAATAAAAACTCTAGAATATCTTGGTCATTTATAAATTCATAACCCCCCAAATAGGTTGTTATACAACCCTATAATCTGCGGAAATTGGTAGACAAAAATTAATGGGGACTTCCCCCAATGAATATATGAAAATATTGGATATAAATTCTCTAATAGAAATAATTATAAGTTGATTCTCTTTCCAGTCATAAGTTTATCTTCCATCATAAATAGTTGTCCTCAAACCCTGGTGTGTGACTCATGCACTGGGAGAAGATACACACTGAGAAACATAAGGATGAAGGATACCAAATAGGTTCACTAATAAATTAGATGAGTGACTTCTCAAACCCATTATTTTTAATAAACCCTCAAAAACATTCTCCCACAAGTATCTAGAAGTCCACGGGTCTTGTGGGTTGGGAATTTTCTTGGTCTCCTAACCTTTGTCTCCAGACCATTTGGCATGACAAATGTTTTAGCATATATGATTAAAGGGATTTCATTATTTAGACAAATACCCCCTTCCAAGATAAATTTTTTCATTTGTAAATTTTTTTGTAAGATATAAGTCGTCAATGCATTGTACCATGTGGATATAGGTGGAAAACCATCATACATATCCTCTTTTATTATTTAACCACTAATATTATGCATATCCATTGTCTTATCCCTACCTATCCATGCACCAGATGAAATGTGTTTGTATCAGGGATCCATATACTGATCAAATCGAGCATGATATACTTACTGTGGTGAGATAGAAATTGTGATACCATAACACCACTCATTTACAATTATTTTTAAATTAATCATAGCTCTACCGCACCCAAAGGGTCCGACCCCATCACATTTATAAAGTACCCTTAGTATGGAGGTCTTAAATTATTGGTATTCCTAACTTTTGGTCAGTATTTTCTTTATTTAATATGTATTTATTGAAAATAGTTCTTAATTTATGGAACTAAAAGTTCTTCCTAAAAAGTCAAAAGGGTATATCCTAGTGTTTAGAACTATGACCAATCATTTTATTCAATGAATCATACTACGGATGAAATTTTTTCCCAAAACAACTCATGATAATGATAAATCCATGTGACTGGTTGGTTCCTACTATGCAATGTAGGATAAAATACACGAGTTAATAACCCAAGTCCATACATCAAAATCATGTTTGATACTAGATTGTCTCTAAAAACATCCCTAATTAATTGTGATAGAATATTATGTTCTAGTTATACATTTTATCTTTAAACGGCTTTGATATCTTTTGTTATTTCCTTCCTTCAAGCCTCAGCTATGTGGATTATATTTTTAGGAGTCATTTTCTAAAAGAAACATAGATAGCTATGTTTAAGGGGCTCAGAATAATAAAAAAATATCAAATTACTTTTTCACATACCAACCGTTCTATCCACATAGCAACCACACAATTCATGTACTTGGCACAATAGTGGGATAAAATCTACATGATATTTTTCAAGATATATGTACTGATTTTGTGATTTCAAGCCTTGAATAGTGTGTGAAAGAAAATTTGTAAAGTAATATTCCTATATGAAATCTAATCATATCACAAACACTATTTACATTAAAAATATAGTCAATGACATACATGAAAAATGACGTGTCCCTTAGTGTGATTTATATAGGTCCCTCTAGAATAATGAACTGCATAGAGTCCTAGTGAACAATTTCACATCCTCATAATCAACTCTCTTTCATACAGATTGGACTCAACTTTGAGGGTGGGGGGGTTGGAGTCCCACAAAATAGAAAAATTCTTAAAAATTAGAAATTTTAGAATTAATATCTAAGAGGAATCAAAAAATAGACGAATTTATGAGCTTAATATATCAATTTTAATGCTTCATGAAGCATCATCTCCTTCATGAAGCACTAGTTTGTGAAGTGCCTAGATAGTTTTGAAAAATTCCTCATCCACCCACGAAATAAGTTCATTTACATAATAAAGGAATGATTTTCTAGATCACCATGTAATAAGATTCATCATTTTTAATATAGAGGCATTAATTTTTTTTAATGTAGTGAATTCCTTTATTTTTGGTAACATAGAAGATTCAGTATGCAGTCACATACTCTCTACATTGAAATTTTTTATAAAATCAGTTACCCTATACTACTTGTAAAGACCCCATAACTTTCCCAAAATAGACACACAATGAATACATAGAGAAAATTTTTTAAACAAAACATATCACTTCATGAAATATGCAATATCTCTCATTTTAATTCATAGAGTAATCCCAATTAAATACAAAGTTCATACTTAAATAAACAAAATATTAGTGGGTTATAAAGGAACTTCTTCACAAGGCACCCTCGTAAGCTCCTCCCTTCATGGGGTCCCTATGTAAAACATTCCCATAAACTAAATTCACATAATAAGTATTGTGTAAAATCCTTTAAAAGATTGATTAATTTATCCCCAAATAGGGCTTGCCTCCTAGCAAATGTAGCACTACTATATAAACCATATGGCCTCCAAGGTTGTCATCGACCTCTTCCTAAGGTAACCAACTTGTGTAGAATTCGGATGCCCACATACACTTATAAAAGTGTCCATTTAATGGGTAAATGGAACTCTTATTCATTATATTACTTTCTCAAGTCACCTACTTAGGTTATATTAAGTCAAAAAACCCGTTTGACTTCCTTCTTCCAAGTTTTAAACCTCAAAAAGTCCAAAATAAATCCTTCTATAAAACCTCTTTATATTCATGATTAGGGAATTCATTCCCATGTGTTACACTTTGATCATATATTCCCTTAAAAAATAAGGTTTGAGAATTGTCACACTATATAAAAATAACCCTTAGGTTGATCACAATCATGTATTCCTTTGATAATAAGGGTCTTTATCATGAGGACACTAAATCAGTCTCTCTTGGATCAAGATGGGTATCTTGGATGATAAAGCACCATGTTGGAAAACTTTATTCCAATAAATGATCCAAAATACTATGGGAATCCTCATGAGGTTTAAGACCCATCCATGTCTCCATTGATGATTTCATCACTGGGGGACATCAATGAGTCAGGAACTTACACATACGGGTAGTAGATACTCTTATGTAAGTCCAACTCATCCACTTACAACTCTCAAGTTGAATCATGGTCTGCCTTCTTAGTATAATCCTGAATCATACTCTCATTTATTTTTAGACACATTTGGACATCCAATAAGCCATGATATTTACCATATCCTTTTGTCTATGAAAGAGATAGGCTTATTCCCTAGGTGTAGGCCCCAATAAATCATTCCCTTATTAATGATCTCATTATGATAATTCATTGGTGATAATAATCAAGGAATAGCATGTGTAATCCCCACACAATATACTATTTTCACCCTTTTATTACATGATCATCCTAGTCACATGATGTAAAATTTTATAACATTATCCTTACCACATGATATAAAATTGCATGCTATAGTCCCATCATGTGACCTTAAACTATGAAACTAGAACTATGTGGTATTTAATTCCTATACACTAGGATATATAATATACCTCCTTGTATTTCAAACCTAAAATCTAAAACTCTTATCCCTTCATTATGTCCATATTCCATACAAACTCTTATCATAAGGTATTATTCCTGATGATACAACACCCAATATCCAAACCTCAAATTAAAATCTATCCCTTTATTGGACTATACCTCTAATAAAATAATACCACCCCCCCCCCCACACACACACACATACACACATAAGGAGGGTTTAATTCCATCCATGTATTAATATATCTTTCTTATTCATTCTATATTTCCTATGAGACTATATTTATCCCGATGGTACCATATACATCACCAAACCATACCCATCCTCATTAGACCACATTCCCTTCAAGGATAACCCAGAAAGGTATGACCATGAAAAATTTCCACACCAGCCATTTCTAGGAACCTTTTTTACTATAAGTATACTCTACATGACTATAAACTACAAAAAATTGGTCAGGGTCTCATGTCTTTAAAATCCACTAAATTTTCCTTTTCATATAACCTTAAAAGTTATGATGTATCCCATTAAGTTGCACCAGACTACATGGGTTCCCATTCCTTTCATAAGGATAAGTAGGAATCCATTCTTAGGGGCCAGATCCCAACACCATAATCATATACAACCTACCTAAAAGGTAAAAAATTCTAGAGATCCTAATTGTGTGGCTGTAAACCATAGTTTCACTAATTAATAAGTAAATGATGGAGAAATTATGACATATACTGATTTTCACATCAATCATATAGTTCTAATCATATAACTAACATTGGGGTAACAAATCTTATTCTGGGATTTGAAAAGGATTCATGAATATATAATAAATCCATAAGATAGTCCTAAAGTAAGAAATAATTCTCCCTATAAAGTTGCAATGAGCCAGACCTCCCATCCTCTTGACTAGCATATATTTCAAAGTATCACTGGTGAGAAACCCCAATGACCTCCTTACTTTGGAAAGAAGTTCTTTGATGATTTCCATGTCAAGATGTTTTAGATAAGGGATCTCTTGGGATTTCCATAAAAATGGTGAACCTGGCATGAATAGATAACAATACCAAATAACTGATTCCCCATAAGCATTGGGAATTTTTTTCCCACACAAGAAGGATTCTTTAAAAAAGTGTAATAGGAAGAAATTTCTTGGTCATAAGGTTGGATACTTGAGTTCATTAATTATCCAGTTCATTATCTAAATTTTATTTGATAGTCCATCCCATCGTACATGAATCGTTATCATCTACTTTTAGTTTTATACTTAGCATGCCTAAGAAATGTATTTGGTACACCAAATATCACCCCCTCTAATAGTCAAGAATGATTAAAATGCCACAATAAATCATGTGGAACCTTCTAGGACCAAGATATATCATGAGAACCTCCCTTAAGGCCAAGCCTTGTGTTAGTTACTCCCCATAATGAGTATTCAATATCACTATAGAAGGAAACAAAAATTGATAAAATATAAAAAAATTAGAATAATGTATATTAAAATGAAAAAAAAATATTACAAAACAAAATTACATTAAACTATAATTTACTCAGAAGTTTTAAGGCCAGTTTTTGAACTTGGGAGAGAGTTTTATACTTGATGGAAAATAATTTAAATACGTATCATCTTGAGAAAAATATCTTAAATAGGCTTCCATCGAGTGTGATAATAGTTTCCACAATATGATAATACATAATCTACTTCATCTTTTTTTTATTGATAATCCATTGTAGAGTGACTCTAACTTCTATGGTGTGAGGTTTTGGTTCTTCATATCATTGGTATAGTATAAATCCTCATGTATCATCTCTTTCTAGAATTTCCACACGTAAAAAATTTTATGTAACTATCATAAATATATATACACTATTAAGTACTCATATATATGGAAAAAATATATCTTCTATGATGTGAGGATTTGGTTCTTCAATTCATTATTAAAGAATAAAACCTCATGTATCAGCACTATTTGGAATTTCTGTAAGTAAAGAATCTTACATAACTATTATATATATAAACACTATTAAGTACAAATATATATGGAATATTTATATATATATTATGTAATATATGAGAAACTACACTTAGAAATATTTTTTGTTGAGATGATACATAATAAAATTTCTTCATACAAAAGGAAAAATGTTTTATACATGATAAATATTTTGAGTTCTATTGAAACATAATATATTTGACATTCCCAAAATTATGGTTTTTCATGACAGGTAACAAAAAATCACAATACATAAGAAACTAAAATATCATACATAATTTTTAAAATATTATTATCATACATAAGAAAAATGTTGATACAAAAAAATTTTTACTTAGTTGTATTTTTACTTCAACTCATGCATAACATTTTTCTAGAAGAAACATAAGATCAATGACTTTTCTATATTTCATGTCCAAATTAATTTCCATTATTTTATAACTCAAAACATTGAAGTAAGTTCCAAAATCTATCTGTTATCCTATATATTTCCTTTGATATCATCCATATCATGAAAATTAAATATTGGTATGGTTATAATAATTCTATAGATAATTAAAATAATTTAAAAAATATATTTAAATCATCTTCACAGTAAAGTAAAAATTATTCCAATATAATAAATATATGATAATTACCATTAAAATATCAAAATTATTGGAATTAAATAATTTAATTAAAATTTAAAATGATAAAAATATTTTTTGTGTTAATTCCCCCCACTTAAACATTACACTCCATGGTAATCTTCTAATACCAAGGTCAAAAAATACTTCTCAAGAAAAAATTGGAAGAACCTTTCAATTATAAAATCCTTAGAACTATCATGATTTATATATAGATTTAAACTCCCTAAATCATCACTAAACATAAAAATTTATTCAAGGTACTATCAATCTCTTTGTAAATTTTACACCTACCTCCTCAAAAATGGATTTATCTTCACTCAAGGTATTTTAGTTGAATTTTTTTCATTCTCAAGCATATACATGATTTCTATAGGCACTTTTTACTCCTAATATCACCACTTAATAGTCATAAAAATTTACCAATCATAAGGACATTCATGGGTTAATTTGTTGGAAAGGGTTGGTAGGTTTTAAATGTTTAGAAATTTAAAGGTATAATACAGAGGTTTCGCACTAAAATGAAGAAAAATGCATGATTAATAGTTAACACTCAAGAATGGAATCCTAAATCACTTATCCTTTATAATCATTTAACTCCAAACACCTATTTATTCTCATATAAATTTTCACATGATAAGTATTTTAGTAGCAATAATATAAAAACTTTTATTTTATTTCTTCTCTTTACTACTTTAGCAACACAGTTTTTTCATTTCAACATATCAATTCTATAAATATTTGTATTTTTTAGGCAGAGATGATTCTTTGATCTTCAAAAAAATTAACTCCATTTCCCAATTTTTAAGGATATTTTTTTCTTCCTTTCGTCCTTCTTTCCCAACCTTTAGGTTATTCCACAAAATAAAAATGGTTTAAAATGATGTCATACGCAAAAATATAACCCTCCACTACACTTGATTTCAACTATAATTGTATATTTTATTCTATAGCAGGTTGTATAGGGATCAAGGTTTGTCATGTGGATACTTAAAAAGGTCATGTGGTTGCTAGGGGATTAATATAAAGGTCACATATAAAGGTAGTTTAGAATATAAGTTAATTGTAAAATGGGGATTTTTCAAAATGATGAAAAAATAATTTTCAAATAAATTTCATGAACTATAAAATATTGAAAAATAGAAAGAAAAATTAAGTTTTAGATATCATAAAATGACTCAAAACTCTCAAAAAATAAGAATGTAAAGAATATGTAAAAAAAGGTTTAGAAACCTCTTTGGATAAACAAGATAATCATTAGACATCACTAGTGCACATGGTATTAACATTTGATCAAAGTTAATAAAATTTATATATTGTAAATCAAGAAATAAAATCAATTTCTACAATCACTTAAATCCTTATATATTTTAATCAAGTATTTTTCAAAAAAAATAAGATAATTTGAATCTTTATAAGGTATTTTACTAAGTTTAGGGTATCCTAAAAACATTCCAAAATCAAAAAAAAATAAAACATGAAGGATTAAAGAAAACTTTTACCAACTCCACCACACTTAGTTTTAACTAACGTTAATTTCAATTTAAATGGATTCAAAATAATAGTTCATCTTAAACTAAAGATAAATATAGACATGACCAAGGATTATTTTTTGAGAACATCGTGAGTTAATCTATTAGTTTCTACCCACTAGAACCCTAAAAAGTAAATCAAAAAAATTCATGATAAATTTATTGAAATATAAATAAATAAAAATAAATATAGAGGTAAATAATACTCAGTTTGAACCCCCATGTGGGTACTGGGTTTTGACTTCTAAAAGTGAGTCAGTTCCAGTTGTCACCCAAAATCATAGAGTGGGTGTAGTTTATGTTATTTGAACCACCTTATATTTTTTATTTATCTTCCACATATGATGGTTATATATAATCCCATGATTATTGAACCATAGATCCATCCTCTTATCTATTAGGTATTTCTTGTATGATTGGGATAGGAGAAAATATGGCTCTTTTTCCACTTTGGACACAACATTTGAGGCTTCCTCTAGGGATATATCTATTTATGTTTTATTTAAATTTTCAAACCCTATAGATTAAATAAAATTTATAGATAAATATTATTAAAACAAGTTGAATCACTATTAAAATCCCACCCCTTAATTTGGTCAGATTTTTAACTTATTTTACTCAAAGAAAGACTTTGGAAATCCTCATTTAATCCCCCTCATAAATGTTAAAAGGGTTCAAGGAGATTCACTCCTCTATAGGTGAATCTTATTTTTCTTAACCACTCTAAACGGAAATAAATGGACTAGACAAATCAATAAATTCTAACTAGTGGGAGGTAGTTCTCAATTCTACTTTAATAAAATTATATTGAAATAATTTCAAGTTTATACTATCATCCTGTATTGGATTAGTTATTAATTATACTTTAATGTTAAGAGCCTATTAGATTTTAGTTGTCACATATTGAGGTTATTAGTCAATATTATGCGTCATATCTTAAAATTTCCCTACTTTAGTGGTGTATTATTATTCTAAATACAAAGATAGGTAGAGTGGTGTTAACGGTTCTTCTTGAAAGATGGAAGGATCAATTGAAATTTTACTTCTTATAAAATCATTCTATAATTCTTCCAAATATTTTTGATATCCACATGATTATCAATGGTCATGTCTATTTTATAGATATATACATTCAATAGTTGGGAAATGTCTAACATTTCAAATAGTTCCCTATTATCCTCCTTGGGTTCTTTAACTTGAAAAGTAAGTGGGGATAATTATTCCACCACTAGATATAGTTCTTTTTGCACATGTTTTTGTTAATTAGATGCAAGGATATATTCATTTATCAATTTAATTTTGTTCCTAATATCCTACATTTATTCATGATGTTTTTGAAACTAGACCTATCTTAAATTGTGAACTTTTTCTTCTTACATTTGAGAGTAACTATTCCTAAAATTATACAGTCCTCCTTAAAAATTCATCATAGAAAAAAACAAAATTCTATTTATAAAAAATGAAAAATTATTCACAAAGAGTGAAAGTAATATAAAATGATTAGTTGGGTTACTCCTCAACAATAGTTCCATGTTTTTTATACTCATCACAAGGTGTAATAAAAATAATATTTATTTTACTAATATAGAATAGTGGTTGACTAGGGTCACCTCTCTTGAGGATAAAAGTTTTACCTCACTCGCTAATCCAAACACTTATTTATGTTTCTAGTATTTTTTTATATTTTAAAGATTAGTAAATAAATGGTGGTTTTCGAAAATTATGAATGAATCCATCAAATATAAATAGAAGTAATAAAAACTAAAAAAGTGTTAGCAAGAAAGGTCATGGTCCTTGGGTTGGCTACTCAGGTTCCTTATTTATCCATTTCATTATCTAAATTCAGTTTGATACTTCATATCATTGTATTTGAAACACCAAACCCTAATTTTAGTGCGATATTTAGCATACCTAAAACTTTCTTCAGCAAGCCAAATCTCACCTTTTCCAATGGTCAAGAATGATGAAAACTTATCAATCGAGTGTGTGACATCTTCCAAGCCCTAGCTCCATCATATATAATTTCATCTCTCAAACAAGATCAACTCCATTGTATAAAGAGAATTTACACAAAAATGTTGGGAATGATTGTATGGAAGAGAATATAATGAGATAAAGAATCATACCATGGAGTAATGTATAATCACCACATCAACCCACAAATCTTCCCTCTTAATCATTAAAAATATAAAATAAACATTGATAAATGAAGATTAGGGATATGGGAACACTGAGAGAACCTCTATCAAGGATAATTCTTGAGTTAGTTACTCACCATCATAAGTATTAGTGATTACAAAGGAAACACAAAACAATAAAAAATAGAGACATGATAATACTATATATTAAAATGTATAAAAATTATTATAGAACAAAATAATAATAAACCCTAATATACTTTAAAGGCTGAAGGCTAGGCTGAAAACTTTAGAGAGAGTTTTTACATTATAGTGAAAATAATTTAAATATGTAGTATCCTAAAAACAAAGGATCCATAAGTCATCGATCACGTACAAGTCAAATGGATTCCAAATATGCATGGGATGGAGATTAGTAAGTTTCCATGTGCAGTGATCTTTTCTAATATTTGAAATCCCCCCCCCCATGATCATAATTTTGTTTCCTTATTCTCTCTTGAATTTAGTGCATGATTTCAAAATATATGGAAGTATTTTAATGAATAAAAGCATCATGGTGCATGTCACACTATAACATCACTTTAAAATATGTCACTCTATGAAAGGGGTATTACTGATAACATGGTTCATAATGATTTTCCAATATTTGTCTCATTTTATCCCCCGCTATGTGACATCATTTTTCATTATGTGATCCTCTATAAGTTACTTATTATATTCTTGGACAGAAAATACATCAAGATGTATTCTCAATCATCCATAGCATGAAGTTTTAGTTCTCATGATCCTCATTAAAGTATAGATCCTCATGTATCAATTATGGCTAAAATTTACTCAAGTAAAAAAATCTTACACATCTACCAACTATACAAAAAAAATTATCAATTACCTATATATAAGAAAATATATATCTTACATATTACATAAGAAACTACACTTTAAAATATATTGGGTTGGGATAATTCATAATAATATTTTCACATATGTAATAAAAAAAGTTCCATATGTAAAAAATATTTTGAGTTCAAGGAATTCATAATTTATTTGAATTTTTAAAAAATTCTTTTTTTCTTGATATGTAAGAAAATTTAAAAATACATAATAATAAAAATATCATACATAATACGTAAGACATTATTCTCATATATAAGAAAAATTTCTATACAAAACATTAGGTACATTGACATATTTTTACTTTAACTCATGAATAACATTTTTCTTGCTGAAACATAAGATAAATGACTTCTATATTTCATATCCAAATAAATTTATGAAATTTTATTCCTTTAAAATGTTTCTTAGGTTTTGAAATTATTATTTTATCTTCCATAATCCATGAAATATTATCAAAATGTGATAAATTAAATATAGAGTTTTATAATAATTCCAAAGATAAATAAAATAATAAAAAAATGAGATTTAATCTATTCTCACAATAAAGTCAAAATTATTACTATAAATTAAATATTTCATTATTACCATTAAAATATCAAAACTATGGAAATTAAATCATTTAATTACAATAAAAAATAATGAAAATATATTTTCTATCAATGCACAAGGTTTTATACTTTTCCACTATAAGGATTTTGACCAACCATGAATTATGATACACACTATCAATCATAAAAAAATATTGATTATCTGGCCACCCATAAATTATGATATGCGGTATATCATAAGATATTATTAATAATGTGGATAGTTTATAAATTTTGTCATGTTGAAATAGAGATTATTATGTCATGATTAAAAGAGGACCACACTGTAGTATTTTAGTGATTCAAAAATGAGATTATAGTAGATTTTATGGAATTGGTATTTGACTAAAAACATGATTTTTATAATTGAATCATGTTGTGATTAAAATAGAAAAATTAAATATTAGGTTGTGGTGTAGGATATCATGTTGTGAAGAAGATAGTAGTAGTTATCAGGAAGATTCAGTTGAATTTTAAGGGAGATATTTGGATTGCAATTTCAAGAGGTAAGATCATTTTTAATTCATGTTCCAAACCACACTAATTATATAGTGCAATTGGCATGATCATGGTGGAATAGAAAAAGAAGGATTAATCCTAACCATTTAATGAGAGGTTGGGTGTATTATAGATTTTATAAAAACTATTTTTATTTGTTCTAGAAAATAGAGATAGGTTAGAGAATATTTGATATATCTAGTTTATAGAAAACTAAAATAGTTGAGGAAAGATATAGAGGAAGTCCATTTCCCTATCTACTTCATTAAAGAGAGAAGCATAAAATAATAATAAGGAGTTCTACTATTATACCTAGATGAAGAAGAGGGACATAGTGAAACAAGATAATTTTTGTGTGGAATTACCTTTATATAGAGGAATAAGTATTATTGTTGTGTTTTGTGGAAGAAAAATACTCAAAACTCACAATGATGTGTTAATCTCATCAGGATTTATAGGATTGTAATATAAACTTATTTAGGTTTTAAATAAGCATTAATTCTATAATTATGATGTAAGAAAACTCCCATGATAAACTTTTAAATTAACCCTTAAGTCTATAAGCTTATTGTTTCCTTCACTGAATAAATGAGTGGAGGAGAAGAAGAGGAAGTGGTCCTAAGATTGATAATGCATTTTCCTAAATCATATAAGGTAAGTTCTCCTAGGTATAGAGTGATCATGACCTAAACACATGCATCTATCGAAAGTGAGTATAGTGGAGTCCAGTAAACAAACACATCATTGTATGTATAATCCTTGGATTATCCCTCAGTGGTGAACCTAGTAAAATAAGTTTGTGTTATTTTTCTTTAATATAAAAATATATATTTATTATTCTATGAGGTTAATGTAAATAGAAATATATAGATTTAATATGATCTGAATGACCTAGGAAACTAAAAAAAAGAAAAGGTGTAATTGGGTGTGCACCCTAACCCCCCACCCACTGCTCTCAAGGTGATCTTAGTAGCTTGGTCCCAACATTTCCCCAATTAATTCTCTACCTCCCATAATAACCCCCATGCTATAGTGTTGATCTTTAAATCCATTGAATTAATTTCCAACAATTAATTATACAACCAAAATTATAAAAAACCCTTGATTCCACCAATAATAAAAATTTTAAATAACCAATATTAATCACAAATCCATGTCAAACTCTCTCATAAATAAATTAAAGTTAAAATCTATTTCGTTAAACAAAATAAAAACATGAGTGATTCAAGATAGATATTGTTGGATCGTAAGAGTTTTTGATGGCTATAATAGGGGGTGAATTATAGTTTAAAAATTAAAATAAGACAAAACACAATTCATCTTTAGTAAAAAATATCGTAATTAGGATACATTTGATGATCATAGTATTATAATCAGATCTAGTAAGCATCTGATATATCAGAGTAATTATCGGTAACATATACACAGAGATAAAAATATTTATTATAAAGATAAGTAAATATCAAACTTTCTAATACTAATGTACAGAGGAAAATTTAACTTGTATAAACAAGTAAAAAAAGATTATAATAGTAAGAATTACTTACAATATTGATAAAAAAAATTAATCTTTAATCATAAGAATTAAGGAAGTTCAAAACCCTAAATTAAGATATCCATAATTTTAGTACCTACTGGAAAGGTTTGTCTTTACTTACTAAGAAATCCCTCGATATGATGATCAACATATCTCTATTACAATCCCATGGAATCCCTCAATTCTGATGGATTAGAATCAGATCTTTCTCTATTAAACAAGAAAGAACTTGATACGATGATTGGCATCTCTACATTCTGAACCCCAGAAGACCTCAATCTGATGAATCAAATTCCCCTGTATTTCTATCCTGGGAATCCCTCAATCTAACCATGATCAAAAATTGTGAACACAAAATCAAAAGTTATAAGGAATTTACAATCCTCACACAGATTTCTTAACTAAAACTCTATAAAATACTTCAAATCATAGGAACAAGATGTTAACATAGAGAGATCTTTAGACAAATTGTTTTAAAAATTAATCATCTCCCAACTCTTCAAATAAACTCCTATTTATAGGTGATCCTCCAAAAGTCATATTTTAGAGTTGGTTGCAATGACCTCAGATATATTTCAATTTGAAAGATCATTGAATATTGATTCTTGACAGATAAGAATGAATTGTATTTATTTGTCCGACATAATTTTTTTTAGCACCATTACAATATTGTTATAGATTCTTTCTAAAATATATAATTCTAATTACTCCAATTATAAACTTTGGATAGTTCGATAGACTTCACTATTGATTGCTGATCCGATAGAATGAATAAAGGTTAATCTAATGTATCATTACAATTTCATTCTCATTTTAATAGATTTTTTATCTGATATATAGTACATAAGTTGAACCATTGGTAAGAATAATAATTGGTCTGATGAATTGGATGCATCGTCAGTCTGACGGATTGTTTTGAATAATAAAAGTTTATATTTGTCCAATATTAGAACAATTTATATATTTAGGATAAAATATTTTTTTATAAAAGAACATAATAAAACAATTGAAATATATAAAGTTAGTGAAATAGTTTTTTAATAAATTGTTTGTGATTTCCAAAACAAAGGAAAAGGAAAGAAGAAAGTAAAACTTTCAACTCAAAAATCTTTCTCTTTTTGGAAAGCACAAAACACAATACTAACAAATGAAAACTAGTAACTTTGAAATACTTACAACCCTTTTCACTTTTAAGATCTTCAAAGATATACTTCATATGAAATTTTCTCCTTTATCATATTAAAACTCCCCTTGAGTTAATACCTTCTTTTTATAATTATTGATCTGATGCAAAGTATTGATACTTTGGATTCTCCGCCTTAGAAAAAAGTCCTTATTAGAAAATTTTTCCTATTTTTGACAATATCTCCCCCTGGGATTAATCCTTTCCTTTATTTAGAAACTATACCATTTAAATAAATTATATAAATTTTTATCTGAATGTAAGAACCCGGGTTTTTTAGAATGGGTCAAACTCCTGATCCTATTTGAATTTTGGCTTACTTCTAAGAAAAATTGGAAAATCTGGGATGTTCTAGAAATTTTCTGACTACACATTGTGTACTCTAAAGTACACTCCGTGAATGGGCTAGGATAGTACCGGTCGTGTGCTCTCTGAGTACATATTGTGTGGTGACCTTGTAGGAATTTATTATTACACGTCGTGTAGTTATAGACACGCCGTTTGGAGGCTATACATGGCTTGTAGGCCTGTTGGCTGGGAAAAATGTCTTTATAAAGTACACATTGTGTACTATTTGTACATTCCGTGTAGAGGGGCCGTATATTGGTAATATACATGGTGTGTTGGTGGTGTCGGTTGGATAGAGAGATACACACCGTGTACCCCTAGGTACACGCCGTGTAGTCAGTCGGCAAGTCTATGCTGAAATTTTAGTTATTGTTTGAACAGTCAAATGATACACACCGTGTACTCAAATAACACGTCGTGTATTTTATTTTTTTGCTAAAATGGGTCGTAGCCTCATTTTGAGGCAGAAACCAAACCCTATAACAAGTTTGAGTGGGGAGAGCTGGCTGGAACTCTTTTCCTCTCTCGATCAACCATCCAAACTCTGTCTAACCCGTTAGAACCTCCTCGATAAGGCCTTGATTCCTCTTGAGTTGTTATTCTTGATTTCTGTTCTAGAATTATTTATAGGAGTTTTAGAAATTTTGATTATTTTGTAGATCTACCGTGTTTTAGACCAAATTGGAGTTTTTTATCAGAGGAGTATCATCGTACAAGTCTTTGGTAGGTGGTTCATACCATCTTTTGTGCTTTCGTAGAACTTTTGGTGGCGCGGCTTAAATTGCGTATTTGGTTATTTTGAGCGAGACCTTAATTTACCTGTCATTGTATATTTAATTATTTATATGACCTATGGGATGCCTTTGGGTATGCCATGTTACCTTTTTTGCTTGAGCGAGGTCGGGCGAGTGGTCGTTGCTCATCGGGGCATTTTGGTCAGGGAATTCCAAAATGGTATTAATTGAATCATATTGTTTAAACTATTGAGTTTAGTTGATTAAACCTTGATATGAATTGTAGATGCATTCAAGACCTCGGTGTTGTTGTTTGATAACTGCTGAATTAGTGAAATTCAATTGTTAGTTTGTTATCCTGTTTAAATTATTTCTTCTGAGTATATGTATTTATATGAGTTATCAATATTGCATATGTTTTAAACATTTGGGTTGGGTTGGGCATGGCCTGGATATTCTTGAGTGATGCTGATCACAGTTTGGTCTTGGGCCGGTAATGTTGGGTGGTTTTGACCACGGGATTGGGCGTCATGGACATAGGGTTGAGGTAGGGTGACTGTCAGGTTTGGCATGGCCCAGGATACTTGGATGGAAAGGTCATCAGACTTGTGTGTCATGGTCGTAGGGAAATGAGGTGTCAGTGGTGTTGTGTCTTGGGTAATATTTTGGGGATTACCGCTCACCCATAACTTTGAGTAGTGTCCACACAGAGAGACTCTGTGATGAGGTGGTTTTGGCCAATCATGTGGGTAGAGGCCCCTGTTAGTTGCAGTTTAGGTACTTTTGGTTTGGGGGTGCTTGTCATAGGAAGCCACGTGGAATGTGAGGAGCCTTAAGGGGATAGAATTAAGACTATCATGTTGGGGGAAGAGGCTCACCGTTATTTGAGGGCAGACATCACTGTCCCTTCGTTTACATTATTTGAGGGCAGACATCGTTGTCCATTCGGTTACTTTATTTGAGGGAAGACATCGTTGTCCCTCCAGTTACTTTATTTGAGGGCAGACATCGGTGTTCCTCGAGTCACTTTATTTGAGGGCAAACATCGTTGTCCCTCTGGTTACTTTATTTGAGGGAATACATCATTGTTCCTCCAGTTACTTATTTTAGGACAGACATCATTGTTCCTCTGGGCTACTATTTTTAGGTGTGCCTTTGGGACGTTGGTACTTGAGACACACAGTGTCGCGGGGAACATAGTGTCGGGTTACATGATAGGTATTCCGGTGTTGGACGAAGTAGGTGACACTACATGGTGGATGCTAAGCACTAGTGGAGTTTGTGTTTTTTGTGCATCGTACTGTTTATTGTTTCTATTTATAAATGCATGCATGCTTAAACACTTATATTAGGTATGCACCGTTGAGTGGTATCCTACTGAGATTTGTCTCACACCCTGCATAGGCCCTTCGGAATGCGTGCAGATTTTATAGATTTACATGCAGGAAAGAGGTCGGTTTCAGGAGCTGGGATGCATTAGGTGTTGCATGAAGATTGTATGAACCCTGAGGTCTTGCCTAGCTGTAGTTTGTTTTGTTTTGTTTTCTTTCATGTATCATCATTCTTACTTGATTTGTAGTTATAGTTGGTTAGCCATTGGCACCCTCTTTTATATATATGGATATGTATGACCATCTTTGGATGCATGTTTTTTCATTTAGTAGTAGTTACAAGTGATCATCATGTTGTTGTTTTTACTTTCCGTTGTTGTCGTTATTATTTATTGTTTCCACTGTTTATCAATATTGAATGTGCTTCTGCTCTACGGGTTTAGTTTTAGTCTTCTGAGTAGTTTATTCTGCTACTTCTTTATTATTGTACTCGGACTAGTACCCTTATTATCCTCCGAGAGGGTATATCCTCTCCACTATACCTATAAGACCCCCGCTGCTAGTTGGCAGCCTTTGGTGTTCGGGGAGGTGTGCCTAAGGTAGTAACACCCGACCCGTTTTGTACTCTTCAGGTGGTTGTTTAGGTCCGGGTTGTTAAAAAGTGGTATTAGAGGAGTTCTTGAGAAGGATTTAGTTTTGGTGTTTTGCTGACTACTAATGATATTGAGACTTCTCTTTTTATTTTTGCTGGTTTTACTATTTGGGATATGGTAGACTAGAGATAGGTTGTTACTGGAACTGGTTTTCTAGCTTGTTCTTGGGTGCCTGCAGCCCCAGCTACAAGGGATGGACCAAGTTGCCATGGATGGGAATTGCTATTTTATTTTTTTCTCAGATTACAGTTTATATGATTTCCACCTCAGTGGTTCACATGGTGTTTGATTTATTTATTGTGATATGTGACCCTTGACCCGGCGTGGTAAGGGAGAGTTGGACCTTGTCCTAGTATGGAAAGGCTTGTTTGCTTGGATTTTGATAGGTATGTTTTTAGGGTATTTCGATTTCATAACTACATGTATGCTTTGTGATGCGATAATACCATGTGAAAAAAATATCAATTGCCATTCTTTGTATACTTTGAAATGTGAATAGGTGAAATTCCTGATAGAATTGCTTATTTATTGCAATGTGTTAGGCCATGCTTTATACTTTTGTAGAATCTCATGTGACGGGCTAGTACTATGGTTGATTTGATCTTGATCACTAGTATTAGGCGACTAGGTCATCGGTTTGAGGCAACATTGGTTGTCGAGATGGGTATGGCCTGAGGTACTTTTGATACTTGTCTCCGTTAAGGGCGGGTAAGGAGGCCATGAGGCCAGGATGCCATGGGCATGAGTTGTAGTGGGGGAGTAAGGGTAGTAGTTTTATGCTGCTTCTTTACTGTTTTCCTTATCTGCATTGAATATATATTGTTATATATATATATATGGTATGTCTGACCATTTATGTTATTCAGTGGGTTTCTCTTATATGACTCGATGGAGCGACAGGCGGGAGATGATGCAGTGCTACAGGTACAGGATCAGGTTCAGGATCCGATGCAGGCAGAGCCTGATCCACAGGTATAGGCTCAGGGATAGGATCAGGTTCATGATCCATGTAGGTATGGAAGTAGCCAGGTTTAGCAACATTTGGATCGTTGCTCGAAGAGTAGCTACGAGCTAGCCTGGTATGTGTCTTGTAGGGGATTGACCAAGCTACGCAGGGTACAGAGCCATCTATGGCATATTTGACGTGAGAGTTCCAATCACAGCACCTTCCACTTTTTCTGGGTGAGGGCGGTCCACAGGCAGCTGAGAACTGGATAGAGATCATGTAGATGATCTTCGAGTATCTTGAGATGCATCCAAGGTGGAGGGTCAAGCTGGCGACGTACATGCTGAGAGGACCAGTGAAGCTTTGGTGGGATGTGTAGGTTCAGGCTCGTAGGCATAAGGGACTAGCATGGAAAGACTTCGAGGACAGGTTTTTCAGGAACTTTTACCCAAAGACACTGAGGGATGAGAGAGCTTAGGAGTTATTGAGCCTTCATCAGGGAGATATGTCCATCATGGACTATTCATCTACTTTCACTGAGCTGTCTCTCTTTGCACCTAGTATGGTATGTGATGACGTAGCAAGGGTGAGGTGCTTCAAGGATGGATTACGACATGTCATTTGGATCTAGGTAGATATCTTCAGGCTGGGTGCTTTCTCAGAGGCGGTGAATCAGGCCCTCATAACAGAGGGAAACCAGAGGGATAGGCCCCAGGTTGGTTGGGTAACACTTTCATGTGACGGTTCGGATAGCAGGAAGCAAGGATGGGATGAGTTTTAGCAGG